>CM018696.1:9239172-9959572 GCA_009363875.1 Mikania micrantha | reverse complement strand
ATATGGATGAGGTCTGGAACCGTGCATTAAGGTTCATCAGATTGGAAGATGACAAAGAAATCTAGAAGAGGATTACTACAACAACACATTCGAATGACCAAGGAAAAAGAAAACTGGACTCTCGCCACCAACAATTCATTCAAACCCAATCTATATTACAAATCCGACACACAAGATCAATTGTGTGGATGATGATGAAGATGACGAAGAATATCCTAAGATCTATGATTCTTACTGCTTTTCTGTAGATATCCCTAACTAATGTGTGCCATGCAAGATTTAGGGGAGAAAGCCAGATGGCCTCCTAAGGATAAGAAATTTGTTGCGAAAGATAAGCCCAATGGTGTGCATTTCATGAAGACCTTGGACACTTAACAGAAGACTGCATTGCCTTGAGAAAGAGATAAGTTATCTTCTTAGCAAGGGTCATCTCAAAGAACTGCTTGGCAAGAGAAAAGAAAGGAGGCACGATCCTGATGGATTCCCAAAGAGAACCGCATCCCCACCGAAGGATGCCAAGGTAATAAACTTTATCTCTGGTGGATCTCACATATGTGATACCTCTTGTTCTACAGCCAGAAGACATGCTAAAGAGGCCAAAATGGAGAATGGAGAGAGACCAGCAATGACGTCGACCTTAACCACAAAAATTGTGATATCCTTTGAAGAACAGGATCGGGAAATATTATGGATCCTCATCATGATAGGTTAGTAATTACCTTATATGTTGCTAACCATTATGTCCACATGGTACTCATAGATGGAGGAAGCTCAGTAAACATCATCCAATTGGAAACACTCAAAAGGATGAATATCCCTGAATCCGAGATAACAACCAAGTCATTGGTCTTAGTTGGATTTAGCGGGGAAGCTAAAGCTACTGTTGGAGAAATTAGACTACATGTATATATCGAGGGGGTAAATTCTCGTAAAATATATTTTAAAACACGAAACGTTTAAATAATTAAATTTTGTTTAACATAATGATTTTAATTAAACTCATTTCATAAAATGTGGTTTCATTTATTATCGTGTAGGTATTTATTTAATAAAACGTTTTTATTCAATTTCGTCTAATGTTTTAATTCTTAATAGACATTTTTAAATTACTCTTCCAAGTGCATGGAATGACATTCATCTTAAGACTTACTTTATATGACTTTCACAAAATATTTTTACTTTGAACTTACACGTTTATCTATTGATGTTCTTATATTCTTAAATACCCCTGCACTTATATCTTGATATATCCTTAAAATACCTTGACATTAACTTAAGCATCGGTGGGGCATTAGTATTCCTGATGCCTACCTATGCAAAAAATGTTATTGTTTTGCAGGTATAGCTGGAAAAGATACGAGGCTATATGTCTCAGCCCAAGTTTTGACCTGAAATCAAAACTTGATCAAGACTCCCGCAAAGACTATATGTCTGGTTGCGAAGTTTTGACCTAAAATCAAAACTATGTAGAAGACCCATGCAGAGACTTTACGTCTGGTTGCACAAAAATAAAAAGTTTTGACCTGAAATCAAAACTCAAAGGACTTTTGTCTCTCAACCGAACTAGGGTTCATACACCCTAGCCAGTAGCGCACGTATATCCTATTATAATCCAAGATAATGGGAACCAGTACATGCATGAGAGGCTGACAATTTCATTATCAAAGGTTATAATCACGGGTCCTTCGAAATATCCCGGTATAGTTGGAAATTTTGGGACCAGTACATGCATGAGTGGCTAACAATTTCATTTTCAAAGACTATTACCAGGGATCCTGTAACATCAGTACCGGAAGCTTTGTCGGAACAGTGATCGCTACAGTAACTTGCACAGTAACTCAGGTACACATTACGTGAAACTATGTTTATGCTATTGACACTTGATTCTTAACACTAAGCTATTATGCTAACGGGTCTGAAATCTGAATTAAACCTTATCGTTTAACAGTCAGGAACACTTCAGACAACACAGAACTGACACACAGATGTTTGATTTGATGCTATTGTATAAACGTATGTGAGGTTAAACAGAACGAAACCATAACGGTTGTTGTTACAGAATGCTAAACTGACGACTTATTCGTATAGGTGACGATCTGTACGAATAAATCTGAAAGTTTAAAGTTCTAAAATAATGACTGAAACGTAGAAAACAAAAGTCGAAAAGCAAAACCATCGTCGTGTCCGTTCGGTGACGATTCGAACGAATACGCACGAAGGTGACGCGTTCTGACGAAACGAAAGCGAAAACGATACGAACGATAATAAATTTAAGGAAATATAATGTTTCCTGTTTTACAATTTTAAAACTCATCTAAATAAATAATATTAAATCCATTTTTAAATTAAAATACGTAGAATACACGAACATTAACGAAACGCGTAAAATTATAAATTACGATAAATAATTCAAGGAATACGATATTTAAAATATTTACTAGTAATAACCATCTTCCAAACATTTAAAACAAAGTCTTTTTATTTAATTTAAAGAAACGAGCGTAAACGTGCCAGAAACGCGACGAAAACGAGAACCGAGCAACCGAAACTAACCCGAACACCCCCGGGGGTATATAAACCCTAATGAAAGGTTGTTTCTCTCATTTATTTCATCCTCACTCTCTCTCTCTAGAACTCTTTGGCGTCATTCTCTCTCTCTCTAACAATTCCACCTTTAAACCTTCATAACTTGATCAATACTGGTGTGAATTTCGTGTTTTTGGTGTCCATGCGAAGATCTCGAGCTCCTCTACCTAGAAGTACAGCTATTTTGAAGGTTTAACGGCCGAATTGGAGGTAATCACACTTGAACTCACGAAGAAATAGGGTTTTGGTCACCTTGTTCGACCCACATAACCAACAATTTAAAAACTCCACTACACATACCCTACACCTTCGAAAACACCTAGTCACTTAGGATAGGTGATTCTGTTGAAATGATGATGATGAAGGGCACCAAGCACGGGTTCGTGGGATGTCTAGACGGCCGAACCCTAGAGTTTCCCGAAACCATGTACGAACCTGAACAGGGGACTACTGAGCAGCGAGCCAGACGAACCTCCAGGAGTCATGAAACCTTCATGATTCTATCCACGAACCTTGGCCCTGGCAAACTGGCATCATCAACCGAACCTCCTGTGAACTTACTACAACTAGCCGAACATGCATCAACCACCGAACCATTTCTGGGATTCAAGGATTCACGAGCCTAACCATTTTGCTGAACTGCTGTACACCACCTACCACCGAACCTTAGACCTTCGGTCGAAAAGGAGCAACGAACCTATGAACTTCGGCGAACCTTCATCCGAGAGAACCTCTAGGTTCGTTGGAAACCTAACAGTGGCCGAACCAAATCCTGAGACACGAACCTAGGCTGGGCCAGCCCTACTCAGCCGAACCTTGGGTGAACGAATTCCTAATCACGAACCTTAATGAGGAAAAAGCAATAGGTTCGCGGAAGGATGAACAGCACTCTCGATCTACTAAACTCCTATATTGGCCCATGTTAGTGAAACTAGCCCACCACCTTGACCGACCAAGCTATTCTATTCGGCCAGTACTACTTAATTTGGTCCAAATAAATTCGTTGGCCCAAAAGACATGCAACCGGCCCAATAATCGGCCCACTACATTTATTGCAGCCCAACATCATCACCAGCCCATCGTTTTGGTCCATAGCCCACTGTTTTGGGCCACTAAGCGTATTGTTAGGTCCATAGGGTATTGGGCTAACCAAATTCACTCTTTCGGCCCATAGTGGTTGTGAATTAACCCACACATATTAGGCCCAATGGATTATCCGGCCCAAGTGATTCAACAAACTAATGAACATTCAAACGAATACCTAAAAATCAATAACAAATTCATACACGGATTATCATTTCGTATTACTACAAGGGTGGTAATGAATTGACTAGGAAAACCATGCAAAAACCTAAACTATATTCCTTGAAGTGATTTTTGGAGGATTTTAAGAAAGACAAGACAAATGGAAGAATGATTTGTACAAACTCGTTTGCAAGGTATTAAAGGTTTATAACTTTTAAACTAAACCCTAAATTGTGTAAAAGCAAGCAATGAAAAAGGGTTTCAATAGTTCATCACATAATAGAGTGAATCAGGGCCGGATGATGACCGAGACCCTTAGTGATGTCCAACTCTAAGGTTAACACAAACACACGCACGGACACGTATTTAAGAACTTATACTTATGAAGTACAACAACATGGAATTAATACAGGATCGTTAAAACTACTACACTTACAACAAAAGAGCGCGTGCATTCTTGTTATTACATAGTCAACCATTTCAAACACAAGTTGAGTTCATTTGTCCCTTTTCAAACATATTTGTTTTTACCTCGGGACTGAGAAGCATGTCATACATTATATACAATTATTGAAATGTTTATAAAGTGCTTTTAAACATAATCATGATTCTTATACTAATGCTTATGCTTGAAACTCTTATGTGGGAAGCTAAAGACTAAGACTTAAACTATATGATTGATGCTTATGCTACAAATTCTATGCTTAGACTACATGCTCGATGCTTATGCTATAAACTTGAAGCTCAAACTAGATGCTTGATACTTATGCTATAAACTAAATGCTCAGACTATATGCTCAAGACTTACACTATAAACTCTATGCTTAAACTATATACACGATGCTAATGTTATGGATTATGTGCTCAAACCATATGCTAATGCTTGAACGATATGCTTGAATCTATGATTGTGTGCGAAATGCTAAGCTTGTATCTAATCATGGACTACGTAATTGCTAAACACTGCTAGAGCAGAGCTTGTACCCATGCATTGAGATACGTGGAAGCTAAACTATGACGAGGCTAAGCTGTTATCTATATAAGAGACATGTAATTGCCAAACACTGCTAGAGCAGGGCTTGTGTCTGCTTATATGAGATATGTAAATGCTAAACTATTTGTGTGTGCACAGCTTGTGTCTATGTATGAGATATGTAATTGCCAAACACTACTAGAGCAGGGCTTGTATCTCTATATAGGAGACACGTAATTGCTAGACTATTCGGAAGCTAAGCTTAAACCAATTCATGAGATACGTAATGGCTAAACACTGCTAGAGCAGAGCTTGTATCTAGCCGTGGACTACGTAATTGCTAAACACTGCTAGAGCAGAGCTTGTACCCACGCATGAGATTGGTGAATGCTAAACTATGATGTGTGAAACTATGATGCTTGTAAAACTTACGCTAAAGCTAATACTCTTGAATGCTATAAACTTATAATCTTTTAAGCAGTACACTAAAGCTATAATGGAGACTGGATTGAATGGTAGGTAAAATGCTTAATTATCATTAACAACGGTGTCATATGCGGATCAGTATGTGGTGGGACGGCGTCTGGGCGGGTTGTATGCTCGACTCAGGGGTATGCCCTATATAAGCATACCGATTTGGATATTACATGTGATGTTAATGAGGTTAAGGTTTTACCGAAAGAGGTTTGCTAAAGCTATTTTTTTAAAACTTATAAACTTTATGAACTCACCAACCATTGTGTTGACTTTGTTTTCTTACATGCTTTCTCAGGTGATGCACAGGTTTAAGCTAAGGCTTTTGGATTGCATACTAGGCTGCCCAGTTAGAGGACCTAGTAGATTTTTGGATGGCACATATTTTGTTATCGAAGCAAATCACTTTTGATATCTTGTACAGATACAAGATAGAAATCATTTGATTCTTTTGATAGGTTTACCGGGTTAAATTACTGAACATTGATATTGTAATTTAACTTTGTAATCCTAGTTTAATGCTTTATTGTGCTTTAGTTATTCTTAACATTGATGCTATGTAAACAATCTGATCATCACGATTATCACTCACGATATCGCGCCCGGGAACCTTCCGCCCGGCGGGGAAGTCGATCCGTCCCGCCGGCTCGGGGTGTGACAGATCCTCCGAATTATAGCATTTATATGTTATACAACCGGGCCTTAGTCGCCAGTATAATGAGCCTTAGTCGCCAGTATAATCGGCCTTAGTCGCCAGTATAATCGGCCTTGTCGCCAGTATCTTCGGCCTTGGTCGCCAGTCTAACCGGCCATAGTTGCCAGTATTTGGGCAAGTCCCAATTTTTCTTGTTTTTGAATATGTGCAGGAGCTAACTCTCGAGAATATTTCGGGATATCACATGAATACTCAACATACCTAAGGATATCAAGGTATGCAATTAACATATTATCTTAAAATGGATAAAGAAGTCTTCGAGAATGAGTCTACCCTTTGGAGGAGTTGGTAGTTATTTCTTAATCTTTCCAAAATTCTACAAGAATCTCTATTTCTGATTATACAGTTAGCTTGCACTTAGAAATATCTGATTCTGAAATAAAGCTTTAATATAAATATTTTTAGAAAATACGTCAAAAGAAAACTATAATTACATTCTTAATTCACTTATGACCACTATCCTGATTAAGATAATCAAAACTTTTTTCTGAGTACTTTCTATATTACAAAACATTCTAAAACATTTCAAGGAAAATAAATAGTATTAGCGAAACACAGCCGCTTAACACTTTGAGGATAATATAACCTTTTATCAAATATATCCTTAAAATATTCTTGAAACAACATAAAACAAGATATGTAAATCCTATAACTAATACAACAACATCGAAGATATCTCTAAGTATCCCCAAAAATACCTTCTAGAATTAAAAACATGTTAACACAAGATATTCATAGTCAAACACCAAAATATTAACTATTATATATCTAAAATTAGTATATCGGGTTTCGCCATGAAAACACATGGTCTCTCCACCCCATGTACTGAAATTGTTAGTTCAAATACTAAGGATATTTAGGCTTCGCCATGAAAATCATGGTCCCTCCACCTAAAATATCCTAAAATTATCTAAAAATTGTCTGCCTGTACTGGGACTTTCACCATAAACATTGTTTAAAAACTAAACATCACAAAAGAACCTCAAACAAGATGGGCTCAGACCTTGTCAACTCTATCTTCATCGTCCATTAACGCACCACCACCTGCACCAGCACCTATATCCTCGCCCTCTGCTGCCTTGCTCGTCTCCACTACGTTGGTTGTCTTCGCCACTGCACCGGAAGCCTCCGCCACGTCTCCGGTCAAGTTGGCCAGGATCTTGACCCAATCAGCAAGATCCTTCCCCCACAAGTCCGATCCCTCTTGCTTGGATTTCTCTGCCATCAGGATTTTTGCTTTCAGGATGGCTATGGCGGCCGACTTCTTAGTGCCCTCGATAATATCCTTAACCTTCAGCTTGTGGGCAGCGTCATTATCCTTGACCAGTTTTTTCAGCTTTTGGGCCTCTTTTTCGAAGTGACCAGCCTTGGCGACGGCAATCTTCTTCTAGTCCTCAAGATCCTCAATTTGTTTCTCGAAGGCTTCCTTGTCACCAACAATCTTAAGGATAGCCTGCAAAATAGAAATATATCAGGATATAGCCAAAATTTAAGAAGCAAAATTCTAGAAATAACCTTCTGAAGAAGATCAGCAACAGGGAAGTCCGAGATATCATCCACATTGATGGGATCAGCTCCCTTACGCTTATTGGAGGCTTTAGTTGAGCGGGTATGCATGATCCTTGCTTTGGGAGTGACAGGGCTGGTTTTCTCCTTTTTAATGGTCAAAAAACCACTAAGATCCTCAAGATCGAAAGCAGATTCTAGAAAACTGAAAATAAAATGAGAACCATGAATCAACTCAACAACTAACAAACCAAAGAAATGACACCTGATGTCATTTGTGCCTGAGATTGTTGGGAAGATGCACTGTGGGCTGGGGATATAACATGGATATCGGCTCTCAATGTCACTCAAATTTTCGCTTTTCCTCTATTTGCAGCAGGGATTGTATCTTTTGCTAATTATCTTCACTCTCAACAAACAACGATTCAAACTTCGGCGCCGGAAACAAATCAAAAGAATAAACCAATTATTAAAAATTTTAACTATACTAAAAACAAATGAACCTAGGAATCCTACCCTTTAACAACGAACTGATGGGAAGAGACCTTCCCCAGAAATAGAACTTCTTTTAACAACGAAAACTTATTCCTCCACTCTTCCTCGTTCATAGTAATCCCATGAACCAGAATAGGAGCACCACTTCTTCGTTGAAGCAGGAATTGGGAATAACCATGGGTACGGAGCTGATAAACAAAAGAAATTTCAGGAACACCAATCTTGAGACCATATTTCTGGTTTAGTCTATGAAGAGTGACAAGTAAACGCCAACCCATGGGCATCAATTGGGGATAACAGCGACGGTAATGCGAAAAAAACTCAGAGATTAGAGGAGGAAAAGGAAATGTTAGACCTAGAGAAAAGGGGTACTCAGGAAAACAAACCCAAGTGGAAGAACTATGATCAACCTTTAGGGTAGGATCGAAAGGATGAAATATGGTCTCTTCAGGGAATGCCTGAGACAGTTGCATGGAGTCGATGTGATCATCGTCAAAGATGCACACGTTCTGCTCAGTATACGGAAGGATATTTTGATCGAAGAAATCATCGGATTCAGATGAAGAATTAGAGTTCGACATTCTAACAAAAAGATGAAAAAACAGAGGATAATGCTGAGAGAACTTACCAGAGAAGAAGATCGAGAAGATTTTTGTGATTTGAAAGCAAGGAACGTGATCATTATATGCGCAGTAAAACTGACACAACAGTAACCGCTATCCTCATCTTAACCGTTCATTAAATCTTGAAACCGTCCAATTTAAAATTTAAAATTCAAATTTTTACAGTTGTAATCACCATCTATAAAAATTGGGGGCATTTGTTATGCGCTAAAAACTCTACCCAGGATATTTCAGGATCAGGGATATTTAGCGATATATAACTGACTAATCATTATCTCTGTTTATTCCTAATCTGTCTTGCGAGATTTCAGGAAGTGACAGGTTGTTATACAGCTCAGCAAAAACCACGAAATAGGACTCCAACTGATTTATCTTGAAACTCGACAACAAAGAGAAATTGACGCCATTATTTTGAACAAGTCACCACGTTTGGAAAGTTCCGGAATATGCGCAACGGCCTTTTAAACGTTGATGTTAGCTTGTTTGTAAAATGGTCGTATATATACCGAGGCAACTGATCGATATAGGACACATGATATACACTGATACTCACAGAAGCTCAATTACTCACTTAGCATCGATCAATTTGTGCTCTTTCGTTGTATTGTAATCATTTTGTTATTAATAAAACTAGGCAGAGTGACTATTGTCACCTCCCGAGGTTTTTATGCCGGCAATCCTAAGGGATTAAGGGTTTTTCCTCGTATAAATCTCGTGTGTATTGCTATTTTTCTGTTTCATATTCTGAAATATCCCTAGGGATCCTCAGGGATATTCTAATAATAAATTTGATATATTTGAGATATTTGATTGTAAAACACAACACCCCACTTTTCTGAATCGATTTTGCTAAAAGTTAAATTTGTTAACTTTTACCCGAAATAATAAGGACATGCAATATTTTATGAGACCGTATTTATCTGGGTGTTATATATTTTTTTGCTAGTTATAATGTTTATATGCTTAAATCATTTATTTTAATGCTAAAATATTAAGTTTTATTTATGTAGGGGTCATTGATCTTTAATTATGATCCATCGCAATCCAAAGATAATAAATTCTATGGATCCATTATTGACTCAATTAATAAAGGAAAGGATGCCCAATGTTACCCCATTATTGATATATTTAAAAAAGCTATTGGAAAGAGTATTTCATGGCGTATGGTTAATGTAAGTTTTTTTCCTCTTTATTGAATTTGTTTAATTTTGATTTTATCAAATAAATATTAACTTAATGTATTTAGTGCTATCAACAATCTTATACTTAGGAGTGTGGATATTATACAATGAGGGCCATGTGTGACTTTGTAATTTGTTGCAAAGAACATGTAGGATCAGATGTTCTCATTTGATCAATATTAGGTTATAGCAGCGGAATTCAACGATGAATTAGCTCAAAATTAGCAATAACAAAGTTAATCTAATAGAACAGTAAAGCACAAGTTGTTATAGAAAGAGAATTCTGCAAAAGGAATAATATCATTCAATTCGCACTAACTTCGTTAAAGATACAATATGTCAACTGCCCTTATATAGAAGCAGTGACGTCTGATGATGTCACATGATGTTGACACCTAACAGACAAAAGATAACTACTGAAATAACTAAACTACTGAGAATGTTTACAACATCTGAAGACATCCTCTTACAACGACTGAAGAACTAAAACTACTGAAATTAAACTACAACATCTGATGAGTAAAAATACTCATCAGACTTTTACAATTACTGAAAGAAAACTACTGAAGACAAAATTAACATCACAACATCTGAAGACTAACACTTCAGCTGTTGTGAATAACTTCAGATCTTGTAACTCTGCAAAGTGAATATCAGCTGTTGTGTTCTTCTTCAGTTGTTGTGTGTATTGTGAGACTTAGAGGTTTTTCTGATCAGGCTCATTGGTTCTTTTAGTCCAACAAACTCCCCCTGAACCAATGCAGCCAAAACCTCTAATTATTGACTGTCTCACTTATTTGGTATCCCAGGCTGAAAGATCTGTCTTTTTCTTTGAGATCAGCTTCAAAATGACCAATTTAAGTGCAAGCCTGGTAATCAACAGCTTCTGAAAATCTGACTGTCAAAGTATGAGAGGGAACTCCATTGGGGAAATGGACTATGAGCATTTACCCCTCTCATTGAAGCTATTGATCATAGATAAGTCTGAAGGACTCCCTGACATAGGCTTCCAGCAAAATCACCTTTTCTTCAGGAGTCAGCCTTTATGGTTCACCTTCAAAAAATGACTCAGGTCCATAGTACTCTGATAAGTACCTGGCCGTTGTCCCATCATGTAGCTCCACCCTTGTTATCTCTCTATACACAAATTCATCTGGATGCTTCCCTTCCAGAAATAAGGGAAGTTCATTCTGTTTAACCCCTTCAAGTTTTCTGTACACCAACCCTTTCTTGATCATCTTGTTTTCTAGAAACTTGTGGGCTTTTAAACCAGAGTTATAAATACTTTTAAAATCTCCTATGATTTCCCAAGGATCAAGCACAGATCCTAACATGATATCAGCACTTATTACCTTTCTTATTCTTCTTGCATAAGCAGCTGGAGCATCTCTCCTGTGGATCCTGTCTATTACTCTTGGATCAGGCCACATCCTGATTTGTTCTTTCCTGTACTGATATGTAAACCTCAGAGCATACAACCTTTGTGCTTCTTTCTTCATTGCTATAATGGTTGATGTCTGAGGGTATTCCTTGTCAACCAGTCTCAGGATGTTCTCATCATGTTTCTTCTGGTTCTCTTCCTCTTCAAGTTTAACTTTTACTGCTAACCTCTGAGATTCTGGTGTAATCTTTGGATCCTGTCCAAATACCAATGGCTTTTCTGGCACATAATTGGCAGGTAATTTTACTACCTTCTTCTGAACCATTAACTCTAATCCAGTTTTTGAAGACTCAGGCTTTTGAACTTTTGTTTTCATCACAGTAGAAATGGGAAGCCTGTCTTCTTCATCAGTTTCATCTTCTTCTGGAATCCTCAGAAATCTCCTCTTCTTTGGAGGTGCATCATCATCAACAATTTGAGCAGATTTGGTAAGGGGAATGACTTTCTGCTTTTGAACAGCAGTTACACCAGTTTCTTTCTCCTTCCCAACTCCACCCATCTGAACTTGATCCTCCTGTGCTTGCACTTCCTCTGTTTCAACTTCTTGACTTTCTGTTTCATTTACTTTCTCAACATTTATCTCAACTTCTTTTTCAACATTTTCATCAAGAACTTGCTCAACCTCCTCCTCAGCAATGATAGCAACATCAGCAGATTTTGTCTTCTTTTGTCTCTTATATGTAACTTGAATGACTGGAGACTTTTCAGAAGCATTTTCTTCTTCTTCATTTCTTGGCCTTTTAGATGCTGTGCCTGAATCTTTTCCTAACTCCCCCTTTTTGGCTGCAGGGGAAGAAGGAGTATGAAGAGTGGAAAGTTTGGCATTCACTGCATCATCTATCATTTTCTGGATTTGAGATTGGGAGGGAAGCCTCTCATCAAGGGCTTGGGTTATGATATTCTTGAGTAAGGGAGTGATGAGAGGTAGGATTGTGATAAAGGCAGCAACTAATGCCTCTGGGGGGCTTGAACCCAAAGTATTAGTGCCTGAAGCAGAGGCTGGTGGTTTATTTTGTTGAGTAGTGGTGGAAGTGTTTGGGGGACCCTCAAAATTTGAAGGTGCCATCTGTGGGTTTGAAAGGGCAGATGGACTTTTGTCCTTGGACATTTTGGTGAGCAGTTCATTGAGTCTGCAGACCTCAGCCTCAAGAATTTGTTCTGGTGTAGAACATCAGATAGAGTCCTTTGGTCATCATTAGCCTTGGCTAAATCATCTGACCTCCTGATAGTATCAGGATGTACCTGAGTTGAGTGTGGCTCAACATGATCAGGTGCCCCTTTTTCTTGGTACTGGGGACTTCCAACCTCAGAGATAAACCCTTCATCAGTTGTTGCCTCTGGCAGGGTCTTAGAGATGTTACTACTATCAATCACTCCAAATGATGGAGGTGATGAAGTAGCAGCCCTGTCAGAAATCAGAATCTCTCTGTCCACACTAGGAGATCTGATATGGTAGTCAAAATCCTGTGGGATATCAGAAACACTTTGATCCTCCCCCTCAATGTTGGAGCTAATCCCAGTTTTAATAGGTGTCTGGGTAGGGATAGGAGTGTTTAACTGATCCAGGATTTGGTCAATTACAAAAGTTGGGCTTTGTTGGGTGGTTTCAGTAGGAATAGGCTGTGAAGCAGAGTGCACCCGGGGAGATTGGTGCTGTTCAATAAACCTTTTCAAATGAAAGAGGCTCTAGATGTGTGTCTACCCCATCAATGGTTGCACCAAGTTCCTGTTGAGAGGATTCTTGGGCGGTTTCAGCTGGTAGAGTCTGGTGTACCACTGGCTGACTACTGCCAGTGGCCATTTCATGCCTTGGTGAGGCATGGGCAGACTCAGGGGACTCATTTCCCTGAGCAGCCTTTTTGGGCTTTTTGGTATGTGACTTGGTGGGGACTTTGGATTTGGATTTGGAAGTTGAGACTGTGGGTTCCCTATGCTTGGGTTTTAGCTTTCGGGCAGCCTCTTTGAGTGTGAGGTTAGTGTTGTGTCGGGAATATACCTCTAGCAGAACTGCTGGAGCAGAGATTCCCTGACCAACAAGGCCGTTTTGGATTAATTGTTTTTCAATGATGGCCATTATAAAACGTGGGTAAAGAAGCCATCTAGAGGAAACAGGTTTAGCAGCATGTTCAGTTAATTCTGAAAATAAGATTTGTGAAAAATTAAGTTTTTGTGATTCCAGAATTGAGTAAAGTACCTGTTGCCACCTTGAGGACATCTGGTCCCATGAAGATGATTTTGGAGCCAGGCAGATGTTGATCATGTGAAAAATAAGACGCTCAGGATCATTGAAGTTCTTCTTGTACAGAGTTGAGTCACTCAAGTCACCCTGGTATTCGTGACTTGTGAAACAGAGGTCAGTTAGGTTCTTTGGGAATTGAGTGACCAGGTTAGCATCATCTAGTTGAAGAACATCCCGCAGTTCGGCTGGACTGATATGCACATTGTGTCCATTTACTGTTGAGCGAAGGGAGATGACACCAGTGCCGACATTGATCAGCTCGACATTCATCCAGAATTGATGAATAGATTCAACATGAATTGTTGGATTGATAAGAAACGCGGTTTGAAATTGAGATGCATTCATGAGATCAACAGCTTCATCAAATTTGGACCAGAAAGATGATTTTGTGAGATATGCGACTGAGTTATGACGAGGTTTAAGGTTCAATGTCGCCATGGAAGCAGAGACTTGAGAGGGAAGATAGGTTTTTGAAAAAGATTGAAAGTTCTGATGAAGTGGTAATGAAACAACTGAAGAGGGTTTGGGATAAATAGAGTATTGGAAGTTGTTCTTCAGATGTTATAAAGAGAAAACAGCAGTGGTTGAAACAGCTGAAGAGTAAAGTTACTCATCAGGTGTTGTTGACAGTTTTTGTTCATCAGCTGTTTTCATCAATTGCTCATCAGACGTTGTGAATCATCAGATTTTCTCATCAGATTTTGTGAAAAATTTGTCATCAGAACTTGTGAACAAAAGTAGTTCATCAGACTTTGTGAAATATTTTTGACCTTCAGTACTTTGTCAACCAAAACTCATCAGTACTTTTAACTGATAATATTGGTAAAGGTCAGATGTTTCCTTGAATCAGTACTTCTGATACTTATCAGTATTTACTGAAAATATCAGGAGTTGCAAGGTGATACAAAAATTTTAGTTTTGATAAAGGTGAATATTTTTGTATTTTTGAAAATTTTATTTGGTGTATGGAATTTTATTAGTGTAAAAACCAATTTATTCAAGTTGCAGCATACCAAGCCTTAGAACTAAATTTTGAAAAGTTGAAGTGTCTAAAGGCTTAGTAAAAATATCTGCAAGTTCATCAGCACTAGGAACAAACTTTGGATCAATCAGACCCTTTTCAAAACAATCCCTTATAAAGTGATGTCTGATTTCAATGTGTTTGGTCCTAGAGTGTTGAACTGGATTCTTGACAATACAAAGAGCTGAGGCACTATCCATTAACAATGGTGTCTTAGACTCTTTGATGCCATAATCCAAAAGTTGAGTCTGAAGCCAGAGAATTTGTGAAGTACAGCTTGCAGCAGCAATGTACTCGGCTTCAGCTGTTGAAGTGGCCACAGATGTTTGTTTCTTACTCTGCCAAGAAACCAAACAGTTTCCTAGAAACTGACAACCACCAGAAGTTGATTTTCTGGTAAGTTTGCATCCTGCATAGTCACTATCAGAGAAAGCAACAAGCTTGCAGGAATGCCCAGTGGAATACCAAATTCCCAGTGATTGAGTGCCCTACAAGTATCTAAAAATTCTTTTTACAGCAATTAAGTGAGATTCTTTAGGTGCAGCCTGAAATCTAGCACAAACACATATAGCAAACATAATGTCTGGTCTAGATGCTGTGAGATACATCAAGGAACCAATCATACATCTATAAAGTGTTTCATCAACTGATTTACCTTTCAAATCTGCATCAAGTTGTGTGGTGCTGCTCATGGGGTTAGAACATTGTTTACAGTTTTGCAAATCAAATTTCTTTAACAACTCTTTTGTGTATTTGGATTGATGAATGAAAATGCCATCAGGACTTTGTTTGATTTGAAGACCCAAGAAAAATTGTAATTCCCCCATGGCACTCATTTCAAAATTCTTGGTCATTAACTCAGTAAAATTAGCACACAACTTTGGATCAGATGAAGCAAAAATTATGTCATCAACATAAATTTGAACAAGGAGCTTATGCTGTCCTACTTTCTTTATGAACAAAGTTTTATCTATGGAGCCTCTAGTGAAATTATTTTGAAGAAGAAAAGTGGATAGAGTGTCATACCAGGCTCTAGGTGCTTGTTTCAGCCCATAAAGAGCTTTATCAAGCTTGTACACCCAATCAGGATGTTTATTGTCCTCAAAACCTGGTGGTTGACACACATACACTTCCTCTTTTATTTTACCATATAAGAAAGCACTTTTGACATCCATTTGAAAAACTTTTAGTTTGTGTAAGGCAGCATATGCTAAAAACAATCTAATTGCTTCCAGTCTGGCTACAGGGGCAAAAGTTTCATCATAATCAATACCTTCTTCCTGAGAGAACCCCTGTACAACCAGTCTGGCCTTGTTCTTAAATATTTGACCATTTTCATCAGTTTTATTTCTAAACACCCATTTAGTGCCTATTGCACACTTACCTTGGGGTAAAGGAACCAGCTCCCAGACTTGTTGTTTCTTGAACTGCAACAGCTCCAACTGCATAGCCTCCACCCAGCCATTGTCTCTGAGTGCTGTGTGATAGTTCTTTGGCTCTTGCTGACTGACAAACAAGGCATAGAGACAAAAATTTGACAATTGACTTCTTGTTGAAACACCAGCAGAAATGTCACCCAGAACTTGAGATAATGGATGATCCTTCAGTTCTTGATATGGAATAAGATCAGTGCAAGTGTTTGCTGGAGGTCCAGTTGCTGCAGAAGTTGATGAAGATCCAGGGAACAGTTCAGCAGGAATTTCAAATGATGTAGAAGATTCCAGATTTTCATCAGCATTTGTATTAGGAGGAACCACTGGAGCAGGTGGAGCATCAGGTTTAGCAGACTTTGGCAGAGAATCACTAAACCTGAACAGGTGAGTACTAACATCATCATCATCATCAGTACTACCTTGTGAGTTTCCCATAGCAGCTGTTGATGCATTATCTGCCAGAATAACAGACTCAGCTGAAGGTTGATATGGAACATATTGCAATATATCCAAATCAAACATCTCTACAGGGTTTTGTGGGATGGGATCTTTTGGTGATTCATTGAATTTTACATGGAGAGTTTCTTCAACAATCTTGGTTCTGCAATTAAACACTCTGTAAGCTTTGCAAGTTGAAGAATATCCCACAAAATATCCTGCATCCACTTTGGAGTCAAACTTTTTAAGTGGATCTTTGGTATTGAGGATATAGCAAGGACAACCAAAAGCTCTGAAGAAGGAAATCAAAGGGGTCAAAGTATGAAGCACTTCATAAGGTGTTTTCAACCATCTTTGATTTACCAAAACTCTGTTATGCACATAGGAAGCTGTATTGACAGCTTCTGCCCAGAAGGTCAATGGCAAACCAGAGTCAGCAAGCATTGTTCTGGCAGCTTCAATCAAAGTTCTATTTTTCCTTTCAACTACTCCATTCTGTTCAGGAGTTCTAGGGATGCTGTACTGCCTCTTGATTCCCTTTGACAGATAAAACTCATCCAGAATATGATTTCTGAACTCTGTTCCATTGTCACTCCTTACACACTTGACAGGAAGAGAATATTGCTTCTCAACATACAACACAAAGTTTATAATGGACTTGGCAACCTCATCTTTTGAGTGCAAGAAGAAGGTACAGACAAACCTTGAGTAATCATCAACAATTACTAAGCAATACTTCTTCTTTGCCATACTCATGACCTTCACTGGCCCAAACAAATCCATGTGCAACATTTGCAAGCAACCAGTGGATTTGGGATCACCAATTGGAGGAAAAGAAACTTTGTGTTGCTTCCCTTTCAAGCAAGCAGTGCAATTCTCATCACAACTAAAATCCTTCATTGGAAGACCTCTAACCAACCCATGTTTCACCAGTTGATTCATGTTTTTGAGATTCACATGACCTAACCTTCTATGCCACAGATTTGATTCCTTGAAAGAAGCCTTAGAGAATAAACAAGGATGACCTTTAACAGAGATTTTCTTTGACAAATCAAAGGCATAAACCTTTCCCACTCTGTTAGCCTTAAGGAGAGTATACGCATCTAAGACTTTGCCAATCAGAGGCAACACTTTACAAGACAGTATTCTGCAGTCTTGCTTGGTGAAAAGAGAAATGTGACCCTTATCACACATCTGACTAACACTCAGAAGATTATACTTAAGATTCTCTACATGATTCACATCATCAAACCTTATCTCACCATTTGTCACATAACCTTTCCCTATAATATAACCCTTAGCATCATTTCCAAAAGACACAAATCCCTTCCTTCCTATAAAATAGTCATTAAGAAGAGATCTGCTCCCAGTCATATGCATGGATCCTCCACTGTCAACATACCAGATGCTATTTTGGCATGCTGAAGGACCCTGCATACACCAACACACTCAGTTAGACTTTGGGACCCAAACCAGTTTGGTTTTGGGTCTGTTAACACATGAAGAAACAGAATTAACATTTGCAGTTGAAGCAACACTTGAATCATTCTTTTCAAAAGATTTAACCTTGGTTTTTGACCTTGGTTTCTTCTTATGAAATGAAGCAACAGAGGCATCTACTATGTTGGCTCTTCCTAGCAGATGTTGCATCATCATAACCAATTGATGCTGGTTTTGAGTCAAAGTTTTGATTTCCTTAGAAACATCAATACTTGACTTCAAATTTTTGTGTTTCATTTCCTTAACTTCTTTGATTAATGAAGAATCTTTCAAGTGCTGTTTCTTTGAATTTGGAACAACCCCTTTACCTTTCTTGGATTTATTTGAATCATTTCCTTGTGAGGTTTTTCCAGATATTGAAACTACTGATGATTCTGGTACAAACTTGGAACTAAATTCATTTTTCATTTTGATTATGTTCTTGTTTTTGTGCTTAATTTTATTGAATTTAGATCCTCTTCTGTACCAGCATTCATCAGAAGAATGATTAAACAACCTACAAATTTCACAAGGCACCCTCTTGTGCTTCTCCTTATGAGTATCTACAAGTACTGAAGACTTAGATACTGAATTTTTGTTCTTCAGAACATTTGGGGCTTCAGTATTTATAGACATTTTGACAACAACTGATGTGTTGACAACCTCTGAAGAGTTATTCTTCAGCACTTGTCTATCAACACAATTTTCATAAGCAGTTGTAACATTACCAGCTTTTTCTATAACTGCTGATGAGACACTCTGGCTTATCAGAAGCCGTGCATCTTTCTCTCCAGTGCCATGCCCATCTGACTCAATCAGTTTTAAATTTAATTCATTGGAAACTTTTTCATCAGGATTAATTTCAATTAAAACACTATCTTGACATGTGTCACCCTGAATGACATTTGTACATCCAATAGAGTAAGAATATGTCTCAATATCCACAGTTTCAGACTCAGATTTGCATGCACTTAACTCACTTTCAGAGGATTCTTCAGCATCAGACTTTTCTGAAGATTTGGTGGATTGGTATACACTGTCCCCTTCAGACTCACAGTCAAGATTTTTTGGTGTATAATCAGCTGGAGGGGCAGTGTGATTGTATCCAATACCAAACTTCACATTTGATGCTGTTTGTTTGTTTAATAACATCTCAAACCCCTTGCAAGACTCAACCCATTTTTCACACTCTACTTGGGTTGCTGCAAGTGTTTGTTTCAGATCATTGTGTTTTACAAGCATGACTTCCACCCTAGCCTTTTCATCAGACAATTGACACTTGAGTTTATAAATTTCAGACTCTTTTTCATTCAAAACTTTCTCAAATTCAGTTTTATTCTTAGTCACAGCCTTTTCTAAATCCAACTTCTCATTGATTAATTCAACATTTATTTCTCTAATGGAAGCAAATGCTGAAATACATGATTCTGAACACAACTTAGCTTTTGATTCAGATGATACCTGTGATGTTGAAGAAGTTGGACCTGAGGTGTCAGTTGAATCTATAGCCATCAAAGCAAGATTCCCAAATGGATTGTCTCCACCATGTGGACCAGCTTCAGAGTACAGCTGCATATTGAAATCAGATAAGTCATCAGGTAAACTACTCCAATCAGCTACTCCAGGGGTGAAGAAGCTCTGATGTTGTTGTTGTTGAGGCTGTTGATTTGTTTGAGATTTGCTGGGGTCAGGAAGAGCAGGTGATTGAGAGGGTATTAGTGCTGGAGTGTGAGTGGATTGTGGCATATAGAAGCAAGGATATGGATAAGGCATAGGACTTTGTGGTACAAAATGAGCTGGATAAAATTGCTGTTGACCAGATCCAGAAGATTGTTGTCCTTTGTTTTGTGGGTTATTGCTAGGAAAGGTCACAAAGGGTGCAGAGGAACTAGGTCCAGTGGATTTGCACTCTCTAGCAAAATGACCAAGCCTGTGACACTCGTGGCACCTCAACTTCCCTTTGTCAAAACCAACTTTGGTTTTGCCAGATAATCCGGGAAATTTTCTTCCAGTTCTTTTGTAGAATTTTTGAGATCTAATGTTGATTAATGCCATCTGACTTAATATATCCATCTCCTCCAGATCATCATCTGGAATTCCTTTCAAATCATCCATCACAAAACACAGATTATCACCATAATTTCCTGCATTACCATCAACTCCCACAAAAGCATGTTCAGTATTATTAGTAGAGAAATCAATATGTTCATCATAAGAACATTCAGACCCATTAAACTCTGACTCTTGACCTATCAAAGCAGTATTGCCAGGAACAAAATCATCAGTGAGTTTTCCAGATGAAGACAGTTTTCTCTTCTGTTCTACCTCTCTCTCAAAAGTTAAGAGTTTCCCATGGAGTTGGGTGAGAGATAGATTCTCTAGATTTGCATTAGAGCGTAAGACAATTGTATATGTGTCCCATCTCTCAGGCAATGATCTGAGAAATCTGTTGTTCATCTGACTATTTGTATATTCCTGCTTAACCATTTTCAACTCAGAAATCAAACATGAAAACCGCTCAAATTGTTGAGTCAATGACTCACCCTTTCTATGAGAAAAAGTCTCATACTGTTGAGCAAGGATTTCTCTAGTATTTGCTAAAACCTCATCGGTTCCACCGAATTGTTCTTTCAGTGCAACCCAGAGATCATGAGCAGTATCATGATGCATCAAGCCTGAATAAATCTCATTCGGCAAAGCCATGGCTAGAATACCATGAGCTTTCGCATCAATTTCAAACAATTTGATATCCTCATCTGAATACATATCCGATGGTTTCGGAATCATGATTTTAGTTTCAGGATCAGTGATCATGGGTTTATACGGACCATGCACTACAGATTTCCAACATCCTGCACTGTTAGTTGACAGGTGATGTAGCATTCTACGTTGCCAAATGTTGTACTCACTCCGAACCAGCATCGGAGGCTTGGTTGCGGAGCCTGTGTTGTGCGGATCATTGTTTGGAGTTGTCATGATCTCAGATTCAATCAATATCAACAAAATTCAAATGAATTAACACAAACTTCAACCAATTGATTCAAAACAAATTGATATTGAAAAACAAATCAACAGAAGTTATCAGAAAACTTCAAACTATAACAAGTTCTTACTAATCGGCTAATTCGATCAACCAGAGAACTGAATTGAGCAGTTTCAGAGATCAATTGTTTAATCGATCAATGATTAACCTGCTCTGATACCAATTGTAGGATCAGATGTTCTCATTTGATCAATATTAGGTTATAGCAGCGGAATTCAACGATGAATTAGCTCAAAATTAGCAAGAACAAAGTTAATCTAATAGAACAGTAAAGCACAAGTTGTTATAGAAAGAGAATTCTGCAAAAGGAATAATATCATTCAATTCGCACTAACTTCGTTAAAGATACAATATGTCAACTGCCCTTATATAGAAGCAGTGACGTCTGATGATGTCACATGATGTTGACACCTAACAGACAAAAGATAACTACTGAAATAACTAAACTACTGAGAATGTTTACAACATCTGAAGACATCCTCTTACAACAACTGAAGAACTAAAACTACTGAAATTAAACTACAACATCTGATGAGTAAAAATACTCATCAGACTTTTACAATTACTGAAAGAAAACTACTGAAGACAAAATTAACATCACAACATCTGAAGACTAACACTTCAGCTGTTGTGAATAACTTCAGATCTTGTAACTCTGCAAAGTGAATATCAGCTGTTGTGTTCTTCTTCAGTTGTTGTGTGTATTGTGAGACTTAGAGGTTTTTCTGATCAGGCTCAATGGTTCTTTTAGTCCAACAGAACATAATTATATTCTTTATACATTAAACTGAATAGACATATACCTATATATATTGAATAATCTAACTTTTATGTTTTTATCTTTTTTAGATGATGCATAACAATAGACCCCTTCTTCAAAATGAAATTGACGAATTTATAGAACATATGTTAGAGAACTTTATGATCTTCTTTGGGCAACAAACAAGGTAAGATTTTATCTTTTTTTTATGTTTTATACATGTATATATGTACTTGCAATCTACAAATTGATACTTAAATAGTTAAGTACTAAGTTAAGCATACAAACACTATCATCCAAAACAAACATAGTTAATTGGACATGGTTTATAGATAGTCATCATGTAAAAGAAGTTCATCCAATAAGCTTATAATCCTATATATCAGTGATATATTTATTTAGAATGTGATTTTTGTACTATCTAGAGTATTGTTGTAGAAAGGAATTGCAATGTTTATATATATTTATCTCTTTTGCTAATATTCCTTTCTTTTTCTATGTGTAATATTTTTCATTTTTTTTATAATATGTGAAGATTGTTGTTAAGTTTTTTGTTATAAATAATATTCATCATCTTTTAATATTTATAATAATAAAAATTGTGTTTAGTCTTACAGGAGTTGAAGTATGTGTTATTTGGGGTCTTGCAAGAGTTGACGGATGTGTGCTTTGGAGTCTTGCATGAGTTTAATCATCTACATTTATATGTTTTTATTTTGGCTATAAAAATTTAGGTTTTGTTGGCTGACTATAAATTCTCATGGTATAGTTTTAAATACATTTTTTAGGACGTTGTTTAGTCTTTACACATGTATTGTTTGTATATAATCTTTTACAATGGGTTTGTGAATTGGTTGGTTTGAATATAATCGTTTTAGGTGCTTGTTCATATCTTTAGCAGCGGTCCAAGTTTGTATCTTTAACAACGTTCCCATATACCCTTTAACAGCGGTGTGTGTTCATATCTTTAACAGCGGTCCAAGTTCATATCGTTCATATACCCTTTAACAGCGGTCAGTTCTTTATTTTTAAGGGCATTATTTTTATTTCTCTTTAACAGCGGTCGTTCATCTATATGTTAAAAACAGCGGTTGTTTATTAACAACGATCCATATGCATTTTTAAATTAAATTACTTTTTGTTATTGCTTTATATTATCATTTAAAACGGTCATGTATCTTTAACAGCATATTCAACAACAGCGATTCACTAAACCGCTGTAAATGAACAAATTTGTGTACTAGTGATTCTACAGACCTTCTTGTTGTTTGGGTTTTACCTAAACAATAGAAACTCGGAAGTTTGGTTCAATTGGGATTTATATGAAATTCGTTTCAAATTTTGTGGCGCTTTGTTGGCTAAAGAGTCCAACACTACATTGAAGAAACACATTTCAAAATTTTGCAAAGGCAAGAAAGATAACCTGGATTCTGGTCAAATGCAAATCGGGCCCGACGGTGGAATGTTTGTATATGATGTAAACACGGTTCGCGATAAAATGTCTAAGTTCATGATTCAAGAAGGTTTGTCATTAAACCATTTCGATAACCCTCGTTTAACGGAAATTATTCGAAAGACGCTCCAACCTCGCTACGGGCATGTAAGTCGCACTACTCTTAAACGTTATTGCTTAAAAACGTGGAAAACGTAAAAAAGGATTTAATTTCATTTTTTGAAAATTTACAAACCAATGTGAACCTAACCACTGATGTTTGGTCGGCTCCTCATGGTTTGCCGGAGTCATACCTTTGCATTAACGCTCATTAGACTAATCCCGACACATGCCAAATGATGAAGCACACAATCACGTTTGAATTGTTTCCATATCCACATTCCGGAGAAAATTGTTTTACACTTTAGATTATGTACTACAAACTTTTAAATTAGAAAATGAAATATTTTCAATGTCGTTCGATAACACGTCAAAAAATACAAACGCGGTTGAAAAACTAAAGTTAAATATAAACCGATTTGTTTGTTACACATATTATAAATTTGGTTGTGCAAGATGGGCTTGGAGTTGATGAAGTTGATATTTTTAGAGCCGATTTTAAAAATATGTTCCATGACATTTTTAAAAAAAAGGAGAAAAAGATTTATGGATTATACAAAACTATGTAAAGATACAAATTACATTTGTTTAGGTCCGAATTGGAATGTACCTACTCGACGGAATTCAACTTTCAAAATGTTTAAAAGTGTTTTACAACAAAAGAACACTTTATCTATTTTTTTATAACCATATTTCCGGACCCGGTCGAGCTACATCGTTTTACGACGAGGGTTGGAAAAATATTCTTTATATCACCGACTTTCTTGAAGTTTTTAAAAACTCAACTGCAAAATTATCCGAGGTTTATTATCCCACTAGTAGTTTAGTGTTTTCAGAATTATATTTAATGGCTAATAATATACAAAATTTTGAAAATAAAAACGATTTGTTTACAAAAATGGTGTAACATTTGCAAATTTTCGATTATTACTGTAACTCCTAAATACATCGTTATGAGAAGCATTTTCTTTTAAACCGTTTCATTATAATACATATATATATCTATATATACATATATATATGTATATTCAATTATTTATTTAAGTGTGTTATAAAATTATTTATTTAATTAAGTGTTTAAAACTTTAAAATTTTATTCATTATAGATTAATAAATTTTTTTAACAGTAATAGTAATAATTATAATAAATAACAAAATAAATATTTTTTTAGCATTATGTATGACTTTTATAAACATAACACTTTATAAAAATTAATACTTAAGCCTTTGTAGACATATTCTTATGCATATTATTCCAAAAACAGGTTGACAAGTGTTTGTAGATCCACAATTACATATAGTTGTATTATTGGATTGCTTAAGCAAAACAGGTGAGTTTTTCACATCCCTTTTTAGTTTTATATTATTTTGGGCTGTCACACATGTCCTTATTCAAATGCTTAAACTTTATGCTATTCTTGAAACTTATGCAAACTATATAATGCTTTGTAGTTGAATTGTTATTATGTGTTTGATCTTGTATTTGTATACTTATTTATTCTTATGCATTTTTACACGTATTCTAGTACTTAGTTCCTAAGAGAGTCGCGCTCTCTTCGCGTGACGTTGTTCGTGTTAAAAAGGGACGGTACACCCTTTACACATGCTTGTTTCATTCACATTATAATATTCATATACATTGCTATTAAGGTTTGCATACTTTAAAACTTACACTATTATAATCATGTGACTACTCACCAACTATTCATTTAGTTGACAGTTACTTTACATGTGTGACAGGTTAAAGTGAAGACTCTAAGTAAAAGTCTAGGAAGATGGACCTAGATAGTTTTATCAAAGATTTAAGTTTTAGATTCTTAAATTTGTATTTGACTTTGAACTTGTAATATAATGGCATTGTAATTTAGTATTTTAATGTATGAAACTTCGAATTAGAAATCATGAGCTTATGAACAATCATTTTTACACAAATCATGCCTCGGCATATTCCGCCACCGGTCGGGGTGTGACAGATTGGTATCAGAGCCATGGTTATAGGGAATTAGGATATTATAATTGGTGACCTAGACTATAACTAAGCTACCCGTTTAGATGAACTTTCATATGCTAGTTGTTATTGAACCTTTAGTATTGAGCATTTAGTGTGAACTAGTATTATGGACTTTTCCAATTGAACCTTAAAGAGAACTTTCATTATGAACCCTTGCTTTGGTGAACTATCACTTTGAACTCTTGCTTAGTGAACCTCCATTTTTGAACTCTTGCTTGGTGGACTTCCATTTCGAACTCTTGATTAGTGAACTTCCACTATGAACTCTTGCTTAGTGAACCTCCATTATGAACTTTACTTGGTGAACTTCCATTTTTAACTCTTGCTTAGTGAACTTCCATTTTGAACTCCTGCTTAGTGAACTTCCTTTCTTACTGAACCTCCATCATGAACTCTAATATTGAACCTTTAATGAATCATCATGAACTCCCGATACAAATCACATATTAGACTTCTATTATGAACCTCCTACATTCTTGCAAGCTCGTGGACTTCACATAGACTTTAGGGATTCGCGATCCTTCCATCCCTTCTAAACACGTGTGAAATAGGTATATCTTTGTGGTCTTATTCCCGTTAGAACTAAGTTTGTAAGACGGACATGTACTAACTGGAAGGGTGAAATACCGTTACTTGAAAATCCTGTCTAGGATAGCTGTTTAGCTTTCCTGGGGATTCTTGATGAAAGTATTCTTCACTTATAGGCCAAAGCATGACGTCTCGCAAGCTATAAAGTTCTAATATGTCAAAGGTATTCAACTTTGGATATCATTCTTCAAACTCTAGACACTTTACACCTATGGTTAATAAGGGTGATTTCTTATTTCATCAAAGGTGTAATAGTGTTTAAAATTCCTATAATACTTATAGCATGATTATATGACATTTCATCTATGATTTTGTAAGGGTGATTCCTTATAATATCTAAGAATTCATAATGTCACATAATTATACGATTCAAACAAATCTTATAACTTTATACCTATGGTTAGTGATGTTCATTCATCACTAAGATATTATAATACATTCTTCACAAGTCAAGAATACTTGATGACATTATTCTATGATTGATAATGATTACTCATTATTACATCTAAGACAATAAAGATGTCATACATGTATGCATATTTTATCATAATTCTAAGATATTATACCTAAGATTAGTAATGGTGATTCATTACTACATCTAAGATATTATAACATCATACTCTTTACACATATTCAAAGAATTATCCTTATGAAAGATGATGACATTATAATATGCAAGACATTCATTTTCAAACATCCTTACGCTTAAAACCATACTTTCAAATTCCTAAGACATTATACTTATGATTATTAGTATTATTTATCATTTCAATCTAAAGTTTTATAATGTTTTATTTCACATATTCATATACTTGGACTTTAACCCAAAAGCCCTAAGATATTTAACTTAAGTGTTATTTATTTATTTATTTATTTATTTACTCTACATATTCTTTCACTCTAAACAAAATCTCATGATATTAGGCTTATGATTCATAATATTTGTCATCATAATTTAAGTTTTCTAATGTCACAACCATCTTCAACATCTTTTAACATTCAAAATTTGAATCAATTAAATTAAATTTTTATTTTAGGAATCATGATATTTATACGATTTGCAAACTATTCGAGTAGAGTACTAGTTAAAAGACTTGTAATAACCTAAAAGGTTAAAGCTTGTCACTTTAAAACTACGGGAAATCCAAATAACTCCTATGTGATCTTGTAAAAGGTCAATCAAGTCAAAGTTTATGGTTCTACGGGGTAGATTTCTTCAATCTGATCAATTGGAGTGAAACGTTCTATAAAACCTAATAAATTTTGATAAAACCTAATCAACTCATTTGTGTTCAAGATTCAAGGATAGGGTGATCATGTAATGTAAATTATCGTTGCGGGTGCACACGTAACGAGAATTTGCAATACATGTGAATCCTGATAAACCCTGTTGTACTAGGCAATGGACACAATTGTTTTAGCAAACTCTGAATCAAATCCTTAAATTCATTCATATCGTATTCTAAGATTCAACACTTTCCCATAGATATCCGTCAAATCGATTCTCCAAATCCTCCTCAAACACCAACATTACTTTGGAAGTTGTTCGTTTTGGGAAAAAGGGCAATTTAGCTCCACGATACGTAGGCCCATTCAAGGTCTTGGAAAGGGTCGCTAAAGTTGCTTACCGACTCGAGTTGCCGGAAGAACTGTCAAACGTGAATCCGACATTTCATGTGTCAAACCTCAAAAAGTGCTTAGCCGATGAAACTTACACATACCTCTTGATGAAGTTCGTATTGTCTAATCGATGCATTTCGTGGAAAGGCCTGTAAAGATAGTGGATAGAGACATCAAGAAGCTGAAGAATAAGCGTATCTCGATAGTTTTGGTGCGTTGGGACTCTAAACGCGGACCAAAACTTACTTGGGAACGATAAGACCAAATGAAGACAAAATACCCTCATCTCTTTGATCAAGACTCCTCGTAATTAATTTCGGGACGAAATTTTCTAAAGTAGGGGAGACTGTAACATTTGCAAATTTTCGATTATTACTGTAACTCCTAAATACATCGTTATGAGAAGCATTTTCTTTTAAACCGTTTCATTATAATACATATATATCTATATATATACATATATATATGTATATTCAATTATTTATTTAAGTGTGTTATAAAATTATTTATTTAATTAAGTGTTTAAAACTTTAAAATTTTATTCATTATAAATTAATAAATTTTTTTTAACAGTAATAGTAATAATTATAATAAATAGCAAAATAAATATTTTTTTTAGCATTATGTATGACTTTTATAAACATAACACTTTATAAAAATTAATACTTAAGCCTTTGTAAACTTTATTTAATAATAAGTTTATTCACTTTGTTAAATATTATGTTTTATAAACTTTACACAAGCTTTAAACCTAAAACTAATGAGTCATGTAACTTCAAGGGGCAATCCTGTCAATACCCGAAAGTTTGTATGTGTGTGTGGTGGAAGTTTTCGGACAAAGGGTGACAAGGGGCAGAACAGGAGGGACCTGTTCTGCCATATCTTGAAACTTTCAGCAACTTTTCCCAACCCAGCCACCCTTCTTCCCGTTCGGACTGCACACCACCGCCATAGTCATCGACTCCACACCCAATCGAAGGATTCGAGCATTTATTGCATCTCCCACGCTCGGCCGACCTCGATTCAACATCCAACAACCGTAATCAATGCATTAATTACCCTAATCACGCGTTAAGCACCACGGTTATCTCGGTCGAACCATTAAGCATAACTTTAACACGAATTCGTCTCTCCCAAGCACCAAATTCGAATTAAACACACACACAGTCGCGACACCCCTCTGAAGCTCACAGAAGCATCAATTCGGTCTCAAAAGCCTTCGAACGTTGGACTCAAGCTCAAGAACACCGAGACCTCACCCGAACTCGAACCCATTATTCTCTAACTACTACAGGTATGTACTACAACCATTCAACTCGTCTCCTAGGTTAGAACAAAAGCCCTATGATAATAAGAGCTCATGCTTTCTGGTTTGATCGAATTCATGCTAGGATCAAAACTAGGGTATTCTTTTGAAAAGGATGAACATGAGCAGGACATTAAGTATAATGTGAATCCGATTCATTAAATAAAACCCTCTCCCAGCCGAATGGTTAAGACACTCAGGCTGGGGAGAAGGAACACAGGTTCGAATCCCAGGCCACGCAACTAAACCGGTTTTTTTGTCCTTAACCCACTTTCTTTTCACTTTTAACACATTTAAAAATTCTGAAAAATCATAAAAAAATTCTATAAAATATCTTTCAACATTTTAAAGATTCTGTTATTATTATTATTATTTTTTTAATTTCATAATGTTATTTTTATTATTATTTCCTTATTTAGTTATTATAAGTGTTATAATAATCATTCTAATATATAAAAATCATGATAAAATATTTAGAAAATTTTAAAAATGATTTTATGCCTTCTTTATATTCTGAAAATGATTAAGGATTGTATTTTTAATAATGTTGATTCTTTAAATATTAGTAAAGGTTTAAAAACCATTATTTTTAATTCATAAAAACATATTAATGTGTTAAAGACTTAGAAAAATATTTATAAACTTCTTTCAAACTGTTCTTTTTATATTTTAAATTTTCATCTCAATATTTTAATAATATTAATTATTTAATAATCATTAGGAGTTTAAACATCACTATTTTTAATTTATAAAAGCATATTATTGTGTAAAAAGTTTAGAAAATTATGTATAAACTTTCTGGTTATATGAAAATTATTTTATCACTTTATTTTTATAAAACTTAAACTAAGGTTCATTTCAATATTTAAAATTTGCAGATATCGTTTATGTAAGCTTTATATAATTTTATTTATATTCTAAAGAAAATTTTATAAAATTTACTTATATAAAGTGTTTTAGCTTAAAATCTTAAGTTATTAAATTTTGAATGCTTAGTTCTAAATTTAATTATTTGAACTTATAAATTTATTTATTTGAACTTATAAGCTATTTTATTTAATAAACCTAAGCCTTATAAGTCTAAGCCCGCGTTATGCCTTAGAATGATTAGAGACTAAGGAACTTGTAGACATATTCTTATGCATATTATTCCAAAAACAGGTTGACAAGTGTTTGTAGATCCACAATTACATATAGTTGTATTATTGGATTGCTTAAGCAAAACAGGTGAGTTTTTCACACCCCTTTTTAGTTTTATATTATTTTGGGCTGTCACACATGTCCTTATTCAAATGCTTAAACTTTATGCTATTCTTGAAACTTATGCAAACTATATAATGCTTTGTAGTTGAATTGTTATTATGTGTTTGATCTTGTATTTGTATACTTATTTATTCTTATGCATTTTTGCACGTATTCTAGTACTTAGTTCCTAAGAGAGTCGCGCTCTCTTCGCGTGACGTTGTTCGTGTTAAAAAGGGACGGTACACCCTTTACACATGCTTGTTTCATTCACATTATAATATTCATATACATTGCTATTAAGGTTTGCATACTTTGAAACTTACACTATTATAATCATGTGACTACTCACCAACTATTCATTTAGTTGACAGTTACTTTACATGCGTGACAGGTTAAAGTGAAGACTCTAAGTAAAAGTCTAGGAAGATGGACCTAGATAGTTTTATCAAAGATTTAAGTTTTAGATTCTTAAATTTGTATTTGACTTTGAACTTGTAATATAATGGCATTGTAATTTAGTATTTTAATGTATGAAACTTCGAATTAGAAATCATGAGCTTATGAACAATCATTTTTACACAAATCATGCCTCGGCATATTCCGTCACCGGTCGGGGTGTGACAAATGGTAAAACCAATGAAAGAAAAACTTAATTAATATTTCAAATCGCTACACGCCGTTTTTACTTGTGCCACGGCCTTAAATCCTATTTTAAATGTTACGGGGGTAGAAACTATTATTGATGAAATAAACTCCGATTTAAGTTTGTATGAAGACCCAAATTTTGCCAACGAAGCAAAACGTAATTTTCTTCATAACCTCTAACAAATGTATGAAGTTTATTAAATAAGATACGGGCCTAATATAAACCCATCCGGGTCAATGGCATCGGATTCAAGTCGTACGAGTAGGATCCGGTGGTTAATTTATTTAATACGTTACGAAACGAAATGACTAAACGCCAAAAAGGTAACACCCCAAGTAGAGAGCTTGGGAGGTACAGTGGAATAGATTTTATATCCACTGTGAAAGTCGTTTGTGTGAAACAAAGTAAATAACTGTGAAAGATACTTGTGTGAAACAATCAAAACTGTGAAAGCTAAACTGTGAAAGTCAAACTTTGAAAGTCAAATGTGAAAATTATTTGTGAGAAACAAATCAAGAGATCCAAAAGTTCGCGAAGCAAGTTGGAGTAAAGAAATCTACGTAGAAGGAATCAAGTTGTGTGAATCAAACAAAATTCAAGAAGAACCAAGAATGCTTAATGCGAATATGTGATATGATCAAGCAAAGAAGACAATGAAGATATTGAAGTGAAGACTCAAACTTGGATCAACAATTAGGGGGGTGAATGTTAGCCTTAATTGTTTAACCAAGTTTGAAAGTTAATGGATTAAGTTTGTAAATAAGTCAAAGTTGTATTTTGAGTCAAATATGTAACCTTGTAATTATGCAAGGGTGTCTAGTGTCAAAAGTGAAACTTTATAAGGTTATCTCAGAGAAGTGTGAAATGATCTAGAACCAAAGAATCAAGTTAAAGTGTTAAAAGCAAGACAAGAGTTATTTCAAACATGAAGATCTACCTTACAAAAGGAGGAATGTTCAAGATATCAAGATTGGCAACCACAATGTGATCAAGCCAACAAATAAAGAAGGAAAATGCGGACATAAAAACTAAAGCTTTACCAAGGATGAAGTTCAATGAAATGCGAAATCTATTAAGCGTTGAAGATCTTGGAGCAAATTAAAGCAAGTCAAAATTAAGGAGATTGTTGGGTCAAATTGCCTTGCCACCACGACACCACCAAGAGCCCCTAACGTCACCACCACCACTTAACACCGTTAGTCGGTTAATGGTAGTTACGGCGGTTACGGTAACACCGTTAACAGTTACCGTTAGTTATTTCGGTTATGTATAAATACCCATCAATGTATCATTTGAAAACGTTAACATTATTGCAATATATAGAATTCCCCTGTTCTTGTTATTCGATCCAAACAACGATTGCTCTACTACACCAACGACAGAAACCAAATCTAATGTGATGAATCTAAATGTACGATTCTAAACCACTATTGAAGTGACCGACAAAACCATCCATCTGAGCAGCAGAAAGACACACACCAATCTCCAGATCTTCATTGGAATCTCTACAAGCACTAATAGAAATCGATCCACTATAATCGATCGAAACCGTTTCATGCTTTATGGGCCTTCCAAACCCGAAATCTAAGTCATAAAACTTGAGTTTCGGTGTTCCCGCAACCCCCATCATCATTGTTGGCCACCCGTCTGGAAACAAATTCTCGATCGGCCCTATATCCTTAACGAATTCATCCTTATCGGTCAGCATCTTACGTAGATTCTCACCAATCAATCTAGCAGCTGTCAGAAATCCTTCTTTTTCCTTCAAAATAGAGGTTCTTGCTACACTCCCACACAGCATGACACAGTTGCCAAAATAAGCACCTGGGATTGGTGGGTCCAATCTCGACCTACAATCGACCGTAAAACCAAACGCTGCTGCCTCATCATCGTGTAATTGTGCTGCACAGCTCCAAATATACGCACATGTTACAGTAAAAGATGACACATATGCTAATGTTGGAAGCTCGGTTGCAACCAGTTTCTTCAAACCATTGATCATGGTTCGAGTTAAGACAAACGTGGCTCGGACCTTATCCGTTGGTCCAGAAAGTCTTGGGAGTTTATACTCTTCGTTAAAGGATTCAATCTTAGCGTTCTTGGCATAACTTTCATCCAGTTTGGGGTACCTCACCAGTCTATCAAAAACCGGCAAAGTCCCATTAGCCAAAAACCAGTCATCAGAACCGGTTTGAGCAATCGCGGTCCACGCTTTGAGGAAACAAAACCGGGTGCTTGCGTCACAAAGGCTGTGATGATTTGTCATCCCGATGGAAATCCCATGGTTGGGGAAAAGCGTCACTTGAACCGCGAATACCGGGATTGTAACATGATCGGATTCCTTAGCAGTAGATCCAAGAACAGGTATAAGATGATAAAACTTATCAGAGTTTCGAGGATGATTCCCAGTTAGATCGTTGAAATCAAGATCACACTCTGCAACTGTGAAATCGACCGAATCACCATCAGCATAACGAATTTCGGGTATTCTACTTCTTGTGGGGAAGATGGTGAGTTTACCGGCAAAAGGGAAAAAATGTTGAAGGGTGGTTGATAAAGATTGTTTGAGAGTGGGAACGATAGTTTCAGTGAAGTGTGTTTTGGTGATTGGGAGATGATAAAAGAAGAGAGTGTGTACAGGATCTGGAATGAATAGCCATAAGATATCGTAGAAAGCTAGTGGCAGCGTCCGGCGGACGGCGGTGGCCGGCGGTGGCGATACATGAGACTCTTCGAGAATAGTCAGAGGAGAGAAAGAATCTGTGTCGTTCATCTTATCGATGCTAAAAATGAGTGGGAATAACCATACATAGCTTAAGGGTATATTAGTATATATCGAAGAGAAAAAATATCATGAAAATAAAAGTGGTTAAACTAAGGGTCCTGCTACACATACATCACTCCCACCTGTGAGACATCATCCGAATGTTTTCTATACAGCCCGTATAAAAAAATATATAATATATATATATATATGCTCATATAGGGCCTATACGCCCTTATAACATTTTCTATACGACCGTATACGTAGGTCCTGGTTCATGGATAAAGGAAGGTGGTATATAGATAGTGGGAGCCTAAAGTAATACTCCATTTTAATTCCTTGTCGTTATAACCCATCGATCACAGCTAGGAATGTCCGCGGTGCGATACGGTTGGTTGTGCAATAATTTATAAAGCAAACCACTAATTGCGGTTTCAAAAAATGACAAACCAAGCTGACCATGTAAGTTGTGTAAACCAAGCCAACCGGTATGGACGGTTTCATGGTTTTACAGTTCGGTTTTTGCGGTTTCACGGTTTTTTAAATTTACTTTAATGTGCGTCCCAAAGTAATAAGATTTAGTTATTCGGTTAACGCAATAAGAAAGGGTTAATTTTTTATCATATCTCTCTCTCTCTCCCTATATATATATATATATATATATATATATATAGGGAGAGGTTCAAATGTTAACCCTCCCTTATATCGTTAACCCGTGTTAACCCGACATTTTTTGCCCAAATCTTTGGGTTTTTTTTTTCATGGTTTTTATTATACATAAATAGGGGGTTTCTTTTTTGTGTTTTTGCTAATTCATCACCGTTTAGAAATTATTTACAAATGTAAGTTGATGTAATTTTCTTACATTTAGTAAATGTTAGTAAATTACATCTACTTACATTTATATGGAGAGGATCAAATGTTAACCCTCCTTATAGCATCAACCCGTTAACTTTGGCAAAAAACGACCGAATCTTTGAATTTTTTTTCATGACCTTTATTATACATAAATAAGGGGTTTCTTTTTTGTGTTTTTGCTAATTCATCACCGTTTAAAATTTAAAACTGATGTAAGCAGTGTAACACACACTTACACTTACTTACACTTGTTTTAAATTCTAAACAGTGATGAATTAGCAAAAACAAGAAAAGGAAACTCCCATATTTATATATAATAAACGCCATGAAAAAAAATCAAAGATTCAGGCATTTTTTGCCAAAGTTAACGGGTTAACGCTATAAAGGAGGGTTAACAAAGGAACCATCCTATATATATATATATAGGAAGAGGATCAATGTTAACCCATGTTTATTACTTTGGAGCCCACATTAAATTAAATCTAAATGTGTAAGTTTTTTCTTTTTGTAATTAATGTAGAGCTCACTTACATTAATAAAAAGAAAAAAGAAAAAACATACACCTTCAAATTAACTTTAATATGAGCCCCAAAGTAATAAAATGTAGTTATTCGGTTATCGTAATAAGGGTTAACATTCGAACCATCCCCTATGTGTGTGTGTGTATACGGGTGGTGTGGTTTATACAGTTTATAAAAAATTCAAACCTTAAACCACACTGAACCACTCAGTTTTTAGAATACTTTAGCCATAAACCGCACCACCAAGTTCCAAAACCGACCAAACCGACTAATTGTCTTCAGTCCGGTTTAGACGCTTCGGTCGGTTTATGGACAACCCTAATCACAGCTACATAGAATCTCGATGTTTTGAATACATGTCCTATAAGACCATATACCTCGGCTAAGTTTGAAGATAAAAATCCTAAGATGACTAAATATTTTTCTCATTTTGTTCATTTGGGAGTTATTTATCCATCTTTTTACGGGTATTGGCGCTCATAAATATATGGTCGTCCGTTCACAAAGTCAACCAAACAAAGTTTGTCATATGTCATATATGGACGTCGGTGCCCGTATATTCTGACACGAAGTATACAACAAGTGCCTGTAATTTACGAGCAAACAACGGTAATTTATGGTCACTGACATACATATAAGACACATGACAAAATTTGTTTAGTTGGCTATGTAGGTGAACGCATATATACTTATGGGCACTTACGCCCGTAAAGCATATGGACATTTGATGCATGAAAAAATACATTGACAAAATGAGATATAACTATGATCAAATGAAGATTCTAGTAATTTTCTCAAGTTTAATCATATCGAAAGATATTGCCATGTTAGATTGACCTTTATAGTTTGAGACCAGCCTAACTTTTTTAAAAGTTAAATATTTATAAAAGAGAAGTATAGCAATAATTGTTTTAAAAAAGAGAAACGTGTCGCGAGAAGGGTTAGAAAATGTTGAGTTTGCTATATAAAAATAATAATAAATAAAAAAGGGATGCATGGAGAAAAACAATAGCCCACGTTTTCTCCTTTTTTTTCTTGTCTATTTTACGTCCTTCTAGAAGTGAACCCAATTTCAAATTTCAAATTTCAAACGTTGATTACTTGATCAAGGATAATGTTCGCAGTAGGGCTGTAAACGAACCGAACGTTCAGCGAACAGTTCGTGAACCGTTCGGCGGGAAGTTCGTTTATGTTCGTTCGTTTAATAAATGAACGAACATGAACAAGAAATTTCGTTCGTTAAGTTAAATGAACGAACACGAACAAAGGCTCCGTTCGTTCATTTGTGTTCGTGAACGTTCGGTAAGATGTCCGTTTACGTTCGTTCGTTTGTATCCGTTCGTTTGTGTTCGTTTGTCCGTTATATTATTTTAAACATTTATTATTTATAAATTTAGTTTCAATTTACCCAACCCCCCCCCCCCCCCCCCAAAATCCCACCTACCACGTATTACAGAGCAAAAGAACGCGCATTCATTTTCAAATTAGGGCATCTTTCATCACTTCATCAGCCACCATCGCGTCCATCGCCCTCCGCCCTCCGCCACTGTCGACTCCGCATCTGCCTCCTCCGCCACCGTCGGCTCCGCCACTGCATTACCCGATTCAGGTTCACTCACGTAATTTTCTTCCCTATCTCTCCGTCAAATCTGTTCAGCGATTGTTTGTTTAGGGTTGATATCTAATGGTTTATTTATGACGTAGCTATCCTAATTGGTTTGATGTTTGTTTAGGATTGATTATACAACTTGTTTAGGGTTGATTATGATATGGATTTATGTGTCTAGTAAAATAATGAGCTGATGCTCACGTGATGTTTAGTTTGTTAGTATTTGAGCGAGTCACCCGATTGTTCTGGTTTGTAAGAAGTCGTGGCTTTTATTATGGTTTACGTTAGAGTAGTTTGTTGAGTTTGTTTTATGTACCCAGCTATATAAAGCTGATTTCGTTTAATGAATAAACTATCAAGAATTATTGAGTGATTCAATCTCTGAATACTATTTTACAGATTATACAAACTGTAAGATGCAACATTTTTGGGTTCTGAATTATTAGTCAGTTTTATTGGTTTATGTTATTGTTCATTTTTTGTTTTTTGTTTATATTTGTAGATGTCTGATGATTCTTGTAGTGGTCCATTCCTTTCTAATGAAGATCAATATTTAGACATACGTTCACCATTTGAATCTTCAGAATTTCAGTCAAGTGCTGGCACTCCAACAATGGAAAATAATCCAAATGTTGTAATTATTGATGGAGAAGCCAATGAAGCTGCACGTGATACAACTGCGGGTGTAGAACAAGCAAATGCTGCAAACTGTGAAGAACAAGATCCATTTACAAAAAAGAAAAGAAAGAAAACTTCAGTCACTTGGGAACATTTTCGTGAGATAACTTTGGATAATGGATGAAGTTTGGATGAAGTTTTGGTACAAGTTTAATTTTACATTTAGACAATTTTATAAGATGTCACTTACTATGTAAAGTTGTTTTGTTGAACTTGATGTTTTTTCTATTAATTATCTCAGGATGTCATTTAAATGATTAATTGGAGATTTTTGGAGTTATGGTTCGTGTTTCATCATATGAAGACTTTCAAGTTAAAGATATTATTTTAGAATGATTTTTGAGGCATTAGATCTTGTTTTTTTTCCAGTTAGAACTTATGTTTATTTTGAAGTACCAGAACTCTAATGTATGTTTGGGATTGGAAATGTTAATTTTTATGTTTTAAGTTATCTGTGTTCGTTTGTGTCCGTTTGTGTCCGTTAGTGTCCATTAGTGTCCGTTTGTGTTCGTTTTTGAAATTAACGAACGAACACAAACGAACACGAACACATTCTTTTCCTTAACAAACGAACACGAACACCAAATCTTGTTCGGTTATTTGTTCACGAACCGTTCGTTAGTTCGCCAAAATCTAAACGAACGAACACGAACAGAGTCTTGTTCGGTTCGGTTCGTTTACAGCCCTAGTTCGCAGGCATTTTGTCGGGGTGTCATGTTAAACTTTTTTTTTATTTTTTAGAATAAATTACGGTTTTAGTCACTGTGGTTTAAGTGTTTTAAATATTTTGGCCCAAAATAAAATCTTCTGTCAATTCAGTCCCTTTGGTTTAGATAAATATCGGTTTTGGTCCCTCAAATTTAACTATTATAACAGTTTTATTCCAAAATCTAACTATCGTTAGGGGCCAAAAACGTTAATTGTCTAAAGCACAGGGACTGAATTGATAGAAGATTATATTTTGAACTGAAATAGTTAAAACACTCAAAACATAAATGCCAAAACCGTAATTTACTCTTTTTTTATCTAAATGGCCTTGTGCCTTTCAATTTACGTTCGATTTTGATTTTTAAAATTGATGTACTCAATAATTTTGATTCAAAATTCAAAATATAGGCTTCGGTACATGTTTTTTATGTTTTTATTGTTTTCTATGATTTGGGATCTCTTTCACAACCAATACCATACTATAATTGTTACTTTGTTTAATTTTGTTGATTATTATTTACGCTTAACATTTCAATAAAAATATTAATTCTAAATTATTTAACATTTTCTATAGCTAGTTTAGTGATTTGTGACGAAAATTAAATTCAGATGTTGAAAACAACTGGAAAATTGATGATTTTGGTTAGAACCAAAAAGTTAAATTATGTTTGATAATTAAATTTTGATAGACAAAAACAAAAAGTTAAATTATGGTTGATAATGAAATTTTGATGATAAAGTAAGTAAATTAAAACAAAATTTAAATGTCAAATCATGAAAAGGTCCAAAAAGAGGTAGGCGATAAATGTAAAATTAATTATATCAATCATACAATTAGTGTTTATCATATTAATCATACAACTAGTGTTTTACTTTTCAAAAGGTAAGCATATGAACTATCTATGTTAGAATAACTAAAAAGTCTCGTTTAGGATATATGCATATGATGTATATATGTATATTTTGTTCTCGAGTGGTAAAAGTAAAAATTACATTAATTTTAACGTTATTTTAATTAATTTTTGTGAAATAAAGTTAAAAATGTTAGGTTGGTCGGTTAATCAGAGATCATGTATGAAGGTTTCATTGGAAGCAGTCTTTTTATTCGAATAGGATATAGGTAAGATTGTATTGTACCATTCTTAAACCCTAGCTTATCTTTGCTAATGGTAAGCTATATTGTCTACGATGATGATGATACTAAAATAACAAAAAGAGTAGAAGTGCCATTTGGTATATAAAATTTTATATAAGTTGGTGTCAGACTGTCAAATCTCGATCAAACTGTATACAATTTGACAAGGGAATGGTTATTTGCACACCCAATTTTTTTTAATTTAACACCCCACCGGCTCTGTACGTGTCGTATAGGGCTCTATGACACGTAAAACAAATTCCTCCACCTCGTTGTTGAGCGTGTTATACGCCACATATATCTCTACATGGCATATGACTTCTGACGCCTACAACCTTCAATTCCATGACATGATTGAAAGAATTCAGTGTTGTACGCCACCAATGGACCTCTACATGGCGTATCAATGCCATGCTTGCCTCGACCGGTCAAACTCTTGATCGACCATCCAACACAAGATGTCATGCTGGTAAGCCAGCTGATGATTATCCTCCCTGGATCGAGCAACAAGCTCCTATAAAAGGCGTCACGCTCCCTGGATCTAGCAGCAAGCTCCAGTAATAAGGTGTCATTCTCCTTGGATTGACCAGCAGCCTCCTGAAGTAGGGCCTCGACGCGTGCCAGAAGCCTCACTGTTCGATACAAACGCAGTGAATGTTGCGCTATATAGTGAGGACCACCGGCCGCCCCCTCACCCCCCACATTCGCCTCACCCCCGACCCCTTCGTCTTCAGCCCCCTCACCTCCACCTAGAGGTGCACAAAAAAACCGGTTAACCTAACCGAACCGGTTTCTGGACCGGTTTTCGTTACCTGTTTTAGGGTATAGCATTAATCGCCGGTTCGAGACCGGTTTTCAATTTTGGAGCACTAACCCGTTTATAACCGGTTAAAGTAAAACCGGTTTTTTTGACCGGGTAGAAACCGGTTATAGTTTCAAAAAAAATAGCCGTTAAACGAAAGTAGTCGTTGTGAGACCGGGTAACCAGTTAAACGGTTTGGTAAAAATCAAAAAATAGTCGTTTCTAATCGTTTAACATTTTTTCTGACCACTTTGCCCCTAAACAAAAGTATAAATAGATGGGGGTGTTTTGGTTTGATCACACAACATCTATTCTTCTCTTACGCTCAAAAAAGATCACCTACTTCTTAATTCAATCTCCATTCAATGGCAAGCTCACGAAGTGCTCAAAGTACCGTTGGACTTGGTGCATCCTCTTCAACCAAACCAATCGTTTTAAGAATCAAAGCTACAACAAGAAACAAAGAAATATTCCAACATTTCGACTTATGCAAATGTCGAACGACGTCGATAAGGAACACTGCAAAAGTTGCGGTATCTTTCTTAAAACGGAATCTAACTCTACATTAAGAAGCAATTTGATCAAGCATTGTGTTATGGTCAAAAATAATCCGGTAAATGATCAAGCACAAATGTCTACCGAGTGTAGAGTTTGGAATTTCGATCCTTACATGGTTCGTAAAATATGGAAAACTTAGTAATTTAAGAAAGTTTGTCTTTCAATCATTTTGACAACCCATAATTGACGAGGATGATTCAAAAGATGCTAAAATCACGATAAAAACATGTAAGTCGTTTCACTATTAAAAAGTGATTGTTTGAAACATTTGCATCAAGCAAAAAAAGAATTAATTTTAGGTTTTCAAAATTTAAAAAACCAAGGTTAACTTAAACACGGATGTTTGGTTGGCACAACACGTGTTGCCTAAATCGTACCTTTGTGTTACCACGCATTGGATTGATCCCGATACGTGACAAATGATGAAACCTACAATTGTCATCGAAATGTTTTTGATATGTAATGGTGCCTTTTTCATACTAGATGTGTTGTGCATATCATTAACTTGGTTGTGAACAATGCATTTGAGTTCCCGAAATGAACAAGTTAAAATAACTTTTTAAACAAATTTTAAAGTAAGTTTTTTTGACAAACCTAGAATATATATAGATTATCAAAAATTTTGTTAGGATACAAACTCCTCTTTTTAGGTACGTATTGGGACGTACCTACATGATGGAATTCGACTTGACTTATGTTTGAGAATGCTTTACGTCAAAGGCAAACCTTGGAAGTATTTCATGAAAATTTAGTCCAACGACGTCGAGCTAAGGTTTTTACTAGCCGATGTTCAGTCGCCATTACATAATTCATCAGTTTATTCATTTATTACTTTTAAAAATGCAACAAATATTTTATCGGGTGTTTATTATCCTACGTCTTGTTTAGTTCTTCAGCAATTATTTATAATGACTAGATAAATTAATGAATTTTAATCGGAAGATGATATATATTCGGGAATGTTACTTCCAAAGAAATTAAAACTTTTTAAATACTTTCAAGAAATGCCAGCCGTTTTTACATGTGCGACCGCATTAAACCCATGTTTCAATAGTGCCGGCATTGAAACATTAATTGATGAAATTGTTAATGCTTTATGTTTGGAGGATCCAAACTTTGCTACAAACAATAAAAGTAATTTTAACATCTTTTTTCAAAATATGTTTGATCATTATTTACAAAAGTATGGTTCAACATCTAACATACAACAATCAATATATGTGGCTCATAGTTCGAGTGGAAGCCAAGATGTTTGTTGTACTAGCGCAAATAGGGAACTTGGAAAGTGCCTAGGAACGGATTGGATTTCCAGCATAAATCCGAAAGAATTTAAAAACTTTGATATTTTGTCCAGGTGGAAAGAGAAGTAATACCAATTTCCAATTTTATCTGCTATGGCTCATAATTTACTAAGCATCCAAGCTTCTACGATAGTTTCAGAATCTGTTTTTTCTCTTAGCAGAAGGGTTTTATCGATACGAATTACGAAGCTTACTCCAACATCATTGTAAATGTGTATTTGCTTGAAAGATCATTTGGATGCAATGGAACGTATGCAAGACCACACAACTCTAAAAGGCGAGCCTCAGGGTTGAAAAATAATACACGGGATGTAGTTTGAGAAAGGAATGATTTTACCACTTCTTGATAAAAAACAAGCAATGAATGATTGGATGCAGAACAATAGCCCGGGTTCCAATCCGAAACGCATTCCAAAGGCTAATTACGATTTAGATTTATATTTATTTTTTTATTTATAATCTTATGTAACTAGATGTTATATTTTTTTTATTTAGTTTTGTTTTTAATTTATCATGTTAAAAGATTTTTATTTTATTTATATACATTGAGTTTGTGAACTAGCAATAATTTGAATAAATAGTAGTTTTTTATTTTATTTATATAAGTTTGTGCTTAATTTTTATTCATTTAAGTTTTATTTGATTATTTTTTTCATTTTTTTATATAACATAAGTAAAAAAAACAAAAGAAAAGAAAACGGTTTTTGAATCGAATCCACCGGTTAACCAGTCCGGTAAATACCTGGTTCAGTTCCTTTGGTTATGAAAAATAGGTTAGAAAAACCGTATTCTAACCTAACCGGTAAACCCTACTAGCCGATTAACGGGTTCGGTTATTGAGGAACCAGTTTCCAACCGGTTAACCGATTTGTGCATGCCTACCTCCACCTGCCCCATCAACGAAGGCATCTCGATCACCCTCTCCACTCACACCCTCATCAGCTCCACCTCCACCTCCACCTCCACCCGCCCCGTCTATGTCCATCTACTGTAACAGCGGAGGGACCCATAAGGCATTACGTAGTTTTATTTTAAATATTCAAAATATATAAATGACCAAATTACCTTTCAAGCCTTAGACAAATGCATTACCAATTATAGTTATAGCCTTTTAGGGATTCCATGAAGCCATAAACCTAAGACACAATGCTTACAATTTTAAGATATTAAGACTTTACATTTACATAAACAATAGGGTGATGTGTGCTAAGTTCATTACCTCAAGCTTAAAAACATACTTGGACAAAGCCAAGCAATAAGGTGAGTTTTTTTTCACACTCCCTTTTACGTTTTGTTTTTGGGATGTTACATGTCTTATTCAAAACTTTATTCATTTTATTATTCATTCAATCTATGATGCAAGCCTTATACCTAGTTAGCTTTATGTGTTAGATGCTAGACTTATACAATGTGTTGATTCTATGTGTTATTCTAAGTGTTGAACGTTTTATCGAGCACCATTCATAACGATGAAACCAACCTTAGACCAAATTTTAAATCTAATCAAAGTAAAACAAAATGAAAATGCATTTTCCAAAATCACATCAAGACACAGAATACACAACCACTCAACACTTAACTAACTAATTAATAATTGATAACACAGGATTCAACAGAGAGAACATACCGAGTGAGTGCATTGACGACCCATAACCACAGGTGAGTTCATAGACCCCTTCATTTCAATTTTATGCCTTCCAAATCATTTGGGACTGAGAACATGAAATCTCTTATTCGAATGTTAATCGAATAAGAGTTATTTTCAAACAAACTTAAAAAGGGGAAATCAATTCTCAACCTCTTATTCGAATGTTATTCGAATAAGTGTATTTTAAATCATTTTACCGAGCGTTCATCGCATCATCAACACTTTTCAAATTCAAACAAGGATTTCAAGGATTAGGAACACATCTATAAAGAAGTGTTCGTTGATCATGATAGTTCGAGGCTTTGTGCCTAACCAAGAAGTGAACGGACATAGCTTGAGAGCAGATGTTACATATCCAAATCAAACAAACAAGTTTAGTATGGTATCTGTCTAGGGTAATTCACTAGAACATGTGTCCACACAACATACACATCAAGAATTCGCTGAGAAATTCTCAACTAAGTCCCTTTTTTAGAGTCATTACCATTAGTTGACCCGGGTCAACCGACGGTAACGTAGATGGTACCATAGGTCTAACCAACCTACAGCGTTAAGGCTGGTACGTTACGCGCACACATACAAAAGTCAACACTTGGATCAGTTCCATGGGATCTTATCAACAAGGGCATATCAATTAGGTTTGGTAAATGATCACATTGATGATATTACGGACATAACACACTAACAAACAAACTCAAGCATCGATTTCGAGGCTTAAATGCAAACAATTTCCAAAAACCATGCTTGAACGATTTGTTCAAACGAGTATAAAACAAACAATGATAGAACCACTAGGAAAGGAGTGTAAACTTTGTGATTTTCAAACAAAACAATATAAGTTCTCCTATATTAAGAGACAAAGCATACACTCTTTTCCTCAAGACATTTCTTTTTCCAAGGCGTTTGTTGAGTCGAATAGGAGCGCAAAAGTGGAAAAACCTGATTTCCATTAATGACATCCTCATGGATTATCGAATGAGCGGTGGGCTGGCAGCCGAACTTTAGCTCTACTATGCCCTATATATAAACTACCTTCGTTTATTTGGGATGATGTCGGTAATGAGGTTCATATTTAAACACTTATGTAATTCATTCGCATTTTCAACACCATTTATATACCATTTTCAAAACCGTTGCGAACGGAAGGAGTTTTCTTTAAGTCTTTTACAAAACCTATTATTTTTAAAACTGCGTGAACTCACCAACCTAGTGTTGAAAGATTTTACATGTTCTCAGGTGATGAACAGGTGAAAGCAGGATGCCTTTTAGAAAGAGAAAAATAGGATCCCTTAAGGGAACCTTCAACTCCTGCATAAAATCTTCAAGGCCTCACAGGCTACAAGATTTAAGACTTGCAATTTTGCAAGATATTTTGTAAGACATTTGGATTACGCTCCAGATGTCCAAGACAAGTTGTCATAAAATTAAATTATAAAACAATTGTAATTTAGTTTTATTTTATCAATGTCATTTAGTATTCTCATATTATCATATGCAATGTAAACAATCTAATCACTCTGATTAAATCACGTCTCAAGGCTATTCTACCCGACGGGTTTTCGATCCAGCCCGGGGTGTGACACCACGTATAGGGTTGTACATTGCGTATAGGGGTAGAGTAGAGCAGTGGAGTATAGCCATACTGCACCCCTATATGAACTTTGCGATCACCCGATCCTTTCGTTCCCAGAGGGTTCGGCTGCCGCCGGACAATGCGCGAAGTTCCGGAGGAAGGGCATCGGCAAACAGAAGGCTGTAGACGGGCTATTCTTGGGGAGATAGGCGAGCGGGGACGCGCCAAGGCCTGGATCGGCGATGACACGCCATGGAGACGGTTGTTCGAGACAGTGTTCTTCCCTTCCTATTGAGAGATCACAGTGGAGTTCCTCTTCACGTTTACCTACCGACCGGCTGCAGTGTCAGAGCTAGTTTTCCATTTACTCGGCGATGTCGCCGGTCGATTTGCTGTGATCTACGGCTTCTATTACGAGCCGGATATTGTTACCTTGTTGTACACAACGAGAATTACTCAGTTAGATATATGGTGGAATCAGATTGTCGATGGTGACTTCGTGAGCACCAAGGCGAGAGTCGCATACGCGACGCTATCGTCCGTTATATGCACTAGCTTATTGCCACGTCTATTACTGGACATGGCAAAATCCGCGAGTGGTGTACTTTACAAGGTTTATTTTACTTGGATTGCCTAATTACAAGTCGGCCCAGCCAGCTCGGACGCTGCCTCGCCGAGTATTTTGCGAGCACCTTCCACCAGCAGCAGCACAGATCCGTTTATGGCAGGCCCTACGTCACGGCGATAGGCCACACTTTGGGCACCTCCACCAGGACTTGATCGATGAGATGGTTGACCATGTCCTTCCAGTTAGACTTGATCGTCGGACGTTCTTCAGTGTGAAGATCGTCCGGGAGTAGCCTGGTGTAGGTTTGCGGTTTTCCTTCCGGCCCGGGGAGATATGGGTCCTCCTCGATGGACATAGACGGGACCGGTGGAGCTGGAGCTGATGAGGGTGGAGGGGTGGCAGGGATGCCATCGTTGGTGAGGCGGGTGGAGGTGAGGGAACCGGAGGCGAGGGGATCGGAGGCGTGGGGGTCGGGGATGATGGAGCGGCCGGAGGTCCTCACTACATACTGCAACATCCGCTACGACTGTACCGGACAATGAAGCTTCCGACACGTGTCGAGGTCCTACTACAGGAGGTTGCTGGTCGATACAGGGAGCAATGACGCCTTATTACAGGAGCTTGCTGCCCGATCTTATGATGCCTACCCGATCCAAGAAGCATGATCGTCAGCTGCTTACCAGCACAACATCTTGCGTTGGATGGTCGATCGAGAGCTTGATCGGTAGAGGTAAAGGTAGGCTGGCATAGATCCTCCAACCCCTCTGCCACCACCACCCTATAGGATCCGTGGTGTGTATTTCATTTATTTGTATTGTTCAGACACTTATTATGTATATATTATGTGTTTGGTTTGTTTGGTTGTTTCTTTGTTTATATATGTAAATATGTAATATGTGTTGTATCATTTTGTATTTATTAAAACAAAATAATATTAACAATAAGGAATTTAATAATAATAAATGACAAACGTTATTAATTTAAATAACAATTGTTGTTAATTCAAAATTTTTAACGACAAACAAAATAATAAATATTGACAAACGTTATTAGTTATAAATTATTAATCACTATAACATTTATAATTTTTTGTGATTTTAAAGTTTAAAAAGGATTTTAATTTTTTAAAATTGCACGTGGCATATATGTCTATACTACACGTATAAGTCTTCATATTGGGAATCCAGACCTCATTTTTAGAAATCTCTATACACCACATAAAGGTCCATACGTGACGTACACGGAATTCTTTCAATCATGTCATGGAATTGAAGGTTGTAGGTGTCAGAAGTCAATACAACACGTAAAGATCTGTACGTGACATACAACACGCACGACAACGAGGTGGAGGAATTTGGGTGTGCAAATAACCATTCCCTATACGCTGCATATAGGACTGTACATGTCGTTTGACATGCAATCATTGCCTATAATGTTATATCTGCATGCTGACGTATGGTACTGTACGACATGTATAAAGAGTGTGAAAATATAGATTTGGGTGTGAGATTAACACAAACCCTTTGACAACCATAGATCTAAAATTTGGTACTTTTTAAAATTTAAATCACTAACATGTTATTTTTGGAAAACTAGAGGTGCCAATGTGTAATTATCTCAGAACGAAATTATATCTTAAACAAAATTGATTTCATTCATCACATACTGAATGGAAGACGTTTGAAGAATTAAGTAAAATTTAATCAACCAATAAAGTTATAGACATGCGGTGTGGTTACCAAAAATCACCTCCCAAAGCATCTCAGAATCGAAGATGCGATAGCAGAGGTAAAGAAATTCACACCAGCCGATCCTCCAGGAAAATAGGAGATTGCATAGTATGACAAGGAGATGACCTGGCAGAATTGTAAATATCATCAATTAGTCTAGAAATATGAAACCATAGAATAAAGATTGTAATTTATTACCTGTAACATGGAAAAAAATACAGAAAGAACATAACTGTGAAGCACCATTGAAACATAAATGGTGCCCACCATGCTGCCAATGAAGCCCAGTGTAATAGGGAGTCTCTGTAAACAAAAGGGAAAAGCATGTAAGGTCGTTTTACAACATAACATGTAGTTAAGTACAGGTGGCAATATGAACGGGTTGGTTGGTTGCCCAAAACACTTTTTGTTATTATTTTCAATCTTAATCTTAGTTTTAATAATGATTCAGGAAGTAATATGTTATTAAAAATATACTTTAGTTAACTTTCAATGAAACCCTTTTAAACAAGTTTATTTTAAGTAAATGGGTCGAAATTGCGACTTTTAATAATAAGTGAATAATGTATGTACATGAGGGGCATTTGCTTTGCAAGTAGGGCTGATAATAATGGCACAACCTCTTGACATGACATGACTCGACAGAAATTAAATGGCTTCGTGTTAGGGTTCAGATCATAAACAGTTAGCGCATTAATGACATGATTAAAAACTTGTCAAAACATATTTAACCCGCTTAAACCATTTATGACACCCTCAACAGTTTAACTTAAGGTTACCATTGAGGCATTGCCTCAATGGTATCCCAAGATTCTTTCAAATGGGAGGTCTTGGGTTCAAATCCCTCTAGCGAAATAGGGGTCTGAAGGGGGGTCAGGGGGTTTTCCCAGTGGGGTTTCCTCCTGGGGTGGTTGTGGTGGCTCATGGGAGATCTAGGTAACTAGACCTTGGTGACATGGCCTGGAAACAGTGGGTTCACACGATTGAGACCTTCGCCGTTCAAAAAAAAAAGATAGGTTAAAAGGTTGACGGTCTGTTTATTAGAATGACATATTAAAGTCTCACATATCGGAATGAAATCATCATAAATAAATTACAATCAAACAACTTGGTTGCCAAAGTCACTAGACGTTGTTACGTCGGTTGACTGGAAGGTGGCGAGTATTCGGCCTAGTAGACGAGTACTCGGAAATTACTCGACAAATCCTCAGCTTGGAGTACTTTGGGAGTACTCATTGTAGGCATAGAGTACTCGGGGAGTTTTACAACAAACAAACAAACAAACCATGTTAAATGTGTCATTTCATGCATGTTGTTAAACTAGTGGGTTTCTCCGCGCGTTGCAGCGGGAATTCCGCTATGATTTTGAATATTAAAATGCAGACACGGTCATCTAATCAAAATGCATATATATCACGATTGTCGCTCTGACGTTAAATCATAAAGTATAGCCGCCATATGTGTACGTTATATAGCACAAATATGTTGTGTTTAGTCGTAAGATTAAGAATGCATAAACGATCATATAATCACAATCACAATTGTCGCTTTGACGTAAACTATAAAGTGTAGTTGTCATATCATAAAAGAATGTTATGCTTAGTCCTAAGAGTTAGCATACCGATATGAGTATTCGATTACGATAACGATGATAATATTACAAACACTAAAACTCATACTAAATACCGACCGGCAAATCATTTAGTTGTAATAATATTATATGTATCATTCAACAGAAAACTATTATTATCATTTCTATTTAATTAAATATTCAAAGAAAAAAAGAATGACAAAATATTTGAAAGCAAAATTATAAATAATGACAAAAATATGCAATTTTAAGATTTGCAATACACCCATTAAAATAAAAAACTTTTAACAGCGCTCAAAAAATATGCAACCTTTTAGAGCGGTCAACAATTATTAAAAATAAAAGGACATTAACAACGGTTAACAAAAATTATTAAAAGTAAAGAAGCCTTTAACAGCGGTTAAAAAAAAAGAAATATATTTAGCCACTTTTACAACGGTTAACAAAAATATATTTGAAGCGGTTACAAAGCTTTTTTAAAGCGGTTTACTTTTTTAAAGCGGTTTACTCATAAAAATTAAATGTATATATAGTAATTGCTTATATTTAATTTTGTGTTTTGTGTTGTGTCCACGCTTGTTATTCAATCGGTTGCATTAAATCATGTTAAACATGTTACGTAAACCGCTTATTAAACATGTTTATGTTCGTGTTTAAAAAAGGCTAGTTTAGTTAAAAATGCCATGTTTGGGTTCACTAGTCATGTTAAACGTGTTGTGCAATGGGTTGGAACTGGACCAGAACCGGTAGGAACCGTAAATATGTTAAGGGACCATTTTAATACCAGTGAACCGTACCAAAATTGGGGGTTGGTTCTGGGTATGGACCGGTTTTAGCAGGTCGGTTTTGGGTTCCTAGACGGCTAGACTAGACTGGCTTTAGCATGTTTTTTTGGGTTTTTATGCACCTAGATCCTAAAAAAAACATAGCACACACTCACAGTTACATAACACGCTCACAACACATACGCACACACAACATATATACACACACTCACAACAGATATACACTCAGCACATTTACACACACACTCACAATAACTAATCTACATGGTTCTTGAGGGCATTGTCTGTAGCTGCGGGTAAGGAACCGAAACCGGACCGGAAGCATATAAAGCAATTCAAGAACCGAAACCCGAACCCTATTTGTGGGTATGTCATATGTAATCAAAACTGGTTTTCGCTCTCTAACTTCTAACTGTCCAAAACCGGTTTTTGCACACCCCTATCACATATGACCCATTTGACACGATATGTCTTGCCAGCTATTGCAACTAGGAATCACCCGGGTATGTGGTTAATAACATGATGGAATTGGAAAGGGAATGTCTTTCAAACCGATCTCTGATGTTGGGTTTAAGATACACCTGTATTTGTGGTTTATATCATTTATTAAACCCAAACCAATCTACCAAATACTTCTATCCATACCATAAAACAAACACTACCTAAGTTTCTGCAAAAAAACTCGAAGAAAACATCACTATACATAGGAACTTAGGAAGCGACTAAGAGATGTCTGATTACCTCTTTAGATGTCATATGTGCAAACTGAGCTCTATATCCTTTGAGAGCAAAAAATGAAGTAATTATGAGCGCACAACCAATAGTAAAACATATAGCAAACTTCTGAGGCACAAGCACCATGACTGGTAGAAACACAGTAACAGCAATGAACACAAGGAACACCCCAACAGCAAGAAGCATACCAAAGGTCACAAGAGATTTTCCAGTTGGGACATTGCTTGTTGCAGAATGCAAATTTCCAGGTATGTCCCTCACTCCCTTTGAAACTCTGAAATCAAGGAAAAAGATAATATTCTTGGTACTCACATTTTACCAACATACGAGTGAATGCAGAGAAGGTATAACCAACATATATGCATTCAATTATGAGCATAATGGTGTTTTATAAATAGATTTCTAACCTCCAAATTAACTAAGGAAAAAAGTGTAGTTGTTAGATTTAGAGTTACAAGAGAAACATGTGCATCTCTCCTACAGAAGAACTATACCCAAATTCATTATACTTTAAGAACAGATGTTGAAATAGCTTTTAGCATAAACTTGTTTTCCCTTCAAGTCACCTGGGTCATATAAGTTTAAGTTGTTAAGTACACACTTAGCCTCAGCCTGATGCATAGTTCTAATCAGATTAATTAGCTATGATAAGTAAATGTGATATTTCAGTTAATTCACTGTAGATAAAATCAGCATATAATGGATGTATGTGGTTCCTATAACAAGCAATTCCCTAATATTTTCTTAGTATCAACTCTAGCATAAACTTTGATCCTAACTCATCACTGCTAACATTCCGAAGGCAAAGGAACATTGTTATTTCATCCTTAAAAGATCCAAAATTTTATAAGAAAGGCTAGCAAGGCCCGAAGTTGCACCTTTAGTCAAACCATACAATCTTCCAATTTGATAGTTCTCAAAAAAATTCCCTAAAGGCCTAAACCAGTAAACCCTAAGTTAAGGAAACACATTTCAATTATCAATTATTAATTATCAATTATAGGCTTTAATATACAAAAACAACGAAATGTAGATCCTGATATACAAAATCAAATAGTATGCACAATCACCGACTTACACGTTAAAAGTGCCGGAAACCTTATCGTTAGCTGATCTAATTGCGGCTTCGAGGTCGAAACCAAGACCGGAAGAATCTAGATCTTGATTAGAATGTGAAGATGCGGCGTAAGCATTCCAGTCAGCAAGAAGAGAAGGAGGTTGCTTTGTCAGATCGCCGTTCTTCAGTCTCGGACCTCCGGTGAACCACGATTGCCCCGTTTTATGCATATTTGGTGTTCGGTCTGTATAACTTCGGATTCCTTTCGATTCTTGACAATCGAAGCTTTGCTTGAGAAGATTATTGTTGATTACAGTACCAGAGATCTGCAGTTTCAGTACAATTTTACGATCGGCGGGGACTGTCCTTGTTCGACGGTTAACTGAGAACTGCTTGACTTGGTGGAAGCATAGCAGTAAACGAACCAAGGCGAGATGGAGCTCGGCAGCTCGCTAACCTCTTTGAGTTTTGCTGGTAAAATGGGGACATGTTAAGTCGCAATTAGACATTTAAAACAGAAAAATTGTATTTGATTTTATGCTTTTTTTTTAAATAATAAAAATTAAGACTTCATCATTTTTCTTTTTTGTATATAAAATATAAAACTGTCATGTTTAAATCATCAAAACAAATGTTAAGCAAGTCGTTTTCATATTTTATATTTTCATTAATCGTGTCCTCTAAAGTTTAAGTTTGATTCAATAACAAATTACCAGCACGAACTCAATATGTCTCGACTCGACACTTTTAGTATTTAGTAAGTTAATTAGTTTTATTATTAATTATAAACATATTTATCTTTTTTTATTTTTTTTAACAGCAATGCTAACATATACATAATAAACAACTTAAATATTTCTTATTGTTTGGTTTGAACCTAATACCTTCTTTCTAAAATTCAATGCTTCTAGTAAATAATAAAATTAACACTTATATTTTTTATTGAGTAAATTACTGATTATGTCCTTTAAAAATATAGCAATTTGTTGGATTCGTCCTTTGACTTCGAAAATTACTAAGGGTGTCCTTATTTTGAAAATTTTGCACGGATTACGTCCTTTGTCACTAACCCCGTTAATTACTTCTGTTAAAACCCTCATGTGCCTGTCACATGAGGGGTAAAATGGTCAATTTTTCACCCTTCTTCTTCCCCACTCCTCCCTTCTTCTTCCCCACTCCAGCTCTGTCAATCTCTCCACCGGCGCCACCCACATCCACCACCGCCCCACCGCTGTCAACCACCACCACCCCTTCCCAAACGACGGTGGCAGTAGTTGGTTGCCGGAGCTTGAGCCGGAGCCGCACCTAGGTCAAGCCGTTGACGGAGACGAGGGTTTTTGTTTCTTTGCCGGAGGATAAATCGCGTTTTATAAAATTTGTTCTCAATATACCTTTTGGGTCTCTTCTAGTGATGCCGATTTCAAAATTTTCATTGGAATAGAAAGGAAATTATATCTCGTTACTAGTTTACTGTGGAGGATTCATGAAGTACATAAAGCTTCAGTAGCAGGCAAATAAGGATCTAATTCATCGAGACAATTACAATTAGTAGACTGATGGACCTATACAAGATCTCCACCATACGTTTTCCAGTGCCAGAAAATTAGGTATCAAAATAATCTGATTTTAACCTAACATTCTATAAAAAATTCATGAAGAAATCAACAAAAATGAGGTCAAATACATTTACACGACAATCATGTCTTAGAAAACCTTCTCGTTTGGGAAGGGGTGGTGGTGGTTGACGGCAGTGGGGCGGTGGTGGATGTGGGTGGCGCCGATGGAGAGGTTGACAGAGCTGGAGTGGGGAAGAAGAAGGGTGAGAAATTGACCATTTTACCCCTCATGTGACAGGCACATGGAAGTAATTAACGAGGTTAGTGACAAAGGACGTAACCCGTGCAAAATTTTCAAAATAAGGACACCCTTAGTAATTTTCGAAGTCAAAGGATGAAACCAGCAAATTGCTATATTTTTAAAGGACATAGTCAGTAATTTACTCTTTTTTATATATAACATAACTAAATTTATGCATGCGCGCGATGCGGCGCGTTAAACCGGGAAAAAACAGCATCCTCAAAAGTTTACAAACTGAAAACAAATCATGTAGATAAACTCACCTTAGAGGGCGAAAGACTCAGTTAACCAGTTTTTTGTTCATCTCTACTCGTAGAAGAACTGGAAAATACAAAGCAAGAACCAACAGAAATATGTAAGACTTAAAAGTTCAGTAAATACACAAACCGCAACCAATCTCCAGAAACTATATAAGAAGTCATTTTCTCAATTTTATTTCTAGTTTGATGCATTGTTATGTGTTTTAATTGCATAAATCCTGGTTGTTATATGTGTATATTTGTATGGTTATTTTTTTACAAAATATTTTCTAGATTTTTCCTTAAAAGTCTCGAAAAATTATCATGCGTGTGTTTGAGAGAAGAGAATTTTCAAGATGATGAAACCAACAACCACATAACACCATTTATTTGTTTATGTTTATTTTTGTTACATTTTGACAGTTTCCTTGAACCCTCCCTCCTTTTGTTGGGTTATACATTCATTAGATAAAAACCATTTGTTTACCTAGTAAAGGTGCTAGAGATGAACCTGGTAATTGTCACACCCCGAGCCGGCGGGGTTGGATCGAAGTCCCCGTCGGGCGGAAGGTTCTCGAAGCGCGATATCGTGAATGATAATCGTGATAAACAGATTGTATCAGAGCTCAAGGTTATAGAGAATAATAGGTCATCTACTTAAACGGTTTGGCCTAGACTATAACTTAGGGACCCTCATGTAGAGAACATAAGACTTAAGATTGCATTATGTCTTCTACATTCGATCACTGCACTAACCAATATACTTTTGGTTATGATCAGAATGCCGCCTAGAAGACACCCGACCCCGGTACCTACTCCACAGACTTCTGCACCTCACTCATCGACACTATCACCGCCAGATTCACCACCACCGCCTCCTCCTCCACTGGACCCTCCTCCGAACCCGAATGCAACTATAGTTTTGGATCCTGCTACTGTTGCCTTGGCAACGTTACTTAGCAGTCAGCTGACTAATCAGATGAAGGATATCATCACTGAGATGATCAACAGGATTCAAGGCCACGGTAACAACTCCGGGCATACTGTGGGAGAAACTAGTGGAAACATCGGCACTAAATCGAATTGTTCGTACAAATCATTCGTAGGATGCAAACCGCCAAACTTTAGCGGCGTCGAAGGAGCCGTTGGACTGATCCAACGGCTAGAAAAGATGGAGAACACACTGGACATCAGCAGTTGTCCAGAACATCATAAGATTCGTTACGCTGCTGGATCTTTTAGTAAACGTGCACCAACCTGGTGGAACTCCCAGATACATGCTCGAGGTAGAGATGAAGCACAAGCGATGTCATGGGCAGATTTCAAAACTCTGTTAACGAATGAATTATGTCCCAAGCACGAACTTCAGAAACTAGAAGTGGAACTGTCAAATCATGTGATGAAAGGAGCGGATCACATGGCCTTCACTATTCGCTATCATGAATTGGTAGCATTGGTGCCTGAGATGGTGCCAACTCTAGAAAAGCGAATTGACCGATATGTAGGAGGATTACCATCCTACATTCAGGGCATTGTACTTGCTGCAAACCCTGCAACTTTAGAATCTGCCATTTCCTTGTCAGCTAAACTTACTGACGTGATGGTGAAGTCAGGAGAATTGAAAGACGATTCGGGCAAGACTAAAGAGAAACAACCGAAGAAGAAACAACAAGGCATTCAACAATATGCAATGCCCACACCACTCAATCAAGTTGCTGCAGTACCTGCTAAATCTGCACGCAAACCTTACACTGGTGTACATCCTCAATGTGCACAATGTCAGTTTCATCATGCTGCCACCATGTCGTGTATGCAGTGTACCAACTGTGGCCGAAAAGGTCATCTGGCTCAACATTGTCGAACTTCACCGGCACCGGCTGTAAACAATGCTGCTATGGCAAAACCACCACCGCAAAACCCGGCAACTACAACAACAACAACAATAATTGGGGATGCTTTAACTGTGGAGAACTAGGTCATTTCTCCAGGAACTGCCCAAAGAGGGCACAACCGGGAGATCAAGTACCAAGGGAAAAGCTTTCATGATAGAAGCTCCTGTTGCACGCCAAGACCCAGAAACGGGTACTGGTATGTGACACCCTTTAACTCATAAGACTTCATTTTATTTTGATACTAGTATGAATAAGAAATTTATCTTATTCCTATTTAGTATAATCACATGAGTACTCCATGAAAACTTAGGAACTATTTTATTGCCTAGAAACAATGAAAGAATCCTTAGTTAATGCTTAGAACATACACAGGAAACCACCACTAACACTAGGTTGTGCAACAATTGATACTCGTAGCATCAGTTTATTTAGAACAACAAAGTGTTAGAACTACGCAGTAAGTAGCAAATCGTAACAGTAAGAAAACTAGGAGCAATAAGACTATCAAAACTCTGAGGCGATACATAAGAAATCTCATACGCGACCCATAATTTAATTTGGGAGCGTAAGAGCCTCACATCATACAAAAGTCTTTCCACTTGTTTACAATGAAGGTTGTACCGATAATAACTTTTAAATTTCGGGACGAAATTTCTTTAACAAGGGGAGACTGTAACATCTGTGCCGGAATCGTTACCGGAACAGTAATCTGTACAGTAACTTGTACAGTAACTCAGATACAATCAAGGAGAAATACTTAGAAGCTATTAACATTCAATGCTAAACATAAACTATTACACGATATTTCTGAAGTTCTGATTTAAACCTCATGGTTTAAACAGACAGAAACACATCAGACAATCATGAACAGATGCATACATGCTTGATTTTGTATTATTAGGTTTAAACGTATGTGAGGATAACCAGAACAAAACTATAACAGCTACTGTTACAGAATGCTAAAATGACGAACTATTCGTATAGGTGACGACCTGTACGAATAGATCTGATAGTTTAACGATCTGAAACGATGACTGAAAAGTAGAAAACAAAATCAGAAAGTGAAACGTACGATCGTTTTCGTACAAATAGAGCTCTGTACAAAAACGCGCGTAAGTGACGTTTTCTGACGAAACGAAACGCAACGAAGACGATTCGAACAATAATAAATTTAAGGAAATATAATATTTCCTGTTTTGCAATTTTGAAACTCATCAGAAAGAAATTAAAAGAAACCGTTTTAATTTAAAATACGTGAATTACACAGAAGAACTAACGAAACGCGTAAAAATAATAAATCACGACAAATAATTCAAGAAAATTTAAATACTTAGTATTTATTAGGAATTACAACCTTTAAAATAATTTAAAATAAAATCATTTTTATTTATTAAAAACGCGCGTGCGATCCGGAAACGCAACGGAGACGAAAACCGATCAACCGAAACGAACCCGAATACCCTCGGGGTATATAAACTTTGAAAGAACACATTTCTTTCATTTTTACACATCTCTCTCTCTCTCTAGCTCTCATTCCCGTCACCTCTCTCTCACTCTAAGATCTCACCTTCTAGCTTCAAGATCGAGCTCAAATCTCAACGAAATTGGGTGTTCTTGGTGTCCACGCGAAGCTCTCGGCTCCCTCTACACGGAAGTACAACCGATCTGAGGTTTTCACCAGCCAAAATCGAGGTAAACTCAAAAGAAATCTATGAAAATTAGGGTTTTCTATTTCTCTTGTTCGACCCAACTTATAACCGGTTAGAAACCGAAACCTACACAACCTATAGACCTTGTTCGAGCATCCAGAAGGCTAGCAATCGACCAGGAGAAAGGATAGAACAGGGCTGGCCGAACCATCCCTCGGGCGAACACCCTACATGGAGCCGAACCTATACAAGGTTGGCGAACCCTAGTGCTTCCCGAACCCTGAGCTACGAACCTTTCTACTTTCTGGCCGAACCTTCAACCTCGCAAACCTATGGGCTGTCACGAACCTATACATTGGAACCCTGCTGTTAGAAGAACCTTGGGTCTTAGCCGAACCATGCATGCTAACACCCGAACCTTTTGTGATAGACTCAAATGTTCACGAACCATCTATAACCTAAACTCAACAGCCAAACCCTTGAACGTGTACCATGGCCGAACCTTGACGAAACCTGCGTGACACGAACCCCTCCCGCTAACCTAGGGACGAGCCCTATACCCACACGGCCGGATCATGAGAACACCGAACCTACACCTGGGCCGAACCCTAGCTGTGCAAACTATTAGGTTCGTTGGATGTGTGAGCCGAACCTTGGCCAATAAACCAATAGGTTCGCTGATGTCAAGGGAACTGCAATGATGGACCGACAACCCTCTTGACCATGGCCGAAGGAAAAACATTGAATCCGTAGCTCAACGAAAGATATTCAGCCCAAGTCTTTGGCCCAAATTCAGTTGTTTTAGCCCACCTTTCTATTTGGATAGGAAGCTTCGGCCCAAACGAATACATCGGCCCAACAACCCTGATTTGGCCCATGAGTTTAGCTAAGCCCACACACACAATTAAAACAGGCCCAAGAATTTAGAATTCGAACCACCTAGGTATTAACAGGCCCGAAGGGTGTTTGTGTAACCCATGAATGTTTCATTGACCCAATAGTCTAATTCACACACTCTCCTTCGGTCCATTGTAGTAAACTACACCACATTACTTACATGGCCCAATTAACTGGCCCACTTAATTAGCTTGGTCCATGAGATTCACCTACGATCCATGTATTACTTGGCCCACAAATACACAAGGCCCATTTACCATATTCAACAAATAGGAATGTTTTGGTTCAAGGCCTATTGATTCGACTCATAAGTATAAAACTTAGCTCAAAACCCTATCATTAGGCCCAATATCGACCAAGCGGCCCAATTTGGCTGGTCTGGCCCAACATAAGGCCCACAAGGTTAAATTTCAATAAGCATGAACTAGGTTACAACATCTTAAAGATAATTAACAAGCAAACAAAATCTAAGCTTTTACACTTAGAATTTTGTTGTCACAATAGAGATTCAAAGGAAGCCTAAAAACATTTAATAACCAATAACTTGGGGCCAAAGGAATACCGAGACTTACAATTGTTAGCCAACACTAGGGTTAACGCATACACACACACAAATCAACTTATAACTAATACTTATAAGTTGTACACAACGTGAAATCAATACAGGATCGTGAACATAACAACAAGTACAAACAACGAGCGCGTGCATTCTTGTTTATACCTAGTCAACCACAACAACTGCCATGTGAGTTCATTTGTCCCTTTTCAAACCTTTTGTTTTACTTCGGGACTGAGAAGCATGTTAAACAATTATTGAAATGTTTATTAAATGCTTTTACACATATTTACTAATGCTTGAAATTTAAATGCTTGTTTGGAAACCAAAGACTAAGGCTATAGTGTAAATAGCTAATGCTATTTACCTTATACTTATTTAGATCATACTAACACTTTGTGCTCAAACTGGAAACTAGTATACTTTGAGAATCGATAAACTTGATATTTATACTACAAACTAGAAACTTAAACTATATATTTGAGGCTTATGCTATAGACTTGAAGTCTAAACTTTATGTTAGACGATTATGATATAAACTTAATACTTAAACTTTGAGCTAAATACTTATACTATAAGTTAGGTGCTTAAACCATACATTTGATGTTTAAATTATAAACTCCATGTTTAAACTACATACTCAATGTTAAGGTTTTGAAAATACTATACTAAACACTAATATTCTACATAAATATTTCAGAAAGTTAATGTTCTACACTCTTAATAAAGTGTTAAATTGTTTTACACTTACAATTATTTACTTAAACTTAACTTGAAAACTTATATGCTTAGAAATGCTTTATGCGTGAGATGCTTGAAACACTTGGATGTTTAATATACTTGAAATGCTTGAAACACGTGAATACTTGCTATACTTGGGATACTTGAAACACGTGAATGCTTAATACACTTGGGATACTTGAATACTTGAATGCATGATATACTTGGGATACTTGAACACTTGAATGCTTGAAACATTTGGATGCTTAAACAAAAGACTGATTGACCGCCGCGTGTTGACCTGTGTGTCAACCCTACTAGTCATCAGTGAAACTATGTGAATGCGTCAAACTTGTATGCTAAAGCTATAGGACATTGTAAGACAGACTGTTGGCCGCCGCGTGTTGACCTGTGTGTCAACCCCTACTAGTCATCAGTGTTCTTCATTGTCAGATTCATGTAAGACAAACTGATTGGCCGCCGCGTGTTGACCTGTGTGTCAACCCCTACTAGTCATTCAGTGTTCTTCTTGATTCATCCATGGTTATGACAAGTGACTAGAATGATTGGGTTCTTCTAGTTGACTTTGTGTTAACTTGAAGGTTCCTCTATCATAACAGGTCACGAGTCATATTTAGTGCATTTTATGGATGGATGCTGAATTCCTTAGGGTGTTTAGCTGTCCATAATGGTGCCTCTTAAACTCAATACTTATACGTTGTGGAATCAATACAGTGGAGTGAAACGCTTGATTTTCATTAACAACAATATGTTAAGCAGCCCGGCATGTGGTGGGACGGTGGCTGGGGCTTGTCCCCTACATATGTCCTATATATAAGCATACTTGGTTGGATAGAATAGGTGGTTGTTAGTGAGGTTAAGGTTGTCATTTCGGGGGAAACAAAGTAAACTTTGGCAGGGAAAACAAATGCTAGGAATCATATGTCATGGAATCAAAGTATTGGAAATGAAATGCTTAATTATCATTAACAACAATATGTTAAGCAGCCCGGTATGTGGTGGGACGGTGGCTGGGGCTTGCCCCTACATATGCCCTATATATAAGCATACTTGGTTGGATAGCATAGGTGGTTGTTAGTGAGGTTAAGGTTGTCATTCAGGGAATCAAGGTAAACAATTACAGGGTAATCGAATTCAAAGAATCAAACGTTATGGAATCAAACATGTAGGATGAAACGCTTAATTATCATCAGGAACAATATATCATGTGGTTTAGTATGTGGTGGGACGGTGGCTGGGGCTTGTCCCCTACATATGCCCTATATATAAGCATACTGAAACAGATGGTATATGTGGTTAATGATGAGGTTAAGGTTGTCATTCAAAGGATTTTTCAAACTATTTTTACATAAAAACTACATAAACTCACCAACCATTGTGTTGACTTTGTTTTTCTTACATGCTTTCTCAGGTAATGCACAGGAATAGGCTCAGACTTCAGGACTGCATACTAGGATGCTCGAATAGAGGACCTAGTAGACTTTTGGAAAGCACATATTTTGTTACAGAAGCAAATCACTTTTGATATCTTGTACGGATACAAGATAGATACATTTGATTCTGTTGATAGGTTTACTTAGTTAAATTACTAAACATTGATATTGTAATTTAACTTTGTAATCCTAGTTTAATGCTTATTGTGCTTTAGCTATTCTTAACATTGATGCTATGTAAACAATCTGATCATCACGATTATCATTCACCATATCGCGCTCCGAGAACCTTCCTCCCGACGGGGACTTCGATCCAACCCCGCCGGCTCGGGGTGTGACAGTAATGGTGTTAGAGTGTGCAAAATTGTTTACATTGGAGTCTGTACATAAAACCCATCTTAAGAAAAGAAACCATGAAAATACAAACAACACAGGAAATAAAGAAATAATGTTTGATTCAAATAATTACCATTTATTCCTTGCTAATGTTAATACAATTTCATTCTTTTTGTATAATTGGTCTTGAATTCCTGACTCATCATCTACTTCTCACTAAGGTGAATCTCTAAGCTACAAAAGTGTACAATTGCATAATATCCACACACAAAATATTAAAACAAAGATAATCAATAAAAAATACAAAAAAAAGAGAATGAAATTGTGCACTTTCGTTGTGTCGATAAAACGGATAACAAATATGGGATACTAAAATCGTCATGATAATTATATTTAAACGATTGAATATGTAATATTCATGCACCATATAATGTGATTTAAAAAAGAAATATGAATATGTTGATATTTATGTTAATCGGTTAAGTTTTTAGTTAATGAAATTAAAAGATTTAATGGTATTAATTTTATTTTTTTGGTAGCCATTGAAAATAATTATGTATTTCAAACATTTGTTTATCTAAATAATTTTTATTAAGAAAACATTTAATTAAATAAAGTTAAGTAAATAAGTTGAAAGTTAAATAAAAACTATTTTTTTTAATGGCAAAGATCTCCTAAATTACTACATACTAATTACACCATTGCATGTGTTAAAACCCATGACCTTCCATTATAAGAGGCAAACACTACCATATATGAGATTTTTAAACCAATTGACGATTAAAATGGGCATTAAAAACTCAGCTATTTTAGGAAAACATATAACAAAATAAATCAGCAATCAATTAATTAAAATAGCTTATACACATAAATTTAGACAAATTGATAAAAAAAGTTTTAAAATATTGTATACGTAATATTCAGTTTAGAAGTTACAATTTCAGTTATCTTTTCTATAAACGAAAATGTCTAAAAAATATGTATGTAATAAAAAATAATTATTTATTAAAATATTAGTCTGAAAGTTGAATTATATAAAAGATCAAAAAATATTAACTTATTACGATTTTTTGAATTAAAACATTACATGGGTTGAAAACATGAATGTGTGCAAAATTCAAACATGTGATGTGTTATAGTTTAGTTTCCTAACATGTATTGTTTAAGAATGTTCTTGAGTAATAGAAAGTGATAACGTCATTGATTAAATTATAATATATCTAACAATAAAGATGATTGTAGTAAAAGAGATTGTTACTTACACTTATCTAATAGTAGTTTACTCACCAGATATACAACTAATATTATTTTAGTTGGTTAGAAAAGTATTATCTGTCGACGATATATATTCGAAACATTCAAGATGAGTATGACGGTATTGTCGATACGTTTACTTGAAAGAATCATGAAGGTAATATTAACAATTAAGAGAAAGTTGATGTAAAAATAATACTTGAATGTTTCATCTATATATATTAAGCTAGTTACGTTTTAGAAATGGAAAGGAACAATTAATTTAATGTTAGTTGGAATTGATTTAGTTGTCATTAAACAACCGGAAATTAGAAATGATTTTTGTACGTAATTTAATAAATATGTCATAGTTAATTATTAATTTTAATTATAGAAAGTTACTACAAGAAATAAAACCGTTTAAAAAAATAAATAAAAGAATCCGAAAAGAATTCACGTATTTAGTTTTTCAGGTTAAATTTTTAGGGGGGAACAAAAATAGAGATGGCCTATAATGATGCCAAGTGTCCCCCAAATATTTTGATTTATTATATATAATAATAGGTAACATATATATGAGCTATTTATTATATTTACGTAAAATTAGGTGTAAAAATAACTATTTACATAAATAAATACATATTTAATTAAATAAAAAATTTATATATAAAAAGCTAGTTTAGGTTCATTAGTCATCTCGAACTTGATAATTAAACGAGCCATATTTCAAGGCTCAGGCTATGTTCGGCTTGTTTGAGTTTTTTTACCAATCTGATCAAGTAACCCACAAGCTAACTTGATTCGTTTACACCGTTGAAGGTGTGAGCGTCATAATGTACATTGCACCGAATTTAAAATTTGAATTGATATTCATGGTTTATTTAACCAACAACACCTTAGAAAACATTGTTGGGCATGTCATTCAAATTGTGAAATCGTAAAAAGAAACCATAAAGGAAAGCTTTGAAATAAGCAAAATCTTTTGTATGACACATCAGAATAATGATCAATTTGAATTGTTAAAAAGGAATGTTTATCATCTATCTATAGAATTGTTGGTTGGTGAAAATGTCAAATTTCAGATGCTGACATGCGGTTGTCATCTCTTCACGAGCTGTGGATTGTCATGTGTTTGTCGTCTATCGAATATTATTGAATTCATTAAACTTAATTCAATGGACACTCACGATAGTCAATTGCGGCGTTCTAATTCGTATTCTTCAACGAAAAAAATGCACGATTTCATTGAGTTATCACAACCAACTATTTATACCTCACTTAATCTAACTAATCAGTAAATGTACAATTTTAATCGATTTAAGTTTCACATTCCTGATGTTTTCCACCCATACATCTCACGAATACAAGACGTTGCTTGAGACAAAAATTTTGGCTTTCAGGTATGTGGCTGTTGCTTTAGGATTTTCCAAACAAAAATGGTTAAACATCAGGCAAGAACTCTTGAATGAGATTATCCGAAATAAAGGCGTTATTGGATACAAATGTCGCAGGACGGAATTTTGATTGTTGATGTATTTGGTGTAATTGTGGTATATATAACCAATAACGCTTCAACAACATTGTTCTCGTTATGAACGTCGCCTGGACATCATCTCCCACATTGTGTTGTGCCAGTTGTACTTGTTGGGGGCGTAACATGGTTATGCTGACGTCCATAGCGGCTGAGTTTCCCAGCTTTGGTATGCGGTTTTCATTGGATTGGCATACAGCTTGAAAGCCTCTAGTTCTGCATCCCGAGCAGCATCAGCCAACGCCGGCGGTCAAGCTGCAGGGAGTTCAGCCACCACTAGAGCAGCCAACACCAAGCTAGCATCATGTCGTTGTGCGTCAGCCTCGGCTACATCTTGTTGATGCTGCGATCTTGCATGAGCATGCTTCACAGCTTGATCACATAGAGGACATAATACGATGGATGTTGGAGCAGATGACTGCTACTCCGGGTGTTAATGTTCTTGTCATTCCTAGATAGATACATGATCAGGATCCACAAGATTCTGGTGGTCATGCTTAGTTTTTTTTTTTTTTTTTTGTATTTATGTTTACTATTTTGATGTATGAACACTTATGTTTATTCATGTGGATGTATTTTTATTTCGTATGTCTGTTGTGTATCGCGTGATTGGTTGTTTTCTCTTTTTTATATAATTAAAAAACGTGTGTAACGGTGAATATCTAAACGGTAGTTAACTTAATATCGCTTAAAAAAACTTATCTAAAATCGTCCAAATTTATTTACATTAAAATAACTATTATTTTAAAACTAAACGATTAAACGTGGTTACGTTAAAACAATTTTCAAACAAAACACTTAGACGGTATTATATATATACGATTATACACACACATCTTTCATAAAAAACTAAATAAGTAAAAACAACGGTATATCGATTATAAAAACAACATTACGAATATACTAGGTACTTACGTTAAAATAGTTGTTGTTTTAAAACTAGACGGTTAAACATGGTTACATTAAAAAAAATTTCAAACAAAACAATTAGAAAATATTATATATTTTTTTTTCTTAAAAATATAAATAAGTAAAAACACTTGTATATACCTGTTGTAAAAACAACATTATAATTATATTAAATAATTACATTACAATGGTTATTATATTACAATTAAACGATTAAACATGGTTATGTTAAAAACTATTTTTCAACCAAAAGACTTAGACGATATTATAAGTAAATTAAAAACGTATGTATATCGATTGTAAAAACAACATTATATCCTTTAAATCTCACTAAATTATCTAAATATTAATCTCATATTTTTTTTAAAAAATATAAATAAGTAAAACATGTACGTATACCAGCTGTAAAAACAACATTATGATTATATTAAATAACTAAGTTACAATAGTTATTAGCTTACAACTAAACGATTGTACATGGTTACGTTAAAAACTAATTTTCAACCAAAACACTTGGACGATATTATAAGAAAATTAAACACGTACATATACCGGTTGTAAAAACAACATTATATCACTTTAAACTTCACTAAATGATCTAAATATTAATCACATTTTTCATAAAAATCTAAATAAGTAAAACATGTACATACACCGGTTGTAAAAACAACATTGCGATTAGATTAAATAATTACGTTACAATAGTTATTATCTTACAATTAAACGATTAAACATGGTTACATTAAAAACTATTTTTCAACCAAAACACTTAGACAATATTGCAAATAAGTTAAACACGTACGCATATAGCTTCATACGACTCGTATGTGGCTTCAGCCTCCAGACAATTGTCTGACAAAATCAGACAAAATCAGACACACATACAACCCGTATAGGGCTATACGACTTGTGTGGAGTCAAGTGGTGTTAACTGATCCGTCAATGGTATCTAAATGACGGGTACATAAAAAACATCAAGAGAAAATATCATCAAAGAAAAACTAAAAAGTCTAGATATTTCTAAATGTTTATTTTTATAATCTATATCTATATCTATACTATGTATATCTATATCTATACTATATAATAAATAAAACTTTTAATATGCTACTTGTCAACATTTTAGGCCACCTATATATTTTTTCCCTCATCTTTCTCATAATAAATATTTATATGCTTTGTTTTTATTAAATTTTGATTTTTTTTATCTTCTCTTGTATGAAATATTAAATATTTTATTTAACTTAGTAAATAATATGATTAAATTGTGAATCGGTTCTTTAATTTTTTATAAAACGTCTTTAAAAATATGTATTATGTTATTTTAAATAAATAATTTTAAAATTCAAATATTTAACATGTGTAAATGTTTAATACGTCTATGTAAAAAAATGTATAACTAATATTATTAGTATTAATATAATCATGTAAATTTAAAAAGATGTATAAAATTATTTTAATTAAGTAAATTCATGAAGACATTATTATAAAATTACATTATTTTTTATTCGCAAACTCATGTATTACACGGGTCTATAACCTGGTATGTATATAAAGATGGCAGTAAAGAATTGCGTAGTACATAAGTACTTACCACATTGATAAAAATAATTCAATGTACACCATTGATATTCATTTTTATGGCATGTATCAATTGAAATAGTAGATTTATTTCTTTATTATAAAATATTATTTTTATTAAAACTTTAAGTTATTGTGACTTTATTATATCAATTTTTTAATATATAAATTAAGTGTTAAATCTATTATATTTAATAAATGAAAATAAATAAATAAGTGACACTTGTCACAAATATATCGTACTGTCACACCCCGGTCGTTGCGGAAGCGTACAGTGTGACTTTCAAGGTTTCACATCTATTCTTCACTATGTTTCACTCTGTTGAGCCTGGTACTCATAGACTCTACTATGTGTCTCCAAAGATTGAGCTTTCAGCTCCACCCCCTGTATCTTTAGGCATCTGAGAAAACATGGTTTTAAAAACAATCAGCATATCGCTGGTGAGTTCGCAAGTTTATCTGTTAAAGAAAACTTTCAAAATGTAAACAATGTATCCAAATCAGTCAAATGTTTTCATAAAAAGAGTTCAAAAATATTAATGTCCCAAACTGGGAGTAAAACATTGGTATCCAGTGCGAACATTGTTCCTTCCAACAATGTCGTGTTTCCTCTCTGACCAACAGTCCAATTATAACTCCAGGGCTCCCATAACCGAGCTGACGAGTTCATGCCCCTTGTTCCAATGTCCTTGTCGCAAGACATTGTGTGTTCTCCCATTATTGAGCGCCCGCTCGACATCCAGTCGTGGTTTTAGCTACGAACCACGGGCGAGGATTGTCAATCACAAATAGATCTATTCTCAATAATCACGCCCCCCCACGGTTAACGGTTACAGAATAGGGGACTTAGCGACAAATGTTCAACCCGAGAAATAACGACAAGCTTGGTCATATGTTTTCCCCACTGTCACGTGTCTCAACCAAATGTTTTACAACGGTTTCGTTTTCATGTCTCGCAAAATGTTTCAAAAGTTTTTCAGCATAACACATGATGCAAAATACGTTTTCATGTTTCACAAAATATAACGAAAGCGTTTCAGAGTTCCACCTGATCTCATCAGGTATCACGTATCACACAATGTATCAAACGTGTTCAGTGTTCCACCTGATCAAATCAGGTATCATGTTCCACAAAATGTATCAACACGTTTCAAAGTTTCACCTGATCAAATCAGGTACCATGTTTCACAAAAATGTATCACAATGTTTTCAGGTTCCACCTGATCTCAAATCAGGCATCATGTTTCACAAAATGCATCAAGAACTGTTTCAGAGCTCCACTTGCTCAAATCAGGTTTCATGTGTCACCCAAAATGTATCAAAAACCGTTTTAGAATTTCACCCGATCAGATCAGGTATCATGTTTCACAAATGTATCAGAACTGTTTTCAAAACTCCACCTGATCAAATCAGGTACCATGTTTCATCAAGTGTTTCAAAAACTAACTCAAAACTTCATAAAAATCAGTATGTTTCAAACACGTTTTTATGTTTTCTCATTCCCCGAGTTCAAAGCCAAAATACATAAAAGGGGATTCGTGAACTCACCTGAGTTGATTCACATCAACAACAATGCACAACGCTCGTATCACTAGTTCCTGACTCTAAACCTGTATGTCATTAGAGTTCTCTGAGTTACTTAATTCTAAACTGATTCTCAGAACTTTCCTTAGTTCAATATCTCACAACGTGTTTTCACTGAGAACCTAATAACGATTTAGGTTCTCATTAAGAAATTTATAGCTTGTTGGTTTAATCAGGACATTCTCAGATTAACCAAGTTAGTATTGTTGTTGATTATGTCACCAAAACAGTTTCTCGATGGTTTCCAGGTTTAGAAATAGTTAACCCTTGTCATTGATCGTTCCAAAGAATGATCAGGACCAATCACAACCATTGTTATAATCAAATGGTTAAAACCATTGTGATCCATAATGGGTTTCATGATGATCGGACATTATAACGGCTCAAAACAAGGCTTTGACCGTTAACAGTTCGAGTTCTTCGTTTATAAATCATTCCTAGCCATCATCTAGGCAATAATCAACAACCCTAACTAATCTGACGGAGTTTTGCGGATAAAACGATGATCTGGACTTGCAGAAACGTTCCTGGGCGCGATCCACACGATCAAAATGCTTGAAAATGGAGTTTTGATGGATTAAAAGGGTGGTTTTTGCGTTTACAGTGGAAGAAACGTCGAGAGAAAGATAAAATTTTGCGTTGTGGATAAAATCTTGACTTTTTAAGCAATTTTCGCGACTTTCTGGCCCTAGGCGCATAGCCCCAAGCCAAACGATGGTCTGGGGCGTACCGCGCGGTCCGTGGCTAATTCCAGATATTTTCGTGGTCTCCGGGCGCATCGCCCCGTGTCATTGTGTGGCCCGGGGCGTACCTCCCCATGTAATTTCGTCCATTTTTCGACTAAATCTTCGTTTCGCGATTCCGGGAGCATACGAACTCCGTTTTGCGCACGGTTTTCGCCTACGTTCACGATTTTTCGAGATCTTTACAATGGTTATAATCTCAAGACCTAAAGAGTTCAAAATATTTGACCTCTTATCTATTGCTATATTTGATTCAGTGTATCTTGAAATCGGAACCTCGTTTCGCGATTTCGCTTACACTTATTTTCTTCATTTTCGAGTTATGATTCTAACCTGAGAATTTTGAGTTGTCACAGTCTCCCCCTGTTAGAGAAATTTCGTCCCGAAATTTAATGAAGACTTACTTGACAACAATTGAACATGAGAATAGGTGTGGGTATGTTGTTTTCATTCGATCTTCACGTTCCCATATATATTCGGGTCCACGCTGTGAAGGATATGTGGGGTATGCATGGGAATCAATGGTGTGTGTGCATGAGAGTGCATGCATGAGTTAACAAGCAAGTTTCTAAAGCATATTGTTAATTAAATATTTAGTGATAACATCATTCAAAGAAATACCACATGGGTGAAATCATAAAAGGGTTAAAATAAGGTTTAGTGTTGATTTAATTATTGACAACTAAACCCTAGGAAATCTCATAAGGACAATTAACTAACCTAGATGAGTTAATTGAATCATCTAGGCTTAGTTATCAAAGAAACATCAAGTAATCGTTTAAAAGTCAAAGTCAAATTAATGGGCCGGATATGGCCCAATGGACTTAATCTAAGCCTGTCATCATGTTAATTACACTTTTCTTAAATAAATTATGCTTTTCATAAAAGAAATTAAATTATAAATTTTAGTAAAATAATTAAATAATTTTCTTAATTAAATGTTTAACTTAAAATGAAGTAAAGTGAAAATGTCTTACTTGCGGACTTTAAGTGACATTGTGGGATTAAGGGTAACAAGCTTAATTTAGTTAGATGAAATCATAGAAACGCATTAGTAATCTAGGACACATAGTTGCACACCGAGACCAAACCTTAGTTAGGACGCTTATTATAAATACTTATTGTCTGCGAATTCTCTTAAAACAACTCAGGAACCGAAGATAATTAGGCTACAACAACGAGCGCGCATTTTGTGGTAATTCAGTACAAATCAACACAGGTGAGTTCATTGCCCCTTTTCTAACATTTTTGTTTTAAAACGCGGGGCTGAGAAGCATGCGTAAACTGTTTTTATTTAAACTGTTTATCTAAATGCTTTTATTTATTATATGTTATAACATATATATGTTTATTGATACTCCTAGATTCCTGTCTAGGAAATTATTAAACAGATCAAGTTATCAAATAAATTTAAGTACTCTCATGAGTAATACCTTAAATTTAAACTCTAAATCAACCCTTAGTCCATCAAGCTCAAAATTCAAGAATCTAAATTCAAAGTGAAATCAAATGAACAAAATCAATAGATCATATTCCAAGGAATCATAACTCAGTGTGTGATCTGAGATTCAAGAATCATAATCAAATCAATTACCATTGTAAATCATGGAAATTCCAAAGATCAAGATCAAGAGACTCAAGGAATCAGAAATCATAAATGTGTGTGAATCATTGTAATAATGAAATCATTATAATCTAATGAAATCATTAATACTCAAGTCAAGGTGGATGTTAGTTGTATATGGAATCAAGACCACGTGTAACACACATATAAAGTCCCTTCAGGTATAGAAGACTCCTGTAGTCAGGCTATACGGGCAACAACATGAACAATCATTGAAATCAATATCAAAGTCTAAGAGAATCAAGAGATCAAGAATCAAAGGATATCCTTAAAGTCCCCGCATGTACAGAAGACCTTTGGGTCAAGCTGTAAGGGCAAAACATTAAAGTCCCCGCATGTACAGAAGACCTTTGGGTCAGGCTGTACGGGCATCATTAAAATCCCGTCACGCCCAGGTATACTCCTTGTGAGTTATGCCTGGTATGGGTCACGTGTGAGAGGTTACAACTTGGACAACCACCAACAACTAAGTCTAACTGATTGAGTAAAATTATACCCAATCATCATGTCTTAGTTGTATTTAAATGTTTTATTTAATTATTTAATTAAATATTTGGCATTTTACTATTATCACTGATTTTTGGGAAATCATATATCTATGAGGAATTTAAGAGGATCAAAGGCAAATCAGATTTCAATATCATGATCTAAATCAGAAGTGTAATGGGTAAAAATGCTTAACTATCATTAACAACAGTGTCATATGCATATTAGTATGTGGTGGGATGTTGGCTAGGGCTTGTCCCTTACATATGCCCTATATATAAGCATACCGATGTGGATATTACATGTGGAGTTAATGAGGTTAGGGTCTTTACCAAAGGAGATTTTCAAATCATTTTCAAATCATTAACCTATATGAACTCACCAACCATGTGTTGACTTGATTTTTGCATGACTTCTCAGGTGACGAACAGGTCAACTAAGGAGTTATTCCTTTTGGACTAGGACTTCAGATAGAAGGCTTAGCATTTTGGACCTGCATACTTTTGAAGACATTATTATACAAATTTATTTTGTATATCTTGTGTAAATACAAGATAGAAATCTATGATGTTGATGGTAGATTTACATTGTTAAATTATAAACAATACTGATGTAATTTAACTTTGTAATTCTATTATATTTAGCATTTCTCATTTATATCATGTGCAATGTAAACAATCTGATCATCATGATTATCACTCACGATATCGCGCCCCGGGAATCTTCCGCCCGACGGGACAACCGATCCTATCCCGCCGGCTCGGGGTGTGACAGATTGCTATCAGAGCCATGGTTATATAGAAATATAGGTCACTTAACTAAACGGTTTGGCCTAGACTATAACCTAGGGACCCTGCATGTAGAGAACTTAGGATTTAAGATCTATTGCATTGTGTCTTCTGCATTCGATCATTGCACTAACCAATATTCATTTGGTTATGATCAGAATGCCGCCACGAAGACAACCTCCCCTGTTGCCGTCATCACAAGACCAAGCTCCACACTCCTCGACGCCATCACCAAATGACTCACCACCGCCACCTCCTCCACCGCCTCCACCTCCTCCTCCACTGATCACAGAGGCATCAGGTTCAGGCACGACTCCTATACTGGATCCTACCACCATCGCTTTGGTGACCCTACTGAGCAGTCAGATGACCAATCAGATGAAGGAAGCGATACCGGAGATGTTCAACCTTCTCCGTAATGAAATCAACAACACTGGCAATTCATCAGGTGAAGCCAGTGGGAATACTGGTGGTACTTCTCACTATTCCTTCAAGTCTTTTGTAGAATGCAAACCGCCTAGTTTTAGCGGATCTGAAGGAGCCGTTGGATTAATCCAATGGATTGAAAAGATTGAGGCTACTCTGGACCTCTGCAGCTGTCCAGAGCACCATAAAGTTCGCTACTCTGCGGGAACATTCAACAAGCGGGCTCTGACCTGGTGGAATGGTCAGATCAACGCCCGAGGAAGAGATGAAGCTATGTCAATGCCATGGGAGGACTTCAAGGCGTTACTGAGAACAGAATTCTGCCCCAAGAATGAGCTACATAAGTTAGAAGTTGAGCTATCCAACCAAGTGATGAAAGGGGCTGATCGCATGGGTTACACTACTCGTTACCACGAGCTGGTTGCTTTGGTGCCAGACATGGTGCCAACTTTAGAAAAGAGGATAGACCGATATGTAGGTGGACTTCCCGCCTGCATTCAGGGAATGGTTGTCTCAGCCAACCCTACTACTGTTGAGTCTGTAGTGAGACTGTCTGGAAAACTTACTGATTTGATGGTTGCCTCTGGAGTTCTGAAGAAAGAGGCAGACACTGGCAAGAGAAAGGAAGAGTCTTCAAAGAAGCCACAACACCAGCAGCACTCAAAGAAGAAACAGAAATTAATCAAGAACTACACTATGGCTACTCCCCTGAATCAAGTAGCAACGGCACAACAAAATGTGCCCAAGAGGCAGTATACTGGCCCACATCCTTTGTGTACTAAATGCCAGTATCATCATGCTGCAAACAACCAGTGCCGTCAATGCACGGGTTGTGGAAGAAAAGGGCACTGGATCCAACAGTGCAGACTAACACCAAATCCAGCAGTCAACAATACTGCTCTAGCACTTCCTCCACCAGCTAATCAGAACAATGGTGGATGCTTCAACTGTGGCGAACAAGGCCATTTTGCAAAGAACTGCCCGAAGAAGGCACAACAAGCAGTTCAAGCTCCTCGTGGAAGAGCTTTTGTTATTGGAGCACCAGCTGCACGCCAGGACCCAAATGTGGTCACTGGTACGTTTCTCCTACATGACTTTTATGCATCTGTTCTATTTGACACTGGTGCGGATCAGAGTTTTATCTCTGCCGACTTTGCATGCCAACTAGATTCTATAGAAGAACAGTTAGACTCCCCTTATATTATAGAAGTAGCTAACGGAAAACAGATCACGGTTAGTACAATATACAGGAATTGCCCGTTGACACTTAATGGTCATACATTTGCCATCGACTTGATACCGATGGAGTTGGGTAGTTTCGACATCATTGTTGGAATGGATTGGCTTTCCTTTAACCGAGTGGAAGTCATCTGTTCTGAGAAGCTGCTTCGAGTTCCATTACCAGAGGATCGTGTGTTGGAAGTTAGAGGGGATCAGGCAAAACGAAGTGTTAAAATCATTTCATGCATAAAGGCGCGTAAGTGTTTACAGAAGCAATGTGTAGCTTTCCTTGCTCATGTAGTGAAAAAGTAGAAAGCCCAGAAAGAGATTCAAGACGTACCAGTAGTGAAAGAGTATCCAGAAGTATTTCCTGAAGACCTACCTGGTTTGCCACCAGCGCGACCAGTAGAGTTCCGAATTGACTTAGTTCCTGGAGCAACTCCTGTTGCTAAATCTCCTTATAGGCTAGCACCTTCGGAGATGCAGGAATTGTCGAACCAGTTGCAGGAATTACTGGATAAAGGATTTATTAGACCGAGCTACTCACCTTGGGGAGCTCCGGTTTTGTTCGTGAAGAAGAAAGACGGATCGTTCAGAATGTGCATAGATTACAGAGAGCTGAACAAACTAACCATCAAGAATCGGTATCCATTGCCGAGGATTGATGATTTGTTTGACCAACGGCAAGGAGCCCAATATTTCTCGAAGATCGATCTACGGTCCGGTTATCATCAACTTAGAGTCCAAGACGAAGACATACCGAAGACGGCTTTCCGAACCAGATACGGGCATTACGAATTTCTGGTGATGCCTTTCGGATTGACAAATGCACCAGCGGTTTTCATGGATCTCATGAACCGAGTGTGCAAGCCGTATTTAGATCAGTTTGTCATTGTCTTTATTGATGACATACTGATTTATTCTAAGACCAAGGCAGAGTACGAGCAACATCTCAGGAAGATCTTGGAGCTGTTGAAGGAAAAGAAACTCTATGCCAAATTCTCAAAATGTGAATTTTGGCTAAGAGAAGTCCAATTTCTGGGTCATGTAGTCAACAGTGAGGGAATTCATGTAGATCCTGCCAAGATAGAAGCAATAAAGAACTGGGACACTCCGAAGACGCCAACGGAGATACGGTCTTTTCTGGGATTGGCGGGTTATTATAGAAGGTTCATTTCGAACTTTTCTAAGATAGCTTTGCCTCTCACTAAACTAACTCAGAAAAGTGAACCGTTTGTCTGGGAGTAGAAACAAGAAGATGCTTTCCAGACATTGAAACAGAAGTTATGTAATGCTCCAATTCTATCTCTCCCGGAAGGATGTGATGACTTTGTCGTATACTGCGATGCCTCCCATCAGGGACTTGGTTGCGTACTGATGCAACGGGACAAAGTTATCGCTTATGCATCAAGACAGTTGAAAGTTCATGAGAAGAACTACACTACTCATGATCTTGAACTGGGAGCCGTAATCTTCGCACTGAAGATGTGGAGACATTACTTATATGGCACTAAGTGTACCATATTTACTGATCACAAGAGTCTGCAGCATATTTTTGATCAGAAGGAGCTCAACATGCGACAACGCCGTTGGGTTGAACTTCTAAATGATTACGATTGTGTGATTAAGTACCATCCGGGAAAGGCGAACGTTGTAGCTGATGCCTTGAGCCGGAAGGAACGGGTCAAACCCTTACGCGTTAGGGCCATGGGGATGACTGTGCAGACAAGCTTACAAGACAAGATTATTCAAGCACAACAAGAATCAATTGACAGAGGAAACTTGAAGAAAGAACTTGACTGGGGAGCAGAGAAACATTTAGAGACCAAGTCTGATGGAATGATCTACTATCAGGATCGTATATGGATCCCGGCGGTAGATGAATTGAGGAGACTTATCTTCGATGAAGCACACAAGACTAAATATTCTGTTCATCCAGGCGCTGATAAAATGTACCAAGACTTGCGTGGATTTTATTGGTGGCCGGGAATGAAGAAAGACATAGCCGAGTACGTTGGCCAATGACTAACGTGTGCGAAAGTAAAGGCGGAACACCAGAGACCGTCTGGTTTACTGGAACAGCCTGAGATTCCACTCTGGAAGTGGGAACAAATAGCTATGGACTTTATTACCAAGCTACCCCGCACTTCCAGTGGGCACGATACGATTTGGGTGATCATAGACCGTTTAACAAAATCTGCTCACTTCTTGCCGATGCGTGAAACCTTCACGATGGATAGACTGGCGAGATTGTACATTAATGAGATAATGGTACGTCACGGCGTACCATTGTCAATTATTTCTGATAGAGATAGCAGATTTACTTCAAGGTTCTAGCAAGCACTGCAGAAATCTCTGGGAACACAGTTAAATCTGAGTACAGCTTACCATCCACAAACGGACGGTCAGAGCAAACGTACTATCCAAACCCTGGAGGATATGTTAAGAACCTGTATTTTGGATTTCGGTGGGAATTGGGATTCCCATTTGCCACTGATTGAATTCTCCTACAATAACAGTTACCATAGTAGCATCGGATGTGCACCGTTCGAGACTCTTTATGGCCGGAAATGCTGATCACCGATCTGTTGGACTGAAGTTGGAGATAATCGCATAACTGGGCCAGAGCTTATTCAGGAAACCACTGACAAGATTGCTCAGATTCAGAGAAGATTGCAAGCGACAAGAAGCCGACAGAAAAGCTACGCTGACAAACGGCGCAAGCCGTTGGAATTCCAAGTGGGGGACCGTGTTATGTTAAAGGTTTCCCCATGGAAGGGTGTAGTACGCTTTGGAACAAAAGGCAAGTTAGCACCACGATACGTGGGACCATTCGAAATCCTCGAACGTATTGGTCCTGTGGCGTATAGACAGAGATTACCAGATGAACTCAGTGGTGTGCATGACGTGTTTCACGTCTCAAACTTAAAGAAATGCCTTGCTGACGAATCACTCGTCATTCCACTCGAAGAAATTCAAGTTGATGATCAGTTACATTTTATCGAAGAACCTTTGGAGCTTATGGATCGTAAAGTCAAACAATTGAGGCGAAGTCGTATTCCGATAGTAAAGGTACGTTGGAACTCAAGACGCGGACCCGAGTTTACTTGGGAACGTGAAGATCACATGAAGTTAAAGTATCCCCAACTGTTTGAAGAGGAAGCTGTACCCGATAACAATTCTTAAATTTCGGGACGAAATTTCTCTAACAAGGGGAGACTGTAACATCAGTGCCGAAAACGTCACCGGAACAGTGATCGTAAACAGTACGTGAACAGTAATCAGGTACAAATCTCTTATAATTCAGTGTATTTCAAATTCATATCGAGTTTCAGTATCATTTCATGTTATCAAAACAGTGAATTCATAGCCATTTCAGAGAAACAAGATCAGAACAATGGTTCTTGAGTCAGATAATTATCTGGCAACACAGAACCCTCATGTGATTATTTGTTAGGAGTTTATTATGTATAAACGTATGTGAGGCTTTACAGAACAAAACAACACGAATATCGTTATGTGAATGCTAAACCGACGGATTATTCGTATAGGTGACGATCTGTACGAATAAATCTGAAAGTTTAACGTTCTGAATGATGTTCAATAATTAGAAAACAATACTGAAAAGTGTAGTTATCGTCGTGTTTGGTCGGGTGACGATTCGAACAAATACGCGCGATAACCGCGCGATTCGATTTAAACGTAAATAAATATTTTGTAATTTGAATAAGTAAAAGATATTTAGTTAATTTATTAGGAATCACAACCTAAAATAATTTTCTAAATTCTATTTTTAAACCGAATCGTTTCGTAACGAAAACGACGAGAAACCGACGTTTTTAAGCGAAACCACGCGAAACCGAACGAACCCGAACATACCCGCACTATTGTGAGGCTTTAATGAGGGCATTTACTCCCTCATCTTCCCCCACCAACCAGATCTAACACCATCATCGTCACTTTCTCTCTCTTCTTTCTCACTCTAGAAACCCTAGCTTGAACTCAACCATTTCTTCACCAAATCGTGTGATTTTGGTGCCTAAACGACCACATCGACACATAGAACCCAAAAGTACAGAGGATCTTAGCTTTAAACCGCTTGATTTAAGGTAAGAATCAGTTTTGTGTTGCGATTTTTAGGGTTTCTAACCCTTAGGTTCGAACCCCATCCAAGCCGGTTCTAGGCCAAGAAACCTTAGGGAAATCACCCACAAACACACTAGAAGGGCGTAGGATCAAGTGGGAGTGGGTTAGATTAGTTGGTTGTTAGAAATCGAAGGGGCTGCCATGGGGGCCTTCGAACGGCCGAATGACCACCTTCAGGTCACCGTATGTGTGCACAGGCCGAAGGGCCAAACCCTCTATTCGCCGAATGGCTACCACTTCATTCGCCGAAAGTGTAGGAGCTGAACCAGATTCCATTCGCCGAATGTCCCACTAACCCTCATTCGGCCGAGTGGCCAATGTCAGCCGAAGCACTCATTCGATCGACCCAACTCAGGGGTCATTCGACCATAGACCTTCGCCCCACTCTTTCGGCCACAGCCCATTCGTGGGATCAAACATATTCGGTCAAGGCCATTCGATCGGGAGCCCATTCGACTAAACTCATTCGACCATACAGTCCTATTCGGCTACCCCCCCCCCCAGTCGGCACTTTACATTCGGCCAAGACTCCTTCCGGCTCAAACTCCTTCGTCAAGGCAAGACTTGAGTCGGGTTGGTTTACTTATGCATGGGATGCATGAGAAGGATACGTGGGGTATGCATGGGAATCAATGGTGTGTGTGCATGGGAGTGCATGCATGAGTTAACAAGCAAGTTTCTAAAGCATATTGTTAATTAAATATTTAGTGATAACATCATTCAAAGAAATACCACATGGGTGAAATCATAAAAGGGTTAAAATAAGGTTTAGTGTTGATTTAATTATTGACAACTAAACCCTAGGAAATCTCATAAGGACAATTAACTAACCTAGATGAGTTAATTGAATCATCTAGGCTTAGTTATCAAAGAAACATCAAGAAATCGTTTAAAAGTCAAAGTCAAATTAATGGGCCGGAGATGGCCCAATGGACTTAATCTAAGCCCGTCATCATGTTAATTACACTTTTCTTAAATAAATTATGCTTTTCATAAAAGAAATTAAATTATAAATTTTAGTAAAATAATTAAATAATTTTCTTAATTAAATGTTTAACTTAAAATGAAGTAAAGTGAAAATGTCTTACTTGCGGACTTTAAGTGACATTGTGGGATTAAGGGTAACAAGCTTAATTTAGTTAGATGAAATCATAGAAACGCATTAGTAATCTAGGACACATAGTTGCACACCGAGACCAAACCTTAGTTAGGACGCTTATTATAAATACTTATGGTCTGCGAATTCTCTTAAAACAACTCAGGAACCGAAGATAATTAGGCTACAACAACGAGCGCGCATTTTGTGGTAATTCAGTACAAATCAACACAGGTGAGTTCATTGCCCCTTTTCTAACATTTTTGTTTTAAAACGCGGGGCTGAGAAGCATGCGTAAACTGTTTTTATTTAAACTGTTTATCTAAATGCTTTTATTTATTATATGTTATAACATATATATGTTTATTGATACTCCTAGATTCCTGTCTAGGAAATTATTAAACAGATCAAGTTATCAAATAAATTTAAGTACTCTCATGAGTAATACCTTAAATTTAAACTCTAAATCAACCCTTAGTCCATCAAGCTCAAAATTCAAGAATCTAAATTCAAAGTGAAATCAAATGAACAAAATCAATAGATCATATTCCAAGGAATCATAACTCAGTGTGTGATCTGAGATTCAAGAATCATAATCAAATCAATTACCATTGTAAATCATGGAAATTCCAAAGATCAAGATCAAGAGACTCAAGGAATCAGAAATCATAAATGTGTGTGAATCATTGTAATAATGAAATCATTATAATCTAATGAAATCATTAATACTCAAGTCAAGGTGGATGTTAGTTGTATATGGAATCAAGACCACGTGTAACACACATATAAAGTCCCTTCAGGTATAGAAGACTCCTGTAGTCAGGCTATACGGGCAACAACATGAACAATCATTGAAATCAATATCAAAGTCTAAGAGAATCAAGAGATCAAGAATCAAAGGATATCCTTAAAGTCCCCGCATGTACAGAAGACCTTTGGGTCAAGCTGTAAGGGCAAAACATTAAAGTCCCCGCATGTACAGAAGACCTTTGGGTCAGGCTGTACGGGCATCATTAAAATCCCGTCACGCCCAGGTATACTCCTTGTGAGTTATGCCTGGTATGGGTCACGTGTGAGAGGTTACAACTTGGACAACCACCAACAACTAAGTCTAACTGATTGAGTAAAATTATACCCAATCATCATGTCTTAGTTGTATTTAAATGTTTTATTTAATTATTTAATTAAATATTTGGCATTTTACTATTATCACTGATTTTTGGGAAATCATATATCTATGAGGAATTTAAGAGGATCAAAGGCAAATCAGATTTCAATATCATGATCTAAATCAGAAGTGTAATGGGTAAAAATGCTTAACTATCATTAACAACAGTGTCATATGCATATTAGTATGTGGTGGGATGTTGGCTAGGGCTTGTCCCTTACATATGCCCTATATATAAGCATACCGATGTGGATATTACATGTGGAGTTAATGAGGTTAGGGTCTTTACCAAAGGAGATTTTCAAATCATTTTCAAATCATTAACCTATATGAACTCACCAACCATGTGTTGACTTGATTTTTGCATGACTTCTCAGGTGACGAACAGGTCAACTAAGGAGTTATTCCTTTTGGACTAGGACTTCAGATAGAAGGCTTAGCATTTTGGACCTGCATACTTTTGAAGACATTATTATACAAATTTATTTTGTATATCTTGTGTAAATACAAGATAGAAATCTATGATGTTGATGGTAGATTTACATTGTTAAATTATAAACAATACTGATGTAATTTAACTTTGTAATTCTATTATATTTAGCATTTCTCATTTATATCATGTGCAATGTAAACAATCTGATCATCATGATTATCACTCACGATATCGCGCCCCGGGAATCTTCCGCCCGACGGGACAACCGATCCTATCCCGCCGGCTCGGGGTGTGACAGATTGCTATCAGAGCCATGGTTATATAGAAATATAGGTCACTTAACTAAACGGTTTGGCCTAGACTATAACCTAGGGACCCTGCATGTAGAGAACTTAGGATTTAAGATCTATTGCATTGTGTCTTCTGCATTCGATCATTGCACTAACCAATATTCATTTGGTTATGATCAGAATGCCGCCACGAAGACAACCTCCCCTGTTGCCGTCATCACAAGACCAAGCTCCACACTCCTCGACGCCATCACCAAATGACTCACCACCGCCACCTCCTCCACCGCCTCCACCTCCTCCTCCACTGATCACAGAGGCACCAGGTTCAGGCACGACTCCTATACTGGATCCTACCACCATCGCTTTGGTGACCCTACTGAGCAGTCAGATGACCAATCAGATGAAGGAAGCGATACCGGAGATGTTCAACCTTCTCCGTAATGAAATCAACAACACTGGCAATTCATCAGGTGAAGCCAGTGGGAATACTGGTGGTACTTCTCACTATTCCTTCAAGTCTTTTGTAGAATGCAAACCGCCTAGTTTTAGCGGATCTGAAGGAGCCGTTGGATTAATCCAATGGATTGAAAAGATTGAGGCTACTCTGGACCTCTGCAGCTGTCCAGAGCACCATAAAGTTCGCTACTCTGCGGGTACATTCAACAAGGGGGCTCTGACCTGGTGGAATGGTCAGATCAACGCCCGAGAAAGAGATGAAGCTATGTCAATGCCATGGGAGGACTTCAAGGCGTTACTGAGAACAGAATTCTTCCCCAAGAATGAGCTACATAAGTTAGAAGTTGAGCTATCCAACCATGTGATGAAAGGGGCTGATCACATGGGTTACACTACTCGTTACCACGAGCTGGTTGCAAACACGTTTTTATGTTTTCTCATTCCCCGAGTTCAAAGCCAAAATACATAAAAGGGGATTCGTGAACTCACCTGAGTTGATTCACATCAACAACAGTGCACAACGCTCGTATCACTAGTTCCTGACTCTAAACCTGTATGTCATTAGAGTTCTCTGAGTTACTTAATTCTAAACTGATTCTCAGAACTTTCCTTAGTTCAATATCTCACAACGTGTTTTCACTGAGAACCTAATAACGATTTAGGTTCTCATTAAGAAATTTATAGCTTGTTGGTTTAATCAGGACATTCTCAGATTAACCAAGTTAGTATTGTTGTTGATTATGTCCCCAAAACAGTTTCTCGATGGTTTCCAGGTTTAGAAATAGTTAACCCTTGTCATTGATCGTTCCAAAGAATGATCAGGACCAATCACAACCATTGTTATAATCAAATGGTTAAAACCATTGTGATCCATAATGGGTTTCACGATGATCGGACATTATAACGGCTCAAAACAAGGCTTTGACAGTTAACAGTTCGAGTTCTTCGTTTATAAATCATTCCTAGCCATCATCTAGGCAATAATCAACAACCCTAACTATATCATTACGTTCGAAATCAAGATCTAACCATTCCTTATCAAACTAGAAGGTTAAAATGAACCGTTACCTAATCTGACGGAGTTTTGCGGATAAAACGATGATCTGGACTTGCAGAAACGTTCCTGGGCGCGATCCACACGATCAAAATGCTTGAAAATGGAGTTTTGATGGATTAAAAGGGTGGTTTTTGCGTTTACAGTGGAAGAAACGTCGAGAGAAAGATAAAATTTTGCGTTGTGGATAAAATCTTGACTTTTTAAGCAATTTTCGCGACTTTCTGGCCCCAGGCGCATAGCCCCAAGCCAAACGATGGTCTGGGGCGTACCGCGCGGTCCGTGGCTAATTCCAGATATTTTCGTGGTCTCCGGGCGCATCGCCCCGTGTCATTGTGTGGCCCGGGGCGTACCTCCCCAGGTAATTTCGTCCATTTTTCGACTAAATCTTCGTTTCGCGATTCCGGGAGCATACGAACTCCGTTTTGCGCACGGTTTTCGCCTACGTTCACGATTTTTCGAGATCTTTACAATGGTTATAATCTCAAGACCTAAAGAGTTCAAAATATTTGACCTCTTATCTATTGCTATATTTGATTCAGTGTATCTTGAAATCGGAACCTCGTTTCGCGATTTCGCTTACACTTATTTTCTTCATTTTCGAGTTATGATTCTAACCTGAGAATTTTGAGTTGCCACACGTACCATCACTCAACTTTTCTCGTTTTTCTCTCCTAATAAATATACAAATTAATTAAATAATAATTATATAATTATATATTCTTTATACATTTTTAATAAAAAAAATACTATTAAAAAAATATAACACATAATAATGTTAAAACACCAATTATGTTATAAATACCTTTTATAATTAAAAAAGAATTCTCATTAGAATAAAAAAATATTTTAAAATATTAAAAAAGCACAGTTTTAAAAAATCAAATTAATATAAAATATGAAAATTTTCCAAAAATTTATAACTCGTAATATCTTTTTATAATTTATAAATCTTTCCTTTATCAACTTATCTTCCTATACTAATAAAATAAAATAAACTTTGTCACTTGTCATAATATTAGAAAACTAATGCCAAATGTCAATTTCCTATTAAATTCGTTTAATTATCTCCTATTAACATGGGCGGATCTAGGCATAAGGTTGTGGGTTCACGGGAACTCACCGCGGTTCGACACGTTAGCGGGAAAATTTTTTTTCGAAAGAGTTAAAAAATAGGGTGAACCCGTTAATATTTTAGGGGTGAATCCTGAGTACTAGGGATGAGATCGGTACCATACCGGTACCGTACCGGTACCGATACCGAAAATACCGGTACCGAAATTCTTGAAAAATGGGTACCGATACCGGTACCGAAACATTAGGTACGGTACCGGTTCGGTATCGGTACCGGTATTTTCGGTACTTTACCGGTTTTGTACCGTTTTCTCAATTTTTTGTTGAGATGAAGATGAAAAATATTAGTCTTTAAATTATAGATGTTATAATATCATAATTATAAGGAAAATCTATGCAAATGAATGCATCATATGGATACGTTATAAAAAAAATCATGTTCACAAAACAAAGAATTACGATCAGAAAAATATGAACGCATCGTCCTTTAGATTTCTATAGTATTTTTTATATTTAATAATTAGAATATTAATTAGGTTTAAAAGCATCATGGTAAATATTTTTTAAAGTATACTAGATTAGTAAATAATCAAATTCTAAAACAAAAATACCCATATTCCGATACCGGTACCGTTTCGGGAATTTTCGGTATTTTACCGGTACCGGTTAGTACCGATACCGAAACTTGATAAAATGAAGTACCGTTACCGGTACCGAATCTACTGGTACGGTATCGGTTCGGTACGGTACCGGTACGAAACCGGTACGGTACCGGTATTCGGTATAAAAATCTCATCCCTACTGAGTACGATTTAGTCACAAAGGTAAGGTGAACCCATAAAGATTTTTAAAAGCGAATCCTTAATATAATTTTCACCGCAATTTGCCAGCCTGATTGAGGTAAATTAATGATCTTGGTTAGAGAAATTTCGATAATCAATGCTTAGATTTCTATATGATCGTGTTAAAATTATTTTTCGGTCATATAAACTTAGCAAGAAAAATGATAGTTATTAGTGGTTAAACCATTAGGTCAAGTTAATTTTGTTCATATAAACTTAGCAAATTTCGTTTAGGTTTCGAGGCGTTGCCTCGAACCCTACAAAGGGTGATACCCACTTGACTCCTGCTTGATCTAGAACTCAGAAATCTTAAACAAAGGTGCACTATGTATCTCTGAGCTCCTTAATGACGATGTTTTCTAATTTTAATCATTGACTTAATATATCGCACTGTTATTACATGATGAACATTACAAGATCCAAACCATCAACCTGACTCGAAAATTTTTATGCCCGGTTATATTTAATTGAAACGTCTGAAAATAGTGAACCCACTGAAAAAAATCCTGAATCCACCACTGCCTATTAAATAATTATATTCTCTTTCTAATTAAATAATCATAATACTACTAACTAATAATGTTATTTATCTTTTTATTTCAAAAACATTTAAAAAAATGTTTTAAGATATGAAATTTTTTAATATTAATTTTTTTTGATATAAGATAAAATTTATTTTTAGAATATCAAAATTATATAAGAAACAATTTTTCTATAAAAATGTTTTATTTGTATAAAAAATAAAATAAACTATAACCCAGAGTTTTAAACAATAAGATATTTATAATCCAATGTCATTTTTTAATTTGTTTAAAAAAATAAAGTAAAAAGTGAGAGACAAAGTTACGCTTTTTATCCTTATATTTAACGCTATTTTTTAATTCAGTCGTTTAAATTTTAATAATTAAATAAATTATATTATACATTTATATCTTATTTATTTATAAAAGTTAGCATTTGATAGAACACATGATGAAGTTTATTATCAGTTAATTTAAATATATAACTTTTAAAAATCAAAAGATTACATATCGTTTTTATAGTTATTAAAGTTTTTAATTATTGTTTTATTAGTTAAAGTATTCATTAATATGTAAATTAATCATTTTATCTTAAAATATCCTTTTACAATTTTTAAATTTTTATTACTAATTATTTAATATTTTATATTAAATCCGTGTAATACACGGGGTAATAATCTAGTTTAATAATAAAAGATAACATCATATTATTTTGTAAAAAACGACAATTTTTAACAACTTCTTTTTTTAGATGAAATGTTTAAAATCAAACTTAGAAAAAGGAAATTTTGAAATACGATATTATTATTTTATTTTATAGATAATGCTATCATATCTTAAAACAAAAAATCATTTACAATTTTTAAATTAAAAAATATAAATAGAAGTTATTAAAAAATTAAATTGCGAAGATGCGAGAGATATAAAAAAAAACTTAAAAGTTATTAAAACTAATGACTATATAGAAAAATAGTTATAGAAGTCTTGAATGCAAATTTTTTTTTTCAATAATTTGAACCATTTTCATTTTCCCGCCAAAAGTCTCACTTTCTTCTATGATTTTCATATCAATAATCAATCCGTCCTTGAGTCCATCTCTGCAATTTCAAATATCAACCTGCAGCACCTCCAGCCGTCTGCCATTCAACCTATCAGAAGGTAAATCAAATATCTGATAAATTGAAAAAACATTAACGATAAGCCTAACTAAGAATACTACAAGCAATCAATTCATAATCTTCTGTTTGCATTGGCTTGTGAACCGAGTGTTTATGTATTATATTATTGTTGTCATTTTCTTGGAAGTTAAATCGATCTTGATTGTTAGATTGCTCCGTAGTTTCGTAGAAATTCTACATGTTTAAATGTGATTAGTATTTAGTTACGGATTTGACAACAAATTTACGGTGATTGTTGTTCTATTTCTATTTGTGTAAATTAGTAGCAATCAATGATCTTCAATTATCTGGAAATTATTTAGCAATTGGCAATCTGCTCATTTTTATAGATATGATACTTTTTGACAATTTATATGATTTTGTGGTTTGACTATGTCAAATTTTTTAGTTAGAAACAATTATCTTTTGATATGTGTTATAAACTGTTATCAGTAATGCTCTTTTTTTTTTCCCTTTAAAATTTCAATAGTTTTGAAGAGCAAGATATGCGTATATAAGCATTTAAACATTTATATAAATTTACAGAACAATCTTTCTTAAATGATTTTGCTTTTCAGATTAGACATTAACCACTTAAAACCCCAAACAACAAAAAGGATTAGTTTCCATGATTTACCGCGATACACCTACATATTTGGGGTATCAAGTATGGGTGTTGTTTTATCTTTTTTTTACTTGATGGAATAGCTAAAAGGGTTCTAGCTTATGGTTTTAGAACGAAAAATACATAGCATCTTTTTGTTTTTAATACCATAACCTCCTCACATCAAGAACTGGTTCTCAAGCTATGTATACGAATCATTTGTGCTTGTAACCAATGATAATTTTGGTTTTTCTGCTTGAAACCAATGATAAGTTCTTATGAAAATGTGATGTTCAATCATAAATTTGATTGATGTCGAAAAATCGATCAAATGGTCAACTATAATCTAGTTTTCCAACAGATCTTATCTTTGTTCTTGAGTTCCTATGAAATCTGTACGTGCATACATGGTTTAATTTAGCAATATTATTGTTCAAAGAATGTATTTAGCAGGTTTATTTACAGTTTGATGGTGTCCTAATTTCATTTTTTGAATTTTATTTTTAATTTGGGTTAAATTTATGAAATCACAGCAATTATTTGCAAGAATTTTGAGAAAAGTGGTGGTATGATCTTATTAACATGAAACTAAAGAAAAATTAAATTGCGGCTGGCCGAGCTGACTGGTTGAAGTGTTACCAGACAGTAAGTAGATACAGTCGCCATATTGAAATTGTGGCACAAAACCAGCTCTTGACTGTAAAAGTAACACAGGACAAGATTGACAGTGTTACACATTGCTATTTAGTAATTCTTTTAAGCATTAATATTTTACATATAATGATTCTTGATAATTATAATGTGTGCATAAGTGCATAACCAAAAAGTTTACATCAGAATGTGGAAAACGGAAAATGTACATAAAATATACGTACGGAAACGTTAATATTTGGACTGACATGTTTACATAAAAAATCTACATTAGAATGTGGATCAACTTTAATATATACCGACATGTACATAAACTAAGCATGTAATTTCAGAAGATGAAGTTCAAAAGTTTTGGAGGGAAACTTTAAAGTTTTAGTATTGAGTGTTATTATAAACTCTACACTCTAAAAACCTAAGAGGAGTCATATCGACTTTCTACAAAGTTTAGGATAGAACATAAAAGTTCAAATAGAACGTAAATGGGGGATTTCACAGTCAGAGTAATTAAGAGAATGGTGGAGCACTTCTAAAAGTTTTGGTGATATCAACTTAGGCCTTGTGCAACGCGCACATAATGTCCACCGCACGTCACACGTGGCAAAACTTATGTCATACGAATGCATTGGAGCTCAAAGCATTTCCTCCTCCATGCACTTCGTTAGATGCGGTCCAAGTGCAAGAATGTGGGCCATAATCAATTTTTTAAAAAAAAAACATGTGGAGAGAAATAGAAAATAAAATGGTAATGTGGAAGAGAGAGAGTGCATGTGGGAAGGATGGGTTGGAGTTAAAAGAGGAGAGAGAATGCATGTGGAAAGAATTAGTAAAAAGCTGATGTGGCAGTGATGACTAGGACGCATGTAGTAAATGCGGTCTTTAGCATTGCGGGTAGTCTTAGGAGGAGATTGTAAGGATACTTGACACGCTAAACACATTTATAGTTTACTCAAGTACAAGAAGGTTACAAAGATGTGTCAAGTCTTTTCAGAAGAATGCATGCTCTCAAAAGAACACTTTTGAAATATACCATTGCATCCAAAAGACAGACAACTTATGAGATGCATACCAAAGCTTCCAAAGACCAAAGCAGACTGAGAAACATTTCAAACTTCTAATGAACAAACTAATCAAAGGGCAGTTCTTTTTGACAAACAAAGAAACACTTCAAAAGAACTACTCCTTCTGATACAAGATCAAGTTTTTAGGAGATGATTCTTCTGATAGACTACAAAGCTTCCGAGGAACTTATATCTTCTGATGCACTTCAATTACTCTTCAGATATAAGCTTCTTTCGTCAGACTGACAAAGAATAGTAAGCTGTAAGCCTAGCTAATCATTGACATATAAGAAGATCTTATGATTGACATGTCCAACGTTGTTCATGCGTGTCTATAGTTCATAATATTGTCCATCAGAAGGTAAATCAAATGTCTGATAAATATAAAAAAATAGTGATAAAATTCAATCAGAATACTACAAGCAATTAATGCATAATCTTCTGTTTGTAGTGGCTTGCCAACTGAGTGTTTCTGTATTATGTTATTGTTTTTTTTATTGGAAGTTAAATCGATCGTTATTGTAGGATTTCTCTATAGTTTCGTGGAAAGTTTACATTTTTCAATCTGATTAGTATCTTAATTACAGATTTGACTACATATTTACTGTGATTGTTGTCCAAATACTATCTTTAAATTAGTAGCAATCAATGACTCTCAATTATGAGGTAATTATTTAGCAATTGACACCCATGATGCATATCTGTTCATTTTTTAGATATGATACTTTATGACAATTAGTATGATTTTGTGATTTGACTATGTTAAATTTTCAAGTTAAAAATAATTCTTTTTTCATACATGTTATGAACTTTGTTCAGTAATGCATAATTTTTTCCCCATACAAATTCAATAGCCCATATAATTATTTAAACATTTATACAAGTTTACAGAACACTGCTTCTAGAGATATTTTGCTTTTTCAGACTAGACATTAACCACATAAGACCACGAACAACAAAAAGGATTAGTTTCCATGATTCACCGCAATACACCTGCAGATTTGGGAGAATCAGGTATGAGTGTTTTTTTAATCTTTCTTTTTACATGATTGAATAGCTAAAAGGGTTCTAGTTTATGGTTTTGCAAGGCAATCATCAATGAAAAATACATAACATCTTTTGGTTTTCAATACCAGAACCTCCTCACATCAAGAACTGGTTCTCTAGCTATGAGTACGAATCATTTGTGCTTGAAACCAATGATAATTTTGGATTTTCTGACGACCAAGGAAGCCAAGGTTATGAAAATGAATGCAGTACTGGAAGCACATTGAAATCTACGCACAAACTAAGGGAACTGGTAACGAATGGGAAAAATGAAAGTTTGTTGATCGAATGTAACAAACCTGAGGAAGAAAATAATTGTCAAAACCAGGTAGGATTCTTGATTTCATATATCTTTTGCAATGAAAGGTGACAATGGCATATTTCCAGATAATTTTTTATTTTGTGTAAAAAGGCCAGGAATCGGCTTAAACTAGTTTAAAACAGCCTAAAAACAACTGAGACTACCCAATCTAACCCAACCTTTTATTAAAAAAATAATTTCTCTTTCTTCCACTACGTAACCCAACCTAACTTAATTTTTAACACATTAATATATTTATTATATAAATATGATTTATCATTGTTTTTAAAATATTAAAAAATTAATTTATCTCAAACAAAATACTTATAATTTTTCTAAATGGTTATAAACTAATAATTTTTAAAAAAAAAATCATTTTTTGAAAATAACTTTGTTTTTAATAAAATTTATATCGGGATGTTAAAAAAATAAATAAACAAGATTGTGTGATTAAATTTTTAAAAAGATTTAAATTATATAAGTTATTAAATAAAATTAAGAGTAAATTACATGAATCGTCCTTTAAATTCACTCAATTTACAGATGTCGTCCTTTATTAGAAATAGTTACATAAATCATTCTTAAAAATGATAATTTATAATGGATTTCATCCTTTTTCTTGATATAAATGACGATTTATGTGATGTAATTAAAGGACGATTTATGTAATATAAAGGATAAAATCCATTATAAATTTCCATTTTAAAGATGTTTTCTGAAACTATTTTTAATAAAGAATGTCATCTATAAAATGAGTGAATATAAAGGACGATTTATGTAATTTACTTTAAAATTAAATTGGATTTAAAATTAATGAAAAAGTTAGATTGTGACTTGGTTGGTGGAAAGGCTTGTGTTGGAGAGTTGGGTTATGAAAAATGGATCTTTCTTTCTTTTTTTTTTTTTTTTTACAAATATGACAACCAACCCATGGTTTAGATCACCAAATACATATGGTCTAAAAGATCATCTAGAATAAATGTGTGCCTTGCTTGTATTGGGTCACGGGTTCTGCTTTTGTGCCTTTAATCTTTGACTACCTAGCATATTTCCAAATATTTGAGTTTTTTTTTAATTAAAGTTGATGTCAACTTGTGTTCTTGAATAGGATAGACTGTGGGGCCAGCTACAAATAGGCTTCATGGGTTGGCTGACACCATGAAAAAAAAAGATTATTTGCTATATACATGATTTAACCTCAATCGACCCCAAGAAATTTTATCACCGACCCTCATGAAATTTTGATGATCACGGTGATGCTTAATTTTAAAGTAAAACTAAGACACATATAACCTAACATGTATTACACATAATGAAGCCTAATTACCAATTAGTTTGTTTGTTTTATTTGTTTAATTTAACTAAATATCCAATTACTTATAGTTCAATATATTTCAGATTTTTTTTTTCAGCGACAATTTTTTATACCAATCTGTTTTTTGTGGGCTCAAATATTTGAACTAAAGAGGAGCAACATCTTAATTACAATGGTTTGCCATTTCGACTAAGTCTCTAATTGGCACTTATTTGTTTAATAGTTAAATTTTGATGTGATTTAATCATATCATCCTTATCAACGAGGTGGCGATTTGACATACTTTTATAGCGTATTTGTGATATGTTAAAGTTTATCATTTTTCGGGTAACCTGACCCAATTCTCATGAGAAAATTTTCTGGGCCTGCCACTTCATAGACAAGTTAATTTTTATTTCAATTAATCTTTTTCAGGCTATTGAATCTCAAGACTCTCCTTTGCTCTCTCCTGGTATGCATAAATTCCTTTTGAAAGTATGAAGTTTTATAGTTTTGTTGGCCTAACTTATGCTGGTCATATGTTCCATATAACAAAGATTTGATTTTTGTTTGTGTGTGTTTTATTACTTGAAACAGAACCTCCTGGCATCGAAAATTGGTTCTCAAGCTATGTATATGAATCTCCAGAAGTGGATACTATTGATGATCTTTTTCTTTCTGATCTTAAAGAAACTACGGTTGATAGTAATGAAAAGGTAAGCAAAAAGGTTCATTTCATGTATTTTAAGTAAAAATAGAAAAGGGTAAATGTCATACGATAACATTGACTTTTTGTTGAGGTCCACTTTGGTAATTATAACTTGTTCATAAGCCAAGGGTATCTTTGAATTCAGTCTTTTGTTAGAGATAAAGGAAAAGTCTGTCTGTGTTCCATCATTTTCAGACTTGACAAATAGTCATGTTATGTGTGAGATTTACTAGGTTTGTTTATTTTTAAGCTTTTTGTTAGGTTCATTCAGGTAATTATAGTGTAAAAGTTAAAACCATAAAAAAAAAATGATGCTTTTGTTATCACCCAAGTATACAGTTCAAAAAGCTTATAATCACCAAAACAAATCAAAAAATCTAAAAATATATCTTTAATTTGACATTACAAATAGAAATTAAGTTTGGTAATACTTGTAAGTCAAAAATAACATGCGTATATTGTGTTTTTGAAGATAAAGGAGTTTGAACAAGATGGAAACTCATGTGTTACTCCTGATGACTTGATTTACAAGCAAGCCTCTAAATGTGATAACAATTTAACAAAAGATGACAAAAAGCCAACTGAATTACCTAACAGCAATGCCAGTGTAAGCTCATCTGAAAATGAAAGCAAAAATCTTGAAGAATCTGGGAATGGGTTTGTTTCAATCAAAAACAAAAAAGAAAACTATGAAAAGTTAAAGGAGGCAAAAGTTGTGGATCAAAAGAGATGTGTAGTTTCATCTGTTAACAAAATGAACAAGAAAAGTGTTCAAAGGGTGATATTGGGAGATGTAACAAACATTCTTCAAGAGCATTCAAGTGTTACTGGAAAATGGAAGTGTCCAAGAAAGATGAAACCGGATGTTGGTCCGCCATTAAAGCAGCTTCGACTCGGACAATGGTTTCATCATGTATGACTGTTTTTATGAGGTAGTTGTGGAACAATGATTTAGGTTAAAATGTTGAGTATGCTACATGAAATAACATGTATGATTTTAATGGTTGATGATATTGTTAGTTTCTTGTTTACAAGTAATCAAGTGATAGTTGTATATTATTTATTGAAAATTTAGGTTTAACTATTAATTTGATGATTTTCACTAGATAGCCTAGTGGTATGAAACTTAAGTTCTTGAATGGAGTTATGGAGTGCTTGGGTCATTGAATGATAAATGGTTAAGATGTGTGAATGATTAAAAATGTTTGAATGATTAAGTATTAAACCAGTTAAGAGTGTTTGGTTCAAACGTCTGAATAAAACTTAAAAAAAAAACTCAAAATCCTCATTTCTCACAAAACACTACCTGTCGCCACTCCTGTCCCCATTGACCTTCAATTGTAGCCCCTGTCGCAGTCCCTTCGTAGCTCCCATCGACCTTTGATTCAGCCTGTTGCCATCGAGAACCGTTGCCACCCCATCGTCCTCAAGAACCGTGAAGCAAACAGGCAACTTGTTGCCACCCCCGTCCCCATCGAGCTTTGATCGCAGCCCCTATAGTAGCCCATTGCTGCACCTTTGTAGTCCCCATCGACCTTTGAACGAGCGTCAGTCGTCGAGCATTGGTCAGGGGCGGTGCGGTCTAGTCCGGTCGGTGGTGCCCCAGCCCTGCGCCTTCGCCTCATGTCTGAATGATTTAGACACATCCTCAAGTCTAAATGGTTCAGACCTTTATTCAGACATTTGATTCAATTCATATATATATATATATATATTTTTCGCGAAACAAACGATCTGAAACTGAGCTATTCAGATTTAGACTCATTTAGACATATTTATACTTAAACAAACAACCTCTTAGTATGTTGGTTGTTTCTTACCCTTGCGACATGAGTATTATAAATTGACTGAACTTGATAGTATAAATGGGTTTTGGTTATTTTTCAAATAAAATACATATTATTCGGGTTACCGTCTAGTGTTGCAAGCTTGTAAACTGTAAAGTAAACAAATATCTTCTATTATTTTTTGTTATTTTCAAATATTTCAATTTTTAGCTAAATAATTGTCCTCTGGTTATGTTAGTTGGTTTATTAATATATTTTGAAAATATGTGTTTAATATTATAAATTAAATTGATTGGGTGTTTTACGCCATAATTTAAAATGCAAAGCGGAAATAAATATATTTATTTATATGCATGTGAATACTCATTTTATGTTCTGAGTTTATTTCAGGTTTAATTTGTCAACTTACAAACACAACACATAACTCTGGAAAGCTTGGGGACGGGTTTAAAATTAAACTCATAAGCAACCAAAGATAGTTTTACTATACATGTAAACATGAGTTTTATTGTAATATTTATTTTAGAGTAAATTGCCGTTTTCCTCCTTATGGTTTGGATGAATTTGCCATTTTGATCCAAATTCTTAAATTTTGCTAATTTGACATTATAGTTTGTGTTTTTTTGCCATTTTACTCCACCTAATTAACTACATTAAAAAAATAAGTTAAGTTTAAGGGTATATTTGTCATTTACAAAACCAAAAATAGAAAGTAAAAAGAATACTTGGATCAAATTGATGCAAGTTCCTACAGTCTAGATATTCACATGAATCAAGTCTAAGGCATCGGTCAATCTCAACCCTAGGGTGTCGTCCTCCTCTGCCGTTGCTTGATAGGGGTGTAAACGAGCCCAGCCGATCCGATCTCGAGCTCGTTAAGGCTCGTGCTCGGATCGTTTAGACTAAATAGGGCTCGAGCTCGAGCTCGTCTCGTTAAGAGTTTTATTTACAAGGCTCGAGCTCGGCATGTTAGAAAATTTTTAGGCTCTGCTCGGCTCATTTATATTTTAATTATTTAATTTATTTACTAATTTAATATATATTTATGATTATACTTTCCAAATTTAACATAAAATATTTGATTTAAATATATTTATGATAATTTTATATATAAAAATAATTAATTTTATAAATAAACACTTAATATAATAAATAAAAGTTATATAAATAAAAAACTCGCTAAGGCTCATAGCCGGCTCGAGCTCGATATGTAAAGCTCTCGAACTCGGGCTCGATAACTAAACGGGCCATATTTTTGGGATCGAGCTCGGGATGTAAACGAACCGAACTAACACGAACGAGCCATTTTTCGTGTACGTTCGTTTAACTTTTAACTTGTTCACGAACGGCTCATGAACGCTAGCTAACTTGTTCAACCATGGTGGTATATTCACAAAGGTTCCCCGTAGGGTATAATGGAAAAAGAATTATGTCGATATGGTTGACTCAGACCACTCTCAATGCAGGAGGAAATGATACTAGAATTTGGTTTACTAAAGATGTTTTCATGTATTAACATTTTTGGTTGACTATGACCACGTCAATTTGATCCAAGTATTCTTTTTTATTCTTTTTATTTTTAGGTTTTGTAAATGACTAAACTACCCTTAAACTTAATTGATTTTTTGAATGTAGTTAATTAGATGGAGTAAAATGGCAAAAAAACACAAACTATAATGTCAAATTGGCAAAATTTAAGAATTTGGATCAAAATGACAAATTCTTCCAAACCACAAGGAGCAAAACGGCAATTTATATTGAACTTTCTATCATTTTACTAGTTTGAAATTGTATTTTAGATCTTTTTTTTTTTCAAATTTTGGTCATTTGACATTTGAATGCCTTAAAAAAATTGCATGATTTTTTAAAAGAATAAATAAAATTATTAGCCCATGGCTGAATTCGAATCAAAATAACTCAAATTTGAGCCAGATTCAAACCTAGCTTTAAAGTTTCAAATTTCAAATATATCGATCTGATTAACTCAAGTACCTTGAAGTTCAATTCGCTGAATACTTTTATATACCCAAGTCAATCCAACCTGATTGGTTGTAACTAATTATCAATTATCCTTTGGATTAGAAACCCGGATTTCGTTTCGTTGTTGTGTTCAATTATGTGTATATATATATATATATGGGAAGGTTCCCCTAAAAAGTCTTTTTTGTCTAAGAAGGCTAAGAAGGATTTTTAAAAACTCGAAAACCGACTCAAACAAACTCGGATCGAATTCATTTTTACATCATTAGAACCGGCTTGCAATTACCTAAAACCTAAACCTTAAATCATAAAGAATAAACCCTAATCATAAAACCAAAATCGTAAAAACAAACACTAAACATAAAGATAAAACCTAAAAGCTTAAAAACATGCCATAAAATCCAAACTCTAAAACTAGTTGTTAAAGCTAAAACCAAAAGGCAAATATTGTAGGGTTTGATGAGACGGTTCCAATGCCGTCGAAATGAGTTCAATCGGATTTCGTTTGGGTCGGTTTTTATGGTTTTAAAATCCTTTTTAGCCTTCTTAGGCAAAATAAACTTTTTATTTGATCCTTACCCTATATATAGACGCCAGTAAAATCAACCGCCCCTAGATTAATTTTCATCCGTTAAAATTTATCAAGATTAAATCTTGACCCTTCAAAATAGGCGAATACATCGATTATGTGGCGGTTTTTAGCGGTTTCTGAATGTTTTCAGTGCTTTTTTAGTTACCATACGGATCGTCGACACGTGTCTCACTATTCAACACCGTTCCCATTCTCCCACCTGAATCTTCGCTTCTGTCCTACATCTCTCCCACCGCCGAGCCACCAACAATTTTCATTCAATACATTGGACGGACTTAAGTACGCCGATTGCAATTGCCACCGTAACTTTCATCGGAAGGAGTTAGAAGCCCAACAACAACGATTACGAAATTAATATATCAAAGCACAACCGTAATACCATTATCACCACAACCAACCAACCAACGTCTGTCGCTATCTTTGTCGTCAACATCTCGAGAGGATATGGAAGAGATCTCAAACCCTAGCTCGGAAACGGTTTAAAAAATGATTCCGAACAAAATTTAAGGCGGAGCAGAGGGACCAGATGATGGAGTTGGTGTATCCAGAAACAATACGACTCCGCCATGCTGCAATTTTGCACGGAAACCGATGTGAAACGCCATGTTCTTAAGGTTTGGATGCACGATATCAAGCACAAAATTCGTAAGAAGTCTTCATTATTACATTTCAGGCTGTGGGTGTTGTTGGGGTTGATTTGCAGGTATCACAGGATGTAAGAATCGGATAAAATGAGGGGAAATTTGAAGGGTGGGGACGGTGGCCGAATGATTTCACCGGATAAACCAAAATGACGCTTTGATTTAAGGAAATCTATTGGTTTGGTCCAAATTACAAATTTGGGGATACAATTACTTTCTATCAATAAAATTAATTGTAATTATCTCTATTAATTACATTTTTATTTTATATTTTATATAACATCTTAAACTTCAATCAAACAAACTAGCTTTTTTATGTTAAAAAGTATTTAATATATATATATATATATATATATATATATGTATATATTATAATATGGTCTTCATATTATAAAAATGATGTACAAATAATAAGATTTTTACTAAATATAAGTTTTAACATACAATATGTTTTCACCAAATCTAATTCTGTTTTATAAAACTTTTTTTTTTACTTTTACGATAAAAATAGGTTTTCTTGACAATTTGTAAAATTTTAATTTTTCCTTTAAACCCAACACATTTGTTCTTTTTTACGCTATTTCTTTCATCCCGTTAACAAATAATGTTTTTATTTATTCTTATAATAAAAATACATATACTATTAAGACGTTAAAACACACGTTCACAGGACGGTATAAAACTAGTTCAGTGGGTTGAAGTAGCTATATTAGTGGGGATGCTAGTGTAAAGCTATATACTTATCTACTAGGAATAAATGAGAGTTTCTGGCCAATGGAACAAGTGTTTAATTGGTAATCTTTGTTTGCATTATTTTACTTAATTGATGGTAATCTTTGTTTGCATTAAAAAATGAATCTTGTACTACCTCATAAAGATTAGATTCACCTGATAGAAGATCTATCATATAACTTTAGAAATGGTTTTTTTAATCATCTATTTTTATTTTATTATTTTACATATTTTATTTTCACCATTCAACCTATCCAAACAAATTAAATATTTGAAGAATTTTCAAAATCACTCGTAAATAACAATTAGTGTCGTTATTCTTCTTTTTTTAGCTACTTTAATGAAAATAATTTGAAGATGGTGATATTTAAAAATTTAAAAAGAAACTTTTAAATAAAAAATAAGGTTATTCAGAAATTTTATAATTAATTTCGTATTAAATTCATATGGTTAATAATATATGAGTTATTATCCATATTCATAATATATAATTCATAAATAAATAATAAGTATCAACAATTAAATAGAAAAAAAATAAATAAAAGATACATAGCCTAATGCCTTAAATTAATATATATATATATATATTAAAGAGCAACTAAAGGAATAGTATAAATAATAATATTATATTGAAATAGTGTGTGTGTATATATATATTATTAAATATTATAAACAATTAATATATATAATGAAAAAACGCGGTGATGTTCGGAGAGGCTACGGTGATATTTGTTCTCATTGAAAATCGATGTTTGCTTAAAAATATATAATGAAAAAACGTTGTTCTTTCTAGGGTTTCGGTGGTGTTCGGAAAAGGCTACGGTGATTTATTTGTTCTCATTAAAAATCGATGTTTGCTTAGAAATTTAGTTTTTTTTTAATTCAACAATTGGTTGCCGGTGAGAAGTATTTTTTGAGTATTTTTTTCTATTATTTTCGTAACATATTTGTATGGATTTTATATAATTTTTATGTTTTAACGGAAGATTAGTATATAGTTCGTGATGAGAGATTTGATTTTTGTATGTAACTTATACTTTTACAAATGATATACAATACCATTATCGGGAGTGCATTGCGATAACCCGCCGCAACGCGCGGTGGGGAAAAACCTAGTTATTTTTATTAATAAATATAACATTGAATAAAGGTAAATTGGTTAGAAGCCAAAACATACGAGTTTTTCAAGAGACCATAATATATGAAAGAAAATAATTTTTGAGCCCACCTCTCTAATTATTGGAGAGCAAAATTTGACCGACGTCGAAGTACCGATCAAATAAGAGTTAATGAGTGTGTTTCTAGCTACCTTAACTAGTAGGGTAAGTAGGGTGTTGAACCACGAAGAGTTTAGGTGGATGGTGTATCGTTATCTGATTTAACCAAATTTAACTAGACAAGAAATTGTAAAATTGATTAATGAGTGTTTGAACTTTAGTAAGAAAACGATCTTGTAGCAATTTAACAATGAAAGCAAATGTATTTTAACTTAATTATGAAGACGAATCACACCCGGGATTTGAATTAGAAGGAAAGTAGGAACCTTTATGACTTAATTGCTCAAGACAATCACATAGACATGATTTGTTATTTTTCGTGTGAATGGACATTCATAAGTGCAAAACCTAATTTTAGTAATTAATTGATGAAAACCAACTAAGTTTAATCCTAGGATACCAATTACCAATATCAATTTGAAAGTAATAATCCAATTGACATTCAATGTTTCACAATTGTAAACTGAAAAATGATGAACATGTAATCGAATCAGAAAAGTCAAATCGTTCAATTCAATACGAAAAGCAACATACAAACAATTAACAAGATAGAAACCGACTATTGTTTGTAGTCAATTACAACTGAAATCATAGAAATCCCTAAACCTAACTAACCATTCACCCGGGCGTGATTTCAACGGAATTAGCCTTGCATCTTCAATCGGTTGTGTGCTATCATCAATTCGGGAATCTTCGTGGTGTTTGGAATGGTTAATTGATGAATTCCTAAGCCTTAGAAACCCCCTAGAACCTCCAAAAGTCGTCAAAGTCGAAGATAGGTCGAAACCCTAGGTTCTTGGGCTTAAATAGGTGGCAAAACGGGAAAATTCCGCACTTTGGGCTGCACCCAGCGTATGATACGCCCCATACTGGCGTATCATACGCCCCCTGCACTCTTGGGTGGTTTGGCTCTGTAATTGTCAGGATCGGATCAGATCTTAATCTGAGATCTGATGATAACAATAAGCTATGATTTCGATTGATAACAAGGCGGAAACATGCAATCAATCTAAGTTTTGTAACAATCTAAAATAACAAAACCCACAGTAATTAATATTCAAGACATATTTAATAAGAACAATTAAGAACAACAGATGATGATGAATATTAAAGGCAGTTATATTGATTGTAGATCTGAAATTGCTCAGAGAATTACAGTGTGTAAAAGTGCTTGTGTTTTCTCCAAAAGCGTACAGACTGATTCTATAAAGGTCCTATTTATAGAGACCTATTTCAGACCTACATAACTGACCTAACGGATAACTGCTATCAAAATAACAATACAAACGTCACATCAGTTATACATGTCATAACTGATGTCAGCAAAAACAAATAAACAACAGAATCTAAGTGTAGATTCTTCATCAGCAACAACAATCTTGAACATCAGCATTAGTAAGTTTGCATGTCAGCATTGCAAACTTACTTTCTTGTACTTGGCAGATTTTCTTGATCAGCATCACAACAGTTGGTCGTCAGCATTGAGGATTGGATGTCAGCATTGAGAGTTCAATGTCAGCATTGATGAATACTTGTTATTGTAATCATCAGCACTACAGTATATATCATCAGCATCACACTTGGTCATCAGCATCACAAGATTTGTTTATCAGCACTGCAATATCCTTTGAGATAACATCATCAGCAGTGTACTTTGAATGTCAGCACTACAACCTTAAGCTGTCAGCATTGAAGAATCCTTGAGAAAATGTCAGCATCTCAATCTTCAATAAGTTGGCTTTCAGCATTATTACTTTGGTTGTCAGCACTACAACATCCTTGACAAATCCTGCAATTACTAAACACTTAAACATAAGAATCAATTAACAAATAATGATCTTATAAATAAAAAGGTTTAAGGTTCAAAGATGTGGACCATATGTGTTGTCTGTATTGTGCCTGTCAACACATCAACATATTATATGGATTTGAACTTTATTCAAATTATCAGCATATCAAAATAAATCTGTATAAGATAGAAAAACAGAAGTAAAGAGAGTTAGAATGTTGCCATCATTAAATGAACTTAAGGAACTTGAAGCTTGCAGAAGGATTGGTTAATTGTGGGCAGGGCACCATCTCATAATGGAAACCTAACAATCTCCCCCTGAGATGATGCTTCCTACAATTAGCCCACCATAATCCATAAATACCTCTTTCAAATGAGTAAACCACATCCAAAGCCTTGTCATCATCAGCATTCGTCATCTTCACACATCCTCTTCGTCTTTGACTTGACTCATGCTGAAAGATAACATCAAATGATGTATAATGCCAGCAAATTGAGTCATTGGAGCTTTCAAATCTTCTCTCATGTAATAAATCGGCATTTGATTTAGTGCAGATAAAGATTTGAAATCCAATTCAGACATGTCATCTTTGTCAGTGAAGATGTATGATTTGTCAAGACATTCTACCACCAGGTTTCCATCATTGTTAATAGAAACTCTTTGTGGTTTCTTCAAAGTTTTCACCTTTTGCTCATTTCTTCTCAGTTCATAGCCAATGAACAAATCTTCTGAATCTTTTCTTAATCTTCTGATCAGGCTCAAGAATTGAAGGAGATTGCGTCTTCCAAAAGTGGAAATTGGTTTGTCAATTTTTAGATTATCCAAAAAAATGAGATAAGAGTTTTCAAGAAGTCTCACTTCAGAATAGGCATATAGCCTTATATCAGTTGCATTTAAGACTCGATCTCTTCTGAAAATTACTAGCTCCCATGATTTTTCATCATAAGCCCATCCAGTGATAGAGAACTCCTTCATATTTCCAAAAATTTTCTTTTTCTTGATTTCAGGAGGTTTCAGCTTCAGATTTTGCTCACTGAATTTCTTTTCATACTTCTTGAATTCTCTCAAGACTTTATCTTGATCCAAACTACCATCTTGCAATCTGTATAGCCTTACACATTTTCTTAGAGTATCTTGAAAAGCTGCTGGTCTAGCATGATTGCTTCTGTTTACTAAATCTAGACCAGCCAATTTAATTAACTCTTGATCAGAAAGATTAAATATTTGAAAAAATGGATAAAAGCTTTCCACTGCTCCTGATTCTCTTTTGATTTGATAAGCATCCCAGCTCCAGTCATATTTCCATCCCATGATTTTTGACTTTTGCTTTATTAAATCTTGATCTTGAACAGTCAAAGTTTCTTGGAAAGTCATTCCAATATTTTTCATGTATTGGGAGGAATGAGAAGACTGCCTGGGAGCAGAAGATTGTGTGTAAAATGATTTTGCTTGTGATGCTGTTAGATGTTGTGGAATAAACGACTTTGGCTTTTCAAAAGTTTGACTGGATGAGGCTATTCGGCTAATGACAGGCATATTTGATTTATCAAGATTGTCTTTCTTTCTTGCTTTCTCATCAGCCATCAAAAATTCTTTTACTCTTCTGACCAGAGTGTCCCTCTTCATTCTGTTATAGCTTCTAGAAGAAACTCCTCTGTCATGCAAAAAATTTCTTAGAGCTTGATCATTCATAGAATTTGGATCTGGTTGAACCATACTATTAGCAATCTCAGCATCTGCGCTTTCTTGTTCTCTTATATTTTTCTCTTTTTCTTCTCTCTCTTTCTTATCAATCTCAGTTTCATTTTGAGAATCAAGAAGAGAGTCAATTCTATCAAACTCTGCTGACAATTGTTCAAAAGACATCAAATTTATAGTTTCAAGATCCATGCCACCAAACTCCACAAGCTTTAGTAACAGCTTCATATGATTGTCAGCCATAGCATTTGCCGTAAATTGCGATGCAAAGCTTTCATTAAAAGAGACATTTGGTTCCTCAAACTATGGAATGATTTTTGCTGATAAAGATTCAGTTTGAGGACCAGTGGAGATTGTTGGTGCATGCATGCTGCGAGATTCTTGGATTTCTGACATTAAAGCTTCATTCGCAGCCAATTCTGCATCAGTTAAATCACCCAGAATCCCAGCCAATGCTTTTACTTCTTTCTTATCAAACTTTGAAGATGACCTGGACTTTAATTCTTCAGGAACCTTTTCTTTTCCCTTTGCCTTTTCCCGGGCAGCATCTTGTTTTCTTCTTAGAATCTCAAGGTGATTTTTGATTAAGGTTCTGTCAATCTCAGTTCCAGGAATCCCCCTTGAAAATTCTTCAAAAGATGGAATGCTGAAATTTAGCAAATCATCATTTGCTTTATTCATAAGTTCAAAAAATCCATATCTATTGAGAATTGCAGCCTTAAAATATGAATCTAATTCCTTGACTGATGTAACTTCTTTTTGAATTTTGGGAGATGGAGATTTTGACTTCTCCGGGGATTGTGGTGGTGAGGAAGATTTGAGCCTTTTTATTGATTCATCATCATCTTTGTCATGATCAAACTTCCTCTTCTCCCCCTTGGAGGAAGCTTCATCTCCCCCTGAACTGTAGTCAATGTCATCACCACTGACACCTTGTTTTGATTTCTGAAAGTCTTCAACCTCATCCTCAAGCTCTTCAATTCTTTCCCTTAATATTTTATTTTCTTTTTCAAGCTCTTCAATAGTGTATTCAAGGGATTCAAAGGAAGTCTATGCTCTCTTTGATTTAGAAATTATGGCATTAAGCCTTGTAATTTCTCTTGCAGCCTCTTGCAAAGAATTAATCCTGTTCTGATCAGTTTGTTTTAGACCATCAATTTCTTTCTGCAAGGCTTTGTATTTTGCTTTGACTGATTTCAATTGAAGATTTATCTTTTCAACTTCTTTTTCATAGGTCAGCTTGCTCTCTTCTAATTGTTCTTTTAATTCAGTGATTTTATCACATTGAGCATTTAATTCAGCAATTTTCTGTTCTCTTGCATTAATGATGTCTTTAAGTTCAGCTATAATTGCCTTTTGATCATTATCAACCAGGCCACTAGCTGCTGCAAGCTGATTATTCAGAGATTGAATTTCAGATTTGAGAATATCTACATGCTCCTTCATTTTATCTTGAGCCTTTTGAGCATAAATTACTTCATTTTGAGCACTAATAAGATTTTGGCTCAATTCAGTAGATTTCTCAATATATCTTTCTCTTTGAGCAATTGAGAATTTTAAATCACTTTGTAGATCATCTACAAAGGCCTTTAAATTAGCTATTTCTTCAGCTTGTGAATCCAGAGTGTTTGTAAATTGATTAACATAATCATCACTCTTTTGGACATAAGTTTGAGCTTGAACAGCTGCTTCACTCAGATCTCTGATGTGTGCATCCTGACTTTCAATATATGCATTTTGAATCGCCAGATGATTGTCTTTCTGTTCAAGTTCGATCAAGAGTCTAGTGATTTCAGCATTCTATTCATCAAGAGCTTCTTGAAACTGGTTGTATTCAGTCATATGTTCATCAAAATCTTTCTCAATTTCAGCAGTTAGCTGAGTAATATCAGATTCTTTGGCTTCAATTTGAGAGGCCATATGATGAATCAAAATTGGAACCATTTTAACTGCAGCTGATGGTTGAGGTTGATCTTGAGGATGTGGTTGAGAAGATTCAGGTTCACAAATATCTTGAATAACAGAGTGAATCTATTCAATAGCAAGCACTGTTGCTGATTCATTTTGTTGCAGTTGTTGTTGTTGTTCTTGCTGTATTGTAATATCAACTTCCAAAGGAGAAATTGGAATTGATAAAATTTCTGTTGCTGTTTGGATAGGAGATGAAATGGGAGTAAGATCAAGATTTTGAATAAAATCTTGATCATCAGGCCTTGCCTGTGAATCAACTGAAGTTGCTGGAGAGTAGTGTGCAGAAGTTAAACTCTGTTCTTGAAATCTTTCATTATTATCACCACCATCATCATCATCTTCATCTTTACTGCTCTCACTACTAGACACATCAGCATCAGAATCAACGTGATCTGATGATGAAGTGCTAGAATCATCATTCTCATCATCAGCTATAATCATCCCGTGTTCAATCAATGCATCTTGTAAGTCAAAGAATAGTTGAGGGAAATCTGCATCTCCTCCCTCAAATTTACCCCTGTTCATTGATGGACATGTAAGATGATCATGATGCTTCAACCCATGAATCTTTTCACCAAATGGTTGCATATCTGGGTGCTGATGATTGATTACTAGCTGAATGAATCTTGGATACATCAAGAATTTTTTACTTCCTGCACTTACATTTGTTGTCATACCAATAAAGATGGTTCTTGTAAAGTTGAATGGTGTTGACAACAGCAAACTCATTATCATAGATGTTGTTCCAAGTGGAAGCTCAAACCATCCTGATCTCCTATTTGAGATACAATGTTGTAAGATGTGAGCTAACAGTTTCCACTTTGGTCCCAATTGACCTTTAAGAATCTGTCTTCTGGGCATTCCACCCGTATAACCAAGAAAATTTTGAAAGAAATTCAAAATATCATCATCTGGAAGTTCAGTTGTATCACATTCATCATTTCCTAAGTGCAAAACATTCCTTAATGTCTGTTCAGAAATAACAACTTGTTGCCCCCCAAATGTTCCAACAATTGTTTGGATATCATTTTGTATTTCTTCAACCGCTGTGACCCAGAACTCGTTTATCATTTGTCTGTACAGAGTTGGTCTTGCGGTTAGGGCAAACACCAAGTTTGATCGGTTTATGAAGCGAAGAGTTTCCCTAAACCCATGAGCTTTGGGATGCTCTGCGTTCAAGAAAGCGCACACGTTGTGTTGGTCTGCGATTTCTAAAAGAGCCATATCTTTACGATGAGGGTCGAGAACTTGAAGATGAAGAGTATTGATGATTTGATTGCAGTATTGTCACACCCCTGCGCCGCGTGCGGAATCCACGGCGTGGTGACGTATGAACAGTTGAATCATGCACAAGTATTGAATAAGAACAACCACAATGGATTACTATGTTTCAAAATATTTAGACAGTTGTTTAGTTACAGACCATCTATCTACCAAAAGAAAGACAACTACAGACCCAAAATATAGTTACAAAATAAGACTCCAAACAAGACAATTAAACAATTAGGATTTAGTGTGTTTCTAATCCATCCTAGCATGTTTCTTCATCTTGTTCTATCTTAGAATGGTCTCCTTAGTTGTCCCTGAGAAAGTCTTAAACCTGATTTCCTGAAACACGTGAAAAGTAACTGTCAACTACAGAAGTAGTTGGTGAGAACAATAGGTTTAACATAAGTAATCATGCATTTGTAAAATAAAGCATAGGTATATTAAAGCAATAATTGAATTACATGGATAGGTTGCAACCCAAACTAACATCAAGTATGAAAATGAGTGTAAACAGTCCAATCACTGTTTGCACGAAAGCCAACATATAATATCAAGTCCCAAACCACGTTTGGAGTTAGATAATATATCAGCAGTTTTGATAACCATAATGACACCAAACCTGCAGTTAGCTTTTAAAACAAATCTAAAAGCTAACTCCATTTTGGATAATGAACCAGTGTGTCCGCTTTCCCTTGTTGTGATCACCCAGTACTAACGCTAATGAAACTTGATGGGTTTATAAGTTTGTTTACAACGATGGACACCATGCTTTTGTACTTTGCTTTAAAAGTAGCGTGTTAATGCCTTATTTGATAACATGATTTGAAAACCCTGTTTGAATACCATGAACTGAATCCTTTGTTTTGAACACCATGAAATGAATCCATTGTTTTGAACACCATGAAATGAATCCTTTGTTTTGAACACCATGAAATGAATCCTTTGTTTTGAACATCACCATGAAAACCATTGTTTGAATACCTTGTTTTGAATACCCTTGATTGAGTACATAAGATTGTGACCTTGTATAGAAACAAGGTTTATAACAAAAGTTTATAAAATCCATTATTTAAAAATGATTATTATTTATAAAACTATTTGAGTAAATCTGATATAAAATAGTTCAAAAAGCCTTTATAAAACTTTTTAATAGAAAGATTTTATTAATTGATAAATCCTTTAAAACAGCTGATGAATCCCTTGGATTCATGCAATGAACCTGTAACGTTTGTAAAATAGAACACATCTTGAATCATGAAATATGATTGTAAATATAGATTTTGATCACGTGTTTCACCCCAAAACAGTTGTAAAACAGTAAAAGAGGGGCTAATGTTCTCACCTGTCTGCAGTAGACTCTGAACTATAACAAATAGCAAGTAGCAAACAGGACTTCTAACTGGTTCCTATATCATTGTAATCATACATAAGATATAAGATTTATAGTTGTATAGACTTTGATTCATTGATTGACTTGTGTTCACTTGAACTTGATTTACTTTTGAATAATCATTCTCATGTTTGAAAGTGTTGTATGAATTTGAAAGTCATGATAGTGATACATGATTGACCAATGATTCATGAAAAGAGATGTCATGTTTCTTTTATGCACAATCTTATGCATAAAATGACAAGTGTTTGTGAACTTGATAACCATTGATTAACATGTATTGTGAAAGGTTGTTCAATTGTTTTAAGTCTTGTGATTGTGAATTGATCTCTTAATTAGGTTAAGTTATAACTTAACTTACTTAAGATATATTCACAATTTCCCTTGAGTTGTGGGCCGCATTGTGGGCCTTAAGCCCATAATGATAATAGGCTTAAATAGAGGTCCATGGGCCTCTTAGGTTAACAAAGGCCAATTGAGTGTAATGTTGAGCCAAGTGAATGTGATGTTGGGCCAAGTGAATGTGATGTTGGCCCAACAACATGTATATAGGCCTTGTAACACGCCAAATACAATATCAAGCCAATTAAGATCATAATGGGCCGAATGGAATCTAATTGGGCCTATCAGCATTGGTTTGGGCCGTAAGGTATTGAATTGGGCCACAGGGAATTGAGTTGGGCCGAAAGGTTGATGGGCTGCCAACATTTGGCAGCGAACCTTTTAGGTTCAAAGCTAGGTTCGCCGGTCAAGAATACCACCAAGGTTCGGCCAAGGGATACAACAAGGTTCGACAAGGTTTGCCTCAAAAGGGTTCGGCATGCATGATGGTTTGCCGCTTAGGATGTCACAAGGCTCGGCTGTTGAGGTGACAAAGCTAGGGTTTGTGGCATGCATTAGGGTTCGGCTTGTTGTGAGTCAACGAACCCTGAATTCGATCATGAGGCCTGCATGGGGGTTTGTCTGAATCATCCTAGGTTCGCCCCGAATATGGAGGGTTCGTCTCCCACTAAGACTCGCAGAGGGTTCGGCCGAGAGAACCTAAAATGGCTCGGCTCCATGCAACGGTTCGTGAAGCTGGTTATGGTTCGATGATGGCTCGGGAAGGTTCGTGATATGCTTGATGATTCGGCACAGGTTCGTGAGATCCCCCTAAGGGTTCGGCTGAAGGTCGACGAACCAGACAGGCTCGTGAACACCCCCTTAGGGTTCGGCTAAGTGTTGATGAGGGTTCGTCCATAAACCTTCGAACGAACCTGTAACTTCTATCATCATCATCCTCGAAAACAAATGGTTCCAGCTCTGTGTACACCAGGCGAGTAACCCAGAACCACGATCGAGCACATATGGGGTGAAATGATGAGAGAATATCCGGCTAAAACTCACGTTCAAACAACAACACCCAAAAACCCTATTTTTCAGATTTTTCGTGGATCATTACCTCAATCTCGGTTGGACAACAGCTCCGATCAGTTGTACTTCTGTGTAGGGAATGTCGAGAGCTACGCGTGGACGCCAAGAACACCAAAATCCGTTGAGAAACGAGTGAGATACGAGCGTTTAAAGTTTGGATTTTTAGAGAGAGGTGGGAGACGAATTCTAGAGAGAGAGTGGGTTGTTGGTGAATTAAATGAGGGAAATGGCCTCTTTCAAGGCTTTTATAGCCCGAGTGGTATTCGGGTCCGTTTCGGTCGCTCGGTTCGCGTTTCCGGAACGTAACACGTGTTTTACGCGATTTTAAATAAAAGAGTTGTTAAACTCAATAAAATGATGAGTTTCAAAATTGTAAAAATATAAAATAATTATTTTACTTAATTGTTCGAAAACAGATCGTTAAACAGTCACAATTACGTGTATACCCGCAATCGCGTACGTTTTCCGATCGTATTAAATGTTTAACGCCGTTCACTCGTAATTATAAGTTCAACATTCGTATCATTATGGATCGTCACCCATAACTATACTCAGTCTCGCTTACATATTACGATTTTGTTTGATTAATTGTCATAATATTCGTCTTAACACTACACACTAACACTATCCTGTTACACCGAACGCAGTATATATATAGGGCTCACTCTCGCTGCCCACCACTGTTTCGATATAACACGATACTGTTCTTGCCTAGTGTAATCGACTGTAAATAATAATACATACTTGTTCTCAAATAATAAAGATTCTAACACACAAGCACATAAGGAACATATGAATCACATTGATTAACTGAACATGGACACACACTGTTCTAACACTGTTTATGACTATCATGACTAAATGTAAAAATGTTACAAGTATAATGACAATTTTTGCTGAGGTTTGAAGGTTCAAGTGAAGGGTTTTCGCTCAAGTGCAATGGAGTGCTGATAAGGGTTAGGGTTCACTTTTCAAGTTCCTTTTATAGGTTAACTTTGCTGAGTACTAGGTTGAAATCTGGTGAAAAAGTGAAAAAGTGGAATACCACTTTTGGACTGGTCATTGACTCAGGCATGGGTGTATAGTTTTCATTGTATGGAGGTGGAACCTCATGAAAACCCAATCCTACCTTTGATTTTCCTTGAAGTTGACTGTTGAGCAAATTAGTCAAGTGTTTGGAAGAAGTTTCAAAATTTTCAACTTTCAGAGTTGCAGTGGATAAATCAGATAATGCTTTTGTTAATTTTGACAAGTTTTCATCATGTTCTTTTTGCAAAATTAATTTCTCAGTTTTAAGTTGTTCATTATTTTTTAAAAGAGAATTAATTTTATTTTCATGTGTTATTTTGTCATTTATTCACTGTTTCTCTTCAAACCTGCATTTGCTTAACTCTCTTTGCAAATCAGCTATGTGTTGTTTTAAAACTTCTTGCTTGATTTTACACTCATCAGAACATGGTCTGGTTACCTCATTTCCCAGTGCCATCAAAGCAAGGAGTGGTTCATCTGTGTCTTCTTGAAAATTTTTTGCAACAGCAATCATGGCTTGTGCATGATCATACTCATCAGCATACTTGCTCCAATCAAAATCCTCTGAGTTGTTTGTGACCACAATAGCTTTTGGCTTTGGTGGTTCAATGGCTTTCATTTGAACAGCAGGTGCAGATTGACTTGATTGCTGATTTGGTTGATATCTGGAGGTGTCTTTGGGAGCTTTGCAATCACGTGAGAAATGACCATAAAGATTGCAGTTGTAGCATCTTACTTTATCAAGATCAATACCCACTTTTGTTTTATCAGCTTCAAATTTCATGGGACCATACTTCTTCCAGAATTTTTTGAGCCTCAAGACAACCATGGCCATCTGCCATTTGATATCCATTTCTTCAACATCCTTTGGATCTATTTCTTGAAGATCATGTTGAGTAAATTGAGCTTTTGCAAGAGAGCTTGCAGCAAAACATTCAAAGCTTGCAACAAATGCTTTGCAAGCTTCTTGCTGCTCAACAGAATTTGTGTTTACAGAAAACTGTTGCTGAGAAAAATGTTGTTGAGAGTCATTTTGTGATTGATTCGCAGCAGCAGGTGCTTGTGGTGTGGGAGTTGAATATACACCAAATCCAACATTTTCATTAGGAGAGTACTGAGAATTACTCATCCCTTCTTCAACAACCAAGGCTTGAACACCACCTTGAACACCAGCAGTCTTCACAAATTTGTATTGACCAACTTGAGCAGTAGATGCTCGTGCTTTGACATCCATGTCAATTGCTTCAAGTTTGGCAATCATCTCTTAAATTTTTACCTCATCAAGCTTTCTGGTTTCCTTAATCAATGTAACTTTCTCAGTCCAGCTCTCTGGAAGTGTATTTAATAACTTAAGATTTAAGTCATAATTATCAACTTTGATTCCAAAGGTTTTTAGCTCATTGATCAATTGCACATAACGTTGGATTTGTTGAGTGACTGTTTCACCAGACATGTGTTTGAAGTTGTCAAACATCATTTTGAGGCTATCCCTCTTCATTCTCTTGATTTCTTCATTTCCAGCAAACATCACCTCCAACTGATCCCACAAGCTCTTTGCAGTTTCAAAATCTTTGACACATACCAAAACTTCCATTGGTAAAGCAGATTTAAGTGTATCATAGGCTTTAATATCCACTTTGACCATTCTTTTCTCATCATCTATCAGGTTGATTCCTCTGAGAGGTAAGCTTTTGTTGTGATACTTCAATCTGTTTTCTTCACTCAAATCAGCAGGAACATATGGGCCGTCGACAATTGAGCACCACATATCTGGATCAGTACTATCGATATGGTTTTGAAACCTAAGCTTCCATTGTTGGAAGTTAGCTGCATTCTTCAACACAGGAGGTTTAGCACCAGATGAAGCTAATTCAGAATATACAGACACAGTCGGTTGTGCCATTGTTTGATCTGTCATTTTTGTTAAAATTTACTTAAAATTTCTAATGAGTTGAAATTAATTCAAGATCTAATAACCTAGCCGAATTTGTCAACTCAATTAGTTCAAATGATTGATTAATAATCAGAGACAATTCTAAATAAGTAACAAAAACAACAGGAATACTATTGTTAAAGATTTGCGATCTATTGAGAAGAATCGAAAATCAATGAAACAGTAAATCCTGAAATAAACGCTTGACGCTTGAGACGGAAATTTGTGAATCGGCTCACAAATTTCTACGATCAGATTGATTACGAATCAACAAGTGATAGGTAATCGTATACGCTTGATTGTTTTCACAATATTAAGCTATGAATCTGAAATCTCAAAACACACAGTTTCACCAAGAACACACACAGTAAAACAAATCAATCAATCCATGTAAATTAGTTTAAAGAATTGATCCGATTTAAATTTGATCGTTCTAAACTATACGATTTCAAGCTAGAATCAGCTCTTGATCGTAGAAATCATAACTTCAGCTTTTGATTTTCAGGAAAATCAAAATATCGAGCTCTTGGCTCTGATACCAATTGTCAGGATCGGATCAGATCTTAATCTGAGATCTGATGATAACAATAAGCTATGATTTCGATTGATAACAAAGCGGAAACATGCAATCAATCTAAATTTTGTAACAATCTAAAATAACAAAACCCACAGTAATTAATATTCAAGACATATTTAATAAGAACAATTAAGAACAACAGATGATGATGAATATTAAAGGCAGTTATATTGATTGTAGATCTGAAATTGCTCAGAGAATTACAGTGTGTAAAAGTGCGTGTGTTTTCTCCAAAAGCGTACAGACTGATTCTATAAAGGTCCTATTTATAGAGACCTATTTCAGACCTACATAACTGACCTAACGGATAACTGCTATCAAAATAACAATACAAACGTCACATCAGTTATACATGTCATAACTGATGTCAGCAAAAACAAATAAACAACAGAATCTAAGTGTAGATTCTTCATCAGCAACAACAATCTTGAACATCAACATTAGTAAGTTTGCATGTCAGCATTGCAAACTTACTTTCTTGTACTTGGCAGATTTTCTTGATCAGCATCACAACAGTTGGTCGTCAGCATTGAGGATTGGATATCAGCATTGAGAGTTCAATGTCAGCATTGATGAATACTTGTTATTGTAATCATCAGCACTACAGTATATATCATCAGCATCACACTTGGTCATCAGCATCACAAGATTTGTTTATCAGCACTGCAATATCCTTTGAGATAACATCATCAGCAGTGTACTTTGAATGTCAGCACTACAACCTTAAGCTGTCAGCATTGAAGAATCCTTGAGCAAATGTCAGCATCTCAATCTTCAATGAGTTGGCTTTCAGCATTATTACTTTGGTTGTCAGCACTACAACATCTAGGGGTGTCGTTCGGGTTGGTTCCTCGGGTTTCGGGTTGCTCGGGTCGGGTTATTCGGGTTTTCGTAATATGAAATTGGAACCGAGAACCGAACCATTTAACTTCGGTTTAATTGGTTCTCGGGTTTCGGTTCTCGGGTTTAATCGGGTTGGGTTAAACGGTTCTCGGGTAATACTTGAAAAACTAATATTTTATTTTTCAAACAAATAAAATTAAAACATATTTAACCAAAACATATATTTCCTTAAAAAAATCAAATGTTTAACCATAACATAACTAAAACATGTTTAATTAAAACATGCATTTATTCAACAATCTTAAAACATATAGATGCTTTGAATATTAAAAAATGTTACCGACCCTTAGAAACCTAGTTCGGGTTTTTCGGGTTTACCCGAATAAACCTTGTGGGTACCCAAGGACCGAACCATTCTAAGTTTTCGGGTTCGGGTAATAGGCTTTTTCGGGTTGGGTATTTTCGGGTTCGGGTTTTTCGGGTTCGGGTTGGTGTTTTTCGGGTTGGTTCTTCGGGTTCGGGTAAAAAACACACCCCTAACAACATCCTTGACAAATCCTGCAATTACTAAACACTTAAACGTAAGAATCAATTAACAAATAATGATCTTATAAATAAAAAGGTTTAAGGTTCAAAGATGTGGACCATATGTGTTGTCTGTATTGTGCCTGTCAACACATCAACATATTATATGGATTTGAACTTTATTCAAATTATCAGCATATCAAAATAAATCTGTATAAGATAGAAAAACAGAAGTAAAGAGACTTAGAATGTTGCCATCATTAAATGGACTTAATGAACTTGAAGCTTGCAGAAGGATTGGTTAATTGTGGGCAGGGCGCCATCTCATAATGGAAACCTAACAATGATTTAAATTTGATCGTTCTAAACTATACGATTTCAAGCTAGAATCAGCCCTTGATCGTAGAAATCATAACTTCAGCTTTTGATTTTCAGGAAAATCAAAATATCGAGCTCTTGGCTCTGATACGAATTGTCAGGATCGGATCAGATCTTAATCTGAGATCTGATGATAACAATAAGCTATGATTTCGATTGATAACAAAGCGGAAACATGCAATCAATCTAAATTTTGTAACAATCTAAAATAACAAAACCCACAGTAATTAATATTCAAGACATATTTAATAAGAACAATTAAGAACAACAGATGATGATGAATATTAAAGGCAGTTATATTGATTGTAGATCTGAAATTGCTCAGAGAATTACAGTGTGTAAAAGTGCGTGTGTTTTCTCCAAAAGCGTACAGACTGATTCTATAAAGGTCCTATTTATAGAGACCTATTTCAGACCTACATAACTGACCTAACGGATAACTGCTATCAAAATAACAATACAAACGTCACATCAGTTATACATGTCATAACTGATGTCAGCAAAAACAAATAAACAACAAAATCTAAGTGTAGATTCTTCATCAGCAACAACAATCTTGAACATCAGCATTAGTAAGTTTGCATGTCAGCATTGCAAACTTACTTTCTTGTACTTGGCAGATTTTCTTGATCAGCATCACAACAGTTGGTCGTCAGCATTGAGGATTGGATGTCAGCATTGAGAGTTCAATGTCAGCATTGATGAATACTTGTTATTGTAATCATCAGAACTACAGTATATATCATCAGCATCACACTTGGTCATCAGCATCACAAGATTTGTTTATCAGCACTGCAATATCCTTTGAGATAACATCATCAGCAGTGTACTTTGAATGTCAGCACTACAACCTTAAGCTGTCAGCATTGAAGAATCCTTGAGCAAATGTCAGCATCTCAATCTTCAATAAGTTGGCTTTCAGCATTATTTCTTTGGTTGTCAGCACTACAACATCCTTGACAAATCCTGCAATTACTAAACACTTAAACATAAGAATCAATTAACAAATAATGATCTTATAAATAAAAAGGTTTAAGGTTCAAAGATGTGGACCATATGTGTTGTCTGTATTGTGCCTGTCAACACATCAACATATTATATGGATTTGAACTTTATTCAAATTATCAGCATATCAAAATAAATCTGTATAAGATAGAAAAACAGAAGTAAAGAGAGTTAGAATGTTGCCATCATTAAATGGACTTAATGAACTTGAAGCTTGCAGAAGGATTGGTTAATTGTGGGCAGGGCACCATCTCATAATGGAAACCTAACAATAATACGCCCCCAATACGCCATTTTGATACGCCACTTCATGAAAACCTTCATTTTTGGATATTTTGGCCTCCCAAGCACCATTCCTTAGCCACCCTTTGATTCTTGGACATCAAACACTCATTCTCTTCACCCGAAAACCTGCAAATCATCAAAACACACAGACAATCACCATATTACATGGATTTAACTCATAAAAATGCATCATTACGCACCTAAATCACATGAAATTACTCAAACCATCACTTTCACACTCAAATCCTTTTATTTAGTGTTTTGATTTTAACTTCAACCTTTTCTTTTTATTTTTTTGAATTTATTCAATTTCATTTCTAACTAATAAATACTTATTTTAAAAACAATACACCAGAAGTGTCTCGTACACAACATTTTTAGGCAACATGTCTTGCCTCACAAAGACATTCATGGTTTCCTACTCATCAAAAGGAAACCCATATTTTATGCTATGCTATTAGGAAACCTCTTGCTCATTCAAATACAAATTTTTTATAAAGATACTCGCAAATTGTTTATAAAGATGCTCGAATCTAACAACTCTTACAAAAGAGTCAAAGGTGCCACTAGACTAGAAGCCTTTTAGGATACTACAAAAAAAAAAAACAACTTAAATGATATACATATTATTTGATAGTGTTCATCAATCTTATTTTCTAATCTCCTTGATATTAAATAAAAATATATGTGTCACTATCTTGTGGCTTACAAATTTTTTGCTTTTATATCGCATTAAAGCAGGTTAAATACTTGTGTATACACAATTTTAATAACCGTTAATTTTTTTTGAATTTATTCAATTTCGTTTCTAACTTCAACTTTTCCTTTTTAATTATTCTGAATTTATTCAATTTTATTTCTAACTAATAAATACTTTTTAAAAAAAATGTACCCGAAGTGTCTCAAGGTCTTTTTCAATAACATTTTTAGGCAACATATCTAGTTTCATAGAGACATTCCTGGTTTCCTAATCCTCAAAGGGAAACCCATCTTTTATGCTATGCTACTGGGAAACTTCTTGCTCATTCATATGCAAATTGTTAATAAAGATACTCGAACCTAACACCTTTTACAAAAGAAGTCAAATGTGTCACTAGACTAGAAGCCTTTTAGGTTACTAACTCATTTGATAGTGTTTCATCAGTCTTAAGTTTTATTTTCCCTAATATTAAATAAAAATACATGTTGTTGCTTACAACTTTTCTCCTTTCATTTTATGTAGGTTAAAGTGTTAAATACTTGTGTATTACACAAGTTTAATAAATAAATTTAAAATTAGTTAATTTAAATAATATATCATACTTTTTATAAAAAAAATAAATAATATGACTTATGATGTAGTCATACTATTTACCAGAAACAAAATTATTAGTTTTTAATAGGAAAGACAAAAGACAAATTAAAAGATAATAAAAGGTGACACACAAACAATTAATAAGAATGAGTAGAAAAAAATTTTTTTAGTTAATCTACAAAAGATGACACGTGCTTCATCAAAAATTTATTTATTATAAAGTATAGAAAATAATGTTATTAATTTTTTTTTGTTATTTAATAAAAATTAATGTTAGATCGTTGTTATATCATTCACTAAATCATATTAGCTATTATTTAACTTTTTTTTAAATTTTACCGTGTAATATATAGATTTTTGTAACTTGCATAATTATAAAGCTAGTTAATAATAAAGATATCATGTTAGAATCGTGTGTATTTACACGGGTTAAATAAATAAAATTTATATACCTAGTAAAAAAGTAATATTTTAAAAACATGTGTATTGCATTGATTAAATAAATTTGTGTATTAAATTAATTTTATTAATATTATATTAATTCTTATGTGTATTTATAATCCAAAATACATTATCTATAACCATAATCAACAATGAGTATAAAAATAAATATAAAAATGATAATAGGATAATCATAAAATAGATTACATGAAATCATGACAAATGTTAACTATTATTATTATTTATTAGTATTAAAATATATATAGTAGTTATTTTAAATTTATACATTTATTTAGTTATCTCTAGTTTGATTTTCTTTCTGCCAATCTCAATTTTCGAAATTGGCATTACAACAGGGAAATTGGAGTACATGGCATAAAACCGTATGATACAATATTAATTTCAATTTTTAAGTTACAACAAGCAAATTGGATTACATGGCTCTTCTTTTGCCAAGTGTTGCAAGTTGTATGATTAGTAGGTTCTTTAATGTAGGAGTAAATTTATGAGACAATAATCAATTTTATCTATTTTTCTGCAGCAAGAAACTGGCATCATGTTTTTCTAGTTATAGGTTTTCTTCTGGACGAGTAAGTTAGGTCAACACACTCTGTTATTCGGACGAAATGATGATATATTTGCTAGGGTGATCTTGGGTAACCAGACGTTTGCTGTTCAAAAAAAAAAAAAAGAAACTGAATATGTGGCCTAGGGTTAAGATAAGACACATAAATGGTAGACATGAAAATTATCATGTAAGTTTTTCTAAACACGAACATGACCGGTTTAAAACAGGTAAGCACGAAACAATTTGTTAAGAAACATGTTAACACTATAAACAAGTATTAAATTTAAGTTTTAAATTGTAAATATATATATTAACATGTCTTAACATATATTTATAACATGTTTAAACATATCTTAATAATTATTTAAACAAGAATTTATTTTAAATTTCAAATTATAAACATGTATTAATATGTTAACAGGTTTTTATATGTGGATACGAAAATAAACATGTCTTACCTGGTTTAGACACAAAACATGTTTTATTAAAAATAATATCGTGTTCGCGTGTCGTGTCTGATAATTGTGAGCCCTTTGTATCACTTTACGAATTAAACCATCTTTAATATGACAATCCGACTTCATGATAAAACTTGGCTTTACATGAATTAAATTTAATTCTGAAGATACCTTGTAAAAAGTCATGAGTCAATGTTGAGCCTATTTGCATTTAGTCATTAATTAGTTATGTCACGATCTATTTGCCTGTTTAAATCGTGCATTATCAATTTCAAATAATATTAAATAAATCTTCATGATAATTTAAAGTCTTCACCGTCTTCATTATAGCGAAATGATTATTTTATTATATCATAAAAATTAAAATAGTGCAATATGGAAGCTATATAACATGGTATCAGTTTGATATCAACCACTTTTCACCTAAAAATAATAAAAACTAGGTTTATTCCCCCGCGCGTTGTGGCGGATTACCATAGTACACTTCCGAGTACGGGTAATATATATCATTTTCAGAAGCATAAGTTACATAGCAAAATCAAATCTTTCATCACGAACTAAACCCTAAACTCTAACCTCCAAGGAAGTAGCAAAGTGGTTAAAGTGATTGAGAGACAACCTAGAGATTTCAAGTTCAATCCCTGCTCAGAGTAATTTTCCTTTGAGGCTATCGAATCGGTTGCTTGCGGCCACGCTTTACCTATTCCTCTCGATTATTCGGGTATTGACGGGACTCGGTGGTTTACCACGCAAGTGAATTCCTACTGTTATCAAAAAAAATTAAACCCCAAACGAACAAAAACTCAAATCTCTAAAAAAAGTCTCAAAGTTAATACTCTCATTTATGTTTACCACTTTTCAAAATTAAAAACTTCTAATGGTCCAAGTATAAATTTTCAAAACGTCAATACATGGATCTGACACCTATGCATTAATATATATATATATATATATATATATATATTAAATTTCCTATTCAATATAATATATATTTATTTATTTACTATCCCTTTTTCATGTATTTTAATATATATATATATATATATATATATATATATTAATAAGTGTTTTTCAATAATAAATCTGTAATATTACTTCTTTAAAATTATTATAAACTAAATTATATAATAATATTCTATTTAAAAATCAAAACCTCTATTAAATAGACATGTAAATAAACCGAACATCAGTGAAACGTCTGTCGATTGTTCAATAAAAAGTTCGTTCATGTTCTTATATTTACTAAACTTCTATTGTTTTGGCCGACGACCATTTTATCTGTAGCATCGAAGCTATTGCGTTGAAATAGTTGGTGATGACAAGTCGTCAGGAAAGCCTTTAGCAACAAGTCATCAAAAAAGGGCGACACATCAGAGAAGAATTCTTGTAGTGATGTACGTTCTTTTATATTTGTTCATTTAGGTTTGTTTATGTTTGTTTGTTTATTTTTTATCGCTATATCAATTCATTTATTTAAGAAACCAATGATATATCTGTCTTCTTTATAATCTAACATGTTTGTGTCATTTTTATTCTATCAAAATTTTAATAAATTTATTAACTGAAATGAGCTAATATCAATGCAAGTTTAGAACCCATGTGTTCGTTCATGTTCTTTAACTATATGTGTTTAATTATGTTTGTTTTTGTTTCTTTAGTTATGTTCGTTTATGTTTTTTCAGTTAGGTTCGTTTATGTTTGTTTACTTATGTTTGTGAACTATTTATTTATACTATTAACGAACAAACATGAATGGACTAAGTTTGTGAACTGTTCATTATGTTCATGTTCGACCGTTTGTTCGGTTAAAGTTAAACAAACGAATATAAACATGCTCTTCGTTTGGTTCATTTACATGCTTGCTATTAAATAATCGGTACGATAATATTAATGCGAACCCACATGTGAATAAAAGTCATATATATGTGAAACATGAAAGCCTCTTTATTGTTGGTTAACAAACACAAATAGTAAGTTGACACCGGTTACGTGTTAAAATGCACGCCAAGTATAGTCAACCTAAAAGTAAATTACACTTTGTGATTTTAGAAACAATGTTTCTATTACTTAACTTTATGTAAATTACTCGTATATGTGTTATAAATGTTTAAAAGTTTAAGACTATATGAGTAATTTATAAAATATAAGGAATAAGAATGAAATACTAATAAAAAAACATGGATTATCTCGACAATTTACTCTAATTATTATTGTTGTTGTTTTTGTTTTTGTTATTATTATTATGATACTTTTCAATTTATTTTATGGAATTTGTCTTTGAGTGGCATTAATCTAATTGAATCTCATTGTAAAAAGCAAATAAGACAAATTCTATGAAATGATAGGTACTTTATTTCATTAGAAACGTAAAGCTTTTCCAAGCATATTCATTACGACATTAATAATATATAACTCAAAATTCACATGAGTATCTTTAAAATTAAATAAAAAAAAAATCTTAATTAACATAAATTGTAATCCATGTAACTAATATATTTATTTCAGGGCAACAAATAAAATTCATAAACCTTATTGGATTTGATGTTTATTTAATAACTTTGGATGACAAGTAAATGAAAACGATGTGTTTATAAAAATCAAAATGAATGATTAGGATTGTGTTTTTGTTTAGACACATTAAAAAATTATTTGAAATTTTATATATTATATTTATGTATTGCGTCGTCGTATCTATACCTTAGAACCTTTCTCTTTGGAATTTTCTCTACAATAATTTAAATTACAAACAAAAAGTTATAACGACTTCAATTTTTTTTAATTAGTAATCATTAAATAATAATAATATTTAACTAATAAGGTAATAAAAATGACTAATAATAATAAAAATTACTTTTTTTATATTAGATTCTATGCTTGTAAACATCTTCTTTTATTGTTTTGTTTTTATAGTTTTTAATATTGTACGTTTATGTTTGGGTTAGTATTCCTTAGAGATGACGCTTGCTTTTACGACGGTTTGATTTATTATTCTATGACGGATTAAAAGTTGTTACATCCGGTTTATTGGCTTGTGTTTTAATCTCATGATGTTATCACCGCCGTTGTGATCAAATAACCAATGTTTTTATAACCGGACCGGACGTCGAACCGGTCTCGTTACTGGTCAGATGTCGGACCGGTCGAACCGGATTTAAGAACCGGATGATTTTATAAACATTTTATAAATATATATATATATAAAATAAAAAATAATCAAAAAACCGGTTCAACCACCGGTCCGACCGGCCGGTTCACCCAAAAACGGTTCAAAACCCTTAACCGGACCGGTCCACCCACCGGTTCCCGGTCTGACCGGCCGGTCCGGTTTTCAAAACACTGCAAATAACCATATCAGGCTATCAGAGAAGGTGTACGACTCAAATCTTTTTTTTTTTTTTTTTCATCAGAATTTTAATTGGATAGATATCTTATTTTTATACAAAGATAAAAATAATAAAAATGTAACATTAAAAATGTTTTTAAGATGGTGGGTCCAAAAAGGTGAGAACTTTACAAGATGGTGGGTCCAAAAAGGTTCAAAAAGAAAGTTGTTTATTTTATTTAATCAAATATTAAAAGTGAAATATACATATGAGGATAAGATTCTTAATTATGTATATTTTAGCAGATAGATTTGCAGCACTGGGACAAAAATTGATTAATTTCATTAGTGGTCCTTTTACATGCGCCAAGTTACGTTTTAGTCCTTCAAGTTAAAGATTGTTCTCGCTTCTAACTAATTCCTAAAGTTTCAAGCATCCTTGTCATCATCATGTGGAAAAGCTAAATATTTTGATTTGTTGTCATTTTTTTGATTTTTTAAACGGAAAAAATATAACCAAATTTTTAAAAATGAGACACAAGATGTCTTGGCATGATTGATTAGAAACACAAAACACTTTCAATACGATATTTTTAGGTTTTACTTTTGTAGTCATTGGTGTATGCTTTTGAAAAGATCTGAAAATGTGATGTTTTTATCATCCTTTGATTTTGATGCTAAAATTCTATTCGAACTACATGAATGAGACTAACATGATAAGTAGATGTGTGGTGAAGCAATAAAATATTAAAATGTAATAATAAACAAATAATTAAATAAACATAACTAGTAAAGTCTTATTAATCAGTAGGATTTGAGGGTGGCACGAATGCAATCTCGTGAAAGAATAAATGAGTTGCTTCTGAAGAGACTTTCAACTTAAATATATCATATTACTTCTATTTATTTATTATATATCTATTTGTATTTTTTACACATAACATACTTAATAACTAATAATATCAAACTATAAGGAAAGAACACAAAGCAGAAAACAAGATCAGGAGAGCAAGATAAAAAAACAAACAATAATAAGTTTTCGATTTTTAAAGATCACATTTGTAATTTTAAATATTACACAATATTGAAATGGTTGATAAAAAGTAGTAAAAGCATAACATGGAAATAACTAAAATATTGTTCAAATTTAAATTTGTTGAAAAATTCATTTTTAGAACCACACTTGTTTAAGCTTAGGGAACTTAGGTCTCTGACCTTATTAGCAAGTCCTAATGAATTATGATTTCACATTTTCTAACAATCCCTTCAACCTACCAGGACTTGAGTATTCTTATTTAAACATTAATCCATTATGTTAGAAAATAAGAAAATTCTTGTTTCTTCTCTTCATTCTGCATTTGTGAATAAACAAATTATTTCACATTTTTCATTATCTTCAATAAGTATAAAACATTATAGATGTGCATCGTTAAGCTTTACTTGACTTGTAAATTATAAATTATTAATAGGTAAAAATATCATTCTCTGTAACAACTTAAAGTAATTGTCTCAAACCAGACCAAACCAAAATATATGATCCAACAACTAGAGTATTTGATGTCATATCAATGTGAATTTGGTGCAAGTTTAATAGAATTTTGCCTGAAATCAAGCTCTAAAGTTGACCAAACTTCTAGAGTTGTGATACAAGCTTAATCTGTTTACCAAAACATCATTGTTTTATTCAAAGGTAAAAAACAATTTGAAGTTATGCAAATTCTAACCCGAATAACGTTAAAGAATCAACTTTCTCACATCATAGACCGAGAATAGAAGTATACACAATCGATCCTGGTCTGGTTCTAGTCCAAATCCGGTTTTGATTCATTTGAGTAGTTTCTCCTATATAACCATTATTTTATAATGATGGACTAAAATTATACTATTCCCATATGAAAAAGGACTAAAGTTGCAACTGCACTAAGATTTGATAAAGAGGGCCTAATTTTTCCAATGTCATGAAAATGACAGGGCCCCATCTTTCCAACCCAACCATTGTTTCTCTCTGCACTTTTTGCCAATTTCTTTATGGAAATTTTGTGTTGTCAGATATCTAACACACCAACAGTCAAGAAATCCAGAATCAACGCCTACCTCACAACACACACCCAAAAGAAGTCTAGAAAGTTCGGATCTTTATCAGGGTTTTTCAAATCCTGCAACAAGAACACCTGCAATCATCTGACTTCAAGAACTTGGTAATCTTTCTGGGTTTTGATCTTTTTTGCTTTATGGAAATGGGTTTCTTTTGGTTTTTCTTGATGTAAAAGTTATGGGTTTGGTTCATTGATTTAATTTGGACCGTGTGTTGCTGAAAATTTGATTTTCTTGCCATAATTTAAGGTGCTCATGTGACCTTCTGTTCTTCTTTTGGTAGTTGACCTGATTGTTGTGTTGATTTGTGCTTCTGTTTGACTTAGAATTTCATCTTGGTTTTGATTCTTTCTAGTTTGATCTATCATGCATCCTTTTGTTTGACTTGTTCTTTTTTTCTTCTTCTTCTTTTTTTTATAATGCTTGTTTATATCTATTTTGCACTCATGAAGCTTATGTTGCCATTGATGTTAAGTTCAGAGGAATTTAAGATGATTTGTGTGTGTGTGTGTGTGTTTGTGTGTCTGTATAAATGCAAACACACTTTGCAGAGTAAATCAAATCTAGACCAATCTGGTTTTGGTTATAATCCTTGGCCTTTTTGCAAGGCTTTTAACCTGCAAAAGAAACCCTTTATAATTTTGCTCTAACATTCTACAGATGAAGATTCCAATCATGTTAAAAGATGTTCTCTTTAATCATGACTGGCAAATATACTATATTCGGCATATAAGATCAAATCGTACGATAAATTGTTCTTAAATTGTCCCTTTTGGAACCTTAGAACATATTCTGAATCATTAAAGTGTGTCTTTTTTCAAGTCAAAAAGGAGAAAAATTCCATTTTTTATAATTGATTTATCACTTGAGTTATACTTATTGCAGGTTTTGTTGAACAAGCCGAATATTGAACAAAGAAGGGGATCTAAAATCTTGTTTTTTGATAAAAAAGAAAGATGGGTTACCATTGTGATCATTGTGGGGAAGCAAGATCAATGGTGTATTGTAGATCAGATGCAGCTTACTTATGTTTATCATGTGACCTAATCGTTCATTCTGCAAATGCATTATCAAAACGCCATTCAAGAACACTTGTATGTGATAGATGCAATTCACAGCCTGCATTGGTTAGATGCATAGAAGAAAAAGTCTCACTTTGTCAAAATTGTGATTGGGTTGCTCATAACGGGTCAACAAAACACAATAAACAGACGTTAAATTGTTATTCGGGTTGCCCTTCATCTTTAGAACTTTCTTCAATTTGGTCACATATATCAGATTCAGACTCAGGTTTTGTTAACGGTTCTACTTGTGAGCAAGAAATGGGTTCAATGAGCATTGCTGATAATAGCCAAGAACCTTTTAGAAGCAACAACAATAATGATAACAATCAAGATTTACTAACAAATGGTAATAATTCAAATGTTTGGACGGGTCCCTCGGGTGCTCATATTGGATCCACATATTCTTCTGCATCTAAGGTAAACTCTAATCGGTTTATGCTAATTTAGTCTTTAACAAATCCAAGATACCATCTTTACCTAGATTATCAGATTCTGGTTATTTAAATTTACATAATGACTTTTAAAATGCACCTCCAAACACCCCCTATAGTGTTCTGATTACATGGGTATATCTAAATTTGGGTTATTTATATGTAGATATCACATTCGGGGACAAAAGACCCTGAACCGGTTCTTGATGATGACGGATTTTATGCTGACTTCAGTATGGATGAAGTTGACTTGGGCATTGAGAACTATGAAGAACTCTTTGGTGTAGGTCATAATGATCCTGAACATCTTTTTGCAAAAGATGGAATTGATGGTTTGTTTGGGGGTGCTGACTCTTCATATGCTGGAAAGGTATTATGTCATTTAACATCCTTTAAGTTATTTTTGATATGATTAAATATATGGTTCAATAGTATGGAGAATGAGGGATAGACCTTGGGCTAGCTGAGGTCTCAGGTTCTAATCCTGGCTATAGGGGGTTTTACCTTAGTAGTGGGTTTCCTCTTGGATTGGTGAGATATAGGTGGTGTGGTTGATGTACGAGCTTTCTTTCAGAGACGTGCCAGCCTATCGGCTGTTGTCGTTTGAAAAAAAAATTAAATCTATCTTTAAGTAGCACAAGCTTTATTTACAAACCTTCATGGGTAGAAACATGGTAGTCCTTAAGTCTCTTTAGCTGAGATCTCACGTTTGAATCCAGCTTCTACTGGTTTCCTATCTTTAGTTCCCTTGAAGACCACTTGGTTGGTGAAAGTTGCGTTTCACCGGATCACATAGTTTTTTTTTTTTTTGAACAACTAAGCTTACTCCTACCTAAATTACACCATTATTATATCTTGCATGGATTTGAACCCATGACCTCCCATTTTAAGAGGCAAGCCTCTACCAAGTGGGCTAGTCCCACATTGGCACGTGATCACATAGTTAATTAGGTATTAGCTAGCGCGGTACTGAATAACGCTTAATCAGGGTTAATAGGGATTAATTAGATTAGAACTTTTATATATAATTTTTCAAACTTATATATATAGAAATTGATAAGTTCTCATAAACACTTCAAGTTCACCAATTTGACCAGTTTTTTCCTTATTTTTTGACCAATTTTGACTACTATCAACCGCCTACCGATTTTGGGCTATGTGATTAGGTGAAATCACAATGATGGATGACTGATTATTGATTAATCGGTGGTTTATCCTGATTTTGCTACATTGAGTATTATTGAGGTTCCAATATTCCATTGCCTTAGTTACTTTTTAAAATATCCAAAATTAACTTAAATATTGAAATATTTATTACCAATATGATATTTTTCAAATTAAAATTACAAAGATGTCTTAATTTAAGTTGTAAACGAACCAAACGTTCAACGAACCGTTTGGCGGAAAGTATGTTTAACAAATGAACGAACATGAATAAAGTTCGTTTGTGTTCATGAATTTGTGTTTGTAAACGTTCAGTAATGTGTTCTTTTATGTTCATTTGTTACATGAGTTTTATATTCTTAAACTTTTAAGTGTTAATTTATTAACTTAACATTTAAACTAAAAATCTTGTGTTTTGTACAATCATAGTAATTTGAAACTAGGAGATTTGAAATATTATTATAAGGTAATTTCAATTAAATTTATTATTTCTAACTTATGTTTTGTTTTAAGATAGTTATATTATGAATTCTATATCAAGTGTTTAGCTTAATATCTAATGTTTAGGGTTAAGAATGATGATTTTTGTATTTTTAATAATATGTGTTCATTTGCATTCGTTTCCGTTCGTAAACAAGTTCCATTCCTTAATGTATGAACCTGAACAAGTATTTTTGTTCGGTTAGTGTTCGTGAATCATTCGTAAACAAGGACATGCTCGTGTTCGTTCGGTTTTTTTACAATCCTACTTAAATTTAAAGCAAATAGTTACAACTTTTAACAATTATAAATCAGAAAGTACCATAAAAAACAGCATACTTTTTTGTTAAAAATCATTAAATCATTCAATAATTTTTTACACTTTTTACCAACATGTTTTCTGTTTTTTTATTTCGCAAAAGTTTTTGAACAATGTTTTACACATTAAAATCCCTTCACATGTTAAACTTATACAAAATTGTGAAAATAAAATATATTTAAAACAACTTGAACAAGTAATCTTGTTTGTACTTGGATGTACTTAGTATTTTTCATATAGGGCTCTTTTTAACTTATAGGAGCTCGAGTTCGAGCTTTAGCTTTATTTCTAATGCTCAAACTCATCTTAGCTCGTTTATTAGTTGCTAATAAATTTATAAATAATAAATATTATGTTATATATAGAAGATTTGAAATTACTTTGCACCGTGAAAAAATAGTACGTTTACATGAGGTTATTTTTATTTTTATTTGTGTTATTCTAAAATGTTTGTAAGAATATCTCTTGTAATCATATACGGACGTAAATAATGAAGTACAACATATAAAGTAAGTACTATTTGATATGTAGGATATTATTTTATAAAATTATAAACAATACATATAATTATAATTGTAAATAAACTAATAACAAATAATAAACAAGTCAAGCACAAGCTTTGAAAAGTGAGCTCAAAGCAAACCGAGCTTCAAACAAGACGAGCTGCCGTACGGTGAATAACCAAGCTCGAGCTTCCGTAATTTAAACGAGTTATGTAAGAAAAAAGTAAAAAAAAAAAAAAAGTAAACGTATGCACAAAGAAGTAGTAACGGTTCAAGTTGTTTTAAAAAATCACAATTGTAAGGACTTTAATGTCTAAAAGTTTTTGAAATACTTTTGTGATAAAAAACAAGAGATACGTCGGTTTTTTTATTTATAAAAAAAATATTAAAGGACTTTTATGAAAAAAAAAAACATAAAGTATGTTGATTTTTTGTTTTATTTGCCCATATATCATTTTTAAGAAAGCTACCTTAGTTTTATAAGGCATAGAAATTTACAAATATTATTCTGTTGAACTAATTTTGTAATTATTAAATAATTAGAGGAGTAAATCAAAATAGTTTATTTATTATATTATTTTATACGGAAAATAATAATGTAGCGGGCCCAAGGGACGGGGCCTCTAGCCCTATACGTTCAGGTCTATAACCTGGCTTTGGATCAGGCCCAAGTTAGTCTTTGCACTTGAGTACAACCCATGGGCTCAGTTGGGCCTTTACTAGGTTCGGGTCCTGAGACCAAAATTGTGATTTTTTTAATGGTTAACAACACAAAAAAAATATAGTAGGTTTTTGGTAATAGCTCATCTTTTTTTTTTGTTATGGTACTCTTGGTTTTAAAAAATGTGTGAACTCAATGATCTAATTTGTTCAAATGCTGGTCAAACTACATGATGCATCGCAACATGCCACAGATCGCATCAGAGCGTTATGTGAACCTGATGCAAGCATCATGAATCACATCGCATCGACTAGGCCGATTAACCGTTAGTCCCTTAAGTCCGACTAGGCCCGACTATCCAATTAGGCCGATTAGTTAGCCGATTAATCCCGATTAATCCCTAGTCCTCACCCCACCGACCGACTACCGATTAGCGACTAGCGATTTCTACAACATTGAATTGTGGTGATACGATCTCATCACCGCTTCCTCACATTATGCGATCTAGATGCATGCATTTTTAAAACCAAGATGGTAATCATACATCGGTCGAAAATCCTTCTTGTATAAGTTAGCTCTTGTCTATTCGGGATGCAAACGGGTCAAGCCTAGTTCGAGCTCGACTTGACGACTTTAGACTGACATCACGTGCTAAGTTCGTGTTTATAAAATATTGACATCATTGTCAAGTTCTAGTTTATATAAATCCATTCCTAATAAATAAGTAACTTTCAGTGTTACGTGTCAAAATTTTATGAACCTTAGATTTTATTCCTTTGTTCTCTGATTTCACCTTCATATCCTATTTAATCCACTTGTAATATTTAATATTTTCTTTGTTCAACTCTCTATTTCATAATTCACCCCTTCACTATTTATTATTTCTTTTATTTAACTTGTCTAATACACAGGTTTCCAGCCTAGTATTTATATTTACACTTGTATTACAAAAGGCTCGAAAATCTTGATTAGAGTTTAGGGCTGAGCCCTCGTAAGCTCAAGCGTTTGTCATATATATTGAATGTGTTTTTCATGCTTGAGATTAGGCTTGAACTCGATAAAAGCTCGAGCTTAAACAAGCTCGAGCTCAAGTTGCTTGATGAAAGCCCAACCCGTAGTCCCGTATGCTGTTGTCGCGTTCATTTTTTGGTAGCTTAAAAAGATTGTGATTTTGGCTATTTACTTCTGTTTTTGTGGTTAGGAATCATCAACAGGACATGCAAATCAAGCACAACCGGCGTGCAGTACTGCAGCATCAGCGGAATCGTTAATGAGCTGTAAAACTGAACCCAACCTGTGTTATGCAAGGCAACACTCGAATATCTTCTTCTCGAGTCTCACCGTGGAAAGCAGTGCAGGTGATTATCAAGACCGTGGGGCGTCTTCAAGGCTTCTGTTGGGCGAACCACCATGGTACAACTCAGGACCGGGACCTGGCCCGGCTCGTGATCAAACTGCCACCCCTTCAGGTAGCAGAAGTGATGCAGTCCTACGGTACAAGGAGAAAAAAAAGAGGCGAAAGTGAGTTTTTTTTTACAGTTCTAATTAGAAGTGGTGGTTTTTACCAAATACTTATTAATGGGTTGGGTCTTATGGGTTGGGCTGTAAACAAACCAAACGAACGCGAACGAGTCCTTGTTTAACGTTTAACTTGTTCACGAACAGTATATGAACTCTTACCAACGAAAAATCTTGTTCGTGTTCATTTATTTAGGAATTGAACTTGTTAACGAACAGTTCATGAACATAAATGAACACATATTATTTTAAAAATAAAAATTTGCATTTTCAATCCCAAATATTAGACATAATCATTTTAAAGTTAAACATTTAATATAAAAATCAAAAGTAAATTTCTTTTAACAAAGACAAAATTAAAAATAATAATCGTAATTAAAATTATTTTAAACTTCTAGTTCACAGATCCAAGTTTCAAATTACTATGTTTTTAATAAAAATGACTAGATTTTTAATTTAAATGTTATGCTATTAAACTAAAATAAGAAAATTTAAGAATATTAAGCATATTTAACAAATAAACATAATAAATGAGTATAAACGAACGTTAACGAACATCTTATCTAAAGTTCACGAATTCAAATGAACGAACACTACCTCTGTTCATGTTTGTTCATTTAACTAACTAAACAAAATTTCTTATTCGTTCCTATATTAAACAAACAAACATAAACGAACTTCCTGCCGAACGGTTCACGAACTGTTCGCTGAGCCTTCAGTTCGTTTGCAGCTTTACTTAATAATTACTCATGTAAAATAAAAAACGATTTAACAGATTAACCTCAAAGTTTAAGGTATGAAATGACTTCAGATTTTAACCAATTTTACTCTAAATGCTTAATCATTTTATTTATAAGTTAGATTCTTGTTGCAATCAAAGTACAATTTTAGTCGTACTTGTGACAAAATAGTTATTTAAAGCGAAAGTTGTTTGACTACCATACCCAATGTTTTCAGAATCGGACCGGATGTCGAACCGGTCTCCTTACTGTTCAGAGGTCCGACAGGTCGCACCGGATTTAAGAACCAGATGATTTTATAAACATTTTATAAATATATATATAAAATCAAAAAAAAAATCAAAAATTCAAAAAAAACCGGTTCGACCGGCCGGTTCACCCAAAACCCTAACCGGACCGGTTCACCCAAAACCCCTAACCCCACCGGTTCCCAGTCCGGTCCGGTTTTCAAAACACTGACCATACCACATTTTTTTAAATGTGAAAACATGCTAGCATAATATAACGAGACTCATCAATACTTTACAGTTACCCGACCTCATTTTGCCTCTCTACTTACTAATTCTAGCTATACGTATAATATTATAAGCCTGGTAAAATGGACGGGTTGGTTTGGGCTGGGTAACAGGTTAGATGGATTCGGGTCAATATGGGTGCGGGTGAGAACGGGTTTTAAGCAAAATGAATTTGGGTTTAAATGGATTATTTTAAAAAATATCAATCTGGTTTAAGTCAAAATGTGTTGTAACTAAACAAATAATCTATTAGGATTATTTTATAGTGATTTTCTCATCAAATTTGTCATTAATTATTTTTAAACGTTTGAATCCATTGCATTCACATAATTTTTAGGTTACCCATCTTGACCTGTATTGTGTTAAAATGTTACTCGTCTCAACCTATTTCATATTATGATGTTACTCATTTCAACCCATTATACAATAATTGTTCACCCAAACCAACTCGTTTCTTTTGATTTGGGTGAAGATTGTCACCTTCATATGATAAGATCAAATTTTGTAACAAATTTTAAACTCATGTTTTTGGCGCGATTGACAGATTTGACAAGAGAGTAAGATATGCTACACGAAAGGAACGAGCCGACGTAAGAAAGCGTGTGAAAGGGCGGTTTGTGAAGACAGGTGATGCTTATGATTATGACCCGTTGAGTCAAACCCGAAGCATTTAGGTTTTAAAATGTGTAGCATCCCAAAAGTTAACATTTTAGTATTTGGATTCATAAGTTTGTAGAAAAGTTATAATGTTGGATAATACAAATTAATTGTTGCGACATAAGAAAGCAGTCGTAAACACATAAGCGTTGCAGCAGATAGGTTTTGAATTAAACATAAATCGAAATGTGGTGTAACGATACATTTGGAAAAACTGACAGTTTTGTTGTAGCAAAAATGAGCAATTAAAAACAAGAAAATGTATATATAGCAGTTGTATAATCAAATATGACTATTAAAAAATGTAACATAATCAAATATGACTTTTTAATTCAACACACATTAAATTAAAAAGTCAACAATCAAACTACACAGTTTGGGGTTGGGAACAAAAAGTAAAATAAAATTAAGGAAATTAAAAACTATTTGACATCTAAATTCCATAATTTATCACATACGGACGTTTTTCGCTTTACTAGCCATCAATATATAAATAGTAATCTTGAATTTTATAAGCAACGAGGGACAAGACCCGCGCTTCGCGGCGGGACGAGTTGATTTTTAATGAAATTTTTCGTTATATAGATTACCTTTTTTATAATATCAGATATTAAATATTTATCTTTCTTATTAATTTGACAAAGAAAATTGGTTAAATATGAGTTAATCAGATGAAGGTAAAATTAATTAAAAAAATGAAAAATATAAAAGAGTCAAAGGGATATCGTATGATGCTTTGCGTTTACAAATCTCATTACTCTCGTTGTGTCGGTCACACTAACATAGTTAAATACATAAAAGAAATATATAAAATTACATTGATTTGGTTATGATGATCAACAAACTGATAAAAGTTATAAATGGTATCGATGCTCTTTAGTTGTTGTGGCAGGAAAATTTTAAACCTTAGAAACTTGAAGGGATGGGTTGTGGAAATCTTTTACCAAAAAAAATATAGTAGGAAATAAGAATAAAACCTAAACCCTAAACCCACAAGTTGAGTTCCACACTAAAAAGGATGTCACCTCCTGTATTTAGGAAATGAAAGTTAAAATTAGAAACAAAAGAAAAGGTAAAAAAATTAGTAACACGCATTTAACTAACACGTGTCTTTAAGGTAAATACTATTTATTTTTAATATATTGAGTGGAGTTAGTAGGTGATTAGATTATAATCCTATGTGAAACCTTTTTTTGTCCTACATCTGGATAAACTTTACTCTCTGTTTCTCACTCACCAATAAAAGCCAATTTATGAAGTTCACCAAAAGCTCTGATAAGTGATATCAAGTCGATCAATAATCAATACACTGACCAAATCAATTAGATTAATCGCATAGATGTTATGCATTCAGACAAATCTGTAAGTTTTTGATATCAAGACCCAAAAGGGGTTATTTTGAATCTATTTGATTCAATCAGATTGAAGATATGGGACGATGACTTCCCTTATGGCAGCGAAGTGACGTTCTTTCGGCCGAATTTGTCGTCGTACGGAATGGTGGTCAATGAGTCGATCGATGGTAGGAAGATGAAGTTGACAAATGTGTCGAAGAGAGAGGGAGAACACCGATGTTTTGAAGCTGAAGACGAAGAGGGGGTCGGAGATTGTGGCGGCATATGTCAAAATTCCGGTGGCGTCGATGTTTGGGGCATCATGGTCCGATCAACGGCATGCATACAACCAAATGCTAGTGTGTTGAGAAGCGGAAGAACATGCGGATGTATAAGAAGTAATGGGTGAGGAAAAGGAGAATTGCTTTATAACTGTCACACTCCACGTGGGTGTGACGTGGCCAGAATCACAGCTCAAGGTCATATAGAACAACTCTATATGCGTTTTCAAATACACTGTTTGACATAAAATAATAAAATAGTTTGCAGCGGAAATTAAATAGTATTGCAGCGGAAATAATAAGTTTAATACAAGCAGCGGAAATATAATTGTTTAAACAACGGAAACTAAATTGTCAGGCACTACGATGTTTAATACATAACATAGTTAGAAAATGTTTGATAAAATGACACAACATGCAACGTGCAGGTCCTAAGCTTAAGTCCTTAGGTGCGTGTCCTGAATCTATACGCCTGTCAGTTACCTGAGAATACAAGATTAGATAAAGTGTCAACACAAAGATTGGTGAGTTCACAGGTTTTGATATATACATAGTAATAGAAAACATGTGTCATGTTGTTTATCATAATGCTAGTACCGAGCCCTAGGCTCCAAGTGTCAGTGCGTCACTACCGAACTAGACTTGTTTGTCCTTGCCTCCGCTGTGTCTCGTATACACAACAAGTTGGGTCAGAGTTTCACGGGTTATGACATCCAGTCAATATTGTGCCCCGTGGGGTTAGTCACACCCAAACGGATCCATTCAAACCTACCACGTTGTTCGTACATTAACGGTAAGACTTTGTGAGGGCTTGTTACGAGTTCAACACTTAATGTTTGTCTAATAAATCAGCATACACAGTAAAATGTTTGTACAGTAATAGATGTTTGACTCGATGCAACTAGTATTCTCCCCCTATTTGAAAAGTTTGAAAAAAGTACAGAGGGGCCGTAAACTCACCTTAGTGATAGTGAACAAATGTAAGCGTAAGCTCCCGCGTCACTGCGTAGTCGGTCACCGGCTACCTATAGCGTATACCATACGTGAGTTTGTGTATGTGACCGTGCTCGTGTTCGTGTTAGTGCTCGTGTTTGTGCTCAACAACCCTCGGTTGTTCATGTTTGTCCGTGTCGGTCCACAGTGACCGTGTTAGCTCATGTTGGTCCACATTGACCGTGTTTAACCAAAGTTGACCGTGTCAAGTCAACGACCCGTTGGTGAACCGTGTGTCGTTTGTGAATCGTGTAACATTCGTGTAAGTGTTCGTCGTGTGCAAAACGTGCAAGTCGCGTCTATGGACAACTAACTATTTATAGTAAGTTTCCAATTATGGAAAGTTTCACAAAGCATAACGATTTTAGAGTTCTAGCATGCTCGTTAGTCCTACGTGATCATGTTAACACGTAACACGTGATCATACGAAATCATATAAGTCATTTATGTCATGTTGGCACACAAAAGTTTCCTAAAGTGGAAAGTTTCCATTTCTAGCATATGCGATATCGGAAACCATCTAACTTAGCATTCAATCATCATAGTAAAACTTAATAACTCACTTAGCATGTTCAAATCGTACAAAACATTCATAAGTCGGTTTTTCTAATAATAAAGTTACTAAAAATAGTAACTTTATCAGTTTACATACCGATGATTATCCTAAACACTTCTAAATCATTTTTACTTCATAAATCATCATAATAATCCATTTAACATAATTTAATCAATACACATTTGACCAATATCACCATTTATAAACATTTAGCTTGTAAAAGTTACTAATCAACATAAAATTCACATTCTAAGTATTCTAATCATCATGATAAGACATGTAACATCATCTAGACATGCTCAAATATCCAAATTCACCATTTAACAATCTTTGGTCCATAAAAGTTACTATATATAGTAACCTTGCTAAAAATGACCATAATCAATATCCAAATCATATTCTAAGCATCATCATCATCCTATTATCATTCAAACAACATATTCATGTACATACATGTTACTAATATCAACCATAACATCATCTTGTAACTTAAAAGTTACTAAAAATAGCAAGTTTGCTATATAATCATATTTTAACCATCAATATCATGATCTAATCTTGCAAAAACATTTAAACATTATCATGAACCATATTTGAACCTACCAAATCATCCCACATGCCATGGATCATACTTGCATATGGGTTTTTCACTTGATAATGACCAAATCACAAAATCTCTACATACTCAACATCATGGATCGTCATAAAACTTGATCAAATCACCTTAGATCATCATAAAATGTATTAAGATCAACAAACACAGATTCATATCATAAGAAATTCATGCATGTGAGTCTAGTGAGCTTGCATGTGGGTTTTAACCCTTGCATGTGTGTGTAATGATGTGTAAAAGGGTGTTTTAGCCACAAGAACTACCTCAAAGGCTCAAGAACTGCAAAAATGTTGATGTTAGCAGCTTCTACAAGCTCCTGAACAACTGATTCGAGTAGAGATGAAGTGATGGTGGTTGTCTTCTAGCTTCAACAAAGGATGAGAGGCTTCAAACTCCAAACCTTGAGCTTCAAGATGCTTGATAATGGCTTCCAAGTGAGTTTTCTGGTGAAAATGGAGAAGATAGGCCGAATGGTGGCTTGCAAGTTCGGGTAAAATGATGAAGAGTAGTAGAGTAGCAATGATTTTCTTGGTTTTATAAAGATATTGTCGACTGGGCAGCGTCGCGTACCGCGGAGGGGCTCCCATATACTTTCAGCGTACCGCGAAGGAATTCGGGATTCAAATTCTCCCGAATATCGTCGCGTACCGCGATAGGGTCTCTCATGGGCCATCGCGTACCGCGATAGGCCCCTGAAGAGCCCAATATGCCTATTTTCATGGGTTTGATCCGTTCGTCGTCGTTTCCAAGTTTACGAACTATCGTTTGGCCTCGTTTGAACTTCCAAGCTCGATGTTCAAGTGTTTCGTGAGGTTTCGAGTGTTGTGTTACACGATGTGTTAAACGTTCACCAACGTTCGTGTGTTTTTTTGTCACACCCAGAGCCGGCGGGGTAGGATCGGGTTTTCCCCGACGGGCGGAAGGTTCCCGGGGCGCGATATCATGAGTGATAATCGAAAGTGATCAGATTGTCTACATTGCACATGATATAATGAGAAATGCTAAATATAATAGAATTACAAAGTTAAATTACATCAGTATTGTTTATAATTTAACAATGTAAATCTATCATCAACATCATAGATTTCTATCTTGTATTTACACAAGATACACAAAATAAATTGTATAATGATGTCTTCAAAAATATGCAGGTCCAAAAACACTAAGTCTTCTATCTGAAGTCCTAGTCCAAAAGCATAAGCTTCCTATTGACCTGTTCGTCACCTGAGAAGTCATGCAAAGATAAAATCAACACATGGTTGGTGAGTTCATATTGTTGAGTAATTAAAAATGATTTTGTAAACCTCTTTCGGTAAAGACCCTAACCTCATTAACATCACATGTAATATCCACATCGGTATGCTTATGTATAGGGCATACCCCTGAGTCGAGCCTACAAACTCGCCCAGACGCCATCCCACCACATACTAATACGCATATGACATTGTTGTTAATGATAATTAGGCATTTTTACCTAACACACACTTCCATTTACGATAGTTCAAATGTACACTCAAAACCTTTGTTAAACCCTCGGGTAACAACCTTAATCTCATTAACATCACATGTATCATCCAGATCGGTATGCTTATGTATAGGGCACACCCCTGAGTCGAGCCTACAGCCCGCCCAGACGCCGTCCCACCACATACTAATCCACATGGGACATTGGTGTTAATGAAAATTAAGCATTTCGGTAAAGACCCTAACCTCATTAACATCACATGTAATATCCACATCGGTATGCTTATGTATAGGGCATACCCCTGAGTCGAGCCTACAAACTCGCCCAGACGCCATCCCACCACATACTAATACGCATATGACATTGTTGTTAATGATAATTAGGCATTTTTACCTAACACACACTTCCATTTACGATAGTTCAAATGTACACTCAAAACCTTTGTTAAACCCTCGGGTAACAACCTTAATCTCATTAACATCACATGTATCATCCAGATCGGTATGCTTATGTATAGGGCACACCCCTGAGTCGAGCCTACAGCCCGCCCAGACGCCGTCCCACCACATACTAATCCACATGGGACATTGGTGTTAATGAAAATTAAGCATTTTTACCCCTACCTTTAACCCAATGATTTGTCATTCCTTTGTTCCTGTAAATACAACAATTTGGAATCTATGTTGATTCCTTATGTTCATCACAATAGTGATCAACCACAGTAATTGTAGAAACAGTTAAATAAATGCTTAATTAAATAAATAAATAAATAAACATTTAATAAAATCTAAGTCCTAATGATTGGGGCATTTGGTCATACTCGAGTAGACTAGTCTGTCAATCTAGGTACTTAGTAGTTAGGAAATCTGTAAATATCCTCAAACATACGACCTACAAGTCAAACGGTCTAGCTAGGACTTCTTGAAATGTAGGGTTTATGTTTCGTCTGTTTTGGCGTATGTTATCTCTGATATTTCCCAGGCTTTCCCTTGAAAATGATTATTGATTCGTCTGATTCTGTTACAAGATGTACTTGATTCGTTGATACTAGAATACTAGATTCATTGATCAATTGTACACTTGAATCATTGTTCAACAAACACTTGATTTGTAGAACATTGAATTTGTCTTTGCAAAGATTGTTTCGTTTGATTAATTGAAATCACCCATACTTGTTTCGTCAAAATGTTTCGTTTGATTCATTGAAATCACCCATTTGATTCGTCAAAATGTTTCGTTTGATTCCTTGAACTCACACACTTGTTTTGTCAAAATGTTTGGTTTGATCCGTTTGAAATGTTTTGATCTGTTGAAATGTTTTAGTTTAACCCGATTATTCACTTAATTTATAAGTAAATCAGTTAGTAAACCTGCATAAAATCTTCCTAGACATGGTCTAGGATAACATATATATATATATATATACATATGTAAACATATAAAATTAAAAGCATTTAAGTAAACAATTTAAATAAACAGTTTACGCATGCTTCTCAGCCCCGTGTTTTAAAACAAAAATGTTAGAAAAGGGGCAATGAACTCACCTGTGTTGCTATGTAAATGTTCTAACACAATTTGCGCGCTCTTGCTGTAGCTTAGTATTCTTCAGTTCCTGAGTTATTTTATAAGAATTCGAATACAATAAGTACGCGTAGTAGTCGTTGTGCCTAATTCTTTGTCTTGGTGTATGCAACTAAGTGTCCTAGTACTAAGCGTATCTAGAGCTTAATCTAACTTAGCTACCCTTTTTATAACCCTAATTCCCATGTTTAGTTACAACATTTATAATTAAATTTTACAAAAATTTGGGCAGAGTTTCCTCTGTTTCTAGTTCAAATCCAGACAATTATATTGTCTATTTTATGGCAAAATCCCAATCAATGATGTTACAACAAACTTTTATAGCTAAATAAACTTGAAAGAAATCAATGACATTTACATAAAGTCCATTTCATTTTAATTTAACAAGATTTTAGAAAAACTATTAAATTTACTTTTAAATAAATTCACCATACCTTTATTTTTATCAAAATATTATTACCTCTCATTCCAAATAAACATTTATACATGTTGGGCCTTAATTGGCCCATTGAATCCATAACAATTCCTTTAGAAGCCTTTGACTCTGAACTTGATAATCAAACTTTTATTTTGATCCATAAGGGTTCTTGGAATTCTTTCACATGTGTTAACTAAATCAATAGATGTTAGCATTTATATCAATGTGTTATTGTGTTTCATGACAACCCATATCACTTAATAATCCTACTTCTTTGTCTTAAGTTAAAACGAAATAATAACAATCCTCAATTCATGCATGCATTCATGTGATTTCCCATGCACTTCTAGCCCATGCACACACATGCACTCACAATACATATTACACGCATGCATGTGTTCTTGCATTCCTATTTTAACCAATTTAAGCAACATTTAGGTTCAACATTTTGATTAGGGCAGCGAACCTATTTGTTTTGGCCAAGGGTTCGGCTATCTTTAATGCAAGGGTTCGGCTACTGCGACTCCAACGAACCCTTAGGGTTCGGCTGCATGCCTATCTCTGGTTACAGGTTAGTCACCCCCATATGGTTCGGTTAACATCAATGGGGTTCGGCTGACCAAAGGTTCGGCCAATTAGACATTAGGTTTGCTGGTATATGATGGTTCGTAGCTCACCATGTAAGGGTTTGTTTACAACCAAAGGTTCGGCCGCTTGTTGGCCATTCTAGGGTTCGATGATAGCCATAGATTCAGCTCGTTAACAAAGGTTCGCGGGCACAGGTTCGGTTAACAGAAAGGGCAGGGTTCGTGAGCCAGGGACACAGGTTCGTTGCAGGTAGTTAGCAGGGTTCATTGCAGGGTAGTTCGAGTGTCATAGGTTCGCGAGGTACCAACAGGTTCGGCTCCAGGGTTCGTGGCACCTTGGAAAGGGTTCGGCCGACCACCACTTCTCACGAACCTGCAATCAACTCCAAGTTCTTTGTTTATTTCGAATCCTAACCTGTTGCAATTCATCCCTAACAGTTCCTAAACACATATGTCATCTTTATCTAAGTATTTTAAGTGTCTAGTATCGATGATAATAGCAAGACCATGAGACTCGTGAAAACCCTATAAAAACCGAAAATAAAATGGATTTTTACCTTAGATTTCGTGGATGAAATTTCACAATGCTAGTACTTCTGAAATCTACACGATGAGAGGACCTTAATGACGCCTAGAACACTTGAATCCAACGAGATTTAAGCTTCCAAATCTTAGAAAGAAGATTGATCTTGAGTGAGAACTAGAGAGAGAGGGTAGGACGAAATTTAGAGGGAGAAGTGGGTTGGTGAAGATGGTTATGGCAATTTAATGCCATAATAAGTGATTCCATCACACCCAGTTAGTCGGTCTCGTTCGGTTTCGCGTAATATGTCGATTTCGCGTAGTTTTCGTGACGAAACGACACGATTTTAAAAATAGAAATCATTTAATTATTCTAAGTGTGATTCCTAATAAATTAACTAATATCTTCTTATTTATCAAATTTAAAATATTAATTTACTGTTTAAATCGAAATGTACGGTCGTCGCGCGTATTTGTTCGAATCGTCACCCGTACGAACACGGTGATAACTATACCTTTCAATCTTGTTTTCTAATTATAGAATATCATTCAGAACGTTAAACTTTCAGATATATTCGTACAGATCGTCACCTATACGAATAACCCGTCAATTTAGCATTCACATAACAATATTCGTGTGTTTTGTTCTTTAAAGTCTCGCATACGTTTATACATAATAAATCCTAAACAAATAATCACATGATGGTTCTGTATTGTCAGATAATTATCTAACTCAAGATCCATTGTTCTGAAATGTGTTTCTGAATTTGTTCTATGACAACACAAAATGATAATGATAAATGATATGAATGTGAAACTTACTGAAATGTATAAGATTCGTACCTGTTTTACTGTTCATGTACTGTAGAGATCACTGTTCCGGTGACGGTTTCGGCACTGATGTTACAGTCTCCCTTTGTTAGAGAAATTTCGTTCCGAAATTTAAGAGTTGTTATCGGGTACAGCTTCCTCTTCAAACAGCTGGGGGTACTTTAACTTCATGTGATCTTCACGTTTCCAAGTAAACTCGGGTCTGTGTCTTGAATTCCATCGAACCTTTACAATGGGAATACGGCTTCGCCTCAGTTGTTTAACCTTGCAATCCATAATCTCCAAAGGTTCCTCGATGAAGTGTAACTGTTCTTCGACTTGAATTTCTTCGATTGGAATGACGAGAGAATCGTCAGCGAGGCATTTCTTTAGGTACGAGACGTGAAACACGTCATGCACACCACTGAGTTCATCCGGTAATCTCAGTCTATACGCCACAGGACCAATTCGTTCAATGATCTCGAACGGTCCCACGTATCGTGGTGCTAATTTGCCTTTCTTTCCAAAGCGCACAACGCCTTTCCATGGGGATACCTTCAACATTACACGGTCTCCCACTTGGAATTCCAACGGCTTGCGCCGTTTGTCGGCATAGCTCTTTTGTATACTCCTTGTTGCTTGTAGTCTTCTTTGAATCTGAGCTATCTTGTCAGTGGTTTCTTGAATAAGTTCTGGCCCAGTTATTCGGTTGTCTCCAATTTCAGTCCAGCAGATCGGTGATCGACATTTCCGACCATAGAGAGCCTCGAATGGTGCACATCCGATACTGCTGTGATAACTGTTATTGTAGGAGAACTCAATCAATGGCAAATGGGAGTCCCAATTCCCACCAAAGTCCAATACACAGGTTCTTAACATGTCTTCTAGGGTTTGAATAGTACGTTCGCTTTGACCATTCGTTTGTGGATGATAAGCTGTACTCAGATTTAACTGTGTCCCTAGTGACTTCTGCAGTGATTGCCAGAACCTTGATGTGAATCTGCTGTCTCTATCAGAGATAATAGACAATGGCACACCGTGGCGTACCACTATCTCATTGATGTATAATCTTGCTAGTTTATCCATGGTGAAGTTCTCACGCATGGGCAAGAAATGGGCAGACTTTGTTAAATGATCAATGATCACCCAAATTGTATCATGACCACTGGAAGTGCGGGGTAGCTTGGTAATGAAATCCATGGCTATTTGTTCCCACTTCCAGAGCGGAATCTCAGGCTGTTCCAGTAGACCAGACGGTCTCTGGTGTTCCGCCTTTACCTTTGCACACGTCAGACACTGACCGACATACTCGGCTATGTCTTTCTTCATCCCCGGCCACCAATAAAATCCACGCAAGTCTTGGTACATTTTATCAGCGCCTGGGTGAACGGAGTATTTAGTCTTGTGTGCTTCATCGAAGATCAGTCTTCTCAATTCGTCTACCGCCGGGATCCATATACGTTCCCGGTAATAGATCATTCCATCGGGCTTCGTGTCAAACTGTTTTTCTGCTCCATAATCAAGTTCCTTCTTCAGATTGCCTCGGTCAAGTGCTTCTTGTTGTGCTTGAATAATCTTGTCACTTAAACTGGTCTGCACGGTTATCCCCATTGCTCTAACACGTAGGGGTTTGACCCGTTCCTTCCGGCTCAAGGCATCGGCTACAACGTTCGCTTTTCCTGGATGGTACTTGATCACACAGTCGTAATCATTCAGAAGTTCTACCCAACGACGTTGTCGCATGTTGAGTTCCTTCTGATCAAAGATGTGTTGCAGACTTTTGTGATCAGTGAATATGGTACACTTGGTGCCATATAAGTAATGTCTCCAAATCTTCAGTGCGAAGATTACAGCTCCCAGTTCAAGATCATGAGTAGTGTAGTTCTTCTCATGAACTTTTAACTGTCTTGAAGCATAAGCAATGACTTTTATTCGCTGCATTAGTACACAGCCTAGTCCCTGATGGGAGGCATCACAGTATACAACAAAGTCATCACAGCCCTCTGGGAGAGATAGGATTGGAGCATCACATAGTTTCTGTTTCAGAGTCTGGAAAGCATCTTCTTGTTTCTGCTCCCAGACAAACGGTTCACTTTTCTGGGTTAACTTAGTGAGTGGCAAGGCTACCTTAGAAAAGTTTGAAATAAACCTTCTGTAATAACCTGCCAATCCCAGAAAAGACCGTATCTCCGTCGGTGTCTTCGGAGTGTCCCAATTCTTTATCGCCTCGATCTTGGCAGGATCTACATGAATCCCTCGCTGTTAACTACATGACCCAAAAATTGAACTTCTCTTAGCCATAATTCACATTTAGAGAATTTAGCATAGAGTTGTTCTTTCTTCAACAGCTCCAAGATCTTTTTAAGGTGTTGCTCATGTTCTGTTTTGGTCTTGGAATAAATCAGTATGTCATCAATAAAGACAATGACAAACTGATCCAAGTACGGCTTGCACACTCGGTTCATGAGGTCCATGAAAACCGCTGGTGCATTTGTCAATCCGAAAGGCATCACCATGAATTCATAATGCCCGTATCTTGTTCGGAAGGCCGTTTTCGGTATGTCTTCATCTTGAACTCTCAGCTGATGATATCCAGACCGCAAGTCGATCTTTGAGAAAAATTGAGCTCCTTGCAGTTGGTCAAACAAATCATCAATCCTCGGCAATGGATACCTATTCTTGATGGTTAGTTTATTCAGCTCCCTGTAGTCTATGCACATTCTGAACGATTCGTCTTTCTTCTTCACGAACAAGACCGGAGCTCCCCAAGGTGAGTAGCTAGGTCTGATAAAACCCTTGTCAAGTAGCTCCTGTAACTGATTAGACAATTCCTGCATCTCGCAAGGTGCTAACCTGTAAGGAGATTTAGCAACTGGGGTTGCTCCAGGAATTAAATCAATACGAAATTCTACCGGTCGCACCGGTGGCAAACCTGATAGATCTTCAGGAAACACTTCAGGATATTCCTTCACTACCGGTACCTCTTGGATCTTTTTCTTCTCCTTCTCTTTTTCCACCACATGAGCCAAGAACGCCACGCACTGCTTCTGTAGACACTTACGCGCCTTTATGCAAGAGATGATTTTGACACTTCGTTTTGCTTGATCCCCTTTAACTTCCAATATGCGATCACTCGGCAATGGAATTTGAAGCAACTTTTCAGAACAGAAGACTTCCACTCGATTAGAGGAAAGCCAATCCATTCCAACAATAATGTCAAAACTACCCAATTCCATCTGTATCAAATCGATGGTGAATGTATGACCATTAAGTGTCAATGGGCAGTTCCTATAAACTGTACTAACTGTGATCTGTTTCCCGTTAGCTACTTCTATATTATAAGGGGAGTCCAATTGTTCTTCTATAGAATCTAATTGGCATGCAAAATCGGCAGAGATAAAACTCTGATCCGCACCAGTGTCAAATAGAACAGATGCATAAAAGTCATGTAAGAGAAACTGGTAAGTGACCACATTTGGGTCCTGGCGTGCAGCTGGTGCTCCGATGGCAAAGGCTCGTCCACGAGGAGCTTGAACTGCCTGTTGAGCCTTCTTCGGGCAGTTCTTTGCAAAGTGGCCTTGTTCGCCACAATTGAAGCATCCACCATTGTTCTGATTAGCTGGTGGAGGGAGAGCCAAAGCAACATTGTTGACTGCTTGGTTAGGTGTCATTCGGCAGTACTGGACCCAATGGCCCTTTCTTCCACATCCCGTGCATTGCTTGCAGGGAGTGTCAGCAATGTGATGATACTGACACTTGGCAAACAGAGGAAACGTGCCAGTGTAAGGTTTGCGGTTGGGGTTCTGTGGTGCTGCTGCTACTTGTTGAAGAGGTGTGGCCACCGTGTAGTTCTTGATGGTCTTCTGTTTCTTCTTCTGATGGTGGTGGGGTTTCTTTGAAGCATCAGCCTTGTTCTTGAGTTCAGCCTCCTTCTTTAGAACTCCAGAGGCTACCATGAGATCAGTGAGTTTCCCAGACAATCTCACTGCAGATTCAACAGTAGTAGGGTTGGCTGAAACAACCATGCCCTGAATGCAGGCGGGGAGTCCACCCACATATCTGTCTATTCTTTTCTCCAGAGTTGGTACCATATCAGGCACCAAGGCCACCAACTCATGGTAACGAGTTGTGTACCCCATGTGATCAGCCCCCTTCATCACATGGTTGGATAATTCAACCTCCAACCTCTACAGCTCATTCTTGGGGCAGAATTCTGTTCGCAGCAGTGCCTTGAGTCTTCCCATGGCATTGCCATAGCTTCCTCTCTTCCTCGGGCGTTGATCTGACCGTTCCACCAGGTCAGAGCCCGTTTGTTGAATGTTCCAGCTGAGTAACGGACCTTGTGGTGTTCGGGGCAGCTGCAAAGATCCAAGGTTGCTTCAATCTTCTCAATCCATTGGATTAATCCAACGGCACCTTCAGACCCACTAAAACTGGGTGGTTTACATCCTACAAAAGACTTGTAGGAGTAATGAGATGAATCTCCAGTATTTCCACTGGCTTCTCCTGATGTGTTGCCAGTGTTGAGGATTTCATTACGAAGACGAAGGAACATCTCCGGTATTGCTTCCTTCATCTGATTTGTCATCTGGCTACTCAGTAACGTCACCAGAGCGATAGTAGTAGGATCCAGAGTCGGTGTTGTGCCTGAACCAGATGCTTGAGTAATCAATGGAGGAGTTGGGCCTCGAAGTTGACTGGCTCTTGCCAAATTAAATGGCTGAAACAACAGGTTACGTGGGTATGTGAGCCAAAGGAGAAATGCTACTAGTTACAACATTCAATTAATCAATCTAATGTAGCCAAGGTTGGTCATGAGGGTGATGATAACAGCCTAGGTATAGGGTGTTTCAGCCAAAACCGGTTGACCAAATGAAAGTGGTGCTCGGCCGGATGGGTTGAGGTGGCCGAAGCACCTAGCTGTCGAATGAAAGGGGTGAGTCACGAATGAGAGGCGCATGACTTGACCAGCGAATGGTGGTCGAATGATGGTGCCGGCGGAAGAGGTGGCTGGCGAATGAGTGAAAGTGGCGAATGATGATGATTCTGTCGAATGTATCAATGGCCGAATGAAGGTTTACTGTTCGAATAGCGACTGGCTCGAATGGGGTGTGTGGCGAATGAAAGGTGGCGAAGAGACTTCAGCCGGCGAATGATGAGTACCAGAATGAAGGTGGCGAATAGGGGTCATTCGGCGAATGAAAGCTCCGTATGGGGTCATCCGGCGTATGAGTTGGCTCATTCGGCGAGCTGGATGGCGTCATTCGGCCGTTCGAAGGAAACCAGGCGCAGCCATGGTTTTTGGAGAAATCGACCAGGGTTTGAACTAAAACTTGTTCCTAACATGTTCTAAAGGTTTAGGGGGTGATTCCCCTAAGGTTTTAAGGCTTGAAACCGGAAAAAGGATGGGTTTCGAACTTAGGGTTAGAAAACCCTAAAATCGCTACTTTGAGCTCGGATTTACCTCGTTTTCAGCGGTTTAAAGCTCCGATTCTTGGTACTTTCGTGTAGGGAATGATGAGAGCTTCGATTTGGTTCAAGATTGAGATGATTCGGTTGAGTATTGAGAGAGTAGTGGTAGAGAGAAGATGGAGAGATGGTGGTGGCCGGAAATGAAGGTAGGAGAGAGAAAGAGAAGATGTAAAATGATAACTCTCTCTCATTTAGGGTTTATATATCCCGCGTGATGTTTGGGTCCGTTTTCGTTGCTCGGTTCGCAAATTCGTTAAGTTTCCGGAAAATTTCGCGTAATTTAAATTAATTAAAGAGTTTAAATTAATTATTTTGATGAGTTTCAAAATTGTAAAATGTTATTTATTTTATTTTATTAAATTATTTTCGTTTGTGTCGTGTTTTCGTTTTCGTTTCGTCAGATCGCGTAACCTTCGCGCGTAATTCGTTCGAATCGTCACCCGAACGAATACGACGATGGTTTTGCTTTCTGACTTTTGTTTTCTACTTTTCAGTCATTATTTCAGAACTCTAAACTCACAGATATGTTTGTGTGAATCGTCACCCACGCAAACACACTGTCAGTTCGTTATTCTGAAATAACACTGCATTTGTGTTTGAATTGTGTTTCCTCACTGTCGGACTCAACTAAACATCTTGTTTTCACATTATTCTTGTACTGACTTGTCGGCCATCTGATTCCTGTCATCTGTGGACATCAGATCGCAACCGATATGTTTTCGTTGTTCACTTGAACTCTGTTGTTTCCTGTGATTCGTTGTGTTAACTGTACTTAAGTTTTCACTTGAATACACACAACTATTGTATGTTGTACTTACTGTATTTAAGTTTACACAAAAATACGTACAACTATGTATTGTATTTTGAAATCTGATAATACCATTACTGTTCATGAACATGTATTTACACATAGTATAAGGTGAAAGTACACATACCGTACGGACTTGCCGGACGATTTGGCACTTGCTGTTACAGTCTCCCCTTGTTAAAGAAATTTCGTCCCGAAATTTAAGCATCAAAGTCGGGCTTCAATTCTCGAACAGATGGGGATACTTTGCTTTCATGTTGTCCTCACGTTCCCAGGTAAATTCTGGTCCACGCTTGGAGTTCCATCGAACCTTTACAATAGGGATACGGCTTCGTTTCAGTCTCTTGACTTCACGTTCCATAATCTCTACAGGTTCTTCAATGAAATGTAGTTGTTCATCAATTTGTATCTCTTCCAATGGTATGATCAATGTTTCATCTGCTAGACACCTCTTGAGATTTGATACATGGAACACATCGTGTACTCCACTGAGTTCATCAGGGAGTCTGAGTCTGTATGCCACAGGACCTATGCGTTGAGTAATCTCAAACGGTCCGACATACCGAGGTGCTAGCTTGCCTTTAGCTCCAAACCGAACTACGCCTTTCCATGGGGACACTTTCAACATAACACGGTCACCCACATCGAATTCCAAAGGCTTGCGTCGTTTGTCTGCGTAACTCTTTTGGCGACTACGTGTTGCTTGTAATCGTTGTTGTATCTGGGCAATCTTATCAGTAGTTTCCTGAATAAGCTCAGGCCCAGTTATTCTGTTGTCTCCCACTTCGGTCCAACAAATTGGAGACCGACATTTTCTACCGTAAAGTGCTTCGAACGGAGCACATCCAATGCTACTATGGTAGCTTTTATTGTAGGAGAACTCAATGAGCGGTAAATGTGAGTCCCAACTTCCACCGAAGTCTAGGATGCATGTTCTCAACATATCCTCTAGGGTTTGAATGGTGCGCTCGCTTTGTCCATCCGTTTGTGGATGATAAGCAGTGCTCAAGTTAACACTTGTCCCTAAGGATTGTTGCAATGATTGCCAGAACCGCGAAGTAAATCGACTGTCCCGGTCTGAAATAATAGACAATGGCACACCGTGCCTCACTACTATTTCCTCAATGTATAGTCTTGCAAGTTTCTCCATCTTGTACGTCTCTCTGATGGGCAAGAAATGTGCGGACTTGGTCAATCGATCAATGATGACCCAAATCGAATCATGTCCGCTGGAAGTGCGGGGCAGCTTGGTAATGAAATCCATAGCTATTTGCTCCCACTTCCATTGTGGTATCTCCGGTTGTTCCAGCAAACCCGAAGGTTTCTGGTGTTCAGCTTTGACTTTGGCACATGTGATACATTTGCCAACATAAGTAGCAATGTCTTTCTTCATACCCGGCCACCAATAAAATGACCTAAGATCTTGGTACATTTTATCAGCACCAGGATGAACTGAATAACGTGTCTTGTGTGCCTCGTCAAGAATAAGTGTACGAAGCTCATCCACTGCTGGAATCCAGACACGATCCAAGTAGTAGATAACTCCATCTTGTTTGGTCTCGAATTGTTTCTCGGCTCCACAATCGAGCTCGCGTTTCAAATTGTCTCTTGCCATTGATTCTTGTTGTGCTTGTAAGATGTGATCTCTCAGACTAGTTTGCACCGTCATTCCCATAGCGCGAACGCGTAAGGGTTTGACTCTTTCCTTCCGACTCAAAGCATCTGCAACAACATTTGCTTTGCCCGGATGGTATTTGATCACACAGTCGTAATCGTTCAGGAGCTCAACCCAGCGTCTTTGTCTCATGTTAAGCTCCTTTTGATCAAATATGTGTTGTAGACTCTTGTGATCTGTGAAGATAGTGCACTTGGTACCATAAAGGTAATGTCTCCAAATCTTTAAAGCAAAGACAACAGCTCCCAGTTCAAGATCGTGTGTTGTGTAATTCTTCTCGTGTATCTTCAGTTGTCGTGAGGCATAAGCAATGACTTTGTCTCGTTGCATCAAAACACATCCGAGTCCCTGATGGGAAGCATCAAAATAAACTACAAAGTCATCATTGCCTTCTGGGAGTGTCAAAATTGGAGCATTGCACAATCTTTGTTTCAGTGTCTGGAATGCCTCTTCTTGTTTCTGAGTCCACACAAAAGGTTCAGACTTCTGAGTGAGTTTGGTGAGAGGCAAGGCTATCTTAGAGAAATTCGAAATGAATCTCCGATAATAACCTGCCAATCCCAAAAATGATCGGATCTCTGTCGGTGTTGTAGGCACATCCCAGTTCTTGATTGCTTCTATCTTGGCAGGATCCACATGAATACCATCACTGTTAATCACGTGACCCAAAAACTGAACTTCTCTTAACAAGAATTCACACTTAGAGAATTTGGCATAGAGTCGTTCTTCTTTCAGAAGCTCTAAAACTTTCCTGAGGTGTTGCTCATGTTCCTGCTTGGTTCTTGAATAAATCAGTATATCGTCAATGAAGACGATTACAAACTGATCTAGATACGGCTTGCACACCCGGTTCATTAAATCCATGAACACAGCCGGTGCGTTAGTTAATCCAAATGGCATCACCATGAATTCGTAATGACCATATCGAGTACGAAAAGCCGTCTTTGGTATGTCTTCTTCTTGAATCCGGAGCTGATGATAGCCTGATCTCAGATCTATCTTTGAGAAGTACTGTGCTCCTTGTAACTGATCGAACAAATCATCAATCCTCGGTAACGGGTACCGATTCTTGATGGTGAGTTTGTTGAGTTCTCGATAGTCGATGCACATTCTGAAAGTTCCATCCTTCTTTTTAACAAAAAGAACCGGAGCTCCCCACGGGGAAAAGCTCGGTCGGATGAATCCTTTATCGAGAAGTTCTTGCAACTGGTTAGATAACTCTTGCATCTCCGATGGTGCGAGTCTGTATGGAGACTTGGCTACAGGAGTTGCTCCCGGAATCAAATCGATGCGGAACTGCACCGCTCTCTCGGGTGGCAGTCCCGGTAAGTCATCCGGAAACACTTCTGTAAAATCTCTCACAATTGGTACATCTTGAATCTTTATTTCTTTCTTGTCTTTCTGAATTACGTGAGCTAGGAATGCGACACATTGTTTCCGTAAGCACTTGCGAGCTTTCATGCATGAAATTATCTTGACACTGCGTTTCGCTTGATCTCCTCGAATCTCCAAGACCTCATTGTTCTCCATAGGAATACGTAGTAGTTTATCAGAACAGATGAACTCAACTCGGTTAAGAGATAGCCAATCCATTCCGATGATGATGTCGAAACTGCCCAGCTCCATCGGTATCAAGTCGATGGAAAATGTATGATCACCAAGTGTTAGTGGGCAATTCCTAAGTACTGTGTCAACTGTAATTTGTTTGCCATTAGCTATCTCAATACTATAAGGGGAGTCTAATGATTCCTCAACATGATTAAGATGGCTAGCAAAATCGGATGAGATAAAACTCTGATCCGCACCAGTATCAAATAATATAGAGGCATAGAAATCAGATAGAAGAAATGTACCCGTAATGACGTTCGGGTCTTGTCTAGCTGCAGCAGCTCCTATCTGAAAGGCTCGTCCTCTTGGTGCTTGAGCCCTTTGTTGATTTCTCTTGGGACAATCCCGAGAGAAGTGACCAGGTTCACCACAATTGTAGCAGGACCTGCGATCAGTAGCAGCAGCAGTAGTGGCTGCATTATTGTTTCTGTTTGGAGCTCCCGTGCTCCTGCAGCGGTTTGCCCAATGGCCAAACTTTCCACAGTTTGTGCATTGCATGCACTGAGAGTTTGGCGCGTGATGATACCGACAAGTGTTGCACAAAGGTGCAGTGCCAGTGTAGGGCTTTCTGACTTGCAGTGGTGGTGGCTGATTAAGCATTGGGGCTTGAGTAGTGGCAGCAAAGTTCCTTGCCACTTTTTGTTTCTTAGCCGGACGTTTATCCGACTTCTTGGAAGTTCCAGCTTTGGTTGTTTCAGCCTCATCCTTCAAAACTCCAGACTTTACCATCACCTTGGTAAGTTTAGCTGAGAGGGAGATAGCAGCCTCCAAAGTAGCAGGATATGCAGCCAACACGATACTTTGGATGCAAGAAGGCAATCCCGCCACATAGCGGTCAATCAGCTTTTCCAATGTTGGTACCATTTCTGGCACCAAAGCCACCAACTCATGATACCGAGTGGTGAAGGTCATATGATCAGCCCCCTTCATCACATGGTTCAAGAGTTCCGTTTCCAGCAGTTGTAGTTCGTGTTTCGGACAGAACTCGTTCCTCAGAAGAAGTTTAAATTCTGCCCATGGCATCGCCATTGCTTCATCTCTTCCCTTTGCTCGAATCTGAGCATTCCACCATGTCAGTGCTCGCTTGCTGAATGAACCAGCTGCATAGCGAACTTTATGGTGTTCTGGACAGTTGCTAATGTCCAGAGTGTTCTCCATCTTTTCTAGCCATTGGATCAGTCCAACAGCTCCTTCAACCCCGGTGAAACTTGGGGGCTTGCATCCTACAAAAGACTTGTAGGAGTAGTCCGAAGTATGACTAGTGTTTCCACTAGCCTCTCCTGTAGTATGGCCAGAATTGTTATTGTGGCCTTGGATCCTGTTTATCATTTCTGGTATGACATCTTTCAGCTGACTTGTCAATTGAGTACTCAGCAGGGTTGCCAAAGCGATAGTAGCAGGATCTATCATCTGAACATTGCTTGAGCCTGGTGGTGGAGAGTGTGGAGGAGGAGGTGGAGGTGGAGGAGAGTCAGGTGGTGTTGGTGTCGAAGAGTGCGGAGCTGAACCTTGAGTCAGCGGTAATAGAGGTGGTTGTCTTCGTGGCGGCATTCTGATCATAACCGAGAAGAAATCGGTTAGTGCAGTGATCAGAAGCAGAAGACATTATGCAAATAGAATCATATATCATAAGAACTCTACATGAGGGTCCCTAGGTTATAGTCTAGGCCAAACCGTTTAAGTAATATGACCTATATTTCTCTATAACCATGGCTCTGATACCAATCTGTCACACCCCGGGCCGGCGGGAACGGATCGGGTTTTCCCGTCGGGCGGAAGGTTCCCGGGGCGCGATATCTTGGAGTGATAATCAAATGATCAGATTGTTTACATAGCACATGAGATATAAATGAGAAATGCTAATCATGACATGAAATAGAATTACAAAGTTAAATTACATTGTACATCATAATTTAACTAAGTAAATCTAATCAAAAAGAATCAATGAGTTTATATCTTGAACTGTACAAGATATACAAAAGTGATTCACTGTTTTGTCATATCAAAAGTATGCAGTCAAAAGTAAGCTAGGTCTTCTACAAGTCCACTAGCTTAACACTTGCACAATTGTATCTACACCTGTCCGTCACCTGAGAAAACATGCATTTAAACAAAGTCAACACTAGGTTGGTGAGTTCATAAGTAAGTAAATTGAAAACCATTGAATTGATCATGCACACATCCACAATGTCATCGTTGTTGCTTGTAATACTTGTTTCATCTGTACTACCCAATGGCCTCTCCTTAGTTATATGTACAAGTAGTGTATCACCTGATCAAGTATGCTTATATATAGGGAATCCTGAAAGGGTCAAGCCCAGACGCTATCCCACCACATACTCAATCAAGTTCCACACCACTTGTGATACAACTAAAGATATCCATTTCCCCGCTTATTCATCGCACTTGAGATGTATTCAGTTATTGTATTGATGATAGAATAATATATTGTATGGGGTTTAATTATCAATCCGAAGTATTGATAACCCTCGATGTATTAAGGAATTTTAGATTAATATAATCTTGTCCTTGAATTATTCTATACTTGAGGTGGGTTAACTGATGATACTCTATTAAGTATTAAGAGTGTGAGTTAACCCCTTGCAACTTATCCTTGAACCATAGTGCATAGAGCCTAAAAGGAATCCATTGTACTCCTCACGTAATCAGAGTACAATGCATCCGATTTACCTCTACCACCTTGCATGTACCGCGGCCTCAACGAAATCTATTACTAGTAGTGTAACATGAGAGCAGATCACCTTCTCAACCTACTAGTCAATAGGGTTTTCGCTGGATTAATTACTTATCACTGTAGATTAATATCACCATGTGTCGCTTACCAGAACCTGACTTGAGGTCGCCCTGTCACCGGTCATACGTTACCGGCCAATGAATCAATACGATCAACATACTGGCCCTACAAGCTAGAGGTTTGTCAAACCTATGGTACCACTATGCTATCGTCGGTTTAGTCACGTCAAACTAACTGGTCAGCGAATTTAAGGGACTTACATGATCACTTGAACAAATTGGCACATGATTGAAGTGATATAATGCAAACAGGTCAAATGTAATTAATTGTAATTGTATTCACTTGTATCGTTGTTCTCGTTGTCATATGTTCTCCGTGATATTAACAAAGTTAAATAAGAACTAGTCTTATTAAGTTATGTTAATTAATTGAGTGAATGATGTTGTTATCATGAAATTATGTTATCATGATTATCATTCCATGCTACTTGTTCTTCTTGTAATATGTGTTGAGTTGTAAAGTTAAGTGTTATAAGAGCTAGTCTTAATACACTTATTTAACTCTTGTATTGAATGATGTAATAAAGATATATTATCTTTATATCATTCTTGTGTTATGCTCTTGTAATCATGTCATCATGTTTCCTTGTAATGGTTACAATATCATTTCTTGTAAGAATAACTAAGTGTTGTAAGAGTCAACTTACTACTAAGTTATTCTATTGTATCGATGAGTTATGATATTAAAAATATCATCATCATCTTATCTTTCCTGTATTCTTGAATTCAAACAAGCATGCATACAATGATTTATGATAATAAGCAATTTAATATCAAATAATCAAAGTATTAGCAATATGTAAGCAAAACTTTTAAATAAATAAAAGTAAAGCATGTTTCTCAGCCCCGAGAGTTTAAAATCAGTAAAGATTAAAGAAAAGGGGCATATGAACTCACCTTGTAGATGTTGGGGTTGACTTAGCTTAAACGAAAGAATGCACGCGCTCTGAGTTGTAATTGAGTTTGTTTTCACGATCCTGTATTGATTTAACGTTGTTTGCAACTTGTAAGTATAAGTTCATAGAGCTTTGTATGTATATGTGTAAATGTTAACCCTAAGGTTGGCTTTCACGCGTAAGACTTGGTCATGATCACCGTTCGGTCTCTTATGTTGGTTTTAAGTCAAAAACCTTATGAGTTACTATCTTGTAATCTTTGAACTTGACTCATTCTTGCACTTGTACACTTTGATTTTATGAAATGTGTTAAACCCAGTGGTTTAAAATGATGTGTAGACCGAACTATGTGACCAAGTCCTATGTTGGCCTCTAGGTGATTTGTTGGGCCCTAGGCCCAAACCTATGGGCCTTGGACTGTTCTTGAATAATTGAGAGGATTAGACCATGTTAGGACATGTGGATCAATGATATACGTTGTGGAAATACGAAAGCTTGGTCAATTGCTAAGAGGCCTAGTGACTAGGTGGCCTTGTGGGCCTCCATTGGGCCACGATGGGAAACTGTTGGGCCTGAAAGAGTTGCTGGGTTTAGTTCCACTATTGGGCCCAGGAAAGTAAATGGGCCGCATCAAGAGTCTTGAGACAATAATGGCCAACTGATGGCTAGTGGTGGAGTTGGGCCTCGAAGTTGACTGGCTCTTGCCAAATTAAATGGCTGAAACAACAGGTTACGTGGGTATGTGAGCCAAAGGAGAAATGCTACTAGTTACAACATTCAATTAATCAATCTAATGTAGCCAAGGTTGGTCATGAGGGTGATGATAACAGCCTAGGTATAGGGTGTTTCAGCCAAAACCGGTTGACCAAATGAAAGTGGTGCTCGGCCGGATGGGTTGAGGTGGCCGAAGCACCTAGCTGTCGAATGAAAGGGGTGAGTCACGAATGAGAGGCGCATGACTTGACCAGCGAATGGTGGTCGAATGATGGTGCCGGCGGAAGAGGTGGCTGGCGAATGAGTGAAAGTGGCGAATGATGATGATTCTGTCGAATGTATCAATGGCCGAATGAAGGTTTACTGTTCGAATAGCGACTGGCTCGAATGGGGTGTGTGGCGAATGAAAGGTGGCGAAGAGACTTCAGCCGGCGAATGATGAGTACCAGAATGAAGGTGGCGAATAGGGGTCATTCGGCGAATGAAAGCTCCGTATGGGGTCATCCGGCGTATGAGTTGGCTCATTCGGCGAGCTGGATGGCGTCATTCGGCCGTTCGAAGGAAACCAGGCGCAGCCATGGTTTTTGGAGAAATCGACCAGGGTTTGAACTAAAACTTGTTCCTAACATGTTCTAAAGGTTTAGGGGGTGATTCCCCTAAGGTTTTAAGGCTTGAAACCGGAAAAGGATGGGTTTCGAACTTAGGGTTAGAAAACCCTAAAATCGCTACTTTGAGCTCGGATTTACCTCGTTTTCAGCGGTTTAAAGCTCCGATTCTTGGTACTTTCGTGTAGGGAATGATGAGAGCTTCGATTTGGTTCAAGATTGAGATGATTCGGTTGAGTATTGAGAGAGTAGTGGTAGAGAGAAGATGGAGAGATGGTGGTGGCCGGAAATGAAGGTAGGAGAGAGAAAGAGAAGATGTAAAATGATAACTCTCTCTCATTTAGGGTTTATATATCCCGCGTGATGTTTGGGTCCGTTTTCGTTGCTCGGTTCGCAAATTCGTTAAGTTTCCGGAAAATTTCGCGTAATTTAAATTAATTAAAGAGTTTAAATTAATTATTTTGATGAGTTTCAAAATTGTAAAATGTTATTTATTTTATTTTATTAAATTATTTTCGTTTGTGTCGTGTTTTCGTTCTCGTTTCGTCAGATCGCGTAACCTTCGCGCGTAATTCGTTCGAATCGTCACCCGAACGAATACGACGATGGTTTTGCTTTCTGACTTTTGTTTTCTACTTTTCAGTCATTATTTCAGAACTCTAAACTCACAGATATGTTTGTGTGAATCGTCACCCACGCAAACACACTGTCAGTTCGTTATTCTGAAATAACACTGCATTTGTGTTTGAATTGTGTTTCCTCACTGTCGGACTCAACTAAACATCTTGTTTTCACATTATTCTTGTACTGACTTGTCGGCCATCTGATTCCTGTCATCTGTGGACATCAGATCGCAACCGATATGTTTTCGTTGTTCACTTGAACTCTGTTGTTTCCTGTGATTCGTTGTGTTAACTATACTTAAGTTTTCACTTGAATACACACAACTATTGTATGTTGTACTTACTGTATTTAAGTTTACACAAAAATACGTACAACTATGTATTGTATTTTGAAATCTGATAATACCATTACTGTTCATGAACATGTATTTACACATAGTATAAGGTGAAAGTACACATACCGTACGGACTTGCCGGACGATCTGGCACTTGCTGTTACAGTGACGGTGTGGAGGAGTGTGGAGCCAAGTCTTGTTCAAGTGTTTCGTGAGGTTTCGAGTGTTGTGTTACACGATGTGTTAAACGTTCACCAACGTTCGTGTGTTTTTTTGTCACACCCAGAGCCGGCGGGGTAGGATCGGGTTTTCCCCGACGGGCGGAAGGTTCCCGGGGCGCGATATCATGAGTGATAATCGAAAGTGATCAGATTGTCTACATTGCACATGATATAATGAGAAATGCTAAATATAATAGAATTACAAAGTTAAATTACATCAGTATTGTTTATAATTTAACAATGTAAATCTATCATCAACATCATAGATTTCTATCTTGTATTTACACAAGATACACAAAATAAATTGTATAATGATGTCTTCAAAAATATGCAGGTCCAAAAACACTAAGTCTTCTATCTGAAGTCCTAGTCCAAAAGCATAAGCTTCCTAATTGACCTGTTCGTCACCTGAGAGGTCATGCAAAGATAAAATCAACACATGGTTGGTGAGTTCATATTGTTGAGTAATTAAAAATGATTTTGTAAACCTCTTTCGGTAAAGACCCTAACCTCATTAACATCACATGTAATATCCACATCGGTATGCTTATGTATAGGGCATACCCCTGAGTCGAGCCTACAAACTCGCCCAGACGCCATCCCACCACATACTAATACGCATATGACATTGTTGTTAATGATAATTAGGCATTTTTACCTAACACACACTTCCATTTACGATAGTTCAAATGTACACTCAAAACCTTTGTTAAACCCTCGGGTAACAACCTTAATCTCATTAACATCACATGTATCATCCAGATCGGTATGCTTATGTATAGGGCACACCCCTGAGTCGAGCCTACAGCCCGCCCAGACGCCGTCCCACCACATACTAATCCACATGGGACATTGGTGTTAATGAAAATTAAGCATTTCGGTAAAGACCCTAACCTCATTAACATCACATGTAATATCCACATCGGTATGCTTATGTATAGGGCATACCCCTGAGTCGAGCCTACAAACTCGCCCAGACGCCATCCCACCACATACTAATACGCATATGACATTGTTGTTAATGATAATTAGGCATTTTTACCTAACACACACTTCCATTTACGATAGTTCAAATGTACACTCAAAACCTTTGTTAAACCCTCGGGTAACAACCTTAATCTCATTAACATCACATGTATCATCCAGATCGGTATGCTTATGTATAGGGCACACCCCTGAGTCGAGCCTACAGCCCGCCCAGACGCCGTCCCACCACATACTAATCCACATGGGACATTGGTGTTAATGAAAATTAAGCATTTTACCCCTACCTTTAACCCAATGATTTGTCATTCCTTTGTTCCTGTAAATACAACAATTTGGAATCTATGTTGATTCCTTATGTTCATCACAATAGTGATCAACCACAGTAATTGTAGAAACAGTTAAATAAATGCTTAATTAAATAAATAAATAAATAAACATTTAATAAAATCTAAGTCCTAATGATTGGGGCATTTGGTCATACTCGAGTAGACTAGTCTGTCAATCTAGGTACTTAGTAGTTAGGAAATCTGTAAATATCCTCAAACATACGACCTACAAGTCAAACGGTCTAGCTAGGACTTCTTGAAATGTAGGGTTTATGTTTCGTCTGTTTTGGCGTATGTTATCTCTGATATTTCCCAGGCTTTCCCTTGAAAATGATTATTGATTCGTCTGATTCTGTTACAAGATGTACTTGATTCGTTGATACTAGAATACTAGATTCATTGATCAATTGTACACTTGAATCATTGTTCAACAAACACTTGATTTGTAGAACATTGAATTTGTCTTTGCAAAGATTGTTTCGTTTGATTAATTGAAATCACCCATACTTGTTTCGTCAAAATGTTTCGTTTGATTCATTGAAATCACCCATTTGATTCGTCAAAATGTTTCGTTTGATTCCTTGAACTCACACACTTGTTTTGTCAAAATGTTTGGTTTGATCCGTTTGAAATGTTTTGATCTGTTGAAATGTTTTAGTTTAACCCGATTATTCACTTAATTTATAAGTAAATCAGTTAGTAAACCTGCATAAAATCTTCCTAGACATGGTCTAGGATAACATATATATATATATATACATATGTAAACATATAAAATTAAAAGCATTTAAGTAAACAATTTAAATAAACAGTTTACGCATGCTTCTCAGCCCCGTGTTTTAAAACAAAAATGTTAGAAAAGGGGCAATGAACTCACCTGTGTTGCTATGTAAATGTTCTAACACAATTTGCGCGCTCTTGCTGTAGCTTAGTATTCTTCAGTTCCTGAGTTATTTTATAAGAATTCGAATACAATAAGTACGCGTAGTAGTCGTTGTGCCTAATTCTTTGTCTTGGTGTATGCAACTAAGTGTCCTAGTACTAAGCGTATCTAGAGCTTAATCTAACTTAGCTACCCTTTTTATAACCCTAATTCCCATGTTTAGTTACAACATTTATAATTAAATTTTACAAAAATTTGGGCAGAGTTTCCTCTGTTTCTAGTTCAAATCCAGACAATTATATTGTCTATTTTATGGCAAAATCCCAATCAATGATGTTACAACAAACTTTTATAGCTAAATAAACTTGAAAGAAATCAATGACATTTACATAAAGTCCATTTCATTTTAATTTAACAAGATTTTAGAAAAACTATTAAATTTACTTTTAAATAAATTCACCATACCTTTATTTTTATCAAAATATTATTACCTCTCATTCCAAATAAACATTTATACATGTTGGGCCTTAATTGGCCCATTGAATCCATAACAATTCCTTTAGAAGCCTTTGACTTTGAACTTGATAATCAAACTTTTATTTTGATCCATAAGGGTTCTTGGAATTCTTTCACATGTGTTAACTAAATCAATAGATGTTAGCATTTATATCAATGTGTTATTGTGTTTCATGACAACCCATATCACTTAATAATCCTACTTCTTTGTCTTAAGTTAAAACGAAATAATAACAATCCTCAATTCATGCATGCATTCATGTGATTTCCCATGCACTTCTATCCCATGCACACACATGCACTCACAATACATATTACACGCATGCATGTGTTCTTGCATTCCTATTTTAACCAATTTAAGCAACATTTAGGTTCAACATTTTGATTAGGGCAGCGAACCTATTTGTTTTGGCCAAGGGTTCGGCTATCTTTAATGCAAGGGTTCGGCTACTGCGACTCCAACGAACCCTTAGGGTTCGGTTGCATGCCTATCTCTGGTTACAGGTTCGTCACCCCCATATGGTTCGGTTAACATCAATGGGGTTCGGCTGACCAAAGGTTCGGCCAATTAGACATTAGGTTTGCTGGTATATGATGGTTCGTAGCTCACCATGTAAGGGTTTGTTTACAACCAAAGGTTCGGCCGCTTGTTGGCCATTCTAGGGTTCGATGATAGCCATAGATTCGGCTCGTTAACAAAGGTTCGCGGGCACAGGTTCGGTTAACAGAAAGGGCAGGGTTCGTGAGCCAGGGACACAGGTTCGTTGCAGGTAGTTAGCAGGGTTCGTTGCAGGGTGGTTCGAGTGTCATAGGTTCGCGAGGTACCAACAGGTTCGGCTCCAGGGTTCGTGGCACCTTGGAAAGGGTTCGGCCGACCACCACTTCTCACGAACCTGCAATCAACTCCAAGTTCCTTGTTTATTTCGAATCCTAACCTGTTGCAATTCATCCCTAACAGTTCCTAAACACATATGTCATCTTTATCTAAGTATTTTAAGTGTCTAGTATCGATGATAATAGCAAGACCATGAGACTCGTGAAAACCCTATAAAAACCGAAAATAAAATGGATTTTTACCTTAGATTTCGTGGATGAAATTTCACAATGCTTGTACTTCTGAAATCTACATGATGAGAGGACCGTAATGACGCCTAAAACACTTGAATCCAATGAGATTTAAGCTTCCAAATCTTAGAAAGAAGATTGATCTTGAGTGAGAACTAGAGAGAGAGGGTAGGACGAAATTTAGAGGGAGAAGTGGGTTGGTGAAGATGGTTATGGCAATTTAATGCCATAATAAGTGATTCCATCACACCCAGTTAGTCGGTCTCATTCGGTTTCGCGTAATATGTCGATTTCGCGTAGTTTTCGTGACGAAATGACACGATTTTAAAAATAGAAATCATTTAATTATTCTAAGTTGTGATTCCTAATAAATTAACTAATATCTTCTTATTTATCAAATTTAAAATATTAATTTACTGTTTAAATCGAAATGTACGGTCGTCGCGCGTATTCGTTCGAATCGTCACCCGTACGAACACGGTGATAACTATACCTTTCAATCTTGTTTTCTAAATATAGAATATCATTCAGAACGTTAAACTTACAGATATATTCGTACAGATCGTCACCTATACGAATAACCCGTCAATTTAGCATTCACGTAACAATATTCGTGTGTTTTGTTCTTTAAAGTCTAGCATACGTTTATACATAATAAATCCTAAACAAATAATCACATGATGGTTCTGTATTGTCAGATAATTATCTAACTCAAGATCCATTGTTCTGAAATGTGTTTCTGAATTTGTTCTATGACAACACAAAATGATAATGATAAATGATATGAATGTGAAACTTACTGAAATGTATAAGATTCGTACCTGTTTTACTGTTCATGTACTGTAGAGATCACTGTTCCGGTGACGGTTTCGGCACTGATGTTACAGTTTGACACGACTGTGCGGTTTCTCGATAATTCCTCGAATTATCTTGTTGTGTGTCAGTGTTTGTTCTGTCGTGCCACGTGCCACACTAAAGTAAACTAATTCTAGTGCCATGTGTACAAATAGCATTAAAATAAACATTTAAATAATCAATAAGCTGACCTGGAAATTGCGGGGTGTCACAATAACTCTTTATAAAAGAGGAAAAAAAAAGAGGAGGGGCCATGGATTAGAACCCGCGACCACAGCGCACAGAAGGAATGAACTTACCAACCGAGCCTGCCAACATTTGTGTCAAAATCCATTTTCCACCAATTTATCATGTCCTATTAGATAAGAAAAAACCCGCCGACATTGGTAATTAAGATATAGGTAATGAGAGGTGTTGTTGGAGAATTTTAAGAATCAATTATAAATTTCTATTGGATCGCATATGAATTCAGTTTCTGAAATCAATATTTCTACTACTATTAGCTAAATAAATTTGATCAAAGAATAATCCAATAGAATCAGTGTGGTATGAATTTGTTTCGTGTTCTTTCTGCGCATTCGTTTTCTGTGATTATCACCAACCAACAAGATGGAAGTTATTGGCTGTTGGCTTTGCAGGTAAAATCAATTTCACAGGCCAAGTTAATTCCGATTATAAGAATTTAGTAAATTTCTTTTAGGTTTCAGGGTGCTGCCCCCTGACTCCTACCAAGTGTTCTCAAGTTGTAGGTTTTTCTCTTGAATGATATGGGTCGGTCATGTTGGATTTGATTCCTTTGTTTCAGATTTGAACAAGAACAAGTTTGTATACGAAATCAGTAAATAATATGAGATTAGATGAAACCTGTGAATCCAGTAAACGCATTGTTGATTCCTGACATGATGCTTGAGAGATGACGATCCGATCGGTTCCCGTTTAGGGTGTATAGTGAGGATGGGTTAGGAGAGCTCGGTGAGGGAGGTTCAAGAAATCCAGAGATTAGGGATTTCTAATGATGATGCTAGTCACCTTAACTATGAGCCTTAAGCTCCTTTATATATACACCCTAAGGGGAAACCCTAATTAGGATAAATAAGGATAATTTCGTCCATCTAATAATTATCTATCTATTAAAGGTAATTAAGTAATTGATCTATTTAGTTAAATAATCATGAGGGCCATATTGTAAATATTTAGTCTTACAGGTCACACCCGACCCCTTAGCGGGAGATGAGCCGTTTGTTAGTGTGAGCCAGGCGACTAAGTCTTAGCTGGTCAAAATAAAAAGGTAAAGAAATCAATCTCATTTACAGTCTTTGTTAATGTAAATCTTTCTTCTTCGATCTTCTACTAAAAAGGTTGTTTTTCAGCAAATTTATACAACTTTTTGGATTCTTTAATGAGGATGTTGAACTTATTAGACAAATAATTAATCTTACAGGTTATGTATGATCAATGCAAAAAAACATCATGTGGAAAAAGAAAATGAAGATAATGATCTTGATTTTTGTTATTTAGAGATTTAAGTATAAAAATTAGCAGGCTGCAAATGATCCCAACACTCATGCTTGATCTAATTACTCCTGGATTTGAGCTTCTGAATGACAAATCTAGATCTGGACTAGTAATTTTTAGAGAATATGGTTAATAGTAATACTTTCTATCACCAAATATAACACCTAACTGTTGTACATTTTAGTGTAACTGAATGTAAAGAAATATTAAAAAGCTGGAGGTGCGGAGTGCAGACTCGTTTAATATTTATGAGCTTCTGACCAAGTGCGGAAGTTGCTCCCCCTTGCGGGGTTCAAGGGGCAGGGCCACTGGTGGCAGTCCCGCTGGCCAGTCAGCGGGAAGATGCACAAAAAAACCGGTTAACCGAACCGGTACCGGTTTGTAACCAGTTTTTAAACCGGTTATTGCAATCGGTTATAGGTTTTTGAAAAAACCGGCGGTTTGGGACCGGTTTGAGGTTTCAAGAGACCAAACCGGTTAATAACCGGTTAACCGGTCCAAATCACTAAAAAATCGGTTATTTATAGGTTAACCGGTTCGGTTAACCGGTTTCGGTTATTATACGGTTTCAGTTTTTGAGCTTGAAAAACCGGTTATTGGAAAAAACCGGTTTCTAGCCTTTGACCGGTTAACCGGTTCGGTTATTCCAAAACCGGTTTTCGACCGGTTAACCGGTTTGTGCACCTCTAGGAACGGGTCAAGGGGGCTTGTGAGATAAAAAAAAATCCCACAAATTTAAACAATTTTTTTAAATAAAATTGATTTAAAAAAAATATTTTTTGTAAATATTTTTAAGTGTGTTTTTTGATAAAAAAATACTTTATTTTTAATTTATTAAAATTATTTTTTAATATACAAAAGGTATAAAATATTATTATCATCATTTTTATAATTATTTAATAAATTAGAGAATATAATTACACTTATCATTTAATATGAGAGATAATGAATGGGAGTATTAAAAAAATGACATGTGGCAATAATAGTTTAAGAAAATGACATGTGACATTAGTGGTCTAATAACTAGACATGTGACAAAAAAATATGTTTATTTATTATAATAGTAAGATTCATAGTTTGTAAATAAAGTGCACCAATTGTGTAAAAAAACACGGTTAATAGCGCGCGCACACAAGTCGCTTGAACAAACAATTAGTCAGGAATCAAAGGTCAAAATTAAAATGAAAATTCCTAAATTAATCCTCTGATTTTTCTATTGAATGAGAAAAGAGATTTTCTTTATAAAATTAGGATTTTATTTTAAATCCAAGAGATTTATTAAAGTTGCTACATTATAAACACGTGTATTACATGAATTGTATAATTGATAACATATAATTACAATTGATAACATATAATTTTATAATGTCTACGAAAAATTTATATAATGTGTATAAAAATTTAAATAACGAAAATATTTTTATTGCGTGACATTGTTGTTTTGTTTGCAATTTACAATCTTTATCAAATACCAATAACTTAAGTTTATTACAATATTTAATAGATGAGAGATGTGAAAACAAAATTTTAGATTGTTTATTAAAGTGACACATGTTATTTGAAAACTTTTATTTATTATATAGTATATATTAATCAAATTGACAAAGAAAAAAAATGCAGTTTTCCTAAATTGAAAATTTGAAAGAAGGTAAAAAATTGTTAAAAATAAAACAATAAATTGATATATTTGGGTATTGCTTTAAAAAGGCAAATACTCGTAATTTTAACTTGAAAATAGACGGTGTTATAGAGACATGGACTAAAATGATAGCCTTTTTTAAAAATACAATGTCTCCTGTCTAAAAATAAAACTGTTGAATTAAAATAACAATTTGAGTAAACCATAATAACTAAAAAAAGTTAAAAACTTTACTCTCAAACATAAATTACAAGCGTATTATTTGGTAATCTCATAAGCCTCAAACTTGTTCAAATTACACAACCCCTCTTTTTTTTTTGTCGGATCCATCCATTTCTTAACCGGTCCCTGTTTTGATCAACAAAGTAAATAACCGATTTCATTTAGGTTTGGATTTTCGACAGGTTCTGGATCCGATTTTGGCTGGGTAAAGGTGGAACCAAGTAATTCCGATTCCAATTATGATTTCTCTAACAAATTGAAACCATTCCTATCAGTTCGGGTTGAACCGGTTAAGGAACCGGTTTTGTTGCCCACCTCTACTTCAAAGGCACGAGCACAAAACAAGTCGCCCTCGTTTAAATTAAACAAACTTTAGTTCAATCACACCAGCTTGCTTAAACTCCTATGCAGATCCTTAATTTTTTTTTCTAATTTATATTCAAAGCAACTTATTTCACTTGCAAGAACCAGAAAAACCTTGTATCAAAGAGCAATACAGGGAACAATTTTAATTATAAAAAATCCTAAAAAAAACTCTCATCAATAGACTTGCAACCTAATGTACAAAATTAGAAAAGTCAATGAATTTGACTGCTGTTTTCAATTATACATGATACCATAAAATCAAGGGCTTGAATCGCATTGGTCAATGGTGTGGTACTAAAAATAAATTAGATTGTTGCTAAAAGAAAAGAAAAAAAAAAACAATTACAACAGCTCAAATACATACTTTCTTGCTTCCAAAATTCACTTTACAAGCAGCAACAACAGGGGAAAAACAAGAAGCTAAACAGCCTCTAACCCTAATGATTCAAGCCAACTAATTTTAAAAACGATCATTTGTCGTCACAAGAGGATTTCGTCTTTTTTACATTAATCCTCCGAAAGATAGATATATCGAAAAATCAAGTCTCTTATCGATGATCTACACTTAAATCCAGCCAATTATGTATGATCTTTAATGATTAATTTCTTTTCAAATCCGTCCTTTTGGTTAAAAGTTGGTTGTTCATTTCTTTGTATTTAGCTGGTTCCGTACCTTTCAGTAGTTATTAGGCCAATTGATCTGAGGCGTGGGTCCAGCCAGTGTTTGGGATTGTTGGAGAAGTGGGTGAACCGCACTGGGAAAAGTCCCATGGCTGGCTTGTGGTGGCGTATATGCAATCTGACCGCCTTGAGGAATGTTATAGAAAGAATTATCCTGCAAACCCGACATGTCTTGACCAGGTGAGGTCATCCATACACCTGACCCTTCACTCTGCAAATAGAAGATTCAAACATGTTATTTTTCATGATATGCATATGAGGTAAAAATAAGGCATAACTTAGGCTACGTCATGGGTTACAGGGCTCGTAAGTAACAGATGGAGACATTTCAATCTTGGTTAAAAATTATGAGATGCGCTGCGATGCATTTGGTCCCAAAATCTGATGCATGATGTGCGATGCGAGGACATCACGTAGCGATGCACCCTTATCATAAAATACTAAAAATTTATTTAAAGATAATATTTTAACTTAATTACTTATAAACACTAAAATACAAGAAATTTAAGTACATATATACAAAAGAAAGTTCTAGGTACCACCAAAGAAGATTTATGTACAGCCTAGAAAAATAAGACTTTAAACGTACAAGAAATCTATATGCATTTTAAAATATAAATAGATAATTACAAGTTTACTTAAAACTTTTACACATAAAGATGCCTTTTTTTATATTTTTTATCAGGGATGCTTTTCATAATAATAAAAAAAAATAAAAAAAAAACCAAATAAAGCCAATATAAACATAGCAATACTTAGGTTTTGTTAGCATCTTGGTTTTGAATTGAGAAATGTGCTCCAATTTCCAAAAGTCCGATGCACGATGTATGATACGCAATGCAAGCACATCACATACGGTCATACGGAGATGCGTTTGTTGAAAAATATATTAAAACAAAAAAATATACATTGGTAGTATGATACTAGCTAAAAAATAATCAAAAAGAAAAGTATCCTGGGTGCTTAAAAAAATCAAAGAGTGACCTTTATACTTTAATAGTCCAAATGTAGACTTATAAATGCTTAAAAAGTAAAAAAGTCTCGAATTATTTAATAAAAAAGTCCAACCCAACTAAAAAAATCACGTTACACGCATCAAGCGCATTTTGCGATGGCAATGCATCTTGCAAATTGCGGCGTAACACTGGCGCATCATGTAATCGCATTGTAACATTCATTGTGTTGCTCTTTGGACACCGTATCAGTGCATCATGTACGCAAGATAAGCAACAATTTAAAACCAAGATTAGCATTCAGTTTTCATTGTCTTCTGCATCCTCTCCACGGCTCCATCATCTTCGGGTTTCGTTTCCTAACCTACGTCTCCAAGGTTTCTCCAACTTCTATCATATCCAGGTAGTGCCAGCCTTCTTCACCATTTTCTCCAAGGTTCGCGCGACTCATTTACAAATTTAAAAATAAAATGAAAATCAAAAAGTTCTAAGCATCATTCGAGCACCACAATATGTAGAATCTATCACAATATGGTTGATCATGACATCATGTAAACGTAGCGCAACAAGGGTTGTGATGTGCTCTGATCATTGCATCCTCGCAACAACGCAATATGAATATTACGCGCAATTTAAAACCACGGTCTTACTGAGTTTGAGTATTTAAGCAAATTAGAATATAGATTGATTAAATCTAATCAAGTATGATGAAATTTCTTATAATTTAGTGTTTAAAATTTAACAATTTGAGATTTATTATCACCAAATTATTTTTTATTTTTTTAGTTACAAACGCCTTGCAGAGTGAAGTGAGCACATTGTGCATCGTGCAAAGGCTTTTGTGATCAAAACGCATCGAAAAGTACTTTTTAAAACTAAAGCTCCACATTATTTTATATTTTATAATACAAAAAAGAATCTAGTACATGTAATCCTTGTATTTAGAGAGAAATTTTGGGAAATTCACATCATGAACCATTCATAAGTTTGTGTTGGTTTATGTCCGTTTGTGTTCGTGAACCATTTGTTAAGAATATCAACGAATGAACAAGAACACAATTTTCTTAACTGGGTTCATTTAATCTTTCGTCATTGTTTATTTGTGTGGTTAAATCCACACAAACTAACAAGCTCGCTCCGTTGTGCAGGTTGAACATCTTAAAGTCAAACTTATAACAAAAAATTTATCAACTAAAATACATGGAACTTACCTGCTGTCCAGTATTGTAGACTTTACTTTCTTTAAACTGGGATCCACCAAGGTCTTCATTGGGGGTCGAATTGCCAGCTGTGGCAGCTGAGCCAGAATTATAGCCAACTGGGTTTAAACCATATGGTCCATAGCTTCCGGGCATTCCAACATTAACAGGGTTCCCAGCATTACTACTCATTTTGTATTGTGGAAGCGGGTATTTAGCGCTAACCACTGGTGGGGCCGGGTACATGTTACCAGCTTGAGGTTGTTGTGGGAATGTATTATTACTCAGAAATTGATAATTAGCTGGTGGAGGAACATAAAATGGGGAGAAAAACGGCCCATATGGGATAAAATTTGGAGGGTAATGTGGTAAATGAACCCCAATTGGTTGCCTGAAAACAGGTAAGGGTTGCTGAGTCATGGCTATGGAAGTTTGCATAAATCCACCAGTTTGTGTGGTGGTTATTGGTGTTGGACCAGCACCAGATAACATTGGTGAGTTCCCAACCTGCAGTTCAAATTCCAAACATTATGATTTAGGCTTCGTATAATTATATACTATGTTAAATGGGTAAAATCAAACGATTTAGCTAACAACATAATAGTTTAAAAGTTGACCAAACTGTACTTTGCAATCCATAAAACCTTCTAAATCACTTTATTCAAAACATTATATTATTATATTAACAAAACATTTCTGTAATCACATTTAACACGAAATAATTTATCTAATAAATAAAAAGCTTAAAGTAAAAGTTCTATCGTTCAAAATTTCCTGTTGTGACCTGAAATCATTTTGAGTCTTATAATAATTACTTTGTTCAGATATTAGATTATCATTGTAATAATATATATCTCCTGAGATCACATTTAACAAAAGAACTGAGGCTGTTTTAATTTGTTGCACAATAAATCACCTTTGTTCAAAAAAGTTTATCATTGTAATAAAATATATACTGTGATCAAATTTAACATAAACTATTTATATGAAGTTCACAAAATTAGGGAGGGAGTATTCCCCATCAAAATTTCCCATTCTGACCTAAAACCATTTTTAACACTCACAAAATAAATCACTTTAACAAAAAAGGAGCTTTTTAGTTGTAACCGTATAACAATATACATTTTCAGCAATCACTAATCACCATTAATAAACAAAAAAAATTACCAAAAAACCTAAAAATTGAGGAAAATAAAATGGCCTGGTCAAAATGTCCAATCCGATCCAAACCAATTTGGTTTGTCATCTAAATTGTCCAGCACATCCATTTGGAAAGACAGAACATAGAAAAACACAAACCTCTTGAGAAGAATGAGAAACCTGTGGAGATAAAACAGGCATGTTTCCATTAAACTTGGTTGGAACCCCGGCTGAATGAAAGGGTGATATGCGACCATCCACGTCGGCAGCAGAACGATAAAATTGAGCATAATAACTAGCTGGGTCAAATGGTTGATGAACCTGAAAGTGAAAGAATGGGCATCAAAATTTAATCAATATATAAAAAAATCAAAACCCAAATATAGATTTCACTAGTTTAATTCAAAGACTTACAAAGTTTGGGACTTGAGAACCATCATGACTTTGAGATTCATTGGTTTCAAAAGATGTGAGGTGGGTCCCAATCATTGGTGGAATAAAGCCAAAACTAATGTTAGGAGATGCATGAAGAATCGGGTATTGATGGCTTGCTGTTGGGAGTGATATCTCTTGTTTGGATTCATGGGAATCGAGGCCTGAATTTGATGACACATCACCTTCGGCTGATTGATTTTCTGGTATATTATTAGATAGTGATGGATGATCAGGATGATATTCATCCTCAGCACTTGCCAAAGCATTGTTTTCATTTCTGAATCAATAAATAATTTATCAGATGGTATGGGAGGACATAAATGGGTGTTTGGATTCGTGTTTTAGAGCTGATTTATCTTAATTGGTTTTTAATGCTTGGATAAACAAGTTCAGCTTCGGAATATGTGATTACTTAGGGCTAATTACCTTTCAATAATTAAAAGTGATTGTCTACGGATAAAAGAAATTTAAAATTACATATTTACCCCTTCTTTCATCCTAATTTGTGAAAGGTTATACTCTGGTTTTGCAAGTTCTGTCCTTTACCACAAAAAATATTCTTTTTTGGCCATTTTATCAACTAATTCCTTGAATCATTCCCAAATATTTTAAACATCTGATTATTACAACTTTCAACTCAATTTTTCTAATTTTGATTATTTAATAATTAATATCATGTTATCACTTTTTAAAACATACAACAAAACACCTGCGGAACATCTACGAGGGACACAATCACTCGATTGAACAAAAAGTATGACAAACCTGGGCTGCTCGTCTATACTTTCATCAACCACCTCAGAAGCCTCGGAACTCTCGTCACTCACGGGCCTGCTTGAGGAATTTGCATTAAAACTAAAACTTGCATCAAAACTCCCAAAGTAGAACCCTAGTTTTTCAGCTTCAGGAACATGAAGGTGATTTGGAATAATGACATGTTGATCATCTGTAATGTGAGATTCCTCTAGTTTCTTCTCCAACCCGTGTGTTGCATCTCTTGAATCAAGATTACGAGCTGCAAACAGGTTTGGAGTTTGACTTTCAGCTTGAGCCGCATGCAACTTAATTGGCTCAGGTGACCCGGTCCCTTGAGCAAGAATTGAATTTGCTGGTTTCGGTTTCCATTCCATATTTGGACCAACTGTAGAAAATTATAAGGAACTTGAATGGAAAATAAAATTACAGTATCAATTGAGACAAAAAAAAAACAACATAAAATTATGATTTTCCGTCTTTGTATTGTGAAAAATTGCTTGTAAAAAGTAAAATTGTATGTTCACAACATATTTTTGTTCACCCAAATTAAATTTTGATCTAGATTGGTCTTGTATGAGAGATACTACCCAATGACTGCAAAACTTAGCAAAATTAACTATCTAGTAAATTATTCCGACTGATGGTAAATGACAGATATAATCTCTAAATTTTTATTTTGACTTGTGATGTTGCTAGTGATGATATTTTGTTCCCTGATGTTGCACTATATCCACTAAGACATTTATTTGTATTGGGATGGGTAAAGTACCATATTTGGCACTCAAATGCAAATAAGACATCCTTTCTTAAATTGGGAGACTTAAAAAAAAATATCATACTAATAAATGCACATAAAAGTTAAGAGCATAGAAATTAACATGTAAGTAAATGAATTTGAAAGAGTTAGGGGCCGTTTGGTAGGTTCTGAACCAATAAGTTCTAAATCAGTAAGATGTCTGAATGGTTAAGAGGGTCTGAACTCTGAACCATTAAGTGTTGAACCAGTTAATACTGTTTGGTTGAACATCTATACGTGAACTTTAAAACCAAAATACGTGAGGTCGGTCGCGTTGTCTGCGTCGAAGAGGTGGAGAGTCTGAGAGGAGCCGTTGGTTGAAAGGTGAGGAGTCGGAGCTTCGGTCGCATATGAGGAGTCGTCGGTCATAGGTGAGGAGCCGGAGCTTTGGTCGTCGTTGTCGGAGGAGGTCTGCGGAGGTCGTCATCGGAGGTGAGCCATTCCCTCTTTTCTTCCCATTCAAACTCACTCCCAAGTCTAAATAATTTTAAACTTGTATTCAAACATTTCCATTCCATTCATGTGTTTTTTTTAACAAACGGTCTGAATCTGAACGATTCAGATTCAGACTCATTCAGATGCAAACAAACAGTCCCTTAGTATATAGAATAAGAAAAGCAAATAAAGACATAAACTATTTTGTCAAAATCCCTCCTAGGTTCTCAGCCAAGACAAGGTGTAGAGAAAATGCCTTGCAACTATCTAGATCCTCGGAATTCAGCCAAGATTCTTGTCAAATTCCATAAATTCCAGCAAATTTTTGCAAATTATGGGCAAACTTGCTTAAAACTTTAAAAAAATGGCCTGGAACCAGCCTATACTATATTAAACTAGACCTAAACAAGCCTAAAAAACATGTCTAAACACTTAAAAATGGCAATTTATGCTATACGCCTTGCTTACTCATCCCTCTCTTTTTAACACCTAGGCCTAAGGCTTACCATGTGCGCCTTGCACTCTTAACAACTATGGTCATAAGCGTCAGATTATAATCAATATCACTACCAAAGCAATTTCACGAGTCTAAAAGTAAAAATGAAGATAAATTCATAAAATGTTCTAATTATGGCTTCACAATTAAACACAATGGATTACCAATGTTGGTTCGTTTTTGTAAGATTATTATCGAATTCCTTTTTAACAAAACAATCATATGCGGTGAAAACTAAAACACATCTTATTTGATGGCGATATGTTATTTAAGTTCCTGTAGAAATCATTTTAAGAATCCATAAAGATTCTAGCAAGCAACATTTATTTTTCATTTCTTTAAAGTTCTTATCTTCTCATAACATGATAACAATATAGGATTTTTTATATTGTAGCATCACAAGATACAGAAAAATAAAAAATGAAAGAAAAAAAATCATAACTAATCGAGTATGAGTGTTATTCAAGCTTAATACCTTTCTGAGTCCCAACTGTTTGTTGCAGCCTATTATTATAGTTTGAAGAAGGCCTGGAAATGGAAAACGAGACATGAGAAGATGATACCTTCCCTTGCATGGAGGAGTTTCCAACCTTGGAACCAGCTACAATATTAATAAAAATTTTTATGGCATGAAAGATTAAAATGAAAACCAACAAAATCACACAGCATAATGTCTTTATCAAATAAATAATACAATACTCACATGCAGTCGTTTCAGTCTCAAGGGGGGTCTCGTGAATTTGGTTACCCGGAGTTTTTTGACTCCCAACTTCACGTTTGATTGTGCCAACAGGGAGCCGTGGATCTTGTGAAGGCATCAGAATAGACTCTTGATCAGACAAATACGGCCCTGATGAAGGTGATAGAGTCTTAGAAGCTGATATGTCCTTGGTACTCAAGATGAGGGGCCCATGTATACTCCTGCCAACAGCAGGGCCCTTACTTGCCTCAACAGCAGGGACCACTTCAGATTTCTTCTCATCACTTCCAACAGACAAATGTGCAATCCCATCAGGTACAGCACATGAGGTGCTGCAAAAGGATGGGAGGTTTTTCAGAATTTAACCATTTGATACATAATTATTCACTTGAAATTGCAACTAAATTGGTCAGAATTTAAAACCCCAAAAACTATATAGTGAACTTGCCACCTGTTAACCACAAATGTTTCTTTATTCTTCTGACCCTGAGCCATTGACTGATTTAGACCATCATTTGCACCTGTACTTGTTCCATTTTCCTTTGCAGAAACTGATGCCCTGCCACCACCTACACCTGGAGGAAAAAAATTGGAGATATTAGATCATTATTTATTCAATCAATAAAATAAAAAAGATAAATAACATATGATGATAATTTGATGAATGTGAAGCATGTTAATATGATAAACTACCATTAGAAGTATGACGAGAGGGGTAGTTCAACCTGCCACCTCTATTCCCTCTTCCCTGCATCCCAGGTTTCCCTCTGGGCTCTATAGATTCTTTAGTCAGATTCTGCAAAACCATAGTAGGTTAATTTGATGAACTGCAAAAAGAAAATAGTAAAATTTGATAGAAAACTTCTATTAGAAAATATGTATTCACACGTATCTACATATTTGAGAGCCAATGTAATGAAACAAACAAAATAACGGAACACTCTGCTAGAAACTTTCAAAAATCACGCATTATCCACACTTAATGAGGATGCATGTGTGCACACACACAAACACACGTATATGTATGCATATATGTATTAGTTTGTATATACCCCTCAACAATTATCTACAGCATTGTACGCATCATTGATTCATTATCTCCAGCTTGATTGGTAACTGAGTAACTACATTGCCAATTTTATAAGTGTAGTTTATTTGCAAATTACATTACTCCTGCACAAAGTAAATCTAACCAGGTAGAAATATAATAAATTACCAGCACATATAAGCATAGAAGTACTTCCCACTGGATGTCAGCATGTATTATTAGTACAATGATGCCATGTTATCATATCAAGATAAAGACAAATATTTATAAATTTATACACACACAAAAAAAAAAAAAACTTCATAGAAACTATACCTCTTTTTTGCGGTCACGCTTCCTCTTAACTTCATGAAATGGATCTGAGTAACAATGAACTAAACTTGTTATAATAACTTGAGTAGTGAGTACGTAATATATAATTACAATTTAAAAGTGAAAGTGTGCTTCAAGTAACCCTGCTAAGTAACTCAAAAGTAGTGGAAGTCTACTAAAAAGTAAGAAATTATGTTAAACTCATTGAACTCCCACTGTGTAACTCAAGCACCTATCTAACACCATGGATCACAACAAATTTCGACAAATTCGTCTTTTTAACCAATCTGACGAGCACATTAGGTGTGAAAAGAACGAACAAAATAATAAAAATCCCCCAAATCAGGCACCTAAAACACACAATTAAAAACAAAAATCCCTAAAAATCAACCACCACCAAAAACCGAACGAATCAAATCAACAAAACAGATCTCAAATTGAAGAAAATGAACAATACCCTGCAAGAGGAGCTTCTGAGTGGTCTCGTTCGGATCCATGGAACATTCTTTAAGCATTGCATATATCTCATCTTCACTGTGATTACCTGTGATCTCCTTGATGTTCTGGATCGTCTTCCTTACATTGTTTGGAATGGAAACCCTAGCCCCACTCATCTTGGCACGCAAATCACAATAATGACTCTAATTTGTAAGTGTAGATTGGTATAAATCATTTGAGTGAACACATGATTGTCTAGATTCAGATACAATTCATGATTACATAAAAATAGGTTGAATGTTATGATCTGAATTCGATATATTGTGAAGAAGATTGATGAACAAATGGGGAAAGACTTTGGCAGAGGGTTTTGGATTGATCGAATAACGGAGGGGAAACAAATGTTTTCTTGTTTTGGTTTCGTGGAAGTACATCTTTAGCCCTTAAATTATTGTTTGGTATGCAAGTTGACCTTTATTAATAATTTTGTCATGCAAAAATATAAAAAGTCATTTATAAATTATTTTTATAAATTTTTTTCTCACAACTAAACAACTGTCAATTTTCATTTGAGGCATATCAGGAGGTCAAATTTGACGTGTATGTAATATACTTATAAGACCCTCATGGTTCAATCACTCCACCTATGCGTCATGTAGGCACCCATCACAACCACTCACTCTATCATTTTGGTGGAAATGTCCCTTTATCCACTCATTCCACATCATCATTCCTTTTTAAATTAAAATGAGATATAATTAATGTTAAATTAAAAAAATTACATAAAATTATAAATGAAAATTACAAATTAATAAAAAAAATTACAAATTAAAAAAAAAATTACAAATCAAAAAAAATTACAAATTAATAAAAAAATTACAAATTAAAAAAATTACAAATTAATAAACTTCACGATTTTTCCATAAATGTTCAATCAAATCGGCTTTGAGGTTCGCATGTGTATCCTCGTTACTAGGGGTGTTCAAACAATCCGAAATCCGAAAAAATCCGAAATCCGAATCGTATCCGAAACCCGAAAAAACCGATCCGAAATAAAGATTCGGATATTCGGATAGATTCGGATCGGATATCCGTTTTCCAAATTCGGATCTGATCGGATTTCGGATATCCAAAATCCTCTTTATTCGGATCGGATATCCGAATTCAATCCGAATAACCCGAATAAACCCTGTTTATTCGGGTTATTCGGGTTGTTCGGATTATTCGGATGAAAAAGTAGGTTTATTCGGATTTTTCGGGTTATTCGGATAGATTCGGATCGGATAGAAAATTTTCGAATTCGGATCAAGTCGGGTTTCGGATAAGGTCTTAAAATTTTCAAATCCGAACAACCCGAATAAACCGTTATCCGATCCGATGAACACCCCTACTCGTTACGAAGCATTCGACGGTTTGCTTGTTTTTCCTCGTCGCTGATCTCCACATGCTCCAACAAATTCGGATCGTCTTCTTCATAAAATTCACATATGGCTCGACCGTTATCTTCGATTATCATGTTGTGTAGTATCACACATGCGTATAACGCGTTATCTTCGCGTACAATCTAATTACGCCTTTACAAAATTTATAAATGCATTCCCGTCCCATTCTCTCAGACATCTGTAAATACTCATCAAACGAATCACTGCTAGTGCCGTAGGCTAGTTGGCGTATTACAGAAGTACATTTCTGAAGACCGGAAAACCCGATCTTACCTCTTCCGTCACACCTTTGTTGGGAAAAATCGTAGTTTTGTTCCAAATCATTACACACTCGTGAAAAAAGATTCCGACTCATACGAAAGCGACGCCGAAATAAATGTTCGGGGTACTTTGGATTTTCTGAAAAATAATCTTCAACAAAACGTGCGTGAGCTCCAAGACGATCTCGATTAATTCGTGCTCTTGTAGTTAGAACAGGTCTTTCAACTTGTTGTCTGATGATGTCGAGAGTAAGTTGTGCGGCTTCGATTTAAAAAAACTCTGCCTTCGCTAAAATCGTCATCTTTCCGTAAAAACTGCATTTTTGTAAAAATACTAATTTTTTGTTTGATTTTTTTTTTTGTGTGATGTAAAGATTAAAGAGTGTGTGATATGAAGAAAAAATACATGTTTTTTTTTTAAAAATAATTTTTTTAATGATGTAACGGTCGAAAGTTTTGGGGTCCAACGGCTCTCTAGACCGTTGCCCCACTCACGCCCAATACCCATATGCCACTCACGCCCATAAGGGGGCGGTGTGCCACGCCCCATCACGCCCTAACAACGCCCAGTCAAGAGGCATACCCACCGGTCTAAAAATTGGATCATTTGAGATATTCTAGTGCATCAAACCTAATTTTTTAAAGTGTTTAAAATTTTGAATTTTTATATGTATTTTATATATCAAATTATGTTTACACAAAATATAATTTTGTTATGTAAAAATCACGATTTTGATAATAGTTTTGTTTTGTTATGTGTACTGACTTCTTTTTATCTCAAATTATTATCTATTTATGAATTATATATATATAGGAACACATTTCAGTATTTGTACATGCTACTTAAAATCTCACAGACGACCCTATCGAAATGTCTCACACGAAAGTAATTAAGGAATAATGAAATTAAGAAGATAAAAGATTTGATGATTATTGCGACGAAATTTGAACGTTTTAATTAAATTGACAGAGTTATACTTTGGTAGAAACATGAAGTATCTTATATGTAACCATTTGTATATAAGAAATCCTAATACATTTTATTAGTGTGTTCAAAATATCCGAAATTCAAAAAAATCCGAAATTCGAATCGTATTCGAAACCCGAAAAAACCTCATCCGAAATCTAATTCGGGTTTTTCTGTCGGATAATATGATTTTAAATTCGGGCCGGGTTTCGGATAGTCAAAAACTAGTTTTTCGGGTCGGATATTCGAATAAACCCGTTTTATTCAGGTTGTTTGGGTTATTCAGACGTAAAAATCACAGCTTTTCGGATCGGGTAATATATTATGATATTCGGATCGGGTTTCGGATAGACCAAAAAAAAGTAAAATCCGGCTAACTCGTTATCCGACCCAATGAACGCCCCTACATTTAATCATACCTTAATAATTATTTTATTATTTAATCTAATTTAAGTCTTTTTGATCTTTAATCTTTCTGTTTTTGTTTTTTTCAATTTTTTTCTTAATCTTTAATTTTTCTTTTTATTTTTTATTACACTTTAAGTCCTCATCTTACACTTAATAATATTAAGTTTTTTATGTTTTACTATTAATTTTTTGCACTTTTGATGTGTGTATTCATAAACTTTGTAGAACATCACTTTGTCATCTTTTAAGTTTTTGACTTTAGAGTTTATCACATATTTATCGTCAAAACTTTTAAGTTTTACTTCTAAACTTTTATGTTTCATTGTAAATTTGACTCTTTAACTTTTTAGAGTCTATATATTATCCTTGCACTAAACGCCTTATTTGCGATGCATGTATATAATGTATATATGTGTCGGTCTTTAAGGACCAAAGTAAAATAGCACTAATTTCAACGTTATTTTACTTGTTTTGTGAAAATAACGTTAAAAGATGATCAACTTCAAATGATAACTTTGAGCCGGGGACTCCTTCGAAGCAGCCTCTTTATCCCAACTGGGATAGAGGCAAGGTTTGTGTCTATCATTCCTCCCAGACCTTACTGAAAAGTAATATATTGTGTAAGTTTGTTTTGTTTATATTATCCTTGCACTCAATTTGAAGTGTAGGTGGCAACTTGGAACCTATCATTTCTAATACTTTAACATTCAAAACATTTAGATTTTTGAACTTTGTAAAATGTTGTTTTAACGTCCTCATGTTTTTAAAATTTGGAGTTTGTCCTTACACCTAATTTCGAAAACATTAAAATCAATCATGTTTTATCCTTAAATTTAGGTACCACTCCTAAATTTTTAAGTTTATGCCTAACTTTGTATATTGTCACTTTGACCTCTTAGTTTGTAGAGTACAAAGTTATGTCTAAACTCAATTTGAAGTGTCAATGATGCTAATAATTTGTGACTAACTATTTTTAATTCTCAAGTTTTCAAAACTTTTAAGTTTTGCTTAAGTTTTAGGTTTAATCCCTAAACTTTGTATATTTTATTTTATGTAAGTTTTCCTTGGTTTATGTTTTAAAGTAAATTTTGTTAGAAAAAGAGTTTAGTCAAATATCATACATTTTTATTTGACAATAAAAATTTAAATTATTATACGTTTCGACGTCATCATTACCTTGTAGTTTATTTTTTCTGGTGCTCTTCAAATAATGAGGAGAAGTTAATGGATTAATGCATATGATAATATGAAATAAAATTTTTTTATGTAAGTTAAAACAAACATCAACAAAAAGAACCTAGTTTATTTTAATATTTGTTGAAGGGCCCACATATGGCGTTATCAAATCATGACCTTGTTATGCTTAGAAAGCTTGGTACTTGCCAATGTGGGACTAGCCTACTTGGTAGAGGCACTGCCTCTTAGAAAGGAGGTCTTGAGTTCAAATCCAAGCAAGGGGAATATTGGTGTAATTTAGGAGTAGGAGTAGGATAGTATTGCCGTTCAAAAAAAAGAAAGCTTGGTACTTAATTTCTGATTAGCTTGCAATAACAGCTTTATGAATAAGTTAAGAGATCATTATTATCAAGATATAAATTTGTTATTAATTGAACATTATTATTTGAACAAAATTTTTCACTATTGTCTAAAACTAGAACCCTTGACTTATTTTAGGAAGGAACACCTTAACATACTTTGATACTATTGAGACAAATGATATTTGGTCGTGGTGTGTTTCATTGCACATTTAGTATCATATGCTTGAAGTAGAGCCAACTTCTCATTTTGGGGCCCCATTCGTCAATTAATCGTATGCGTTATTTGTTTTATGTTTTGGATTATGAAAAATGTAAAGCTCAATAATATTCTTTAAACAAAAGTGTGTTTATGGTATAAACATTTACTATGTTTAAATAATAAACATTTCAATAAAACTATCATATATCAAAACAGTTATATACTTATAAAAACATCCACAAATAATGAAAAAAATTATGTTTCATGTGGATTTCACCTAGATGAAAAAATACATACAAAAAATATCTTAATATACAAAAATTCTTATGTAGTATAGAACTAAAGATTTGTTTAAAAGAATATTAATCGAATTGTATCCATAACAAAAAATAAAAATCGAGCTTGGAGCATTGAGTATTAAAGCAATCTTGAATTTAAATATTCATTTAGTTAATTACTAGGTTTAAAATCCTTGTGTTACACGGGATTGGGTAAAAAAAATAATGCAACTAAAATTTATTTACAATGAAATACATAATCTATCATAAACCAATACATTTCACAATTACAAATACATATTATAAATCTCTAAAAACGTTTTTGTATACTACATTGGACGTCATGTTAGTAACATTACCGTGTTTATCAAAAATTAGAAATTTCAGACCATCTCTACTCTTAACTCTGGATAAAGCAACATATAGTTGTCCGTGTGAAAAACTGGTTGTTTCAATAACAAATCTACTCTTGATGACGACTGGCATTGACTTTTATTTATTGTCATTGCAAATGATACTGATATAGACAATTGTTTTCTTTGAAATTTAAACAGAATTTTCTTATGAGAAGGTGTTAGACTATTGTAAGAATGAATGTCTGATTACGTATATGACTTCCTAAAATTACTTCTGCTTCAATTACAAGACTTCCAAGTTAGATGATCTTTAATATAGTCCCGTTGCATAAACCATTTTATTGATCAATATTTGTTAGTAACATTACAGAGACCCCAACCTTTAAAACTAACTTGTAGTTAGGCAAACTCGAAATTTTAAAACCATTTAATTTTTTATTTTATTTTATTTTCTTAAAACCATTTAATACGTCTAATGAGTATAAATTTTGATCAAAACCTTCATGTGATCCATGCATAGATATGATATGATTAAAATTTATTTTTAAATGAATACGAAAATATGGGATGTACGTAAGGAGTTTTAAAAGAAGATACGTAAAATATTACATGAACAGAGATTAAGAAAAAAAATTTTTCCTTTGCCTGTCTTATGTGAGGAGATGTGTATAGCAGGAGGTGTAGAGCATAGCAATCTTGGATGGCTCAAATTACGTACGGTAAAACGGGCTATCGCTCTCTTGAGAAAGGGTTTTCCGAGGCCTGCTTGCATGGTGCATATGCCGCGACGTTACGCTCGGTTGTTGCTATTAAAAAAAAGTAGATTATATAGGTAAATATTTTATGAGTAAAATCAGGTAATTCAAATATATTATAATAAGATAAATTATGAGTAAAAGCAGGAACAAATTAATTGATATGGTTAGAAACATTTGAATTTGATTTTTTTTAATTTTAAATTATATGTGGTACGAAATTAATTTAAAAAATTTCGTAAATTTTTAACTTTTAAACTTCCCTGTCAAAATTTTTACATATAATCAAGGAATTTACATATTACTTTTTGATTATTTAAATTATAAAAATAGCTACCATTCGAGCATTGACATGGCACCTTTCGAGGCGCTCTATGGGGCAAATGTCGATCACCGGTTTGTTGGAATGAGCTAGGTGAAGCTCAAATCACTGGACCTGAACTGGTTCAAGAAACAACCAACAAGATCATTCATATTCATGAAAATTTGACAACAGCTCGTAGCCGGCAAAAGAGCTATGCCAATAAACAGCAAAAGCCGTTAGAATTTCAAGTCAACGATTTAGTCCTTCTAAAGGTGTCTCCTTGGAAAGGACTTGTTCGTTTTGGCAAGAAAGGAAAGCTAGCTCCTCATTAAGTAGGTCCTTTCAAAGTTTTAGAAAGGATTGGTAAAGTGGCTTACCGACTCGAGTTGCCTCAAGAACTGTCGAATGTGCATCCAACTTTTCATGTCTCCAATCTAAAGAAATGTCTAGCCGATGAAAATCTCCACATACCTCTTGATGAAGTACGCATTGACGAGTCAATGCACTCTATTGAGAAACCGGTGAAGATAGTTGATCGGGAAGTCAAAAAGCTCAAAAACAAACGCATTCCAATCGTCTTGGTTAAATGGGATTCTAAACAGGCCCAGAACTTACATGGGATTCTATACAAATGATATATTACATTTTGATGTGTAACAATTGATATCTTTGAAATAATTAACGTTAAAAACTTTAGTTTGTATTATATTAAAAATTAAATTTTATAAACCAATAATATAAATATATTTTTTGTAATTATTAAAATTAAACGACGCAATTTAAAAACAGTGTTAAACATAACGGACCAAAAATGTATCGTTCTCTATCATTTATCATTTTTATTACTTCGGTTTTAAATTAATTAAAAAAACTTCATTTGTTTATAATAATCTCATCGTTTAAAAACTTCTTTTATAGTATATTTTATTTTTAAAAAATCACTTTTTAAGATAATTTGTTTTTCACATAAATTTTGTTTTTTTTAAATAATATATTAGTTATTAGGATTATAATTATTTAATAGAAAAAATAACTTATTTAATAAAATATATAATATAATTATTTAATAAAAGAGAGAATTAAGTAGAATGATAAAAAAAATTGACAAGTTAAAATAGTGGTATAAGACGGTACCAAGTAGCATTAGTGGTGTAAAAAGGTGACAACTAACAAGTGTCAAAATTTTTACTATTTTATTATAGAGTATAGATATAATAGATATAGATATAAATTGTAATTAATTAAGTTTTTATTAAATATTTAAAATATATTATTTTAATAGCATCTTATTTTATATTATTTTACCATTATAATAAACAGACATCATTTATGTCACTTGTTACAAATTTAAACTTTTAGTGCCACTTGTCACAAGTTTAGACAAATAATGACACCTGTCAATTTCTTATACAAACTAATTATATGTCATATTAAAAAATGATATTTAATGACTAATTATGTTATTTATATATTTCATACTATATATAGTTATTTAATAAATTAAGAATCAACTCTTTTTATTAAAAAAACACACTTTAAAGTTTATAATATATAATAATTTCTAAAAATCTATAAACTTTTAAAAGTAAGAAATAAATCGGTTATTTGAAAATAAAATTTATAAAAACAAATTTTCTTAAAAACAAAATTTTAATGAAATAAACAATCAACTATTCAACTGGAGTTTTTAAGCAACATAATTTTTTTTTAAAATGACCTTTAAAAAAAAATTAAAAGCAAAAACTTATTAACATTACAAGGACAATTACATTTTTTCCTATATGTTTAATGATATTTAAATTGAATTTTTTAACTTTAAAGATAGAGAAATGATACTTATCTTGATATATAACCAGTTAGTTTTAACGTGATGCGCACTGAAATTTTTAACGTCAGTTAGTTTAAAAATCTCAATTGTTTCAAATCTAGAAGGTTATGTACTAATATTATATTTTTAAATCAAAATATAGTTTTATAATTTTTAAATTTTCATTACAAACTATTTAATATTTTGTATGCAACGTGTGCAATACACAAGCTAATAGCCTAGTTATTTAATAGAAGAAAGAGATTAGAAAACAAAATTTTATGACATATAAATGTTATGCCAATTATCAAGTATTCAAGTTACTTATCTATTGGTATAAACTAGTCTCTTCATCCAACACTTCTTTCTTGACCCATGTGTTAAACATGTTAAAATGATAAAATTGAATGACTTCTGATTAATCAAGTGCTAAAAACATATATACATATGACAATTACGCATATTTTATGAATTACTGTTATATCAAGCAAGTTACACATTATCAAATCTAAGAAATTATTTAAAGTTTAAATATAAAATCCTTACCAAATCAATTATCGACTTTCTTAAGTTCTATAAAAGCATTTATAGTATAGTGGTACACCTTAACCTTTCTTATTGAAAGGTCTTGGTCTCGAGTCTCTTTATAAGCAATTGTTCATGCATGAGCTGTGAAATCCGTCAACTTTTAGATTTATTTAGTTAACATCATTAATATACTTAAAGTTAACTATGATTATTTTATCAGAAAACTTAATAATTAAATTTTTATTTAAAGCCTAGCAAAATATACTCCTTTATAAAAATGCATCGTTTTGCAATTGATAATTCTACTTTAAGATAAACTATATATCATAAACGAACATAGGTGACAACCCATTTACTGAATTTAGTCTATGTGCTTAGTTAAGCATGAGATAATAATTCATAATTGCAAATTTGAGCTAACGAAGAAAAATCGTAAATTGAAATTGTGACAACCAGTACCAAACCGTCCGGCAATTCCGTACGGTGTGTGTACTTTCACCATTTACTGCGTGTAAATACAGTGCGTAAACAGTCGTGTGATAACAGAACTCAGAAAACAAACTACAGTTGTATGTGTTTAAGTGAAAACTTAAATACAGTAAATACAACAACTCAAGAGAAACAACAGTGTACAAACAAACGACAAGAACATATCGGTTGCGACGGATATCCATAGATGACAGGAATCCGATGGCCGACAAATCAGTACGAAAACAATGTGAAAATAGGAAGTTTAGTTGAGTCCGACAGTGAGAAAACACAATTCAAATCATATTGCAGTGTCGTTTCAGAATAATAAACTAACAGCGTGTTTGTGTGGGTGACGACTCACACAAACATATCTGTGAGTTTAACGTTTTGAACGATAATCGATAAGTAGAAAACCAAATCAGAAAGTGAAACGTACGATCGTGTTCGTACAGCTAGCGCTCTGTACGAAAACGCGCGTAAGTGACGTTTTCTGACGAAACGGAAACGAAAACACGACACGAACGAAAATAAATTAATAAAATAAAATAAATAACATTTTACAATTTTGAAACTCATCAAAATAATTTATTTAAATTTTTTTTATTTAATACATATTAATTACGCGTAAAGTTCCGGATACGCGACGAAAACGTGAACCGAGCAACCGAAACGAACCCGAATACCTCGAGGGTATATAAACACCCAATGAGGCTTTTCCCTCACTTTTCCAGCTGCTCTCTCCCTCTAAAAACGCGTTTCACGAACCTTTCCTCTCTCAAGAATTTCAAAGCTTCAATCCACCATATTTTGCTCGTTTGTGGACGGATTTGGGTGTTCTTGGTGTCCACGCGAAGCTCTCGACGTCATCTACAAGGAAGTACAACGGATCTGGAGATTTAACCAGCCAAAAACGAGGTATGGGACTGGAAACGTGACGGGAGTTAGGGTTTTCATGGTGGGTTTTTGATATACATATACATATATAACCGGTTCCTTCACCCCTACTTCGCACCACACACCCTCGAAACACCACCATGGTAACCGTCACACAACAGCTCACAGCAAGGGAAGGAAGTACAGATTCGTGAGGCTTGGAAGCAGGTCGAGGGGGTGTCAAACGAACCTTCTTGATCGGCTGTGCATGGGACGAACCCAGCACCAATGGCCGAACCATTTCCCTCGAACGAACCCTTCTACGAACCCTATTTGCTCAGCCGAACCCTATGAAACCATAGATCTAAAGCCACGAACCCAGGAAGTCAGCGAACCCCAAGCATAGACAAACCATAGCCGAACCCTCACGTTCACGAGCCTTATTGGCGAACCTATGTGCAATAACAGCCAGCCGAACCTTCACCAGCATCACTGAACCCTGCATGGTTGATCAGGTCACGAACCTTCAAGACAACACAACCTGGCCGAACCTATGTTCTACTTTCCAGTGCCGAACCCATCATGATCAACGAACTAGTGGTAGGCGAACCCTCATGACCACGATCCCTCTGTTAATTATTCGACGAACCATGCATACCCATTGGAGGCCGAACCTTTAAAACCCTCAAGGTTCGCTGATGATTGGACCGTGTTTCAAATGATCAGGGTACACCTCTTCATTGCGGCCACGCAGAGATGTCCCAAGCCCAACATTCACATTAGTATAGTAGTCGGCCCACAGATCATCACCCAGCCCAGTTCATTTGCTTCGTCCCAAGAACCAGTTGATTCAGCCCATACTTAAATTAGATCAATGTTGTTCGGCCCAACATAGGGCCCATGCCATATATTTCACAGCCCACATCAATCGGCCCAACCCCTTAGCTCAACGTTACCTTTTGGCCATTTTCAGGTTACGGCCCAATAAGGGCATTCGGGCCCAATAACAGCCCAATGACAAAGGATACGATTCCCCTTAAGGATTTGGGCCGGAAATAAACTATCTGATCTAAAGCCATCAATTCGGCCCATGGGAGTTATTAGGCCCAATTTCTTTTACAAAAATCGACTATAGATTTGAAATTGATTTAACTAAATCATAAGAGTTTAACTGCGAAATCATTAATAACCATTAAAGTATAAAATCCTTACGAGAATAGTTCATGGTTAGTAATAATCATGCAACCCAAGTTGGGATTTCAAGTATAAAATGAAAGGCTTAAACTGTGATCAAGGGTTAGATTAGAAAATAGAATCGAGATTCAAGTGTATTCGATACAACAAGTTAAACAAGAGTCGAAAGATAATTGAACATGGGAACTATGGCTTTACTACACAAGTAAAGGCTTTTGGGCCTAATGCACTTTCCATACTTAATAGTCAAAGGGCCGAATAGTGATCGCTACTCACGAGTGTTAGCCAATTTTCAGGCTAACATATACACACACACACAAATTACAATAAGTGATACTTACGAATCGAAAACAACGTGGAATCAATACAGGATCGTGAACATACAACAAATACAATCAAGGATCGCGTGCATTTCTTCTTTTAAGCTAAGTCAACCCTACCACAACAAGGTGAGTTCATATGCCCCTTTTCTAATATTTACTGATTTCAAAGTTCGGGGCTGAGAAACATGCTAAACTTTTAGTTACTTAAAAGTTTATTTTAACATATTGCTTATATCATGATTTAGATAATAATTGCTTGTCTTTATTATCGTCTATCATTACATGCTTGATTGTTTGACTATATCATACCTGAAATAGCTAGGATGCTACATGCTAACCTAGAATTGTGACACATCAACACCATAGGATAATGTAAGTTGCTAAGAACATATCTTACAACTGTGCATCATTCTTACACGATAGAACAACGGGGAAAAATAAGGGATAACATGCCAATAACAATTACAGATAACAAGAATGATAATCATGATAATGTAACTTCATGATAACAAGATCATTCACACATTACTAACATTGTGTATAAGACAAGTTCTTATAACACTCCGTTCAAGTTAGTAAGAACACTCAACAACGAGATAACAGTTGAGACAGTTACTTGTGATATCGAGGAGGATATCGCATGCGCACACTTTTGGGATGGCTTTCCCACACATACTATCACTAACTAATAAGACTCTATTTAGAGCACAGCTTATAACCATCAGAGGATGCCGGTTATACAACCATAGATCAGTTGGGTAAACCACGAACACTAATTACTAAGGATTGGGGTAAGTTAATGGAATCACACCGGGCACGAGAGGTGCTATCATTCTAATAGATAACATTCATAAAATCTAGGGAACGTATTCATTCCAATAGATATTGTGGGAGGATATCTTACATGCCGGGCTGGTCAGTAATGACAGCTACTGAGACTATTATGTCTCAAACTAGGAATCATGAGTAGGACACGTTACACACCGGGCTGGACAGGGGTGACAACTACTGGGACTATTATGTCCCTACCTAGATATCGAGTATGATATCTTACACACCGGACTGGTTAGTACTGACAGTCACAGAGACTACTAGGTCTCGCTCTAGATATCGAGTATGATATCTTACACACCGGGCTAATCCTTAAGGAATGGCTAACAGAGGCAATTATGTCTCTTATTTCAATTGTTCGGGTATTCTACACGCTGGGCTAATCAGTATTGATTAGCTACAGAAACTATTAAGTTTCGTTCTAGATATCAAGTATGATATCTTACATGCCGGGCTAATCCGTAAGGAATAGCTAACAGAGACGATTACGTCTCTTACTTTATTTCATTGGGTTATTACACATGCCGGACTAATCCGTAAGGAATAGCTAACAGAGATTATTACGTCTCTTTATTCAATTATGGGTTCATTTTACATGCCGGGCTATTCCGTAAGGAATGGCTAATAGAGATAATTACGTCTCTTTCTTTTTCATGATTTGGATAACATAACGGGAAATCATGGATGAAAGGAAATGGGTATCCATCGTTGTATTACAGGTAGTGTTGAGTTCAGTTGAGCATGTGGTGGGATGGCGTCTGGGCTTGACCCTTTCGTATGCCCTATATATAAGCATGCTTGGTTGGATAAGATACTATCTGTACATATAACCATGGAGAGGACATTGTGTGGAATATGGAAATCAATTAACAATACAACTTGTGTGAAACGCTGTGAACATGATTGACTGGAATTCAATGGTTTTCAATTACTAAACTTATGAACTCACCAACCTAGTGTTGACTTTTTTAAATGCATGTTTTCTCAGGTGACGAACATGTTTAGTCACCATGATTACAGGGACATAGCTAGTGGACTTTTAGAAGACCTAGCTACTTTTGTGATTGCATACTTGTGGCTAACAAGAACATGAATCATCTTTTGTATATCTTGTACAGACACAAGATATAGTCTCATTGATTCTTTTGATAGATTTACTTGGTTAAATTATGAACAATACATTGTAATTTAATCTTGTAATTCTATATCATTGAAGTGTTAGCATTTCTCATTTACTTATCATGTGCTATGTAAACAATCTGATCATTTGATTATCACTCAAGATATCGCGCCCCAGGAACCTTCCGCCCGCCGGGAAAACCGATCCGTTCCCGTCGGCCCGGGGTGTGACAGAAATCTAAACTAGTAAGTTTACAGATGTCACACCCTGAGCCGGCGGGATGGATCAACTTCACGAACAAAACCGGTGCTCCCCAAGGTAAGTAGCTCGGTCGACCTTTGTCGAGTATCTCCTGTAGTTGGTTCGACAATTCCTGCATCTCTGAAGGTGCTAACCTGTAAGGAGATTTAGCAACAGGTGTTGCCCCAGGAATCAAATCAATACGAAACTCCACCGGTCGCACAGGTGGCAAACCAGGTAGGTCTTCAGGAAACACTTCAGGGTATTCCTTTACTACCGGTACGTCTTGTATCGTTTTCTTATCTTTCTCCTTTTCCACCACGTGAGCCAAGAAAGCTACGCATTTCTTCTGTAGACATTTATGCGCTTTTATGCAAGATATGATTTTGACACTACGCTTTGCTTGATCCCCACGAACTTCCAATACACGATCATTCGCCACTGGAATCCGAAGTAGCTTTTCGGAACATATGACTTCCACTCTATTGAGAGATAGCCAATCCATCCAAACAATGATGTTGAAACTGCCCAACTCCATCGGTAGCAAGTCGATGGTAAATGTGTGATCAATGAGTGTAAGTGGGCAGTTTCTAAGTATAGTGCTAACTGTGATTTGTTTCCCATTTGCTACTTCGATAATGTATGGGGAGTCTAAAGTTTCCTTAGTAAGATTAAGTTGACGTGCAAAGTCAGATGAAATAAAACTCTAGTTTACACCAGTGTCAAACAGAATAGATGCATAAGAGTCATGTAAAAGAAATGTACCAGTGACCACATTAGGGTCTTGGCGCGCTGCATTGGCTCCGATAACAAAAGCCTGTCCACGAGGTGCCTATGCTCCTTGTTGCACTCTCTTTAGGCAGTCTCTAGAGAAGTGACCCACTTCTCCACCGTTATAGCATCCTCTGTTGTTGTTGCCTGGGGGTGGTGGTGGAGGTAATGCTCTAGCAGCATTGTTGGTAGCTTGTGTTGCAGGAGTGCGGCACTGCGTAACCCAGTGGCCAAATCGACCACAATTTGTGCACTTCCTACACTGCGTTGTAGCAGGATGATGATACTTGCAGTGAGTACACTGAGGATGCACTCCAACATAGTTCTTGGGTGCAGTATTAGCAGGTACTGCAGGAGCTTGTCTCAGAGGAGCGGCCATCGCATAGTTTTTAATGACCTTTTGCCTTTTCTTTTGGTGGTGCTCGGGTTTCTTTGTCGATTCTTCCTTAGCTTTCCCCGTGTCATCTTTCAAAACTCCTGACTTCACCATTACACTAGTGAGTTTAGCTGAGAGAGAGATGGCTGACTCCAGAGTAGCAATGCTTTGAATGCAGGAGGGTAACCCTACTACATATCTGTCTATCAGCTTTTCCAGTGTTGGCACCATCTCTGGCACCAAAGCTACCAGTTCATGATAGCGTGTGGTGAAAGTCATGTGATCAGCTCCCTTCATCACATGGTTTGAGAGCTCAACTTCCAACTTCTGTAGTTCGTGCTTCGGACAAAATTCATTCCTCAACAGGATTTTGAAATCTGCCCAAGGCATAACTAGTGCTTCATCTCTGCCTCTTGCTCTGATCTGGGAGTTCCACCACATTAAAGCTCGCTTGCTAAAAGACCCAGCAGCATATCGAACCTTGTGATGTTCCAGACAACCGCTTACGTCCAGGGTGTAACATTTAAGGTTTTCAGTAAACTTAAATGTGTCAAAACTCAAATAAACGAAAGTTCAGGGGATTTTCTTTTCCCAAAACACGTATACATATCTATGCATAATTATGTATACGTATATACACATTCTTTACAAATCCATTGTTATTTACAATTTAATCTAAATTATTAAACAAAAGCATTTCTAATGAAGCAAAATAAGTTTGTAGTATTAAACAAAACAATTGCATTTATTTTTAAAAGCGTGTTACATAACCACACATGCATATATAAGTATTTTAGACATATATGCGTAAGAATAATTAAATTTTATAAAACTACTTAAGTTAATAAGTTAGATCTTAATAAACAATTAATTTAATGTAATTTAATAATAGTAATTATATTTATCAAAATATATGTATATATATATATATACACATATAAATTATATATAACTAAATAATACTATATGACTACAAAGTTCGATGATGAAATTATGGTAAATATGTACATTCAAAATGATAAAAAAAAAAAAAGTAAATAAAAAGAACGGCTGCCATTAAAACATTAATACTAGAAACAATCCATAATTTCTTAATAAATACATATTCGGTTGAATCATTGCTCGGTTACATCGGTTTCTCCATAGATCATCATTTCTTTTAATTTCTTGAAACCTATTGACAGCCAACGATAACTCAAGCAATTGCACCAAGAATTAACTTCATTATTTTCGGGAACCCATCAGAGTGAGCGGGTATTTTAGGGAAAACCACAACATCATCACCGTATACCACCCCGACTTGCACCGGATACATCACTGAATGCTACAATCTTCAGAAATTATAATCATTGATTGTTGTGGATCAGAGAACCATACGAATCCATTGCCACTGTGACATCACAAGATTTTTCTCCGGTTCAACCGTTAAGGAAAACGTTGTTATTTGTGGCAAATCCGATCACTACTTTAGGTACGGTTTATTATATAGTTTTGTTATATATATATATATATATATATATATATATATATATATATATATATATATATATATATATATATATATAGGGGTTGGATCCAGTGAGAAGAGATTTTTGCCTAAGAAGAGTAAGAACCATTAAGAATTTGACACGTGGCATGTTGAAAACATAAAAACAAAAATCCAGTACGAAAAACAAAATACAGTACAAAAAACAAAATTCAGTACAAAAAAACAAAATAATACAGTACAAAAAATAAAAAATGCAGTACAAAAATTAAAAATCCAGTACAAAAAACAAAAATACAGTACAAAAAAACAGTACAAAAAACAAAAATACAGTACAAAAAACATAAAAAATCCAGTACAAAAAAATACAGTACAAAAAAATACAGAACAAAAAAAAATCAGTATAAAAATCTCTTCTTAAGCATGCCATGTGTCAAACTTCTATTGGTTCTTACTCTTCTTAGGCAAAAATCTCTTCTTATTTGATCTTTCCTCTATATATATATATATATATAGACACACATAGATATTTATATAAGAGATTCTCTAAATACTAGTTATGATAAGTATATACGATTATTAAATAATTTTTGTAACTATGAAATAATTTTTGAAAACTAGTAGGCGAAGAAAATGAACTTGAAATTAGTGTTTATATATCATAAAAGAACTAAACTTTCAAAGTTATATATAAATAAAATTGGAATAATTTTATATAAATATTCTAAATATTTAAAAAATATATATTCTAATTTATTTTATTTAATTTATTTAAATAAAATATTATTAACCAATATTATGAATACAAGTCTTTCACAAACATAATAAAAATTATCATTAGCTTTTATTTTAAACAACAAATACTAGATAAGTAAATACTGAATATTTTTATAAAATTATTCTAGTATTTTTAAACTTATTCAACGAATTATAAAAATAAATGATTTTAATTATTTCATTCTCAAACATTATTTCATTAGGAGAATCATAGTTATCCTAAGAATCGATAGACTAAGATTCAATACTTGAAATATAAAACTACTATGTCTTATTCTTTATACTTATAATCATAGGGTGACATTTGATCTAAATTGCTTTACAACTCTATTGTGCTATTGAATTCGATCGCTTTACAACCAGTGAGTTTTTCTTATACTCCCTTTTTATATTTTTGTAATCTTTGGGATGTTGCACATGTCATATCAAACAATGTTATTCTAGAGTCATAAACAAATACTGTGATGCAATTCTATAGTTTAAGTTAGAATTAGATTTGAATGTTATGTGTTACCTATTTGTTTGTATATCTATGTGTTATTATTATTGGATGATATACAATACATTAGTACTAGTAGCCTTTAATTAACATGACTTATGTCATTGTTTAATATTAAAGGTGAAATTGCCAAAAACTATTTAGTATTACTAGTAGCCTTTCTTTAATGACTTTGTGTCATTATGTTAGAAAGGTGAAATTGCCAAAATCATATTATCAAACATTGTGGAACATATATATATATATATATATATATATATATATATATATATATAGATCAATTCTTACTAGACTATTGTTGCATCTTATTTCTTATATATACATATATCAAATTGTATGAGAATCTCACCAACTATGCAAATAGTTGATCAAACTCTATTTTACATGTGTAACAGGTTAAAGCTATGGATGAAGATCATATAGGAATGTGAGACCTAGTTTAAACATTAATCAAATATATTGTATTTGAATTCATGTGTAATGTTTGAATGATTGTATTGAATTATTATGTAATGAATGTTGTGATTTAAATGAGATTGTTTAAATATGAAACTTACAAATAGCACCATAAGTTATGAACAATCACAATCGCGCCCCGACGTGTTCCGCCATTGGTCGGGGTGTGATAGATTGGTATCAGAGCCATGGTTATAGGGAATTAGGTTATTAGAAATGGTGACCTAGTCTATAACTAAGCTAACCCCAAATATGAGTTATCTCATATTATACATTCTATACTTATGTGTTTATGTGCTACATGTTAAACTTTACATTATGTGCTACATGTTTTATTATATGGCATATCTTGCTACCCTAGAGGAAGCCTTAGTTTATAAGTAACATATGATATTCATATTTAGGTATACCATAGAGGAATGACTTAGAATATAAATATCATATGCATACCACAGTTTAGGTATACTATGGAGGAATACCTTAGACTATTATAGGATTATAACATAAATTATTCTTTAGTTTAAGAATAACTTAGAAATTATCTAAGTTAAATCTTATATCATATTCACAAACACGCGACAACTCTTTAGATGTTAGGCATTCAAATCATTAGGTTAAATGCCTAATCAAATATTCAATGTTAATTCAATACATATATGTGTTATATGTATTTAAAATGTTTTTATAATCTCGTTAGAATTTAGTTTGTAAGTGGAATGTAGTAACTGGAAGAGTGAAATACCGGTAGTTAAGATTCCTGTCTAGGAAAGATATTCGTATAAATCCCCGATGTACTGTGGGACCAGTTTATCTTTCCTGGGGACTCCTGATGAGAGTATTTTCACTTATAGGCCAAAGCATGTCACACCAAACACTTTACAAGCTATATAATTCTAATATGTCAAAGGTGTTCAATTTTGAATACCATTCCTTATTGTTTTAAACAAGTCCAAATGATTTATTATGTTTTATTTTACTCTATGACATTTTATCTAAGAATAGTAATGATATTATTATATCCAAGGTATTAGCATGAAATCCTGAGCCTTAGCTTAAACATGTGCATCACCTAAGTAAGCATGTAAGAAACAAATTCAACACAATGGTTGGTGAGTTCATTTAGTTTAAAAGTTGAAAATAGCTTTAGCAAACCTCTTTCGGTAACAATCTTAATCTCATTAACATCACATGTAATATCCAATTCGGTATGCTTATATATAGGGCATGCGAAAGGGTCGAGCCTACAACCTGCCTAGACGCCATCCCACCACATACTAAACCACATACGACATTGTTGTTAATGATAATTAAACATTTTACCTACCATTCAATCCGGTCTTCATCATAGCTTTAGTGTACTGTTTAAAAGTTTACAAGTTTATAGCGTTCATGTAGATTAGCTTTAGAGTAAGTTGTACAAACACAATTGTTTCACAAATCATAGTTTAGCTTTCACCAATCTCATGCATGGGTACAAGCTTTGCTTTAGCATAGTTTAGCATTTACGTAGCCCACGAAAAGATACAAGCTTTGCTTTAGCATAGTTTAGCCATTACGTATCTCATGAATTGGTTTAAGCTTAGCATCCGAATAGTTTAGCGTTTACGTATCTCATATATGCAGATACAAGCCTTGCTCTAGCAATGTTTGGCAATTACGTATCTCATATATAGACATAAGTTGTGCACACACAGAGTTTAGCATTCACATATCTCATATATACAGATACAAGCCTTGCTCTAGCAATGTTTGGCAAATACGTATCTCATATATATATATATATATATAAAGCTTAGCATTCACATAGTTTAGCTTTCACGTATCTCAATGCATGGGTACAAGCTTTGCTCTAGCAATGTTTAGCAATTACGTATCCCATGAATAGATACAAGCTTAGCATTTAGCATACAATCATAACTTTGGGCATTTAGCTTCAAGTATTAGCATATAGTTTGAGTATAGAGTTTATAACATAAGCATCGAGCATATAGTTTAAGCATTGAGTTTATAGCATAAGCTTCAGGCATATAGCTTGAGCATAGAGTTTATAGCATAAGCATCGAGCATATAGTTTAAGCATTGAGTTTATAGCATAAGCATCAAGCATATAGTTTAAGTCTTAGTCCCTAGCTTCCAGAACAAGAGTTACATGCTTAAGCATCAGTATAAGCATCATGAACAAGTGTAAAAGCATTTAATAAACATTTCAATAATTGTTTAAAATGTATAACATGCTTCTCAGTACCGAGGTAAAAACAAATATGTTTGAAAAGGGACAAATGAACTCACCTTATTGTTGATGTGGTTGACTAGGTAAAAACAAGGATGCACGCGTTCGTTGTTGTGTTTGTTGTTGTATGCACGCTCCTGTATTGATTTCAAGTTGTTTGTAACTTATAAGTATAAGTCATAGTGAATAGTGTGCGTGTACGTGTTAGCCCTAGAGTTGGCTAACACTTGTGAGTCTCGGTAATCATTCGGCCCTATATACTTGTTATATATTTTTGTGATACTTAGCCCAATTAGGTTAGTATTAGCTTTCTTGTTTACCTGCATTGTTACCATAACCATTAATATTCTAAGTATAAAATTTATATTTTTACATGAAGGTTTAGTAATCCTTAACCAACTTCAAAGGTTATAGTTTTAGGTTTTCACATGATGTGCTTAGTCCAATTTTCACCATCTTTGTAGTAGCTTATTCAAATCCTATGCATGTTATTCAAATTCGATTACTTAAGATGTTAGTTCATGTATTTAACCATTATGGCCCGAAAGAGTGAATTGGGCCAAGCCAATACCCCATGAGCCGAAACTAAGGGCCCGGGTGATGATGTTGGGCTAAACAACTGTAGTGGGCCGAAGTTGGGCCGAATGCCATGTGAGCTACTTCCATGGGCCATATGTGAGTGTGTATGTGGCCCGAGTGATTTGAGTTAAACATCCACGTGAGCTTAAAGAATTTCATGGTTTAATCTAAGTGGAGATGGGCCAAGTAGTATTGCAACCGAATGGCAATGAGGTCAGCAAACCTGTTAGCGTAAATCAAGGGTTTGGCTCTTATTCCAGCGAACCTAAGGGTTTGTTGGACTTAGGTTCTGTCCGGCTATGGATTAGGGTTTCAGCCATGGAAGGTTCGTGTCACACCCCGGGCTCTCGGCGGCCCGGGCGCTGCGACTCGATTAGTTTCATAGATAATACAGTCTCGGTCAAAGTTTATTATTCATTTTAATATGTTTCAGCGGAAGTTTTGTTTCATAAATTTATAATTTTATGAATAATTCACATGCGTGGATGTGAAAACTGTTTTTCATGATTTATAAAAAGTTCATACGCATAGGTATGAAAACTTCACTGTCACTTTTGATAATAGAACTTTTCATAAATAACTTTTCAGGATTTCACAAAAATTCATACGTATAAGTATGAATATCATCATTTCATATTACAATAAACCAGCTTTTCACAAACACATATTATACATCATTTTATAAGATCTGGTTTATACAAGACTTAGAGGCATAGCTCCAGTACCTCCATGGTCCTATCACAAGATTTTATTCAAGGCATCATAGGCCAAGAATCTAAAATCTTATTTCTCTTTTACATTTCGTTATTACCTGAAAAGTTTTTAAAAATAAAACATCAACATAATGTTGGTGAATACAAATAACAGACTCGATATGTAAGCATAGCAAGTTCGGTCCTTTAACCATAATTAATAGTGGCAATACTACACATTTAGCAGGTTATTTCACTGATCGATACAACCACTGCATACCCTGGCTTGTACTGTCACTGGTTAGGAACAACAGCGGAGTGCGTCTTACAATTGTTCCCTCCAGCCCACAGCCCGTCACTGGTTAGGTTGCCTGCGGAGTGCGTCTTACGTATAACCTTCCAGCCCACGTTACCAGCCACGTATGGGAATTTCACCCATAGCGGATACAATTTGCAAATCGTACGTATACTAATGGCCTAAATGCTGGTTTAATAGTATCCCTTTATGCGTCAAAGTTAAACATACAATGTTAAAAAAAATTCATTTAAATTTAAAAATAAGTTAAATGTATTCACCTGAATTTTGGGTTGGCAGGGTGACAGCTTTAAACTTGTTATTGTAAATTGGGCAGCGTTTCTGCTTAATATATGCTTATAACTGTTCTGCAAAGAACATTTACTGATGTATTTATTTATTTACTATTATTATTATTAATATTATTATTATTACGACGATGATTGTTATTATTATTAGTACGATGATGATCAATATTATTATTGTTATTTAAGTAAACTAAAATGTTTAATATATACATAGGGTTGGATCTTAACCCTAACCCTATAAGTTAATTTTATATTAAAATCTTAAATTTATAAGTTTAACTAAGAGATTAGATAATATACCTAAACGAACCAACTCCTTAATCTTGACTTGTATTTTGATCAGCACCTCCTAGCATCCGGATCTTCTAATCTCCTTTTCAATTGTATGTGTGTATATATATTTTTTGTGTTTGCATATGATTTTCTTTTATTGAAGCAAAGGAGATACTTATACGAAGTTTTAACTTAATACTCAAGAAACTCGTAAAGATAGGTGATACGTGCGTTTTAAATAGCATCATGAATCACCTACTAGGATTACTTGGCTTCTAAAATTGTGACAGATAAATTCGTACGTTTTCCTCAATTTTTCAATTTGAATGTAAGATTTTTATATTATTTTATTATTATAATTAATTTAGCTCAAATTTTGTTTTTCGCTTATAACTTTTAAAATATAATGTTTTATAAAATTCTAAAAATACTACTAGGACCGGCTCATTTTTCTCTACGTTTTGACCTAAGTTTCGTTAAAAACGGAGAAAGTTTAATTATAATATATTTCATTAATTTTAGGCGGTCTCCTATAACAGTGACTGCTCGTTCAAACAACAATTATTTCTAATAATTGTTTCCTCTTGCTTAAACGAACGTTAAGAATCTTGAACGTTTCTTTTTACTCTTATATCTCAAATAATCATATAATAAACTATTTTATATTATTAGACGAGACCTTACGTTTTAATTGATCGATTTTTTTTATAATATTTTTGACTAATAATATTTTAATAATAAACGATATTTTATTAATTTTAATAAAACGGGATGTTACATCCTCCCCACCTTTGTTTTAATCTCGTCCTCGAGATTATTGAAATAGGTGTGGATATTTCTTTCTCATTTCCGACTCCAGTTCCCATGTGTATTCAGGACCACGTCTGGAGTTCCATTTAACCTTAACTAACACTAACTTCTTACGCTTGAGTCTCTTTTCTCGACGGTCTTCAATTTGAATTGGTTGTTCGATAAACTTTAATTTTTCATTCACTTCAACATCTTGAAGTGGCATTAATAATGATTCATCGGTCAAACATTTTCGAAGATTAGAGACGTGAAATACATTGTGTACTCCGGCCATTTCATCCGGTAATTCGAGTTGATAAGCTACCGGTCCGATTCGTTTAGTAATTTTAAAAGGACCAACATAACATGGACTTAACTTTCCCTTTTTACCGAACCGTACGACTCCTTTCCATGGTGAAACTTTGAGTAGCACTTTATCACCAACATCGAATTCTAACGGCTTTCTTCTTCGGTCTGCATAGCTCTTTTGACGATCTCTGGCCGCTTTCAATCTTTCTCTAATTTGAAAGACTTTATCAGTAGTTTCTTGTACTATTTTTGACCAGACAACTGATTTTCACCAATTTCAGACCAACAGACTGGTGTTCGACATTTTCTACCGTAGAGAGCTTCAAACGGTGCAGTCTAAATACTTGAGTGATAACTATTATTGTAGGAGAATTCCATTAGAGGTAAGTGGTCATCCCAACTTCCTCCAAAGTCTATCACACAAGCTCGAAGCATATCTTCCAACGTTTGGATGGTTCTTTCACTCTGCCCATCAGTTTGTGGATGATAAGCAGTGCTGAAATTTAAACGTGTTCCGAGAGCTTTTTGAAAACTTTGCCAGAATCGAGATGTAAAACGGCTATCTCTATCTGACACAATGGATAATGGCACACCGTGTAATGATACAATCTCATTTACGTACAATTGTGCTAGCCTATCCATTGAGTAAGTTTCTTTCATTGATAGGAAATGAGCAGACTTGGTCAGTCTATCAACAATAACCCAAATCGTATCATTCCCACGACTGGTTCGGGGTAGTTTAGTTATAAAGTCCATGGTTATCATTTCCCATTTCCAAACTGGTAGTTCAAGTTGTTGCAACATACCAGAAGGTTTCTGGTGTTCAGCTTTAACTTGTGAACAAGTTAAACATCTTGCAACATATGTGGCAATATCTTTCTTCATGCCAATCCACCAATAGTTCTCTTTCAGATTCTTGTACATTTTATCGCTTCCTGGGTGCATCATGTATTTAGATTTATGTGCTTCTTCCAATACTCTTTCTCTTAAACTGGAAGTAACTGGCACCCAGATTCTTGTGTTCATTCGAAGAATTTCATCATCTCCTTTGACCAGTTGTTCAGTCATGCCCTTCATTCCTTCTTGCTCCTTGTTTTCATCTTTTTGGGCTTGCTTCTGTGCTTCTTTAATTTGATTAAACAAATCGACTTGAAGTTCTAGCCGTAAAGCACGTACTCTTCTCGGTTTCTCTACCTCCTTTCGGCTTAAGGCGTCGGCAACCACATTTACCTTTCCTTCATGATAGATAATTTCACAGTCATAATCATTTAATGTTTCCATCCATCTTCGTTGTCGCATATTCAGTTCCTTATGATCAAAGATATACTTTAAACTCTTGTGATCAGTATAAACTATGAAATGAACTCCGTACAGATAGTGTCTCCATAACTTTAGTGCAAATATTATGGCGCCTAACTCCAAATCATGAGTCACATAGTTCTTCTCATGAGTTTTCAATTGGCGTGATGCATAAGCAATAACTTTGTTTCGTTGCATCAATACGCATCCTAATCCTGTATGAGAAACATCACAATAGACAACGAAGTCTTCAACACCTTCAGGTAATGCTAGGATTGGAGCGTGAGTCAACTTATCTTTAAGAATTTGAAAGGCCTCAATTTGCTTGGGACCCCATTCAAACTTTTCAGCTTTTCGAGTTAATGAGGTGAGAGGAACGGCTATTCGGGAGAAATTCTGAATAAATCGGCGATAATAACCTGCCAAGCCTAAGAAACTACGCACCTCTGTTGGTGACTTGGGGTTCTCCCATTTCGTAATAGCCTCTATCTTAGATGGATCTACTTGAATACCTTGAGTATTAATAACATGTCCCAGAAATTGTACTTCAGTGAGCCAGAAATCACATTTAGAAAATTTAGCATACAATTTCTCATGCCTTAGTAATTCAAGTAGGGTTCTAAGATGTTTAGCATGATCCTCCAGTGTTTTTGAATAAATAAGAATATCATCAATGAAATGAATTTATCCAGATAAGGTTTGCATATCCGGTTCATCATGTCCATAAAGGCAGCTGGAGCATTAGTAAGTCCAAATGGCATAACAGTGAACTCATAAAGCACATACCTTGTACGGAAAGCAGTTTTAGGAATATCTTCTTCTTAGACTTTCAGTTGATGATATCCTGATCGAAGATCAATTTTAGAAAAATGACAAGCTCCTTGAAGTTGATCGAATAAATCGTCAATTCGTGGAAGTGGATACTTGTTCTTAATTATCACCTTATTTAGTTCCCTATAATCAATGCACATCCGCATTGACCCATCTTTCTTCTTGACGAATAAGACTGGAGCTCCCCAAGGTGATGAGCTAGGTCGGATAAAACCTTTTTCCAATAGCTCGTCTAATTGTTTCTTGAGCTCTTTCATCTCAGTCGGTGCCAATCTATAAGGAGATTTAGCAATTGGAGCCGTACCTGGTACCAGATTGATATTGAATTCTACTTCACGTTCTGGTGGTAAGCCAGGCAATTCATCTGGAAACACATCGGGAAAATCAGCTACAACAGGTACATCTTTCAGTTTCTTCTTTTCTTGATCTTCAGTGGTAACTGAGACTAGGTAAGCTAAACAACCTTTATTTAGATACTTAGTAGCTTTGATCATAGAAATAATTCCAACATGGTTTGTTGGCTTATCACCTATGATGATCAATTTTTCTCCCATTGGAACACGAATTTCAATGGATTTGGTGTCGCATAAGATACAAGCTTGGTTTGTAGCTAACCAATCCATCCCGATTACCACATCAAAACCGGCCAACTTCATTGGTAAGAATTTCACAGGGATGTTGTGCTTAAAGAGTGTGATCTTACCATTTACTAATGCTTCACTTACTTTGACTACATCACCATTAGCGGTTTCTACCAGATAAGGCTTATCTAGTTTCACTAGTGGTTCATTTAGAAGCTTACAAAATTCATAATCAATAAAGCTTTGATTTGCTCCCGAATCAAACAAAACCTTAGCATAAACATTATTGATAAGAAACGTACCGGTAATGACATCCGGCATGTCTGCAGCTTCCTTGGCATTAAGAACAAAAGCTCAAGTCGTCTTCTTTGCATTTGTATCAGCTTTTGCTCCTGAACCACCAGCTCCGCCAGTCCCGCTCACTTTATTCAATTTAGGACACTCATTTCGGTAGTGTCCCGGTTCGTTGCAGTTAAAGCACGTCACCATCACTTTCCTTCTACATTCTTCCAAAGAATGACCCATCATTTTACAGTGGCTACAATACTTTGCCCTGTTACACTTCCCCAGATGCTTTTTGCCACATGTTTTACATTGTGGAAACGTACCACTGCCTCCTTCTTTCTTCACAAATTTTCCTGCAGGCCTTTTCAAACTTTGATCAACCTTTTGGTTTGCCTCTTGGCTTTTCTTTTCCTCTTGGGTTCTTACCATTCCATATGTAAGCAACCCTGCCAGTTCAACAGCTGAATCAATGGTCTGGGGCATCGCAGCCTTAACCATGTCACGTATTTCGCTTACCAGTCCCCAGATATAACGACTGAAAAGGTTTGATTACAGTGTCACAAGATGTGGCACCAATGGAGCATACTCAAAGAACTTGGAAGTATACTCACGATGCTCAGCACCGACCATGCGATGAGTCAGGAATTTTCGCTCAATTTGTTCCTTTTCATTCATTGGGCAAAACTTTCGAGTTACGAGATCCCGAAAATTTTCCCAAGTCATAGCATACGCATTGGTTTTGCCTTTGTTTTGAATAATGGAGTTCCACCATTCCAATGCTCCGTCTTTAGAGGAATTTGAAGCATACAGAACCATGTCTTCTTCGGCACATTTGCTGATTGCAAGCACCGCTTCGATCTTTTCGAGCCATCTTAACGCTACCACAGCTCCTTCTGTTCCTGCGAACTCAGGAGGTTTACAAGATTGGAATGTTTTGTATGAACATCCTTCAGTTCTAAATCGTTTTGCGCTAGAAACTTCGATATTCTCATTATTCGAACCAGACACCTCTTTTGCTTTTGTCACAGTATTCTCTGGATTCGAATTTTCATTATTTTTCATAGCCGCAATAATCGTTGGAATTGCGTCCTTAATTTCCTTTGCTATTATTTCCTTGAGTTCAGCCTTTTGAATCACAGGTTCATTAGCATCCGTGTGCGTTCTCTTTCGCCCACAAGTATTTGCAGACGGCCCGCCAGAATTTTGGTTTCGAGACATTGTCTACAAAATATGACATTTGATAAGGTCTTAAAATAATTCATCGTAATTTAGCTTATAAGCTATCATCAGAATTCATAATGTTATTTCAATCATTGTTAGTATTTCAAGTATACTATTCTACCTATTCCTTTGATAGGCATTTATCTTAATTCGGTTAAAGCTTAGATACATTCAATAGTACCTATTTCGCTAAAACCAGAAGCTCTGATATCAACCTGTCACACCCCGGGCTCTCGACGGCCCGGGCGCTGCGACTCGATTAGTTTCATAGATAATACAGTCTCGGTCAGAGTTTATTATTCATTTTAATATGTTTCAGCGGAAGTTTTGTTTCATAAATTTATAATTTTATGAATAATTCACATGCGTGGATGTGAAAACTGTTTTTCATGATTTATAAAAAGTTCATATGCATAGGTATGAAAACTTCACTGTCACTTTTGATAATAGAACTTTTCATAAATAACTTTTCAGGATTTCACAAAAATTCATACGTATAAGTATGAATATCATCATTTCATATTACAATAAACCAGCTTTTCACAAACACATATTATACATCATTTTATAAGATCTGGTTTATACAAGACTTAAAGGCATAGCTCCAGTACCTCCATGGTCCTATCACAAGATTTTATTCAAGGCATCATAGGCCAAGAATCTAAAATCTTATTTCTCTTTTACATTTCGTTATTACCTGAAAAGTTTTTAAAAATAAAACGTCAACATAATGTTGGTGAATACAAATAACAGACTCGATATGTAAGCATAGCAAGTTCGGTCCTTTAACCATAATTAATAGTGGCAATACTACACATTTAGCAGGTTATTTCACTGATCGATACAACCACTGCATACCCTGGCTTGTACTGTCACTGGTTAGGAACAACAGCGGAGTGCGTCTTACAATTGTTTCCTCCAGCCCACAGCCCGTCACTGGTTAGGTTGCCTGCGGAGTGCGTCTTACGTATAACCTTCCAGCCCACGTTACCAGCCACGTATGGGAATTTCACCCATAGCGGATACAATTTGCAAATCGTACGTATACTAATGGCCTAAATGCTGGTTTAATAGTATCCCTTTATGCGTCAAAGTTAAACATACAATGCTAAAAAAATTCATTTAAATTTAAAAATAAGTTAAATGTATTCACCTGAATTTTGGGTTGGCAGGGTGACAGCTTTAAACTTGTTATTGTAAATTGGGCAGCGTTTCTGCTTAATATATGCTTATAACTGTTCTGCAAAGAACATTTACTGATGTATTTATTTATTTATTATTATTATTAATATTATTATTATTACGACGATGATTGTTATTATTATTAGTACGATGATGATCAATATTATTATTGTTATTTAAGTAAACTAAAATGTTTAATATATACATAGGGTTGGATCTTAACCCTAACTCTATAAGTTAATTTTATATTAAAATCTTAAATTTATAAGTTTAACTAAGAGATTAGATAATATACCTAAACAAACCAACTCCTTAATCTTGACTTGTATTTTGATCAGCACCTCCTAGCATCCGGATCTTCTAATCTCATTTTCAATTGTATGTGTGTATATATATTTTTTGTGTTTGCATATGATTTTTTTTATTAAAGCAAAGGAGATACTTATACGAAGTTTTAACTTAATACTCAAGAAACTCGTAAAGATAGGTGATACGTGCGTTTTAAATAGCATCATGAATCACCTACTAGGATTACTTGGCTTCTAAAATTGTGACAGATAAATTCGTACGTTTTCCTCAATTTTTCAATTTGAATGTAAGATTTTTATATTATTTTATTATTATAATTAATTTAGCTCAAATTTTGTTTTTCGCTTATAACTTTTAAAATATAATGTTTTATAAAATTCTAAAAATACTACTAGGACCGGCTCATTTTTCTCTACGTTTTGACCTAAGTTTCGTTAAAAACGGAGAAAGTTTAATTATAATATATTTCATTAATTTTAGGCGGTCTCCTATAACAGTGACTGCTCGTTCAAACAACGATTATTTCTAATAATTGTTTCCTCTTGCTTAAACGAACGTTAAGAATCTTGAACGTTTATTTTTACTCTTATATCTCAAATAATCATATAATAAACTATTTTATATTATTAGACGAGACCTTACGTTTTAATTGATCGATTTTTTTTTATAATATTTTTGACTAATAATATTTTAATAATAAACGATATTTTATTAATTTTAATAAAACGGGATGTTACAGTTCGGCTCATGGTAGTGAGGGGTTCGGCCAATGTTTCATCAAGCAGGTTCGCTTCAATAGGGTTCGTCTGGTTCAGCATAGGTTCGTGGACAGCACACACCCATAGGTTCGTGGCATCACTGGGTTCGGCGGTTTATGATAAGAAGGTTCGTAGCTTGTGGGTTCAGCAACCATCAAGGTTCGGCTAGTGTTCGTGCATGGAAGGTTCGTAGGGTTTGGGCTTCGGCCAAGGAGCTTGAAGGTTTGGTTCTGCTAGGTTCGCCCATGCAACCTGTGCATGGGTTCGACAGCAGGCTTGACCATGTTAGGTTCGTAGATGATGAGGTTCAGCTGGTGTCGCAGGTTCGTGGTCATCAACAGGTTGGATGATGAAAGGTTCGGCCATTCCACATGTTCCCGAACTAGCAGCTCACCATCATCATCTTCGAACCTCTCCTGCTGTTGGGTTGTTTTCAGAGCTGGGTTATGCGAAGATGGTTTCCAAAAGGAGTAGGGTTCGAAGGATATGACCTATAACCGGCTAGGTGTGTGTGAACCGAACAACACGCAAGAAAACCCTAAATTTCGTGATGTTCTTGGCTTCATACCTCGAAATGGTTGGGCCCAATTTCAGATCGGTTGTACTTCTATGTAGAGGACGATCGGAGCTACGTGTAGACACCAAGAACTCGTGATTTCACCATCAAATGAGCAAGATCTTGTAGTTTGAAGTTGGAATTTAGAGAGAGGGAGAGAAAAAAAACGGTTGGGAGGTAGAGAGAGAGGGAAATGTAATAAATGAGGTAAAAAGGCCTCATTTAGGGTTTATATACCCCGTGGGTGTTCGAGTTCGTTTCGGTTGCTCGGTTCTCGTTTTCGTCGTGTTTCCGGCACGTTACACGCGTGTGTTGTAATCTAAAGAAAAAATTTATTTCCCAATGTTTAAAAGATTGTGATTCCTAATAAATGTTTAATATTAAATTTTTCTTAATTTATTTTCGTTCGTTTCGTCAGAACGTGTCACCTTCGCGCGTATTCGTTCGAATTGTCACCCGAACGAACACGGCGTTGGTTTCACTTTCTGATTCTTGTTTTCTACTTTTCAGTCATCATTTCAGAATGTTAAACTTTCAGATTTATTCGTACAGATCGTCACCTATACGAATAATTCGTCGGTTTAGCATTCTGTAACAACAACCGTCATGATTTTGTTTTGTTTAACCTCGCATACGTTTATACATAATAGCATTAAATCAAACATTTGTGTATATGTTCAGTGTTGTCTGATGTGTTTCTGACTGTTAAACCATGAGGTTTAAATCAGATTTCAAAACAATAGCATAATAGTTTAGTGTCAAGCATCAAGTGTCAATAGCATATACATAGTTTCACGTAGTGTGTACCTGAGTTACTGTAGAGATCACTGTTCCGGTAACGCTTCCGGCACTGATGTTACAACAGACAACATGATATGATAAAACATACATAATACACCAAATATCATTTGATATTATTACTATTTACTAAAATTTAATTATTTTAATAAGATTTATTTTTTTTGCAATTGTAGAAACATACTTCGTAAAAAAAAATACCAAAATTAATACTCGATGCATGATTTAACCACCATAATACTTAGACTATATCATTTTTAGCTTAAAATTAATCACCAATAGACTAAGTGTTAGTTCACATGTTAACACATGAAATGAGAAAAATCCTTGGAAGATTTGTAAGATCATATAAGATCTTGAAGGCAATCATTTTTCTTTCACAACTTCAATACACCACTATTTCTTCGAGTTTCATTAAGTATAACATTCATCTCCTTATGTGTGTCTTAAAATCATAAAATGAAAGTGTTCACCCAATTTCAAAGAAATGGAATAAAAAATATGGTTTTAAAAAGAACAAAGATGATTTAGGTGTGTGTCGTATGTATATATGTATATATGTATGTATGTATGATGATGATGGATGCATGCATGTATGCATATATATATATATATATATATATATATATATATATATATATATATATACATATAGGGAGTGGAATTTTTGATAACCCTTAAATATTGTTACAACCCATTAACTCCATCTCATTGAATCTAACTTTTGATCTAATGGTTGATATTATTTACACATTAAAAAAATATTTTATATTTGGTTTGAATGAGAAAAGGGCATGATAGTCATTTTACCTGTGTAAGTTTACCCCCCATCTTTTTTAAACATTATTAACTTTTTTATAATATATTATTTTTTTAAAAAAATTGCACCATTATATTCGTCTTATTTTTCTCTTTAATTCCGTTATAGTCTCGACTAAGTTTTTTTACTTTTTTTAGATGCCCTATATTTACATCATTGTAAGGAGGTTAAAGATTACAAATTTATTTGAAAATTTTTCTAACAATGGTAAATTACAGTATTGTAATTTTTCTTTTATTATGTTTTAATCTAAACGAGTTTTTTAATTTTTTTTCAAATATCTCGCTTTACATCGATGTAACGAAAATAACATAACAAATTATTTTAATTTTTTTCTAGCAACGGCAAAATTAAAGTGTTACATCACTGTAAATAATGTAAAAAATAAGTTACATCTCTGTAAAATAATGTGTTACATCACTGTAAATAATGTAAATAATAAGTTACATCACTGTAATTTATCATTGTTAGAAAAAAAAATCAAATAAAATTGTTATTTTTAAACTCGTTACAATGATGTAAATATAGGCATTTAAAAAAAATTAAAAAAAAATGGTCGAGACTATAACGGAATTAAAGAGAAAAATGAGACGAATATAATGGTGCAATTTTTTTAAAAAAATAATATATTATAAAAAATTTATTAATGTTTAAAAAAGATGGGGGTAAACTTACATATGGTTAATTGACTATCATGCCCTTTTAAATATTTTAATATAAAGCTTATGTGTAACTTTGTTATTGGCTTAAATGGGTTATGTAGTTGTAGCAAAAAAAGAGGGTTATTTTTTATACCTTGCCCTATACATACATATATATATATATATATATATATATATATATATAATTTAAAGTGGTGGCATTTATTTTATTGGATTATTGCTTTTATATATTAAAATGACTAGCCTATTGACCCGTGTACTACACGGGGTTGTATAAAAAAATTACGACACAAACATTATAAAATTAATATATGCAAATAAAGAAAATATTTACAATTCATAAACAAAGAAATTACAATTTACAAATTTCTAAACACTTGATTGGATACAAGATTTGATGTTTTGTTTGTAGTTTTTCTATCTTTATCAAGAATTAATAATTTAAATACATCTTTACAATTAACCTTAAACAACGCAATGTATAACTGACAATGCGTGAAAACTGAATCTTTTAAAAACAAGCCAACTTTTGACAGATTGTCCTTGAAATAAAAGCTCAAGTTCCAATATTGCTTCCACAATATATGTGCGTCTATAACATGATCTCCAATGTTTTTTAAACCATTTTTCAAGTCAGTTTTTGATGAATTATATCATGATTTATAAGAATACATTATTGTTATTGAAACAGGATTGAAATGCTGGAAAAATAAATATAAATTGGTAACCAATGTATGTTGAAAAAAGTAATAAACAAAGTTCTATGAAATACTTTGAAAACCTATAAAAATTGGAACTAATTATGAAAAGCGATATATAAATGAGAATTACACAAATTTGTTAATTAATTGTTAATTATGACGTTTCATTTTTGGATGATTCTAATTTAAAATAGATTATCTAATCTAATCTAATCTAATTTAATCTAATCTATTATACTTAATAAATTAAAATAGTTAGAGGACACTTGTCACAAATCTAGAGTATCCTCTCATTATTTTTCCCGCTTCTCTCTCCTAATAAATACTAATTACATAATTATATATCCTTTTTTAATTAAAAAAGTTCTTAATATAAAAAAAATATATCGCTTAATAGTATTAAATATTAATTATATATATATATATATATCTTTTATATTTAAAAAAGATGTCTTAATATGAAAAAAAAATATATTTTAATATCAAAAAACAAAATTTTAAAAAATCAAGTTAATATAAAATACGAATCTTTTCCAAAAATTTATGACTCATAAAATCTTTTTATAATTTATAAGTCATTATTATTAACTATTTATTTTTTTTCTCTATTAACTTGTGTAATATAGATAACATCCTATAATATTGTAAAAAATGACATTTTTTGAAAACAACTTTTTAAAATTAAATGTTTAAAAACCAAACTTATAAAAATGAATTTTTTAAAATACAATATTATTATTTTATTTTCTTTGTAATGTTGATCATCTTTGAAATCAAAAAATCATTTACAATTGTTAAATTTATAATATTGAATACTTCTTAATTTTTATTCAACCCGTGTAATACACGGGATACTAACCTAGTTATACTAATAAATAAAGATTTTATTGCCACATGTCATGATTTTAGAGCATCTCAAGCTTCATTTACCTCCTCTCTCTCATATTAAATACATTTAACATTAAATATACTTTTTATACATTTTTAAAATAAAAAAGATTTTTTAATACACTAAAATATATTAATATTAGAAACACATTTTTTTAAAAAAATATTTTAAATTATAAAATTTTCAAAATCATTATTTGAAACACAATGTTTAAAAAATAAAGTTTTAAAAAAAGTTAGTGTCTAAAGAAATAATATTATTATTTTAATATTTAAAATATTAAATCACACAAAATTGTAATCGTATTTTATATTAAAAATCATCTTATATTTTCTAAATTTTAATTGATAATTATTCGTTATATTTCTTTATTTAATCCGTGTAATACACGGGTATTAAGCTAGTATATTATATGAAAGGGAGTAAAAATATTTAAAATGAATGAAGTTATTATGGAAATAAAATCGTAAGGATGGAATAAAAAAATTAAATTGTTGTCTATTAAAAGGTGGAAATAGGTTGTGTTTTTGAAAATGATTATAATATCCTTAAATGTATGTGATATTTATATCTAAAATTTAAAATTGTTAATAAAATTAAAAAAAAAAAAAAGGATTTCATTACGTAAATGGATTTAAATTTAATAAACAAAAAGAGGGTACTTTGATCAAAAGACTTGTATATCATAAATTAAAATAATTGGATTTTTTTTATCTACCAAAAAACTAATCAGATGGAAAGAGAATAATTTTAAAAACCGAATTTTGGTCAAGTGATATAATTTGGTCAAAAACTGAATTTTAAAATATGGATTTGCATCAAAAGATAAAATAAATTAAACCTCATTGTAAGTAGACTATCCTGACATGAAGCTAAGACAACTTCCTTTAACGCATAAACTTTTCAATCTTGGCAACATCTTTAGGAGTCCACACCATGAGCATCATGGTCAACTTTTATTACCTGCAACAATCAAAGAAAAGAAGATACAGATAGTTTGATCAAATTTTAATTTCAAAATCTTTGTTAAGAAACCACAGCTGTGAAAATACGATTTCTAGTACCTTCATTTTGTAATCATTTTCAAGATCTTATAACTGCTTCAAATCTTCTTCCAGTTGCAATGGAGTTAAAAGTTAGATAGGGAAAAATCAGTAGAGTAGAAAAATCATTATTCAATAAAGTAAAAGATTAATTTGCCTGCAAAAAGTAGCAAAGTTTATAAAAATACAATTAAATTTCTTATTTTTGTGGGTACCTAAATACATAGATGAAAATTATATGAGAATTCAGAATTAACTTTCCCTGACTTAGATCAATAATTAAAAAAAACAAAACAAAACAAAACAAAATGAAAATAAGGATCCAAAAACGTCAACTTGAACACATGTTTAACATAAACATAAAATAAACACAAACTTGTTATAAGGGATTAGCCCTGTAGTAAAGTAGATTGCATAACCACAATTATCAACCACACACTCCTTTAATTATTAAGTAATTATAAGATTAGTCCAATTGGTCATTCTCTCAAGCAATATTTTTTTATTTGCCATCAAAACATCATGCAATCCATGCCCAAAAAATTTGCCACAAAAAATGGATGTAGGATCAATTACAAATACTTACTTGACCTTGAAGCAATCAGAACCATTCCATAAAATGAAACAGGTTGCATCATGCATGTCACAATAAAGTTGTCAGCTTTTTCCCTATCAACACAACAGTACTCAACTCAACTTTCTACTTGCTATTAACAACCCCATTAGGGCTAAATTGTTTATAGCTTAGTTTAGGAACTCCATCCTTGTAACACCCAGCAATTTCAGATAAATTGCGACTCTTACATTCTTTACATTGCACATTCATACTTGTTGCATTTCATTTAATTATGTTTAATTAGATGAGTTGAACACAAATTACTACGAGACGATAGTTCGAGGAACTATCAAATCGTACATTGCACATTGGTTTTGGAAACCAAGCGTGACAAACACAACACTAACACAAAACAATAATTCGGAGAATTATTGAATTGTGCATCACACGTTGATTAAAATTAATCAAGCGTGCAAACACTTCGTTAGACACGAGCACAAACTATCGAAGATAATTCGAGGAATTATCGAAACACACACACATGAGTCTCACGAGCGTTGGTGATCAATCAAACCTATATGCTATTTTATGTTTATATGCTTAAACATGTATTTGATGTTTAGGATAAGCGTTATGAATCGAGTACGAGCGAAATCGTATCAACGAAATCGAAAAACAAGGAAATGGACTCATCGCGGTACGCGACGGTCCCTTAGCGAAAGGCTTGGCGGTACGCGGCGCAAACCGGGAGTCGAGACTCCCGAATCCCATCGCGGTACGCGATTAAATAATTTTGATCGGCCTTCGCGGTACGCGAAGGCCATGCAGATCAAATTTTCTTTATATTCAACCCCATCTTATTTCTACTCGGTTCCTTTGCAATTCACCCAAGTTCTTACATTCATTTTCGACCAAATCCCTCTGCAATTCTAATACTGAGGGGAATGGAGCAACAACTTAAAGTTAAAGCCGATGGATTACATTATTTCATGGCACGCATCTGGGTTCCACATCACGGAAACTTACGAGACCTTGTGATGGACGAGGCTCACAAATCCCGATATTCCATTCACCCTGGGTCTGATAAGATGTATCATGATCTGAAGGTACTTTACTGGTGGCCACACATGAAAGCCGACATTGCCACCTATGTGGGCCAATGCTTAACTTGTGCCAAAGTCAAGGTCGAGTACCAGAAACCCTCTGGATTACTCACACAACCCGAGATCCCCATGTGGAAGTGGGAACAAATATCCATGGACTTCATTACCAAATTACCCCGTACTCCTAGTGGATGTGACACTATTTGAGTAATTATGGACAGACTGACTAAGTCAGCACATTTCCTTGCAATCAAGGAGAATGACAAGATGGAAAAGCTAGCCAGAATCTATGTCAAGGAAGTGGTCTCGAGACATGGAGTGCCAATCTCCATCATTTCTGATCGAGACGCAAGATTCACTTCTAACTTCTGGAAATCATTGCAAAAGTCGCTTGGCACACGGTTGGATATGAGTACAGCATACCACCCACAAACTGATGGCCAGAGCGAACGCACGATACAAACCCTTGAAGATATGCTACGAGCATGCGTAGTGGATTTTGGAAATAGTTGGGAAACTCACCTGCCATTGGTGGAGTTTTCCTACAAAAACAGCTACCACACCAGCATCAAGGTAGCGCCTTTTGAGGCACTCTATGGTAGGAAATGCCGATCACCCATCTGCTGGGCGAAAGTGGGCGACAGTCAGCTCACTGGCCCGGAACTTGTACACGAAACTACGGAGAAAATCGTGCAAATCAGAAACCGCATGGCAGCATCTCGCGATCGTCAAAAGAACTATGCCGACAAACGTCGAAAGCCTTTAGAATTTCAAGTAGGAGATAAAGTCCTTCTGAAATTTTCACCCTGGAAAGGCGTAATTCGTTTTGGTAAACGAGGCAAACTGAACCCACGGTATATTGGACCATTCGAGATCCTAAAAAGGATTGGTCCAGTGGCATACCAACTCAACTTACCAGCTGAACTCGACGGAGTTCACAACGTATTTCATGTCTCGAATCTGAAGAAAAATGTTTATCAGATGAGACACTTGTAGTTCCACTAGATGAGATCCAGGTGGATGAACAACTACGGTTCGTGGAAGAGCCGGTAGAGATCATGGACCGTGAGGTCAAACAACTCAAACAGAGTAAGATTTCGATTGCCAAAGTCCGATGGCACTCGAAACGCGGACCTGAATTCACGTGGGAACGTGAAGATCAGATGATGCGCAAATATCCCCATCTTTTCAAGCAGACAACGTCGAACGTCGACAATAACAAATAAATTTCGGGACGAAATTCCTTTCAACAAGGGGATGATGTGACAACCGGAAAATTTTTGTTTCTCAAACACCGTTGTTTCCCAAACACTACCAACAACAACCAAATTTCGGGACGAAATTTCTTTCAACAAGAGGATGATGTGACACCCGGCAATTTCAGGTAAATTGCGACTCTTACATTCTTTACATTGCACATTTTTTTTGGTGCATTTCATTTAATTATGTTTAATTAGATGAGTTGAACACAAACTACTACGAGACGATAGTTCGAGGAACTATCAAATCGTACATTGGTTTTGGAAACCAAGCGTGACAAACACAACACTAACACAAAACAATAATTCGGAGAATTATAGAATTGTGCATCACACGTTGATTCAGATTAATCAAGCGTGCAAACACTTCGTTAGACACGAGCACAAACTATCGAAGATAATTCGAGGAATTATCGAAACACACACACATGAGTCTCACGAGCGTTGGTGATCAATCAAACCTATATGCTATTTTATGTTTATATGCTTAAACATGTATTAGATGTTTAGGATAAGCATTATGAATCGAGTACGAGCGAAATCGTATCAACGAAATCGAAAAACAAGGAAATGGACTCATCGCGGTACGCGACGGTCCCTCGGCGAAAGGCTTCGCGGTACGGCATAAATGATTTTTAAAGTGTTTTGATGAACTTTGATCTTTGAAATATGTTTAGAAATGACTTTAACATATTTAGAAACTTTGTTTTGTGAAAACAAGCTTTTAAACGAGTACTTTCCAAATAAGGAAACTTTATTTGGGTAAAACGGCATAAATGGTGATTTATGCGCAAGCGACATGTTTTAAGGGTATAAACGTATTTTACAAACACATTGGGAGTGTTAACTTTATGAAATGGGATTTCATAACCATATTTTCCTAAATTGGAAACCTTCAATAAATGGTAACTTGTGCGATTAGGGTCATAGAATGCATTATGGTGTCTTATGTGCATCAAGGCACATGAACACAACAATCGTGTCACCAACGATTCGTCGAGTCCCACTAGTTAACACACACACACACTCGGTTGAGCACACCGACACTTGGAGTTGTATGGGATACAACGTACTACAAAACACATACTCACACCTATATGGTTATAGGTGCATACTAGCAGGTGCTAGCTCTCGCAGACGCGAACACACTCACAACCAGAACTACTCTATCAAGCGAGTTCACGGCCCCTTTTACTTTTCTACCTTTGGGGGAGAAAACACTGCATGCTAAACTGTTTTACAAACAACAACTCATTTCATTTACGTATGGACATGCTTTATCATATATGTATATGTGTGGACCACATCACAACTAAAAGACCTCGCGATACTCCACGGACCGTTAGTAGCGCGTAGCACCTAGCGTGGTAATCTTGAATAGTACTATTTGGGCCTGACAAGCCCCACCCATCGTGCCTGGGAGGCCAACCCGACTGTAGGTCGGAATGGGTGCAATATTGACCAACACTTTGCCATTGTCTTGTGATGGACATGGGGGGAGGCACAACTGTCAGCTTCGGTACGACCCCGCATATAATATAACTGTATTGACTAGCTATCAATCGATACTGCATTGTAATGATATGTAAATCACAACTGTTACTTTAAACATTGGATGTTTATTGCTTACGAAAAACCTGTGCTCTCACCAACCTTTGTGTTGACCTTTTACTCGCATGTTTTCTCAGGTAGCTAAGGCACACACTGAAGGATAGGATGCTAAGCTGGAGTCTCATGCATTTACATAGTGTTTTAGGCTTGAAAACATTATCACTTTGTTTTGTTGTGTATTGTTAAACAAATTTAAATCGCTTCCGTGAACTAATACTCTGTTTTGTTTTGAAAACTGTTTAATCTTATGCTTCCGCAATTTATAATTTCAATGAGGTTTTGATAATCTAAACTTTTACTTCCGCAACTCTGATTTTACCAATCTGTTTTATCCAAGTTATTGGATGTACGTATGTAACCAAACATGTAGGTCTCGCAAGTTGTGTGACCGGAGACTGCGATCCTGACAATCTGTTGTTGCTTGCGCCCCGTTCGGGACGCGATTTCTCGGGGTGCGACAATCCTTATGTGTCTTTCCATATATTAATGTTTCAATGCATGAAGAACACATGTAAAAGAAACGAAAATCAACAAAATAATCAACTGATGTAGTATGCTTTAAATATCTAGGAGCTATGATCTTTTTTTTAGATATTTGTATGAAAAAGGAAAGGCATAATTATTCCGTCAACACGTCATGTTTATATCTACATTAAAAAAAAAGAACAATAGAGCAATAACTTTGTAAGATTTGCATATTCTTTTTTAACTTGCAAGCAACCTAAACAAGAACAACATATACAAAAAACCAATCAAAAACATTAAATATACGCGATGCTAAACATCAAATAAAACATGTCCATAGTACCAGATACATGAACTATTAAGCATCAAAATTCATGCATCCAAATTACCTAATTTCCAAAGCCACTATTAAAAGTAATGTTCCATACCTTCGTGAACAAAAGGAAGCCCCATGGGTCATTGAGTCCTACCATTACTTATCAAAGCACCACACTTCGTTCAATGTCGAACGGATTTGAAGGAAGCCATCGTTGTTCATCAGCACCATTTCGCCTTGGGCCATAAGGAAGTTGATAATTGTGAATTAAATATAAAATCATACAGAAATAAAAAAGGTATGATACCTTCTTTGGTGTCTCCGTCTGACTCGTCTTTTGCAATTTCATCCTTTAAAACCCAATTTGATAAAATTAATCTACAAGATGGAAAACAAAATGGAGGTTTCAAAATGGGGGTTAATCATCAATAATGGGGGTTTCAAAACATCACAATACCTGATAAAATGAAGAACATCATATAGTTGTAAATAACATCAAGCAAACATTTTATTACTAAGATCAGCTTTGCAAACTCATCAACCAACAAAAATTGTGAATTGACAGATAAGAAAAAATATACACTTGAACATGGAAACTAACCATTCGATTATCGTCTAAATTCTTTCAATATCCTTCCAAACAAAAGACTTTAAGACAAAGATTGAAGGATTATACGATCGTGTGTAACCGATTGAAGCATCACAGATTGTTAAAGAGAGAAACAGCTGAGAGTAGAGGATTAGGGTTTTGGGAAAGAGGCTAGACACGTCTTTAGGAAATTGACGGGTTGGATCTAAACAGGTAACCGGGATTTAAGATCCGCGTGTTATTTTTTGTGGGGAATCACCTAGAGATGCCATGTGGCATCATTAGCTTTTAATCCAATCATTTATTGCCATTTGTCATATGGTTTAACCAGAGAACGACACATGGCTTATTGTTATTGTTTTATTAGATAGTATAGATTGGGTTGGATATCAAAATGACATTTACATTCCGCGCCCACATGGTGATGACATTTAATTTAAAAACAATGACGTAACACCCGCGTACTGCTAGTGAATGTGATAATCAAACACTAAAACAATCACTAAAGTAATATAGACTAAGGGGCTGTTTGGTAGCATCTGAATCATTAAGTGCTGAATGATTAAGATGTCTGAATGGTTAAGAGGGTCTGAATCATTAAGTGCTGAATGATTAAGACTGTTTGGCTGAACATCTGAATGAATATGTAGAATGACTATTTTATCCTTCTAAAGGTTTTTTTTCAGTGATAATATAAATAGTAAATTCAAAATAAAATCCATACAAAACAAAATGCAAACTTGATAAAATTCAAACATCCAAATTCACAATAGTCTTTCAAAATACTTAAGAAAAATGCTAAAATTCAAACATAGAAAAAAAATTTGACGAACATTGTCATGCAAGTTGACTAGTTATATGGTCACGCAAACCATTCATATATTCATTGCCTTGTGACCCCCATTCTATGTCGTGAATGGAATGACCGTCACTTACTTCTCCCTGTGTTTGTGACCCCCTTCTTGTTTCCAACTAATCCTACTCCTTTTTGTTGCCATTTCTTTGAAAAAAACAAACAATTTGCATCAAAACATCACAAGAAAATGTTTACAGGTTTTCTGATCTTAATTATGTAAACTTATGTTCAAGCAAATGTTAACAGGAACATCACAAACATAGGCAAATTCAACATCATTTGAACAATCTATGGTGTGCAAACATAGGCAAACAATTTGCATCAAAACATTCATTTGAACAATCTTTGGTGTAATTATCATAAAACAAATTTGCATCAAAAAACAGGAACATCACATAGGCAAATTCAACAATCAGAGACCAAGAACATCACCATCACAAAACCAAAATCCAAGAACATCAAAATCCAACTTGCATCAAAACCAAAATCCAAGAACATCAAAAAAACCAAAATCCAACTTGCATCAAAAAACCAAAATACAAGAACAAGAATCACAGAAACAACAATCACAGATCCAAAAAAAATAGAAGAAGATGATGGCGCTTACAGGTGGCATACGACGGCGAGTCCAGGTGGTAGTTGCGGCGGAGGAGATAGGAAGAAGGGGGTAGCTGCGGCGGCGGAGAAAGGAGCTGCGGCGGTGGAGAAAGTAGCTGCAGGAGGAGAAAGGAGCTTCGGCGGAGGAGAGAGGAGCTTCGGTGGAGATAGCTGAGGGAGGTTGAGGGAGGCGACGGGAAGAAGTGGATTGAGGAAGGCGACGGCCAGGTTGAGGGAAGAAGGAGGCTGAGGGCATGCAACGGGGAAGAAGAAGAAAGAGGGAGAAAACAGGGTTTTCAAATGAAAAGGAAATCAAGACCCCTGTATTATTTTCTCCATTCCTCATTCAGACTTATTTTCAAATCTGAACCATTCAGATGGTTTTTTTCGTTCAGACGTCCCAACCAAACGGTCTGAATCTGAATGGTTCAGATTCAGACCCATTCAGATACATTCAAACCCTACCAAATAGCCCCTAAGACAATAATATACAAAGATTAAGATATCCAATTCACTTTTGATAATTTTAGTGTTATCAACAATTTTAGGATATTTGACTAACTTGTTGATTAAGATAATAATAAAGTTAGGTGACGTGAGATTATGCAGGGGCGGCCCTGAAAATTCAAGTGCCCCGGACGTATTGAGGAAAAAAGGCCCGTAGTGAATTATAAACTTGTGTTTTTTCGGTTTTGTATTTGGAGATACAAGTAAATATATATAATTTAAAAACGATTTTTAAAATTTTTGTGTCCTTGTGATAAATGGGCCTTGGATAGAGGTCGTGTTTGCCCCTCCTCAGGGCCTCCCATGAGATTTTGAGCTCGATTAACAACAATATTATTTGGAATTAAACTTATTTTAATTGATTAAAACTGTGCTTTTAATATTTTTAATAATAAAAGTGATGTTGGCTTTTACGGGAATGCAGTCATGCAGATATAAAACAACAAATATATATTCTCATAATTAAAAAGATATGGCTTTCGGTCCTATTATATTAAAAATAAGATACTGTCACTTCTGGATATAGAAGAATATATATAATTTAAAAACGATTTTTAAAATTTTTGTGTCCTTGTGATAAATGGGCCTTGGATAGAGGTCGTGTTTGCCCCTCCTCAGGGCCTCCCATGAAATTTTGAGCTCGATTAACAACAATATTATTTGGAATTAAACTTATTTTAATTGATTAAAACTGTGCTTTTAATATTTTTAATAATAAAAGTGATGTTGGCTTTTACGGAAATGCAGTCATGCAGATATAAAACAACAAATATATATTCTCATAATTAAAAAGATATGGCTTTCGGTCCTATTATATTAAAAAGAAGATACTGTCACTTCTGGATATAGAAGAATACACGGAAAACATCAATATAGGGGTTGGATCCAGTAAAAAGAGATTTTTGCCTAAAAAGAGTAAGAAACAATAGAAATTTGACACGTGACACAATCCAGTACAAAAAAATAATCCAGTACATAAAAAATAAGAATCCAGTACAAAAAATAAGAATCCAATACAAAAAATAAGAATGCAGTACAAAAAAATAAAAATGTATTACAAAAAACACAAAAATCTAGTATAAGTAAAACGAAGAACAAAAAAATAATAATATAGTATAAAAAATAAAAATCTAGTACAAAAAAAATGAAGTTATACGTAAATTATCATGCCAAATTTCAAATTATTATTAGTTCTTACTCTTCTTAGGCAAAAATCTCTTATTATTTGATCTTTTCCCTATATATATATATAGGGTTTGGATCCTTTTAAAACTCGATCTTAAAGAGAAAACCCTTAAACCCTACGTGGACCATTAGATCAAACTTATTTTAGATTTTAATTAATTAAATAGAAAAAACATGTGGTCTACAATTAAAGTTAAATATTTTAATGGAGTTTTTAAGAAGAAAATACATGTTTTACCCTTTGAGTGGTATAAGTGACTTTTTTTCACTCTCTCTCATCTCTCTTCATTAATTAATTCAGATTCTCTCTCATCTCTCTTCTTTCTTCCTCTCTTCTCTCTCCTCTCTCTTCATTAATTATTCAGATTCTTTCTTCTCTCTCCTCTTTTTTTTTATTTATGTTTGACTAACAAAATATCTCTTTTTTTATTTATGTTTGACTAACAAAATAAAAAAAAGTAATTTTTTAAAGAAAAACAAAAAATATACACATGTGTATCAAACAAAAATTTTACTACACAAACACAATATTACATATTCTCAACCATAATAAATATTACACATGTGTATTTTACATACGAAACAAAAAAATTACACATGTTTAAATTTATAAAAAAACATCAAATTAAACAAAACACCAAAAACTACACATGTGTAGGTGTAATATTTTATAAATATTAAATATATAAAGTATACACATGTGTATATTTCGAGTAAAGTGTACTTTGTGTGTTAAAACTTGTACATTTTTATTCATACGCATGTGTAATTTTTTATATCTTCTTTTAAAAATATTTTTTTTATTTTGTATAAAAAATATACATTTTTGTTGTTGTTTTGAAATTTTAAAAAATATTTTTTTAAATGGATGGAGAGAGAAGAGATAGATGAGAGAGAAATTTAATATTAGTAAATTATAATATATATGGGTGATTTTAAATGAGAGAGAAAAAGATAAATTATTATATTTATGGGTGAATGGTTAAAGACTATCATACCCTTTTCATATTAATAAATTAGGAAGAAAAAAAGTTGATCCAAGGGTTAAGATAGGGTTTAAGGGTTTTATCTTTAAGATCGAGTTTTTATTTGATTCAAATCCTATATATATATATATAAGGAATGGTTCTAATGCTAACCCACTCTTAGAGCGATAACCATTAACTTTGCCAAAACGAAGCCGAATCTTGAATTTTTTTTTGAACATCATTGTAACACAATTTGAACACCATGTTCTTTTATGAGTCTGGGTCAATTCATCACAATTTGAACCCCTCCATCGCGAACCGCGACGAGTCCACTCGTTCAATACTTAGAAATTTTTCTTCGTTTTTCAATTCCGGGCAATCCAGGACTCCGTTTTGCACACGGTTTTCGCCCACGTTCCTCATTTCTCGCATACTATCGATCTGTAACAATTACAATCATTAAATCAACATGGATTTCTAGAACGATCAAATGTGCTCACATCATTAATGACGTAATTCTCGTATGCAACTGTCACAATATATATATATATATAATATCTCTATATTCCGATAAATCATTATATTTAACCCTCAAATACGTTTATCTGATAGTTCTAAGACATTTATAAGATTAATGCAAGATTAAGTTGTAAATGTGAAGATGAATTCAAGCTTCCAGGTTTGATTTCTATTCCGTGCGTTCGTTTTCGTGATTCATGCAGAATATACACAACGTTGACCCTATTTGATGTTGGTACGAGACAGTGATCAAGACAAAGACAACATATGATAACCCCATTTTTTATATCAAGAGGCCAAGAAGATAAAAAAATAAAAAAATAAAAAATCTTTTGATGGTAGAAGCCCTAAACACAAGGATTATATAGCCACAAGGAACAAACCAAATGACACGCATGAAGGGAGAATCCCTAGACTTCAATGCCGCTAAAACTCTTATTTCAAAAAGCTTGATCCTTTGAACAAAGAAAAAAAAAAGGTAAATAAATATTGGATTTTCTAATTAAATTAAAAATATTTTCAACATTCCGTCATAATTCATGTAGTAAACACATTAACTACACCAATTGTTAAAAAAAAAGGGGTAAGAAAATTATGTTGCTCACCACTAGGACCTTTTGTAAAAGTATTTTGCAACTTGTTTGATTGTATCAACTTTTTTGTTTTTGATAATTATAGATGTTGTTTTCAAATAAAATGTAAGTCAATTTCAAAATGTTTGGTTTTATCATAAAAAATAAGATTGACAGCGATAGAAAAAGGCTCAAAGCACCTAATTATCACAAAACAATTATACTCTAAATTAATGTTTACTTGCAATTCTTTTAAGACTTTCAAGAGCCACATTGCTTCACATGTGACATTGCATAAAGACTCATACTCACCTTATGTAGTAGAGCAAAAACGACATACAGTTTCTCACTCTTCCAACAAACTAGATTTCCACCCAAAAACAACAAAAACTGTTTAAAACTAAAAACCGAATCATATTCATAACCGGAAATTCTAAATTTGGCCCGGCTATCGGTTCTATTCTTTTTTTATTTGGTTGTTTGGTTTATTCGGTTAACCGATTAAACCATTTTTAGATATATATTTACTATTTTTATTAACAATATATAAGGCTGAATTCAATTTATTCAGTTGAATTATGTTTTTTCGGATCGGTTTATTCGGTTTTTAACCGGTTTATTTAGTTTTTAATTGGTTTATTCAGTTTTAACTAGAGGTGACAATTTTTGCCCATATCAAAGGAAATAGGTTGGTTTAGGTAAATAATTGTAGTATAATGTGTTGAAATAGGTAACATCATAATATTGAATGGGTTGAGATGGGTAACACTTAAACACAATGCGGGTCGAGATGGGAAATGCAATGGATTCCAACATTTAAGAATGATTAATATCATATTTGATGAGAAAATCGCTAAAAATTATCCAAATGGACTATTTGTTTACTTATAACACATCTTAAGTTAAAATAAATTGATGTTATTTAAGAACAATCCATTTAGACCCGAACTAATGTTACTTAAAACTTATTATGACCCGCATCCATCCTGACCCGAACCCGTTTTGACTCGTTACCCAACCCGCCCATTTTGCCAGATATAGTTTTAACCAAAATCAAATCCAGTTCGGATGATTGATTCCCAATACCGTTTGGTTGTGCTAAAAAAATTCATAACGGTTTAAACCAAACCGAATAAATTGGTTAAACCGTAAACTAAATTGTTGAATACCTCTAGTGACAACATTAGGAGAGGACATTATTTGAGATATTTAAGAACACGAAAAGTATGTCTGGCAAAATGGGTGGGTTGGGTAACGGGTTAGGATGTGTACGGGTTAGGATGAGTACGGGTCAAGACGGGTTTTAAGCAAAATTCGTTTGGGTTTAAACTAGTCGTTTTAAAAAAAAATCAATTTCGCTCAAATTAAAATGAGTTGTAACTAAACAAATAGTTTATTTGAATAATTTTTAATGATTTTCTCATTAAATATATTATTGAACATTCTTACCCATTGAAGTTCATTATGTTCACATGGTTTTTAAGTTGTCCATCTTGATCCGCTTTGTGTTGAGGTGTTACCCATCTCTACCCATACTATTTATAATGTTACTCATTTCAGTCCAAAATGCAATAATTGTTTACTCATTTTTATCAATTTATCTTGCTATAGGTCAAGATTAGCAGGTATATTGAAAAACATGATGATTGATGCAGGTGTGATTTCAAAGGCTATGCATATAATGAGTTAGGCAATGAACAAAATATGATTTATCAAATCTAGCCCAATAGTATAAATTAACTTTCCTACCAATCTATGATATTCAGTCACTAACAAATCATCACCAGCAACATCATTATCTTTATTATAAATTATAGCATTCTACTCAATTAGAGTAAAAACAGTTTTAGATTCCAACATCATTATCTTTTTGTTAAACCATCATTGGAAGTTTTAGTACCATATTCTTTTTCTAAATAAATAAAATAAATAAATGATTTATTTTAGAAGTTTTATATAAACTTTCAAGAAAAGATGGTTTTGTAAAATTTTACTCACTTGAATAAAACACACTTTTATTATCTAGACTCCAAAGTTTACAACCTTCCTATTGATTATGATATCCAAGAATAACACAATTTTTCAAACTACTCCCAAACTTGTTATTATTGTTCAAAATTGTTGAAAAACAAAGGCAACTAAAAATTTCTAAGATGGTTCCAAGTTTCTTTTATCATCTAATTCAGTTTTGCCTCAAATTCTCAAAACCCTAGAATGTAAATCGATTGTTTGATTGGAGTTGTTAAGACTTTTGGCTTTTCTTATATGATGATAAAAGATTAATAAGATGGTTGTAATAATTACTTGGAATTGATTTGAATTGAGCGAGTTTGAGTACTCAACAAGTTTCAGTGTGTTCTTGAGCTCGATTCAATTATATAGAAAGATTTCAATGGGGCTTTCGATCTTGTTCGTTTCAGAAAAATGTCATGAAGATATGTATGAGTTCAATTTGAATTTTCATCTTTATTTAACCGATTAAAGTTTAAATTCAACATGTTGTTTTGGTTTTGATCGTTAATACTCTTAATGAGTGTTATTACTGGAATTGATTATTCGATTATAGTTTTGATCTTTGAATGTGTGATCAAAAGAAGAAGATTAGAAGAATTTGATTTTGACAATAATGGCCCTTGTAGTCTTTAATTTGGTTATTTCAGGTTTAAAAGGATTCCTAACTTGCAATCTAATTTTCTGAAATATACAATTTTAACCCTCTTGTCTGAAAGTTATTATTTTATGTCAAAACCTTCTAGATAAAGTTTATAATTTTATTATTATATATTTACAACTTTTACAAACTTTATAAGTTTATTAACTCTTATAAAAATATATTTAACTTGTTTTATTTTAATAAAATTCAATTATTCTATATTTGAATATAATTAAATAAGAAATCTCATCAACTCTCATTTATTTGAAATTTAGAGTGATTATAAGTTGAAATTATTGCCCAAAAAACCTATATGTTGCAACCTTCATATTCTAGCCATCCATATTTCTGATAATTTGTTCTTCACCGCCATTTTTCGATCAAATGTAGAGGGTATATATCATTTCCCTCAATTTGGGATAAAAAAGATACTTCACGTGGGTTTGATTTTTTTAGATGTGAACATTTTTTTGATGTAGTTTTATTTGTTTGTATGATTTTAATTACAAAATGGTTGGGGTTCAAATTATTAGTAAATAAGTCTTTAGTATGTAACTCTTTTGTAATTAGTTGTAAATTGTATTCCATTTATGTAAATTACTTCTTTATATAATCTAATACATCCTCACATTGAGGATCATTGAAAACATAACTTAATATGGTATCAGCTTAATTGTGGTTGAACTCCCCTTCCCTTCCTTTCGTTTCCTCTTCCCTGCAACTTCTCCCAGCAGACTCCATGGCTTCTTCCTCCTCCACATCTGATCCTCTTCCTCTCTCACACTTGCTCCCTATCAAGCTTTCTTCCACAAATTATCTTTATTGGAAAAACCAAATGATTCCTTTCTTTACCTATCAAAATCTGCTTCCGCATATTGACGGGTAGCAAACTGCGCCCCCATCTGTTCTCACTCAAGATGATAAAACTGCTCCAAATCCGGCTTTTTCGATTTGGTGTGCTGCGGATCAGAAGACAATCATTCTTCTCAATGCTTCTCTAACCGAAGAAGCCATCTCCGTTTGTGTCGGACTGCCTACTGCCCGGGCTATTTGGTTGGCACTTGAAGCCTCCTTTAGCAATTCCTCCATGGAACGTGCTCAAAACTTGAAGGATCAACTTCGGCTCTCTCAGAAAGGTGACAAAACTGTGGCCGAATTCAGCCGCTCCTTCAAGCTTCTCTACGATCAGCTTTCCGCTATTGGACATCCAATTGATCCTACTGATCAGTTACATTGGTTTCTTTGTGGTCTTGGTACTTCCTTTGAGAACTTCTCTACCTCTGTAAGGTCTTCTCGTCCCTTTCCTAATTTTTCAGTTCTTGTGGCTCGTGCTGAAAGCCATGAACTATTTGTTAAATCATTGCATGGACATTCCACCCCAACTGTGGCATTTAACGCTCATACATCTACTCCTCGGCCACCCTCTTCTGCTTCAAGTCGAGGGCATGGTCGTAGTGGTCGTGGGTCCTTTTCTAATCGTCCGGTCAATACCAACACTCGGACCCGACGTCCGCCTCATTGTCAGTTATGCCGCACTTCGGGTCATTATGCAAATGCTTGTCCCAGTTTTACATCGTTTGCTCGTGCCCCTCCTACATCCGCAGATCAGTTGGCCGATGCCTTCCATGCACAGTGCCATGTTACTACTCATGCACCAGATTGGTACGTTGATTCAGGGGCTTCCGATCACATGACAGCCTCCCATGAAGCTGTCTCTAATATTTCGGCTCCCAAAGGTAACTCCAAAGTTTATTTTGGTAATGGTGATACCCTTTCCATCTCAAGCATTGGACAAACTCGCTTGTTTAATTCTCTTAATCTCAATAATGTTCTTGTAGTCCCAAATTTAACCAAAAACTTACTCTCGGTTAGCAAATTGACTGAAGATAACAATGTTGATGTTATATTCTCATACCCTTCTTTTTATATTCAGGACCGCCAAAGCAAGCAGGTCCTAGCCAAGGGTAGGCGTCAAGATGGTTTGTTTGTGTTGCACAGCACGCCTCACGCTTTTGTTGCTCACTCGTCTGTTCCAAAGGCTTCCTTTGAAGTATGGCATTCCCGATTGGGTCATGTCAATTTTGATACAATTAGCTTGTTATGTACACTTGGTTGTTTGTCTTTCACTTCTATTTTGCCTAAGCCAGGCCTATGTTCCCCGTGCCAATTAGCTAAAGCAAAACGCTTGCCTTTTGACAATAATAATAAACGTGATGTGGGACCATTGGATTTAATTCATTGTGATCTTTGGGGACCATCTCCCATTATGTCTTATGATAATTGTAAATACTATGCTCTTTTTCTTGATGATTTTTCTCGTTTTTCTTGGATATATCCGTTAAAAGCAAAATCTGAGTTCTATAATGCATTATCTGTTTTTGTACCATTCGTACAAACCCAATTTTCCAAGAAAATCAAAGTTTTCCAAAGTGACAGCGGATCTGAATTTAATAATCATCGCGTTCGATCATTATTTGAAAGCAATGGCACATTCCATCGCTTTTCCTGCCCCTATACACCAGAACAAAACGGGCGTGTCGAACGCAAGCACCACCATATTATCGAGATTTGGCTTTCTATGATGTTTCATGCTCATTTGCCATCTACCTATTGGCTAAATGCCTTCTGTTCATCTACATACATAATTAATCGGTTACCCACTCCTCTTCTAAACAATAAGTCCCCTGTTGAGCTTCTTTATGGTAAACGTCCGTTTTATACATCCTTTCGTGCTTTTGGTTGTTGCGTGTATCCATTACTTCGTGACTATGCTACGCATAAACTGGCTCCACGAAATATCCCTTGTGTGTTCATCGGCTATACATCGAAATACAAAGGTCACAAATGTCAAGATACATCAACCGGACGTGTCTACATTACTTGACATGCTCGCTTTGATGAAACATTATTTCCCTTTGCTGGTAACCATAGCAAACTTCCACTATCTGCTCTTGACATCATCAGCTTTATTGATACTTCTCCTAATCACTTTTCCACACCCACTCCATCTCCTCACTCCATGCCTACCACCACCAACTCCACACCATCTGTTCCATCATGTTCTCCTTGTGAATTTGATTTCATACTTTCCCCACCTTCTACTCCTTCATCTCTAGCTCCACAGCCTCTATATTCACCCCAAGTGCTGGTCACGGATCCTCTTACACCCACCCCACCTGTTGCTCCCTCTTTTATACCCTCTCCTCCTCCTCCATCCCCTCTACCATCTCATCCCATGATTACTCGGGCAAAGGCGGGAATTTTAAAACCAAGACATCAGGCTGATTTGTCTCACCTTCAGCATCTTCCACTTCATAATTCCCTCTTTGCATCCACAGACCCAAAAACCTACATAGTTGCTTCTAAGGAGGCTCAATGGGTTCTTGCCATGCAAAGTGAAATTAATGCTCTCATCCGAAACAAAACGTGGACCTTAGTTCCCCGTCCCTCTGATCGAAATATTGTTGGTGCCAAGTGGATCTATCGTACCAAATATCTTTCTAATGGTTCCATAGATCGTTACAAGGCTCGTCTTGTGGCACAAGGGTTTACTCAAATTCCAGGTCTTGATTACTCTCATACATTTAGCCCCGTTGTCAAAGCCGCCACTGTTCGTATTGTCATTTCCTTGGCTGTTCTGAACAACTGGAAACTTCACCAGTTAGACGTAAACAATGTGTTCCTTCACGTGCATCTCTCTGAATGTGTTTACATGGAACAACCCCCGGGCTTTGTCAACTCATATTTTTCAGATTATGTGTGTAAACTTAACAAGGCTATCTACGGCCTTAAACAAGCCCCGCGTGCTTGGTTCCATCGTCTAAGCGTGTTTCTTCTTGCAAATGGTTTCACATGTAGTCATGCAGATCCCTCTCTATTTGTCTTCAAATGTGACCATTGTATTATGTACTTGCTCGTCTATGTTGATGATCTCATCCTTACAGGAAACATCTCTTCAGTTCTCTCTGCATTCATCGCTCGCCTTAACACTGAATTCATCATCAAAGATCTTGAGGAGCTCAACTACTTTCTGGGCCTTGAAGTTGCCTATACACCTGATGGTCTCTTTCTACATCAATCTAAATACACCTATGATATACTAACACATGCCAAGATGTTGGATGCTAAACCTGCTCCAACACCTTTAAGCACACATGTTTCTTTTGTTACTCATTATCGCTCTCTAGTTGGTGCTCTTCAGTACTTGACCATTACTCGTCCTGATATATCCTATGATGTTAATCAAGTTAGCCAATTTCTTCATGCCCCTACCACGGTTCACTTTCAAGAAGTCAAGCGGATTCTTCGTTATATCAAAGGAACGATTAGTTACGGTCTTCATTTTACACGCCCTTCCACCTCAGCTCTTATTGGATATTCGGATGCTGACTGGGCTCGTTGACTTGACACTAGGCGGTCGACTTATAGTTATTCTATTTTTTTGGGAGGAAATCTTGTCTCCTGGAGTGCAAAAAAACAACCTACAATCGCTAGGTCAAGCTGTGAATCTGAGTATCGTGCTATGGCAAATACTACAGCTGAAATTGTCTGGATAACTCATCTTCTTCGGGAACTACATGCGTTACCACCTGCTCGCCCAACTGTTCTTTGTGATAATCGGATTGCACCTTTTCTAACACAGAATCCAGTTACTCATAAACATGCCAAACATATTAATCTTGACTATCACTTTATCAGGGAACTTGTTTCATCTGGAAAGTTGTACACAAAATTCATTCCTACCAAGCTTCAGGTTGCGGATATTTTCACAAAAAGTCTTCCTCGACCTCAATTTGAGTTCTTCAGAAATCTTTTACGTCTGGGTACTCCACCATGCTGCTTGAGGGGGGGTATTAGTACATAAGTCTTTAGTATGTAACTCTTTTGTAATTAGTTGTAAATTGTATTCCATTTATGTAAATTACTTCTTTATATAATCTAATACATCCTCACATTGAGGATCATTGAAAACATAACTTAATACAAATGACTTTAGTGTATCACTTTTAGTATAAGGGTGTTTAAAATATCCAAAACACGAAAAAATCCGAAACTCGAAAAACCTCATCCGAAATCTATTTCGAGTTATTCAAGTCGGATAATATGTTTTTAGATTCAGGCCGAGTCGAGTTTCGGATATGCAAAAACTAGTTTTTTTTGGGTTGGATATCCGATTCGGATGTAAGGATTCGGGTTTTCCGGGTCGGATAATATATTTTGAGATTCGGGTCAGTTCGGGTTTCGGATAGGTCACAAAAATTTTCAAATCCGAATAACTCGTTTATCCGACCCGATAAACACCCCTATTTTAGTGGGTTCAAATAATTTGAAATTTTCAACTTGAAATGTGTTGAATTGAATTAGCATTAATTGGATGATAAAATGAATTCAAATGGATTGAGAGATACCTTACCACTTTAAAATTCGAATGATTTTATCTCAAAAGTAAAAAGTTCATTACATGATCATTGCTATCTCGATTTTGTAATAATGGTTCCTAATTTTGAGAAAAATTACAATTAAGGGTATTCATCGGGTTAGAGTACGAGTTATTTCATTTATTTGAATAGGGTTATTCGGATTTGAATTTTTTCACCTTGAAACCAAAATCCAATCTGACTCGGATCTTATCCGACTTGAATCTATTCGAATAATGATTTGGTTCATGTTTCGATAAATCCGAAAACCCTGAATACATATCAATACATAGAGAGGCCCAGTGTTGGACTCCTCCTTGCTCTTATTCTACAACAATTTATTTACACCATATAAGAATTACATATAAGAAAACAATCGTTTGGCTATAAAACAATACTATTCAAAATCAGTTGCAAAATTAAAAGAAATGGTTTGCAACTAGAATCACGATACAAATTTAGACCAAAATTACTTATTGTTGCATCTTCCTACATTGGTCGGCTGCAAAAACAAAAAAAAAAAGTAAAAAACAAATGATTACTACAGCCACTAAGAATTGTAATCCGTACGACTTTAGCCGGTTGGGATTTGGTTAAACACAAGCATACACGTATGTGAGATCGATTGACGAGGCAAGGCAATGAGAGAATGTGATATACATCAAGGGTTAGACTTCAGACTTCAAGGCAGGATATGAAGAAGTCGAGGATCGCCGAATTAGGTTAGCGATTTAGATTTTAGGGGGTTGGGCTGGTTAGGTATCGGGTTGGTCCAAATTTCCATTAATTTACTAGTTTATTAATTTTTGAACGAGCTAATCGGATACCTGAATACCTCGAATTAGCGAAAAAACTTATATCCGAATCTGCCCTGAATATCCGAAATCCTATTTCGAGTTTGGATATTTCCGACCTGAACAACCCAAATTACGATTCGAATCAGATTTTTCGGATTTCATATAAGATTGGATTTTAATTTTTACGGATTTCGGGTTTTTTGAACACTCCTAATTACAAAATGTGGTTCAAATTGTTTGTAAAATGTAATACTGGTGATCACTAAAGCACATGATCATTAGTTTTTGCTATGAAATTTTTTAAAATGACATAAACCCTTTGCCACTCCCCACCCCTTTCCCCACCCTAACCCCTTCTCTTCCCCCACACTAACACCTATACACCACACCAACGTTTACAACATAGAGACTACTTGCAGGTTTTTGTAAGAGAAATGATGCGAGCGGTCAGTATACTAAAAACAAGACTAAATTAAAGCTATTTAACCTAAGCTAAAGACTCAAAATCTAATCCTAGACCTATAGTTAACCTAAACACCTAGTAATAATCGAAAAACCTAAACTAGACCGCTACGAAGGCACGTGTACCTGTCGGTGGCAGAATAACTGATGGAAGTCCGGATATCGAACCAATGGACACTAGTATAACAAACTAAACCTAGACTGTGAACTAATTAAGGTAAAGGGGGGGGGGTTTTGGTGCAACTGATAACCTAATCTGACTGAACTGACTGAAACACTCTAAACTAACAACTACACTAAAACTGATAATGAAATTGGAATCTAACTGTAGTGAGGAAAACTGGTGTATCTAGGCTGGGAATCAAAAGTATGACAGATGCTGATCTGGACTGACTTATGAAGGATGAAGACTAGGATCTTAAGGAACAGACTAAGGAATACCTAATGGGACCCAGATCAGATACCAGGTAACTCCAATGGGAATCCTAAGGCTGTAATGTATGAACTAATCTATCGGGTCACCTTCCGGTTTTCCCGATATGCAATTGCACTCTAACGGTTGAATCACCTCCTGGATTTCTCCACCCGTTTGTATCCTAAGACACTAGAGAGCCATAAAGTTGACAACTTTGACATGGATTGACACTAACACTAAGTAGATCTAAGACAACGCCCTCCCGGGTCGTTTAACTCAAAAATCCCAAGTGTAAGAGACCAACCATCTAACCTATCACCTCCCGGATTTCTAGGTTAGGTCACACATGCAAATAACAATATTTAATGAAGTCTAATCCTATGGAATGTGATCAACAACCCATAAACTAACCTAAAACACAAAGTAGTAGGCCTAACATGCATCTATGTGTGGAAAGACCTTCTTAAACGCATGTGGATCAAACATTCACCAAATATAATCATTAAACATATGTAAAAACCATCAAAGATTCAAACTTTACTGCTGATAACAAAGCATACATCATCCATAAGCATAAATCAAGTCCAAAATCATCAAAGATCACAACTTTATCATCCCAAACCTAGATACAACCATAGATCTAGCCACAAATCATACTAACAGTAGCTAAACAAGTCTGAATATGTCTAAATACATCAAAGATCAATGCTTTAAACTAAGAACATGCAAAGTAAAGGAAAATACACAAGAACAAGGTCCTTTTTCACTTCAACAAGCCCTAATCAAGCTCTTCCTTCCATGGTTAAGCTCCAGCAGCCTCCTAGCTTGATTAGGGTTCCAAAGTCGCAAAAAAAGATCCTCAAAACGGCTGGAATGCGATCAATTTATAGAGGGCTTGAAATTAGGGTTTTGAGCTTGAAATCCATCTGGGGCGCATCGCCCAGCGGGTATGCGTGATCCTAGGCGATGCGCGCGGAAGAAGGGGAATCTGGCGACTGATAATGCCAGGCGCATCGCCTGGCGCCAAGCGTCCACGATAGGCGTACTGCCTAGGGCTAAATTCCTTGATTTCTTCGCTTGATCACCCGCTCTTGATTCCGACGCCCGTTTGCCTTCATTTCCGCTCCTCCGGGACACATTCCTGCACAAAAACACTAAAATGTAAAAAGGAACTAAAATAGACTCGAAATATTTACAAAACTAATGGAAATTGACTCGAATATGTACAAAAACGGATGTGTTAACCTAACACATCTAAAATACCCACACTTAAACCTTTTTCGTCCTCGAAAAAGCTAACAAAATGGAATCATAGATCAAGGCTTGGTTTTTATTATGCAATGATTTAACAATCTTAAATCCTTGTGAATTAACCGCGATTATTGGTATAATGGTCCAATCTAAACCCAAACACCAATTTCAAGTTCCCTAATCATGATTTATTTATGTTCAAGTTTAATCATTCATCTTATGGATCCCATCCCTTGGTCAAAACGAGTTGTCTTAATCCTAAACAACAGCTTTCAAGGCACATGATTAAATCAAAAGACTTAAACCCACCTCTGAATGCAAATTACCTAGATAAAGTTAAAATTTTAACCTAATGATGGAGATGGATGAAGGTGTGAGCATTTTGCCTTTTTATTCTCTCATTTTTTTCTTTTTCTTTTACCTCACTTGAGCATATTACAGCACTGTTTCACTCGGTTATGAGCCGGGGTATGACAACTGCTTTTTAGCTCTTATTCTCTCTTTCTTTTATTTGCACAGGCTCAGCTCACTTAGTGGATTGTGAAATTTCTTTTATTTAGCGGGCGCCATAAGTCTCGGATTTATTTTCATAAAAAGAGAACATATGTGCCAGGTTTAAATTTTAAGAAATCTAGGTTGTTAGTTTACAAAGATTCCTTTATTCACTATTATTTAGTTTCGGATTTCCCGAATTTTCCAAGTCTTAAACCCACAAGAATCCTGAATTTAAGTTTATTCTATCAAATCCTAAGGAACTTTCTATCTGCTGGGCCTACCAACAAATCCCAAATCAATACACAAGTTAGCCTCTAAAAACCCAAGCCCTAATCATAGTCCGATCATCTTCCATTTATAAAATGCAAGCCAGAACAAGGACATTTTTCAAGACTCTAGCTATATACATCCTAAAACTCTAGACTCAATCAGAAAATGCAAAATAAATAAACAAACAAACGAATATTTACAAAAAGATAAAACTAAGGTAAAAAGTGGAAAAGACTTAGCTGATCATGCAACATCAGCACGAGTGAGTCTGATCCAAAAATAAGATAATTAACAGCCGGTCGTTTGCAAATGAAGTAGTCTAAGTAGCCGCCACCCGAATGTAATTGAGTACGAGTGGTTAAACCAGACTGCAAATTAAGATCTCAAACAAACCAACTAGATTAACTGAAAAAGAAAAAGACTCACATACTGACTTGAATAATATTTACAATGGCTCAATTGGAAAGAAAAATGTTTTTGTAGAGTTTTCGATTTTTTAATTTTTTTTGTGTTTTTAACTTAAAATAATTACAATTTCATTATTTAATTACAAGTTATAATTTATTTACAAAAAATTCAAAAAAATTTATTCTAAATTACAAAATTTTATACACATTTGACTTGATATATACAATGACTTGTTTTTACAAAATTTTAAAAACTAAAAGGCGACAGCCTGACATACCCACACTTAGAACAACACATTGTCCTCAATGTGGATTCAGAACTGGCGAACGAAAATAAAAATAAATGTACAAAAGGTTAGCACGAACTCCCTGAATATATGTAGACGCGTCATAAATGGAGTCGCGTGCCTCTAAATATACAACAACACTCATATACAATTGTTAATCCAACAAATGAATTATAATTTATACACACAACACAATATACAACCATTAAACAAGACTAATAAATTACAGAATTAAATAATTATACAACCAGCACATTACACATATTTTACAATAAAAATACACAACCAATGTACAATTTACAAATTTGTACAATAAATTAAACAACCATCAGATGATACAATTATACACAAACACCATCACAGAATGAATATAAATGCAACCACAACAAACAAAATAAGTAATAAAACAAACCAAAATGACATAAACACATAAAGTCCGTCCGAGTACAATTAGGAGAAAAGAAAATACATCAACTATACTAAATACAAACGATCACTCGTCATCCTCATCGTCATCGTCCTCCTCATCCTCCGGATCGATATCGGATCCGGGCTCGTGGTCGGATCGAAGGTGAGGATCAGGCATCCGAGGGGGAACAGGGGCGCCGACAGTAACTGCGATGCTCCTGACTATGTCCTCTATCGTATCGATCCTCCGGTGTAGGTACCGGACAGTAAGTCTAGGAGGTGCAGGCTGTCGTGCCTCCTGATCCTGATGTGGCCTCTCCCTCCGATGCAGGATGCGGTGCGTAGATGGCGGAGGCACCGGAGGAACAGGGGCAGGAGGATCAGCCAATATGGGCGCCCACTGGGGTGGCACGTCCCACGTGACCATCCCCGACGTCTGCATATCATGTAAAGCATATGGGACCGTCTCGGAGCCAAGTGTGAGATGCTCGATAGGGTACCAGTCGAATACCCCAAGACGGTCAGCAAGGCGGCAGATGTAGGGGCCCATATCTAAGCGAGCAGTGTGGCCTCCCTGACGCGGCCTCGCAAATGATGTAAGCAAGATAGTGGCGAGGTTCGCCGGGCGGCGACCATGGAGGCCGTAGAGGCAGAACACATCAAAATAGCTTACCTTGTCCTTGCCAGAATGGCGCGGAATCAAGGTGCTAGTGATAATCCGATGAATGTAACGCAGTAGAGGATCCCGGATGTGTGTCGCCAGCAGCCGGTCAGTGTGCGGGGGAATGTCGATCGTGCTCCAAAAGGCGGTCATCTCATCCTCAGTGACGTATCCGGGCCGAGCTGCCCGAGATACGCCGAGGAGGAGGTCCTCAAATGCTCCGGCGGTCACCTCCTCCCTGGAGTATATCCCCATAGCGACCGCAAAATCGGCCACACTCATGCGGTGTGCCGTTCGACCGAGGGCGAACGACACTGCTCCAGGGGCGGTGACGGACCGAGCATCGTACCGAAAAGTGGAGTGGAACTCCACCGTGAGCTCCGCGTACTGTGGCCAGCGGCATCTCAGCAGATATACCCATGGTGGAGTCAACATGGAGTCAAACTCCTCCAATCGCCCGAGGCGCTCTATCACAGCTCGATCAAATCCCCTGTGCTGGATAATCTCTAACCCTGCAAGTGCCGTTACGCGTGCATGCTCCATAGTACCCCTCTCGAACTGCAGGAAGGTATGCTCTGGTAGGGATCGCAGCTGTGGAAGGAGTGGGCGAGCGTGTGGATGTGGCACGTCCAAAGGCGCAGAATAACTAAACTGACGTGGAGTCAACATCAGCCATCTCTGTGATAATATACAACAAACATATACAAAAATAATTACAAAGTAACTACAATCCTAAATCCTAAGTTTTTATTAAATTTATTTTACAAATGTTTATTTATTTACAAAGTTTGTTGTTTTTGTTATTTATTGTACAAAATTGTTTATTAAAATATTTATTTGTGATATACATATATATACAAAGTGTTATTCTTTATTTTACACAAATTTTTATTTTAATATACAATTAATTACTTAATTTACAAAAATATTATATATACATATTATACATATATTTTATTAATTACAATATAATATACATTTTATACATTATTTATTTTACAAAACAATTGTTTTTATTAAAATTATTTTTGTACAAAAGTATTTATTCATAATATACAATTTATTTTATTTATATACTTAAGAATATTTTATTTTTACAACATTTATTATTTTTGACATACAACATATATTTATTTTAATGTACATTTACATTAGTTTAAAAATACATAAGGTTACATACATACATTATCATAACATATACATATACTTATTGTACAAAACAAATACATATACAATTACATTTATTTTAAATGTAAAATGATAATACACTAGTATTACATACAAATAATTTACATTTATTTTTATTATTATTATTCAAGAAACTTATGCTTATAATTTTACAAATATTATTTTATCTTACAACATATTTATACATATACAATTATGTTAAATTATTTTTAGTGTACAAATCTTGTATTTATTTTACAAAAATTATTTTTATTATTATTAATTTTATTTTCTGTTTTTATTTTATTATTCTATTTTGTTATTCTTATTATTTTTCTGAAACTTTATTGTTAACTGAAAATATAAATAAAAAAAATAATAAAAATAAAAAAAAATTGAAAAGGGGGGCTTTACACCGGAGTGTTTTCCGACCAAGAAATACGGCCAACCTTTCCGGCCAACACAATCCACTGTTCCGGTCGATCATCAACAACCATCCCCAAATCAAACCTAATCTATCCTAATCTATTCGAAAAATCAAAGAAAAATAAAGGGGTTTACCGATGGGTATGCGGTGGTCGGAGTGGTGAACAGAAGGCGGTGGTTGGAGCGGCGGTGCTGGTGGTGGAAACTGGAGCGGCGGCGGTTGGAAGTTGCGGTGGTAGACAACGATGGAGATGATGATGGCGTCCGGATGATGAAGACTCGAGATGAAGGCGGCGGCGCAACAGGCTGGCGTAAGCGAATGATGGCAATCGGCGGCGGCGGATGTGTGGACCGGAAGTGAACAGTGGCTGCGGTGGTTGCAGTTGAACAGTGATGGTCGCGAGGAGGCGAGAGATGAAGACGGCGGTGGCTGACTGGTGCTGTGGTGGTGCTCGACGGCGGTCAGAGGTGATGAACGATAGTGAGTTGCGGTGGTGGCGTAGGGAGATTAGGGTTTAGGAGGCGTGGATATGGTGGTGGTGAAGTGTGGTGGAACCGGTGGTAGGTGGCATTTTGTTAATTTTTTTTTCGAAATTAAACACCCCGCGCGCATCGCTCAAGACCGCGTGCCCACGTGGGGCGTATCACGCGGATGCAAACGATTCGTTTTTTAATTTAAATTTTCTTTTTTTTATATTAAATATTTGAAATCCTAAAAATTAAAAATTAATTAAATTAAAACTAATTAATTCCTAATAACTTAAATTAAACTTAACTAAAATTAAACTAAATTCTAACTAATCTAAACTAGGCAAAATTAATTAAAACTAGCTCTAATTAAAACTAATTCTAATAAAGCAAAATTAAACTAGGCCATTAAACTAATTAAAATCCTAAGTAATCTAAATTAAACTATAGCATAAAATTAAACTTGAAAATTAGGGGAAAATAAAGTCAAAATCAATATAGAATTAAAAGCAAACAAACGTTAACAAAATTAAGAACTAAAATTAACCTAAAAGTAATAAAGGAAAATCGAGTTAAGTGACTAGTGATGTAGAATGTAATCAAATTTTAAGCAATGAGTTTCAATCAACTATCCGACATGGTAGCGTCGAGCATACATGATGACATACCCACACTTGAATCCGACACATCCGTGCAATCACAAATACATCACCAATCAACCAATACTCGAATAACTAAACTAAAACTATGCACACTATATACAGGATGTGCCTAAGCCCAAATCCCTAACCAACTCGGGATTCGAGGAGAATAACCTCCTCATCAGATGGAATCGGGCCTCCAATGTAGGGCTTCAAACGGTGCCCATTGACCTTCCACGTGTGGTCACCCGATTCCAACTCAACCGCACCATGCGGGAACACCTCACGCACAATAAACGGGCCTCTCCACCTCGACTTTAGCTTTCCTGGGAAAAGCCTCAGTCTCGAGTCATATACCAGGACTCGATCGCCCTTCGCAAACTCCTTCACATTCTTCAATCGCCGATCGTGCAGCGCCTTCGTGCGCTCCTTAGAACTCCACGATCGAGCGTACGCCTCATCGCGTAGCTCATCCAACTCATGCAACTGGAGGAACCGGTGCTTGGCGGCCTGTGATGTATCCAAATTCACAGCCTTCAAAGCCCAAAAGGCCTTGTGCTCAAGCTCTACCGGCAGATGACACGCCTTACCATAAACCATCCGATAGGGAGTCGTCCCTATCGGATTCTTAAATTCGGTCCTAAAAGCCCATAAGGCGTCATCTAGTTTGTCGGCCCAATCCTTCCTCGTATGGCCGACAGTCCTCTCCAGAATCCTCTTAATTCCCCGATTAGCGTTCTCCACCTGACCGCTGGTCTGCGGATTATATGCGGTCGACAGACGGTGGGTGACCCCGTACTTGGCTAGCACCTTGTCCATCTGGACATTACAAAAGTGCGTGCCACAGTCACTGATCAACGCTCTCGGGGTCCCAAACCTGCAAAATAAGTGTCTCAGAAATCTCACCACTACTCGCGAGTCATTAGTGGGGAGTGCCTGTGCCTCCACCCATTTAGAAACATAATCAATAGCGACGAGTATGTACCTGTTCCCTTGGGAAGAAGGGAAAGGCCCCATGAAATCGATGCCTCAGACATCAAAAATCTCAACAACCTGAATAGGGTGCTGGGGCATCTCATTCCTGGATGAGATATTTCCTGTCCTCTGACAGGAATCACACTTCCTAACCAACTCATGAGCATCCTTAAAAATGGTGGGCCAATAAAAACCAGAATCAAATACCTTCTTCGCTGTGGAAGAAGGTCCATGATGCCCACCAGTAAGGCCCTCATGACAGTGCCTAAGGATCTCCCATCCTTCCTCTCTACTCACACATCTCCTAAAAACCTGATCAGCACACACACGGAACAGGTAAGGCGCATCCCAGATGTAATGCCTCGTGTCAGCAAAGAACTTCTTGCGCTGCTGGGATGTCAGACCCTTAAGAAGGAAACCGTTGGCCAAATAATTGGCAACGTCTGAAAACCATGGTAATCCCTCATCTAGCCTATCCGTGCGGCAGATCTCATCTATCCCCACACACATCAGTGTCTCCTGAGGAAACCTATCCCTCATCGCACCCTCGCGAATGAACTCCCTCTCCGGATCCTCAAGTCGCGACAAATGGTCGGCGGCTACGTTCTCAGCTCCCTTCTTGTCCTTAATCTCGATATCAAACTCGGACAGAAGGAGGATCCACCTGATCAATCTTGGCTTTGCGTCCTTTTTAGCAAAAGGGTAACGCAGAGCCGCATGATCGGTATAGACAACAGTCTTTGAGAGGACGAGATAAGACCTAAACTTATCGAATGCGTAGACTACCGCCAACAACTCCTTCTCAGTAGTCGTATAATTCTCCTGGGCGGCATCTAAGGTCTTACTCTCATAATAAATAGGGTGGAAATGCTTATCCACCTGCTGCCCAAGGACAGCCCCCACTGCGAAATCACTCGCATCGCACATGAGCTCAAATGGCTGGCTCCAGTCGGGGGCTATCAGAATCGGGGCGCTCACTAGCCTCTCCTTCAAATACTCGAAGGCTCTTAGACAATCATCATCAAACACAAACTCCACATCCTTCTCAAGCAAGCGAGTGATAGGTCGGGTGATCTTCGAAAAATCCTTAATGAAACGTCTGTAGAATCCAGCATGACCTAAAAAGCTTCGCACAGCTTTAACACTCGTCGGAGGAGGGAGTTTGCTGATCGTCTCAATCTTAGCTTTGTCAACCTGGATGCCGTCACGGGATATCTTATGACCAAGAACAATCCCCTCGGTGACCATAAAGTGGCATTTCTCCCAGTTCAGCATAAGATTCATCTCCACACATCTCCTAAGCATCTTCTCCAGGTTAATCAAACACTGATAGAAAGAACTTCCAAACACAGAAAAATCATCCATAAATACCTCCATGGAAGTCTCGAACATGTCCTGGAAGATGGCTACCATACATCTCTGAAAACTGGCTAGAGCGTTACATAACCCAAAAGGCATACGGCGGTATGCAAAAGTACCTTACGGGCATGTAAATGTGGTTTTCTCCTGATCCTCTGGTGCAATCGGGATCTGGAAATAACCAGAGAAACCGTCAAGGAAACAGTAAAACTGCTGCCCCGACAAACGCTCCAGCATCTGATCGATAAACGGAAGTGGGAAGTGGTCCTTCCGGGTGGCGTTATTCAATTTCCTATAATCTATGCACACCCTCCATCCGGTGACTGTACGTGTGGGAACTATCTCCTTCTTCTCGTTCACCACAACAGTCATACCTCCCTTCTTAGGGACCACATGTACCGGGCTCACCCAGGATGAATCAGAAATAGGGTATATGAGCCCAGCATCTAATAACCGAAGGACCTCCTTCTTCACCACCTCACCCATGTTAGGATTAAGCCTTCGCTATGGCTGAACCACCGGCTTGAAATCCTCCTCAAGCAGTATGCGATGCGTACAGAAAGAAGGGTGAATACCCTTAATGTCCATCAGCTTCCATGCTATCGCCTGCTTGTGCTACTTCAGCACATCAATAAGTCTACTATTCTCTACATCTGTCAGAGCTGCTGAAATAATGACAGGTAGATCCGAGTCCCCATCAAGGAATGCATACTCAAGGTGAGGTGGCAACTCCTTTAGCTCTAATGATGGGGGAGCCTCAACAGATGGCTTTTCAGCCGGCTCAGAACTCTCAACCTCAAAAACTGTGGGATAAACAGGAGGCTCCACTGCTAAACTGCTAGGAATGTAATCAAGATAAGCCTCAATAGCAGCAGCCTGGACCTCAACTCCCACATCCTCAACTCTCTCATCACTGTCACCCAAGTCCTGACCTACTAACAGATCAACTCCACTAATGTAGTCCAGGCAACGATCCATATTAGAGAAAAATGCATCTAGAAAGTAGACCTGATCGTCCTGACCACTGGAGTTCTTCATGGACTTCACCACATCAAAGGTGACAGTGTCATCTCCAACACGCAATGAGATCTTCCCCTCATAAACATCAATCATCGCCTTCGCTGTGTGAAGGAAAGGTCGTCCCATGATGAGGGGAACTCGGTCATCAGCCTGCATGTCAAGTATCACAAAATCCACTGGGAAGACAAACTTATCCACCTTCACTAAGACATTCTCAACAATCCCCCGAGGATAGTTGACTGACCGATCAGCCAATGCCAAACTCATGCGTGTAGGTGCCGGCTCTCCAAGATCTAGCTGCTTATAAATGGAATATAGCATCAAATTGATGCTATCACCTAGATCAGCCAATGCATGGTTCACAGAAGAACCGCCAAACAAACAGGGAATAGTGAAAATCCCTGGATCCTCAAGCTTCTCTGGCAGCTTATTCTGAACCAGAGCCGAGCACCTAGCTCCTAAAGTCACGGTAGAGAGTGTCTCTAACTTCTTCTTGTTAGACAGGAGGTCTTTCAAGAACTTAGCATATTTCGGCATATGCTGGAGGGCCTCAACAAATGGGAGATTGATCTTAAGCTGCTTAAACATTTTCAAAAAGTGTCCATACTCCTGATCACGCTTCATCTGAAGTGCGCGTGCGGGATATGGAAGCTTAGTCAAATCAATCTCAGGCTCCTCAGTCACTCTCTTACCCTTCTTCTTCTCTTCTACCTTCTCCTTCCTCAACCTATCAACTGAAGACTCGCTGCTCGGCGCTGTACTTGCTGGGACTAGCCTCACGGGCACCCCTGCAGGAGTCTCCATATCTATCTCCTCGTCCACCGGCTCATCATCATCAGTTATGACCGGTGGTGGCAGTTCAACTTCTCCTCCCCGACCACTGCATGTGGTCACTGCCTTCACATGACCCCTCGGGTTAGGGTCAGTGTTCGCCCTAAATGACCCTCCCGGCCTCTCATCAAATCTCTTAGCCAACTCTCCCACCGACCGCTGCAAATCCAGAAAACCAGCCTGCTGGTTCCTCAACAACGTATCATGCTCCTCGATCTTCTGGTCCCGTAGCTTGTCCTTGTCCACGATCTACTGAAGCATCTTCATCTGTTGCGCCATCATGTCCTCAAGCTTCATGTCTTGATCTCTACTACCAGAGCTCTCGGGCGTGTCTCTCTCCGTGATCGGGATCTGGCGAGCCGGTGGTTTCTCGTAAGAGCTGCTGCTGCTGTGGTTGCCCCGCCAATTCGAGTGCTGCTGATGTTGTCCCTGATTCGGGCCTCGCCAGTTTGAATTCTGATTCCAATGAGGGTTTGGGTTGAAAGACCTGTTCCAACCAGAATTTATGGCCTCAACATGTGCCTGATTGGTAACCGGGTACTCAGCAGTACTATGTCCACCACGACAAATCTCGCACCGAGCAGCCGCCATCTTCAGTTCTTTAATGTCCTTCGCCAGTGCCTCTAAGGCGGCGGCAGTGCTCGTGTCGGGTGAAACATGGTGCTTCCCTCGAGTCGGGAATGAGGAGCAATGGTGGGCTTGGCTGCCGGTGCAGCTCTCCTCACATAGGATGGGTCCTCATACTCTGCTAAGGCGAAATCCTCGAACATCGCCTCGCACTCTTCCGGCTCCTTCTTGTCCATGATGTGCCCCCCAGCTGCAGTATTAAATCTCCTCTTCGTCTCCATAGTCAGTCCATTGTAGAACTTCTCAACAAGGGCCCAATCAGATAGGCCGTGCTTGGGGCATCTGCTCAGAAGGGAGTTGAACCTCTCCCACGCCAAGTAGTATGGCTCATCATTGTCCATTCTAAAAGAATGGATCTGATCCCGCAATCTGGCAGATTTAGAAGGAGGATAATACTTCTTCAGGAACTTCGTCTGAAGGTCAGCCCATGTAGTAATCGAGTCCCTGGGAAGAAGATTCAGCCATGTAGCAGCTCGCCCGGCGAGTGTGAATGGGAAAAAACGAAGGTAGACGGCCTCCTCCGAAACTCCATTGATGCGGAACGTGTCGCATGTACGCACAAAGAGAGATAGATGGCCTGGTGCATCCTCGTCGTCCAGGCCATGAAACTTGGTTGAATTCGTGATCGTCGACATCACGTGGGACGGGATCTGCCAGTTGTTGTTGTTGACACCAGGTCTTGTGATGGCAGACCGGGCACCGACAACCCCATGACTGGCTAGCTCGTGAACAGTCCGCCTCGGTGGCGGATGTGGTGGTGGATCCATGTCAAGAGAGGGATCAAGAAAACTTACCTGTTGTCGGGCCCGCAGGATCTGCTCTGGTGATGTAAGCTCGAACTCTGGTGCTCCATGCGATCGGGTGTGGGGCATGCAAATATCGAAACCCTAATCAAACAAGCAAGTAAGACTCACATATTCACAAAGAAAATCCTAATCTAAGGCTCAAATAACAGATAACAAACAAAGGCACTAAGAAGAAAAATAAAAACTAAACCTAAAAAGGAAAAATAAGCTAATAGGGGGAGGAAAAAGAAACTAAGAAAAAGAAGCAACTAAAGGCCACAGTCTAAGTAATTGTTGCTATTGCCTAGTATCCCCGGCAACGGCGCCAAAAACTTGATGCGAGCGGTCAGTATACTAAAAACAAGACTAAATTAAAGCTATTTAACCTAAGCTAAAGACTCAAAATCTAATCCTAGACCTATACTTAACCTAAACACCTAGTAATAATCGGAAAACCTAAACTAGACCGCTACTAAGGCAAGTGTACCTGTCGGTGACAGAATAGCTGATGGAAGTCCGGATATCGAACCAATGGACACTAGTATAACAAACTAAACCTAGACTGTGAACTAATTAAGGTAAAAGAGGGGGGTTTTGGTGCAACTGATAACCTAATCTGACTGAACTGACTGAAACACTCTAAACTAACAACTACACTAAAACAGCAATACTAAAACTGATAATGAAATTGGAATCTAACTGTAGTGAGGAAAACTGGTGTATCTAGGCTGGGAATCAAAAGTATGACAGATGCTGATCTGGACTGACTTATAAAGGATGAAGACTAGGATCTTAAGGAACAGACTAAGGAATACCTAATGGGACCCAGATCAGATACCAGGTAACTCCAATGGGAATCCTAAGGCTGTAATGTATGCACTAGTCTATCGGGTCACCTTCCGGTTTTCCCGATATGCAATTGCACTCTAACGGTTGAATCACCTCCCGGATTTCTCCACCCGTTTGTATCCTAAGACACTAGAGAGCCATAAAGTTGACAACTTTGACATGGATTGACACTAACACTAAGTAGATCTAAGACAACGCCCTCCCGGGTCATTTAACTCAAAAATCCCAAGTGTAAGAGACCAACCATCTAACCTATCACCTCCCGGATTTCTAGGTTAGGTCACACATGCAAATAACAATATTTAATGAAGTCTAATCCTATGGAATGTGATCAACAACCCATAAACTAACCTAAAACACAAAGTAGTAGGCCTACCATACATCTAGTTGTGGAAAGACCTTCCTAAACGCATGTGGATCAAACATTCACCAAATATAATCATTAAACATATGTAAAAACCATCAAAGATTCAAACTTTACTGCTGATAACAAAGCATACATCATCCATAAGCATAAATCAAGTCCAAAATCATCAAAGATCACAACTTTATCATCCCAAACCTAGATACAACCATAGATCTAGCCACAAATCATACTAACAGTAGCTAAACAAGTCTGAAATATGTCTAAATACATCAAAGATCAATGCTTTAAACTAAGAACATGCAAAGTAAAGGAAAATACTCAAGAACAAGGTCCTTCTTCACTTCAACAAGCCCTAATCAAGCTCTTCCTTCCATGGTTAAGCTCCAGCAGCCTCCTAGCTTGATTAGGGTTCCAAAGTCACAGAAAAAGATCCTCAAAACGGCTGGAATGCGATCAATTTATAGAGGGCTTGAAATTAGGGTTTTGAGCTTGAAATCCATCTGGGGCACATCGCCCAGCGGGGATGCGTGATCCTAGGCGATGCGCGCGGAAGAAGGGGAATCTGGCGACTGATAACGCCAGGCGCATCGCCTGGCGCCAAGTGTCCACAATAGGCGTACCGCCTAGGGCTAAATTCCTTGATTTCTTCGCTTGATCACCCGCTCTTGATTCCGACGCTCGTTTGCCTTCATTTCCGCTCCTCCGGGACACATTCCTGCACAAAAACATTAAAATGTAAAAAGGAACTAAAATAGACTCGAAATATTTACAAAACTAATGGAAATTGACTCGAATATGTACAAAAACAGATGTGTTAAACTAACACATCAAGAAAGGAAGCCAATCTTCTTGATCCCCTTACACATCTTCTCTAACATCCATGTCATCTCACACACCGACCCGCAGTGAAAGTCTTAACAGAGTCTTAGTGTCAACAGTAAATAACATAAGCATAAGCTATGCGGACGATTTAAATAAAACATGGATGTTTAATTATAAAAGTCATCGATAAATTTATTTAAACACTACAAGTTCAACATCCAGTTTATAAAAACATCAGTTCCATCAATTCAGTAACCGGTCCCAGATAAATATCCCAAGTACGCTCGCTTTCAAGAACCAGTTTTTCCTTTCTTTCCCCAAATGACTTGCTACTTACCTGAGAAACCTATCAATTTAAAAACAAGTGTCAACCAAACGGGTTGGTGAGTTCACAGGTTTTATAATAAAACATTTCAACAGTTTATCATGGAAAAGAAGGTAATATTTCAATGTTGTGCTTGTGAACATCTCGTAGACTAGCTAGGTCCTACGAACCGATAGACACCATGAGCTCATAATCAAACCGAAACCAAGGAGCAGACTCCCTGCAACATATATTCTCCCGTTACTCAAGGACCACGACACATGGCCGGGGAGTGGGTTTTCAAGCTCGATAGATCTACCAATATATCATGCGGTCCCTCGCGAGACTAATGATTACGACTGCGGGCACAAAAATTATCATTGCGCAAAACCACTCAGGAACAATCCACGAAAAACAAGCCCAACTGCACTTACTCAAGAGCTATCAACCATCACATACCACACAAGCATAAATATTACAAATATCCTTTTCAAAACATAGGCAGTTTCTCCCCCGATTTTAAAAACAAAACAGTTAAAAAGGGGCCGTGAAACTCACCTCAATGCGTTCCTGCTAGCAACAAAGATTTCCAAATAACCAGATTGTTCTCACTAACGCTCTAAAACCCAAGGGACACATTAACAGTCTAAACACAAGTCTACTATGTAAGTTGTGTCACACCCCGACCGACGGCGGAATACGTCGGGGCGTGAGCTCGACTGTTTATTAGCTCATGGTGCTATTAATATGTTTCAATAGTTAATGCAACAATATTAAAGATTTAACAAACATTAACTCATATTGAATCAAACATTCATTACATTGTTTACAAAACCAAAATACATAAGTTGTATAAGTCTACATTGTTTAAATTTAAAACTAGGTCTACTAGCATAAACCTATCCTATGTCTTCGCCAAAGCATACTCTTAACCTGTCACATATGCAAAATAAAGATTTTGTCAACTATTTGCATAGTTGGTGAGTAACCCATACAGTTTATATAGTTTACATAAAAAAAAACTGATGCAATTCAATTAGACTACAAAGTTTAAATTCTAGCATGCATATCCTACTAGTTTGCAATTAAGTTTTTAGAATATCTCGCCTCCAAACTCGTATCAATACTTAGCTAAAAAGCTTAGTATATCTACAAGTCTGCAATAGTTTATATCATCTCCAAACTCGTTCCAATACAAAGCACAAAGCTAAGTATTTTCACAAGTCTGCCCATGATTGTACTTTTTGCCCTTTTAGCACATTTGACCTAAGTCAAAGCGAAGGTGGTATCTAACACACCTTAGGCTACTCGGTATCGAATAACATAGAATAACATAGAGTAACATAGAATAACAAAGAATCACAAAGCAAGTAGTATCACATAGCAAAGAATCAAACCAAATAGACTAAAGGCATTGCATCTATAGAATTTGAATTTAGAATAACTTGGATTTTGAATACTGGCATATGTAACATCCCAAAAGTACAAAATGTAAAAGAGGGAGTATAGAATTACTCACTTTAATGATGCTCGACAAAACTAGTATAATGAAGAAGAATCAAGATCAACAGTTTTATCAAACTGGATGCCCTGAAGATTGAACGTGTGTGGCCAGACAACAGCTCAAAGGAACAAGTATGCGATCCGAATGCAAACGTGGTTCAACCTAGTCAAACGAATAAAACGAGGAATAGCAAACATTATGCTAGACATAACTAAATAAACGGACATCATAGGCCGGAATCGTTGGCATAACGAGCCTTTACAAGCCTACACCAACTCTAAAAGCCGCCTAAATAAGGCAACCTAAACGAGCCTAATGCCGACAACTATAACCTAAGCTCAACTACTTAGACTAGGAAAAAAAATAATAAAAATAAATAAATAAATAAATAAATGAACAATGAAAAGAAGAAAAAGAAAAAAGAAAATTACCTCAAAGAAACTTTACAGTCGAGCCGATCTCAAAACGCAGCACCTCCTCGCAAGAGCATAAAATAAAACTACTATGTTCAACATCCCAATGTGTGTTGAACTTGTAGAACCACCAAAATTTGGTTATTCTACTTGTTTATACTCAACTACGAGTTGCAAGCTATAAGGGACCAAGCAAGGATATTTATAGGTGTTTAAAGGGAAGATATATTGGTTTCTTGGGCGATGTGGGATGACTTTTTTTATAAAATTCGCGTCTTGATATCGTCAACAAACATCAAACTTGTTTTCGCGATTCCCGAACTTTCAGAGTACTATCATATGGAAGAGAGTAATCCAGCATTCATGGTGTCTAGAATTGGGTTTAAACTTTGGATATTGGCGTGAGTCAATGGTTACGTTCTCAAACTTTTGTTTGTGATTTTTGCCTCCTTTGGGCTCGGTTTTATGCGCGGTTTGAACGTAGTTTCTCATTAGTATACAAGTATATCTATAATATATGGGTGGTCCAAAATGTTAGATCGAGGATAGAGAAATATTGGCTAAATAGTCATCCGTAAGTTATCTTATGTCAAAACTACGAATACAACTATCCAAAGGATGTTATAAACGCTTTGTTTTTATTATGTACGAATATAATTATAATAAAATAGAAAATTGAAAACCATAAGGATTACAAGTTGTTCACCCAACTCAACTAGACTTAAACAAATTCCACTAAAGGAACCAGATTTCACACAAACGACCCGTTGGTGACTCGAATTTAGTTATTTATCATAAACCATAAGTTAACGCTTTTAAGTCATATTATATCCAAATAATTAAGTTATCTTGGTTAAAAATCCATTTTAACTCCAAACTTAATTATTTGTAATTATTTGTCAAGTTTGACCATTTATTCGTATTTTACTGACAAAACCGACAACGCAACATACAAGCACATCAACATGCATTATGACCTAATTGACTTCTAATACTTCAAAATAAGTATTTTATACTTATTTTTACTCAAAATTTGCTGTTTAAAATCAGTCACAAATTTATGTCGAAATTTTGCGTTAAAATGACGTTTTACGCCATATTTAGACATAGTTTTCAAGTATTTCATTTTATACTTTCCTTACAACACTTATATATTAAAATTTACATATTTTTATCATAAAAACTTATAAATTTTTCTGATCAAAATCATATTCATAAAATGATTATTTTTATATGTTAAAAATAGCCGAAAACGCGTATTTTCGATCCTCAATAACCGTTATGTCATTACAATTCTAAAACCACTTGATTTTATACTTTAAATATGTTATAAAAATTATTTTTATAGTTACATAACCTGTTCCAAATTATTTTTATAGAAAACTCTATTTTTATAGTTTTTATCTTATCAAAACATCCATTTTAAAGTAATAAAAATTTTGTCTAAGTTATATAGCCATTCTTTATTCATTTACCACAAAAATATTTATATTTTTAAGAAAATTACAACTTTTAGATCAGATCTAATATATTTCATAAAATAGCAATTATTATTATTATTTTTCAAATTCAATAATTATATAAAAAGTTACATACATACCCATGCATGCATACATATACAACCATCATGCATGTCATGTTTTCTACCATATATATACTTATGTATATATACATTATCCTCATGCATATGTACGCTAGAAATAATCATACATACATATATATGCATACATTAGTATGTATACATACACATGCATGCATGTACAATCAAATCATGTATACATCCATCCATGTATGTAAAATCATTATTCTTTCATATACATACATATATACACACACGATTACACACATATATATACATGCATGTCAACAAAACCCACTTATACATACATATGTGTTCATGCATGTAACCATCTCACCCATACATACATACATATGTATATATATATATACAAACACATACATATACATATATGTTCATGCATGTAACTTATTTCACATCTACATACATATATATGCATGTATATGTACATGCATGTGATTAAAATCACCATCCAAGCAAAATCATCCATGTATGTATGTATGTATGTATATTTTGAAAGAAACATAACCACCCATATATACATACATTGCAACACACACACACACCCATGTGTGTGTGTATATACATTCACGTCACATACATATATGTGTGTGTTTTTACGGCTCACACACACACATTCATACACACACACGTTTCACACATTTACACACACTCACGACACACACACACACATTATCATCTTTTATGCTAAAAACCCATTTGATTCAAACACATTCTTTTGGGTGAACAACTTGAATAAAAACCCACATAATATGTAAAGATTTACCTTAATGTGCTTGAAAATTGGTAGTTTCTTTGATCAAAACTCTTACAATATTCCAAGGGCTCAACAAATCCAACAAGATGAAGCTTAGAAAGTGAAGAAAATGGTGGTGTAGGTAGAGAGAGATACATACAGATAAATAGAGTGAAGGAGAAAGAGTGTGGTGAAAATTGTAAGGATGTGGTGGGGGTTTTGAGGAAGCTTTTGGAAGATCTTACAAGCAACCTTTTACACATGCATATGACATGTGTCTATCACATGTCCCACTCTTGTCTTAACCAGATAAAAACTGGTATATTCTGAGTCTTACGGTGTATAAACTTTGTACCGGAAATTTGATAAAAATCCGATTTTTATTCTAAAATTAATAGAATATTTAATCGTACTTAAACGATCAAATTTTTGTCAAAAATAATGACCTTAAATATTATTTGAATAATTAATTCCATTTTGCCCGACTAAAACGCATATATAATCGGTTCTCAGTAAAATCAACAGTTTGCACCAAAATTCACGGTTTTCATCGTTAACTTTAATTTATTCATTTATGATTTATCGTTTTATGCTAAACCAATCATATCTACTAAATTCGTTAATCGAGTCGTTACCAACGCTCGTTAAACACCGCCGAACGGTATAGAAAACTCGAAATTTCACCAAATGCAAATCCATGCATTTAAATAACACTATGTGCTAGACTTTTTAATCAACATTAATTCAATAATATATATTAAATTATTAACGCTTCAAATAAATCGAGTTTAGTACACCAACCATTACGGATCATCATTCGTAAAATTACCGGATGTCACATGTCAACTTTCATTTGTAAATCCCTTTCATTTTTAATTGATTGGAAATCACAAACACATTAAACATATATAATCAATAGAAACCATAAATTAAGCAAGATAAAGTGGCGTGAGTAGCAAGCATTGTGCCAAACCAGATAAAGGGAGGTAGTTATTTTTCAATGATGTGTAACAGCCAAGCCAACCTTATCTGGATATTGTCCATTTTGTTCCTAATGGGTTGCGCATTTAGGAACTCACGGTTTTGTTTTCATCCGACGAGTTGCTCACCCAAGCAGGACCCATCTTTATATGGAAGATATCCACCTTCTTATAAACAATGTTGTAAAATCGCCCTAGGTGGCGGAGTAGGCGATTTTCATCAACTCGATCAACCTACTTAGATTCAGTCAAACTCGGGTCATGTCAGTCCAACTCGGGTCATGTTAGTCCAACTCGGGTCAACCCGTAACTCCATATTCGCTTTTTATGTTATAAATATTAGTAAATTTATGATATTTGACATATATATAATTTCATAAAAATTATTTTCTATATAATTTTCCATATTTGAGTACTCGTAACTCCCCAGTATGGTAGCACGTAGCGATGTTTCCAACCATGCTCATAAAGAAGGCTTCATTCTCACTCCCAACCAATGCGGAATATTAAAATCCACCCCCTTACGGAGCCCATCGTCCTCGCTGGCAGATCAACACGATTTTTTTACCCAACGAGTTGCTCGCCTAGGCAAAACACATCTTGATAGGGAAGATATTCACCTTCTTATAAAGAAGGCTTCGTTCTCCTCTCAACCAATGTAAGATATTACATGTTAGGCGGTTGTTTCTAGAGATTTTGGAACCACTAATCAAGATTGAGAGAGAGGGAGACATGGTGTTGGTAGAGAAATAGTTCTGCAATATTCAATTGTTGGAGTGGTTTTGTCTTTAGTTGCGGAAGGTTGTTTTGTCAAAGACACGATACCTTATGATGGTGACATGGTTTTGGTAATATACAATGTTGTCATAACCGGACTTGATATTGAACCGGTCTTCTAATCGGTCAAAGGTATGACCGGTCGAACCGGATGATTTTATAAACATTTTATAAATATATATATATAATAAAAAAAAGGTTCAACCACCGATTCGACCAAAAACGGCCCAGAACCCCTAACTGGACCGGTTCACCCATCGTTTGCCGGTTCGACCGGCCGGACCGGTCCGATTTTCAAAATAGTGGTAATATAATGACTATTTGGTACAAGGATCATCATTGTTCCATTTTTAAAAGAGTAAATTACGATTTTGGCTCATGTGGTTAAAGTGTTTTAACTATTTCGGTTCAAAATATAATCTTTTATCAATTCAGCCCTCATGGTTTAAATAACAATTGTTTTTGGCCCCAACCATAGTTAGGTTTTGAGCCAAAATCGTTATAATAGTTAAGTTTGAGGGGCCAAAACTGTTAGTTGTCTAAAACACATGGGCTGAATTGATCGAAACTTTTATTTTGGATCGAAATAGTTAAAACATATAAACCATAAGGGCCAAAACCGTATTTTAGAAAAACTTCCCCCAACTTTATAAAGCCACAACCCTTATTTTACACCACAGAACGCTCGCCGTCTAGTCATATCACAAAACTTCTCGTCGGTGCCCTAATTCTCTAAGAATCAAACCCCCAAATCTCCGATTCAACAACCGATCTTCAATGGCTTCCAAGAGACCTGACTTTGGCGATGGCGCTAGCCCCGGGTTCGTCATCTTCATCTTCCTTTTCCTTACTTTTCACACATCATCATCGATCGAAATTTGTTAATCTAATATTGATTCATTGGTTCTGTACAGGAAGATCTTTATTGGGGGTTTAGCGAAAGAAACTACTATAGGTTAATCGCTACTTTGATGTATTGTTTTCGCAAATTTTTTGAATATGTATCTGATTTGTTTGTGTTTGCATGTATAGACGCTTTTGTGAAGTATTTTGGGAAGTATGGAGAGATTACGGATTCAGTTATCATGAAAGACCGGTTAACCGGTCGACCGAGGGGTTTTGGGTTTATAACATATGCAGATCCGTCTGTGGTTGATGCTATTATTGGCGAGACACATGTAATTAATGGGAAACAGGTCGGTTAAATTATTCATTTTTTTATTATTTTATTTGAAGAATCTGTTTTATTGTTTATGGTGGCTTTGAATCAAGAATTGTGCGACGTTTTGAGGTCAAATAAAATTTGAGTGTTTGATCATAATATTTGTAGTGTGAGATTCTTTGTAAAGATAGCAAATTGTTTAAGAAATTCAGTCTTTTAATTTTGCATAATTGGGTGGATTAATCGTATTTAGGCTGTAATTGCTTACCAATTGCTGTTTAACTTGATTGTTTTTACTGAAGTGCCATATCAGAGCTTGCTTTGAAGTTTATTGTAACATTATGAATTAGCCCTTTGAAGATGTAAATACATATGTGGTATATATACATAGAATGTATATGCATATGTGGTGGGTCTAAATGAGAAATCCTAAATTTTAGGAATCATCTATTGGTTCTAAAACTTGTTTATTCATGGTTGAATCTGTTAGATAGTGAATACACTATAGTTTCAATGATATAAAAAATTATGTATATGTGGTGGGGGTGTCTTTAGAAGCAACCTCTTTATCCATCGAGATAGAGAGATAGAGGTAAGGTTTGTTACGTTTGTATTCGTGATTCGTCCCATCCCTATACCCTATTGTTTAGTGAGATTTTGTTGGGTATGTTTGTTTGTTTTGTTTATTTATGTATATGTGGTGGATTTGAATGAACTACTAAATATAAGCAATCATTTATTGGTTATACAACTAGTGCATTCACAGATGAATATATTTGCTATTGAATAAACTATAGTTTTCAATGATATTAAAAATAGTGTATTCACAATGGATACACTTTAGCTTTCAATGATTTCAAAAATAATGTGTTCACTGGTGAAGATGTGTTTTCACTAGCAAGGAAGATGATCCTTAATTATTTAATGGTTCTCATTTGAATCCATCTCTACATATACATCTTTATATATAGCTGGGATAATGATGCAATCTATAAGAATGTTATGTTTGCTAAGTTATATGTCAAACTGATGCACGGAAATTTTATGTAAATTTTTATTGAAATCTTGATAGATATAGGCTCTACTTTGTTCTGATACCTCTTTTAATTATTATGTTACTAAATATTTGGGCAGGTTGAGATCAAGCGAACTATTCCTAAAGGATCTGCCGAGTCCAAAGATTTCAAAACCAAAAAGATATTCGTTGGTGGGATTCCAGCTGTAGTTACTGAAGGTTAGCATGTATAATTATTTGAATCAATCAACTCTTTGAGATACCGGTGTACATATCTTATGATTTTTTTATTTACCATGCTCAGATGAATTCAAGGATTTCTTTTCAAAGTTTGGAAAAGTATCTGAGCATGAAATTATCAGAGATCATGTGACAAAACGCCCCCGAGGGTTTGGTTTCATTGTATTTGAAAGTGAACAAGCCGTTGATGAAATTCTTAAGGATGGAAAAATGATTGATATGAATGGTACACAGGTAAGTATTATTGCGGATGGTTATGCTAACCGTTTAAAGACTTGTTCATGTGTTTGTATCAAGCATGGACCAGATGTAGGACACATGACTCATTTTCTGATGCATCTGGATCTTGTAAATCTTGGTCAAAGTTATTTTAAAAGCTATATTTTGGCTATTTCATGGATGCATGAAGTTAAACCATAGAGAAAAAACAGGTTAACATGTTTATTTGGTGTAGGTTGAGATCAAGAAAGCTGAACCAAAGAGGTCTTCAAATTCAGGAATTAATTCATATGATAGGGAACCTAAGGGACGTGGATATGGTGGTGGTTATGATGGATTTGATGATGCTTATGGCGGTTATGGTGGTGGGGGTGGGGGTTATGGTCCTCCTCCTTATAGGTCTTTTGGAGGACCTCCAAGTAGGTTTGGTGATTATGGGCCTTATGGGTCAGGTGCAAGTGAATTTGGTGGTGGTCGTTATGGTGACTATGGAGGTGATTATGGCGGTTATAGGGGTGGCGAGCCGCCTTTTGGCAGCTACTCTAGTCGGTTTAGCTCTTTTGGTGGTGGTGGGTATGGTGGAGGATATGGAGGGAGTGGGCTAGGTGGGTATGGTCGTGGTGGTGGTGGTGTTGGCAGTGGATATGGTGGTTATGGTGGACCAGGTAGCGGTGGCGGTAGTGGATATGAGTCAGGTGCAGGTTCAGGTTATGGTGGAGCAGGTGGGCCATACGGTAGTAGGGCAGGTTATAGTGGCAGTAGTCGTTACCACCCTTATGGCAGGTAGACAATTAGCAACCATTGGATCTCTGTCTTTTGGTTCAGGATCAAATAGACATAAATAGCTATTACATCAACAAGAGGACTAGAAGATCAGAGTTGGATTTGCATTAAGCTAGATAGCATGTTTTTAGCAAGACAATAGAACCTTGTGTTATAATTATGTACTTTTGTAAGCGTTATTTCTTAGATTTGTGTTCAAGGATATTTGTTGGTACTAGGTCTCGTCTTTTAGTATTTGACCTCGTTTAGTTGATGATTTCTGTGGTTTTTGAAATCTTTATGAGCATATTCATATAGGTGACCTCACCAGGTAATTGATGTAGGGTTCTTCATTCTAGTTGCTAGTATCATTAATCTGCTAGTAGTCACTACAAAATATAAACATTTTTTAAGAATTTGTTGACAGAAAAGTGGTGGCCTCATCAATAAATATATGTTTTGGCTTCCAATGTGTGCAGTCATTAATTATCTCTGTAGGTTTTTTGATGCAAGTAGTATTTGATATTGTTATCTTAGAAAAATCATATCTTTGAAACACATTAAAGTTTTTTTGTTAGACAAGATTATATCTTACATCAATGAAATATGTCAACTTGCATCAATTTTATTTATCTTTTCTGCTTTTTTTAATCTTGTGAAAATTTTTGTGATATCTGCTTTTTTCATTTGCTAATTTTGTATTCTTAGAAGCTTGTTAGGTTTGTGCTTACAATTGTTTATTGTTTATGAATCTTACATGAATATTTAGGTAGTATTTTATTTAGGTAGTATTTGATATGTATGAATGTAAGATGAATTGAACAAGTTATTACATTGAAATAAGAAGAAAAATGTATGGTAATCACAAATGAATAAAATGATTAATTCCATAAGGATTTAGATTATCTTCTCTTAATTCTTATTCTAGTAATGAAATGATTTTTTAATTTGATCTTGTTTTTTTATAAATATTTTGACCTAATCCATAATCCTACCTACTATCTAACTAATGATTTGATTTATTATCATCGCCATCACTCGAACTATGATCAAAACCATGACCTTATTTATGAATTGATCATTGACTTTAATAGTAAATTGATTTATGATTTGAACCATGACTTGAACTATGACTTGGTTGAACCAAATCTTGTATTGTGACCTAAACAATCACTTGTTCTATGACCATAATCATGTAGAATCGTAACGAAAACCTTGAACCAACCCATGACTTGAATGACGCAAACCATGACTCGAATGATACAAACCATGACTCGAATGACAAATTATAACATGTACTATGACTCGAACCATACCTGACTCGTGAATTGTATTTTATTTCTTCTTTTTGTTTGTCTACCAAACATTCTTTTAAGTAATTATTTGTTTCATTCATAAGATGTCAAACAAGATAGTGTAATGGTAATTGTCAATTTATTTCAATGGTTGATTCGATTCTATCATTTTTTTTTTCATTTTATCCTTCATTTCAATATCATTTACCAAACATGCTCTAAAGGTGTACCCAAAATTTATATTTAATGGTTACATTTTAACCAAACAAACAACTGATGAAGAGTTAATTATGTTTATTTATGAAATATTTGTCTAAAAATGATAGGAAATAATGAATTTTACATATGTTATGATAGACAAAAATAATAATAATTTAAACACATTTTCTAAACTTTTTAATTTTATATAGTTTTTTAATGCTTAAAACTTCTTCGTATGATACAATTTTTTAAAATAAATTACATTATAAAATGAAGCATTTTTTTTTTATCTGTGATCTGGGTCTAGTATTGTAACTTTTTTGAACTAAACTAAATTTTTGGTACGTTGTGTTTTATAAATATGTATTGAATTTTGTGAAAAATGTACTGTAGTTTTAGTGTAATATAATATTCAATATTTAGTACAAAAAATATAACACAAAAATTACATCATAATTTTTATATACATTATTTTTTAAAAAAATTAGACAAAAAAAAGTACAACTCAAAAAAAAAAATTTACATCATAATGTTTTTTTGTCTTTAAAACAAGTATAATATTGTAATATAAAATGTTTTAAAAAAATTACTTTTTTTGACTCATATTTTTTTTAATTCGTCTATGTTTCTTTTTTATTGTGATTGTGTTTTATCTTATATATTAAAATGATGACTTTTGAAAAACACAATGGTTAAAAATCACAATTATGTACTTTTAATATGTAAAACATAATTATAATATAGCAAAAAAAATTATCTAATACATAAAAACAATCTCAACATAGCAACAAATAATCTGAAAAGCATGATGATCTAAAATATTTGTTATTTTAATATAATTCATGAGATTTGAAAAACAAAATAGTAAAATAAAACAATTATGTGCTTCTAATATGAAACATAAAACTTAAATAACAAATTTATTTAATATACAGAAAACAATGATACAAACACGAAATGAGGTAAAACGTAAAATAAAATGATTAATACATATTACAAAATAATCAAATCATAAAACACAATAATAAATATGTATTATACAATAATCTAATTGTAAAACAAATGATTAATTTTTTTAAATTAAGAAAATTTAACACAATAAATTGAAATACGTGTTTTTCAAAATTATAAGTTATGAATAACATAATTTAAATACGTGTTGTTATTATTAGTTATTCTCATAATTAATCATGTCAGTTTCTTTACTTATAAGATATGGGTTTTACAATCATCTAAATGCAACTTTTTTCTTGTAGTAAGGGCTAGACAATAGTAATTAGAACATCTCAACCTCTGAAAAAGAGGCTGCGACAACTATACATAAGAAAAATCACATTTATAGTATAATTATTTGTAAGGTATAAAAAATGTTAAATATAGACAAAACTTACATCTATTCTTAAAAAAGAGATGTTGCTCATATAGAGACTCATGACTCGGTATAAATAAATATAATCCAAGTAAAAATGCAGAGTTATATAAAGATAGTAAACTATTAATTTAAGTGAAAAAGTCACCGGAAGTGACAACGTATTTAACGACATAATATCATAATGACTAAGACATAATTCATAATACATAATATCTTAGAATGCACACATGTATATGAAATAAATTACATGCATAAACATAAAAAAAATCCGAAAATATGATAGCAACTTAATCCTTAAGACGTTGCTATGTTATATCTACATTATGTTTTAAGAATCCTAAAACCTTAATCATGTCTGTGTAGGGCAGTAGGGGTGTTCAAAATATCCGAAACCAGGAAAAACCTTATCCGAAATCTATTTCGTGTTTTTCGGGTCGGATAATATGATTTTAGTTTCGGATTGGGTCGGTTCGGATATGCAAAAACTAGTTTTTTTGGGTCGGATATCCGAATACCCGAAAAAACAGGTTTATTCGGGTTGTTTGGGTTATTCAGATGTATGAATTCGGGTTTTTCGGGTCGGATGATAAATTTTGAATTTCGTGTCGGGTTTCGAATAGACCAAAACAAATTTCAAACTCGAAAAAACTCGTTATCTGATCCGATGAGTACCCCTGATATGTGTTCCAATTAACTTCTAGAAGAACATTTTTAAATTTCACACCTTGATTTTTATTGATAAGTGAACAAAGAAAGAAAAATGAATGATCAAACGATTGCAGTAGTTTTTTTTTTTAACAGCGAATGTCTCAATCATGTGAACCCACTGTTTTCAGGCAATATCACCAAGATATAATTACCTGGACCTCCCATGAGTCACCATAACCATCCCAGAAGGAAACTCCACTGTGAAAACCCCTGACCCCCTCAGACCCCTTTTTTCGCTGCGAGAATGATTTGAACCCAAGACCTTCCATTTGGGATAATCCCGATGTACCGTTGATTGAAGCAGTTGAGTTTGAATAAAGAAAGCAACAAGAAAATGCGACACGTGTTGACGAAGAGGAACAATATAAAAGTGGGGTTCATAGATATAGAATAAATACAACGATAGGTACCATATGCCTCAACTATTATACATTTGTGATTTGTGAACAACTTGTAAAGATTATAAAACCGTCAATGATGTAATGATATCTATACATAAAACGAGATTAGTTTTCCTGTAATACATGTTAAATATAAATTTTTATGTTAGTAGTAAAAAGTGTCAATTTTTAATTAAAAAGTTTGATTTGATTATTTTTGCTTTTAAATATTTTTTTTATAAAAATTTATTTACTATAAAAATACTTTTAATTATATTTTATATTTTTCAAAAAGTTAATTGTTCTACAAATTTTTCGTGTTAAATGGACTTAATAAATAAAATTAACAGTTATTTAACATTAAAGTTATTTAATTATTTAAAACTATATTTTTTAATTTTATTATTATTTAATAATAAATATAAATAAAAAATATTAATGACACCAAATAATATGTATCATCTTATTTTATATAAAAGAGAGGCGGGAAAACAAAGAACGTCTTAGATTGACACGTTTCCTTTTTGGGTATTTTTTTATAACACTAGATTTGCTTCAAAGTTTATAACTAGTATAAATAATATAATGGGTGATGTTATAATAAAAAAGGGATTTTAGTGTAAAAAGTGTAACAAAAATTATAGACCATTAGATGTATAATTTAATAATTGAGATTAGGTTGTATAGAAAAAATTAATCAAATAATATAATAGTCATTAACATTTTTGTTGGCTTTTTATCATGTTCTTGAATTTTTTTAAAACAAATGGAACTTTAATATCTGATATTATTCTTTTTAAAAATTTTCAACAAAAAAACGAGAGTTTTATTGTGACACCCGGCAATTTCAGGTAAATTGCAACTCTTATGTTCTTTACATTTCACATTCATACTTGTTGCACTTCATTTAATTATGTTTAATTAGATGAGTCGAACACAAACAACTACGAAACGATAGTTCAAGGAACTATCGAATCGTACATTTCATTGCACATTGGTTTTGGAAATCAAGTGTGGCAAACACTACACGTTGATTAGGATTAATCAAGCGTGCAAACACTTCGTAAGACACGAACACAAACTACCGAAGATAATTCGAGAAATTATCGAAACACACACACGAATCTCACGAACGTTGGTGATCAATCAAACTGTAACAACCTCGAAAATTCAGGTCCAATTTGAACTTTTATTATTTATTGAATTGTCTAGAATATTTCGTAAGTTAATTGCTAAGTTAGAAATGTATTCGATATCCTATGGATCAATTAAAGGAATATGTTATTTCGAATAACAAACTTAGAACCAAACACGAAAGGGATTCGAATCGACATTAGACAGTTAATTGAAAGTCACTTTACTCGGCCCAAACACCTTAACAATTTAATTACGACAATTGGTAAATACAATGCCAACATAATTATGTTATACAAGAATGTATATATATAAATTACTACAATCATACACATAAAAGTATATACATGAAATCATTTATGTAAAACAACTAATTTATTCAACACACATAATTAATTATAAGAAAAACACAAATATATATGTATATATATAGACATGCAACATTTATATATATGTATATGGACGCGTATATATATGTATAGACAAGCAATGTATATATATATATGTGTATATATACACACAAAATACACGCATACATGCATTTATTCATACATGTAACAGCAAGTACCAGATCGTCCGGCAAGTCCGTACGGTACGTGTACTTTCTACAGTAACTATGTGTACTTATACGATTGTAAACAGTACTTGTATTAACAGAATCCTAAATACAAGAAATCGTTGTACGTATTTTCGTATAAACTTAAATATATTAAGTACAACGTACATTTGAAACATTAGTTGCGTTTATTAAGTGAAAACTTAATTACAGTTAACACAACAAATCATGAGAAACAATGATACTCAAACAATATTCAGAAACATATCGGTTGCGATCTGATGTCCACAAATGACAGGAATCAGATGACCGAAAAGTCAGTACAAGAACAATGTGAAAACAAGAAGTTTAGTTGAGTCCGACAGTGAGGAAACACAATCCAAACACAATTACAGTGTTATTTCAGAATAACGAACTGACAGTGTGTTTGCGTGGGTGACGATTCACACAAACATATCCGTGAGTTTAGAGTTCTGAAATAATGACTGAAAAGTAGAAAACAAAAGTCAGAAAGCAAAACCATCGTCGTATTCGTTCGGGTGACGATTCGAACGAATTACGCGCGAAGGTGACGCGATCTGACGAAACGAAAACACGACACGAACGAAAGTAATTTAATAAAATAAAATAAATAACATTTTACAATTTTGAAACTCATCAAAATAATTAATTTAAACTCTTTTTATTTAAATTCATTTAAATTACGCGTAATTTTCCGGAAACGTAACGAAAACGCGAACCGAGCAACGAAAACGAACCCGAACACCCTCGGGGTATAAATACCTTGAATGAACTCCCTTTTACTCATTTCATCTTCTTCTTCTTTCTCACAAACACAAAATCCCGGTTTTGAAAACCGTCACCATATTCAAACTTCAAATCATCATAACTTTCTCATTTCTCAACGAAATTGAGTGATTCTTTCGCCTAAACGAAGCTCTTGATGCCCTCTACCTAAAAGTACAACAGATCTAAGCCAGGTTTCACTGAATCGCGAGGTATGAGGCTGTGAAAGTGGGCGATTTTAGGGTTTTCTACCCTTTATGTAAACCTTGTTCAAAACCGAATTTCAGCCCTCATCCTTGAACTCTAGTCGTCTAAAACAGTACCTGGAGTACATCAACTCCTCAAACCATCAAGGGCCAGGGCTAGAAGCTGAGTTGCACCACCATGGCCGACCACGACCTTCATTAGGCCGAATGACCCTATTCGGCCGAATGGCCAAGGGCTCATTCGACCACCACCACCCTCCAGACATTCGACACTTAGCTCATTCGCCAACCATCCCATTCGAGCAAAACCCTAGTCGAATAGCTCTCATTCGCCACCCTCATTCTGGTTAAACATTGCTTCATTCGTCCAGTGACCTCCATTCGACAGCCACCTTCGGTTTGGCATGGTTCCATTCGACCAACACCCATACTCCCTACATTCAGCCACCCCTTTTCTGGTTCAACCTTCATTTGGCTTGTACACACCCTCACAAGACGGCTGGAAACCCTAGTGGTCAAGGAACATCAATAGAACAAATCCATTTGGCCCAACAGTAGGCCCAATTGCATTTCGGTTGGCCCAGGATGGGCCCAACAGCCTACTGTCGAGGCCCAAGTGTATTTTGGCCCAGAAAATCTGTTCCAGCCCAGTAGCCCTAGTAGGCCCCAAATAATTAACCAAAAACCTTGTTGTGGCCCATATTCATTAGGTAACCCAAGGACAAATTGGCCCACGATCGATTTCAGCCCAAAGGAACCAAGCCCAGGTTGGCCCAAGACCTATTTTACTTTAGGCCTTGATGGAACCCAAGGGGCCCAGCCAAATCAGCTCAAGGCCCACTGCTTTTGGCCCAAGGCCATGAGTCTAGCCAACAGCCGAAATTTTTAGGCCCACAGTTGTTCAGCCCATGTAAGCAAGGCCCAGATTGGCCTATGGACTATTTTGGTGAAGGCCAGAGACAAAACTCATTGGGCCCAGCAAAATCAGTCCGAGGCCCACAGAAACTGATTCAAGGCCTATTTTGAGGCCCTTGTCCTCATTTTGGAGCCACTTTGCTATTAACTTGGCCAACAGCCTACTTCTGGCCCATTTCTGAATCCTACAGCTCATTCTAACTATAGGCCCAACAAATCTTGACTGGGCCCACCTTTGGCCCAACAATTTCCCTTGTGGCCCAATGAAGGCCCATAAAGACACTTGAATTCTAGGCCTTGTAACATTTGGCCGGGCCTTTGTATTCCAATAGCCCATATCATTGGTCCACACATTCCAATAAGCCTCCCAACCCTCCATTGTTCAAGAACTATTCCAAGGCCCATAGATTTGGGCCCAAGGCCCAACAAGTAACTTGGTCACATTGTTCGGTCCATATGCCATGATTAGGCCCACATGGGTTCACTACATTTCATAAGATCAAAATAAGATATGTCAAAAGAATGTTTGCTTAATTAATTAATAATTATGCAATAAATGTTCAAAACGTACAAGATCAACAAAGACGAGTTGGAAACTAAGCACTAAGTCTTTCATCAAAACAAATGGCTTATAACTAATGACAAGATGATAACTTATAATGTCATTGACTTGAATCAAACATATGGGACCGAACAAGGATCATGACCAAGTCTTACGCGTATTAGCCAACTTTAGGGCTAACACCTACATTTATACACACAAAACCCTACAAACTTATACTTACAAGTCTTAACAACGTGAAATCAATACAGGAACGTGAAAACATACTCAATTACAATACAGAGCGCGTGCATTCTTTCGTTTAAGCTAAGTCAACCCAACAACTACAAGGTGAGTTCATTGCCCCTTTTCTAACATTTTGTTTTAAAATGCGGGGCTGAGAAGCATGCGTAAACTGTTTTATGTAAATTGTTTACTTGAATGCTTTTATATGTTTACATGTATAACTGTTATCTTAGACTCCTGTTTAGGTAACTGTTATGTATCAAAGAACTATTTCAAAGAACTATTTTCAAAGAACTAAAGACCTCAAACAAAGGACTATTTTCAAAGAACTAACGATCTATTTTCAAAGAACTATTTCAAGAAGGTGTTGTCAAAGAACTAACGATCTATTTTCAAAGAACTATTTCAAGAAGGTGTTGTCAAAGAACTAACGATCTATTTCAAAGAACTAAGTACAAAGAACTATTTTGAGGAACATCTGGGAAATGCTCAAAGATAACATGTGCCAAAGAACTAAAGAACTAAAGAACTATGGACGGTCTAAAGAACTATGAAAGCCTATATATCAAAAGATGTCCTAGCTAGACTGATTGATTATAGGTCACATGTTTGATGAGGTTTACAGATCTCCTTTACTACTAAGTACCTTGATTGACAGACTAGTCTACTCGAGTTGACCAAAGGCCCCAATCATTAGGACTTAGATTTTATTAAATGTTTATTTATTTATTTACTTAAACATTTATATCTGTTCATACAATTACTGTGGTTGATCATCTTGTGTGATGAACTTGTGAAATCAACATGGATTTCAAATGATTGTAAACACAGGGACAGTAACAGAAGAACTTATGGAACGGTGTCAAGGGTAAAAATGCTTAATTATCATTAACAGCAGTGTCATATGCATATTAGTATGTGGTGGGATGTTGGCTAGGGCTTGTCCCTTACATATGCCCTATATATAAGCATACCGATGTGGATATTACATGTGGTGTTAATGAGGTTAGGGTCTTTACCAAAGAGGATTTTCAATTCATTTACAAATCACAAAACTATATGAACTCACCAACCATGTGTTGACTTGATCTTTTTGCATGACTTCTCAGGTGACGAACAGGTCAATTAGGAAGTCATTACTTCTGGACTAGGACTTCAAATAGAAGACTTAGTATTTTGGACCTGCATACTTTTGAAGACATCATTACACATACCATTTTGTATATCTTGTGTACATACAAGATAGAATCTTATGATGTTAATAGTGGTTTTACATTGTTAAATTATAAACAATACTGATGTAATTTAACTTTGTAATTCTATTATGTTTAGCATTTCTCATTTATGTATCATGCGCCATATAACAATCTGATCAATCCGATTATCACTCACGATATCGCGCCCCGGGAACCTTCCGCCCGACGGGACAACCGATCCTATCCCGTCGGCTCGGGGTGTGACAGATTGGTATCAGAGCCATGGTTATAGAGAAATATAGGTCACTTAACTAAACGGTTTGGCCTAGACTATAACCTAGGGACCCTGCATGTAGAGAACTTAGAATTTAAGATCTATTGCATTGTGTCTTCTGCATTCGATCATTGCACTAACCAATATTCATTTGGTTATGATCAGAATGCCGCCACGAAGACAACCTCCCCTGTTGCAATCATCACAAGACCAAGCTCCACATTCCTCAACGCCATCACCAAATGACTCACCACCGCCACCTCCTCCACCGCCTCCACCTCCTCCCCCACTGATCACAGAGGCATCAGATTTAGGAACGACTCCCATACTGGATCCTACCACCATCGCCTTGGTGACGTTACTGAGTGGCCAGATGACAAACCAGATGAAAGAAGCCATACCGGAGATGTTCCTTCGTCTTCGTAACGAGATCCTTAACACTGGCAACACATCGGGAGAAGCCAGTGGAAATACTGGAGATTCATCTCATTACTCCTACAAGTCTTTTGTAGGATGTAAACCACCCAGCTTTAGTGGGTCTGAAGGCGCCGTTGGATTAATCCAATGGATTGAAAAGATTGAGACGACCTTGGATCTCTGCAGCTGCCCCGAACACCACAAGGTCCGTTATTCTGCCGGAACATTCAACAAGCGGGCTCTGACTTGGTGGAATAGTCAGATCAACGCCCGGGGAAGGGAAGAAGCCATGGCGATGCCATGGGAAGATTTCAAAGCACTACTGCGAACAGAGTTCTGCCCCAAGAATGAGCTGCAGAAGTTGGAGGTTGAATTATCCAACCATGTGATGAAGGGGGCTGATCACATAGGCTATACTACTCGTTACCACGAGTTAGTTGCTTTGGTACCTGACATGGTACCAAACTTGGAGAAGAGAATAGACAGATATGTGGGTGGACTTCCCGCCTGCATTCAGGGTATGGTTGTTTCAGCCAACCCTACTACAGTGGAGTCTGCTGTGAGTTTGTCTGGGAAGCTCACCGATCTGATGGTTGCCTCTGGAGTTTTAAAGAAAGAGGCTGATGCTGGCAAGAACAAGGAAGAGTCGTCAAAGAGACCTCATCATCATCCCAAGAAGAAACAAAAGGTCATCAAGAACTACACGATGGCCACCCCTCTCCAACAAGTAACAGCTGCACCAACAAATCCCAACAAGAGACCCTACAATGGTGCATATCCTTTGTGCGCCAAATGTCAATACCACCATGCTGCTGACACTCCCTGCAAACACTGCACGGGATGTGGACGGAAGGGCCATTGGGTCCAAACCTGTCGAATGACACCAAAACAAGCAACCAACAATGCTGCTTTAGCTCTCCCTCCACCTGCTAACCAGAACAACGGTGGATGCTTCAACTGTGGCGAACAAAGCCACTTTGCAAAGAACTGCCCTAAGAAGGCTCAGCAGGCAGTTCAAGCTCCTCGTGGAAGAGCTTTTGCGATTGGAGCACCAGCAGCACGCCAGGACCCAAATGTGGTCACTAGTACGTTTCTCTTACATGACTTTTATGCATCTGTTCTATTTGACACTGGTGCGGATCAGAGTTTTATCTCTGCCGATTTTGCATGCCAACTAGATTCCATAGAAGAACAGTTAGACTCCCCTTACATTATAGAAGTAGCTAACGGAAAACAGATCACAGTTAGTACAGTTCACAGGAATTGCCCATTGACACTTAACGGTCATACATTCTCTATCGATTTGATACCGATGGAATTGGGTAGTTTCGACATCATTTTTGGAATGGATTGGCTTTCCTCTAATCGAGTGGAAGTTGTCTGTTCTGAGAAGCTGCTTCGAGTTCCATTGCCCCAAGATCGGATATTGGAAGTCAGAGGGGACCAAGCAAAACGAAGTGTCAAAATCATTTCTTGCATAAAGGCACGTAAGTGTTTACAGAAGCAGTGTGTAGCTTTCCTGGCTCACGTGGTGGAAAAAGAGAAAGACAAGAAGAAGATACAAGACGTACCGGTAGTAAGAGAATATCCAGAAGTATTTCCTGAAGACCTACCAGGTTTGCCTCCTGTGCGACCGGTAGAGTTTCGAATCGACTTAGTTCCTGGAGCAACTCCTGTCGCTAAATCTCCTTATCGGCTAGCACCTTCGGAGATGCAGGAATTATCAAACCAGTTGCAGGAGTTATTGGATAAAGGATTCATTAGACCGAGCTACTCGCCTTGGGGAGCTCCGGTCTTGTTTGTGAAGAAGAAAGACGGATTGTTCAGAATGTGCATAGATTACAGAGAACTGAACAAACTAACCATCAAGAATCGGTATCCGTTACCGAGGATTGATGATCTGTTTGACCAACTGCAAGGAGCTCAATACTTCTCGAAGATTGATTTGCGGTCTGGTTATCATCAACTCAGGGTTCAAGACGAAGACATACCTAAGACGGCATTCCGAACCAGATACGGGCATTACGAATTCATGGTGATGCCTTTCGGATTAACAAACGCACCAGCGGTTTTTATGGATCTTATGAACCGAGTGTGCAAGCCGTATTTAGATCAGTTTGTTATTGTTTTCATCGATGACATACTGATTTATTCCAAGAGCAAAGCAGAACACGAGCAACATCTCAGAAAGATCTTGGAACTGTTGACAGAACAAAAGCTTTATGCCAAGTTCTCTAAATGTGAATTTTGGCTAAGAGAAGTTCAATTTCTGGGACATGTAGTCAACAGTGAAGGAATACACGTAGATCCCGCCAAGATTGAAGCAATAAAGAATTGGGACACTCCGAAGACACCAACGGAGATACGGTCTTTTCTGGGATTGGCGGGTTATTATAGAAGGTTCATCTCGAACTTTTCTAAGATAGCTTTGCCTCTCACTAAATTAACTCAGAAGAGTGAACCGTTTGTCTGGGAGCAGAAACAAGAAGATGCTTTTCAAACATTGAAGCAGAAGTTATGTAATGCTCCAATCCTATCACTCCCGGAAGGATGTGATGACTTTGTCGTTTACTGTGATGCATCCCATCAGGGACTTGGTTGTGTACTGATGCAACGGGACAAAGTTATCGCCTATGCATCAAGACAGTTAAAAGTTCATGAGAAGAATTACACTACTCATGATCTTGAACTGGGAGCTGTAATCTTCGCACTGAAGATTTGGAGGCATTACCTATATGGCACTAAGTGTACCATATTTACAGATCACAAGAGTCTGCAACATATTTTTGATCAGAAGGAGCTCAACATGCGACAACGCCGTTGGGCTGAACTTCTGAATGATTACGATTGTGTGATCAAGTACCATCCGGGAAAGGCGAATGTCGTGGCTGATGCCTTGAGCCGGAAGGAACGGGTCAAACCCTTGCGCGTCAGAGCAATGGGAATGACTGTGCAGACAAGCTTACACGACACCATCATGCAGGCACAACAAGAGGTGATTGGAAGAGAAAACTTGAAGCAAGAACTTGATTGCGGTGTGGAGAAACATTTGGAAACAAAGCCTGATGGACTTGTTTACTTCAAGGATCGTATCTGGATTCCTGCAGTAGATGAGTTAAGGAAACTTATCTTCGATGAAGCACACAAGACCAAGTACTCCGTACATCCTGGTGCTGATAAAATGTACCAAGACTTGCGTGCATTTTATTGGTGGCCGGGTATGAAGAAGGACATAGCTGAGTATGTTGGTCGATGCCTTACTTGTGCTAAAGTAAAGGCAGAACATCAGAACCGTCAGGTTTACTGGAACAGCCTGAGATTCCGCTCTGGAAGTGGGAACAAATAGCTATGGATTTCATTACCAAGCTACCCCGCACTTCCAGTGGTCACGATACAATTTGGGTGATCATCGATCGTTTAACAAAATCTGCTCACTTCTTGCCGATGCGTGAAACTTTCACGATGGATAAACTGGCAAGATTGTACATCAACGAGATAGTGGTACGCCATGGTGTGCCATTGTCAATTATTTCTGATAGAGACAGCAGATTTACTTCAAGGTTCTGGCAATCACTGCAGAAATCTCTAGGGACACAGTTAAATCTGAGTACAGCTTACCATCCACAAACGGACGGTCAAAGCGAACGTACAATTCAAACCCTAGAGGACATGTTAAGAACTTGTGTTCTAGATTTCGGTGGTAATTGGGATTCTCATTTGCCACTGATCGAGTTCTCCTACAACAACAGTTATCACAGCAGCATCGGTTGTGCCCCATTCGAGGCTCTTTATGGTCGCAAATGTCGGTCGTCGATCTGTTGGTCAGAAGTAGGAGATAATCGTATCACTGGGCCAGAACTTATACAAGAAACCACAGACAAGATAGCTCAAATACAACAAAGACTACAAGCAACACGAAGCAGACAAAAGAGCTATGCTGATAAACACCGCAAGCCGTTGGAATTCCAAGTGGGTGATCGTGTCATGTTAAAGGTTTCCCCTTGGAAAGGTGTAGTTCGATTCGCGAAGAAAGGCAAACTAACACCACGATACGTGGGACCGTTCGAGATCATCGAACGTATTGGTCCTGTGGCGTACAGATTGAGCTTACCGAACGAACTCATTGGTGTGCATGACGTGTTTCACGTCTCGGACTTAAAGAAATGCCTTGCTGACGAATCACTCGTCATTCCACTCGAAGAAATTCAAGTCGATGATCAGTTACATTTCATAGAAGAACCTTTAGAGATTATGGATCGCAAAGTCAAACAACTGAGGCGAAGCCGTATCCCTATTGTAAATGTAACATCACTGTACTTTCGGTCGTCCGTACGTCCGTACGAATGTACTGTTACGACTGGATATTTATAATTATTGATGATTATGAGATTATTGATTGACATTACTGATATTATCACTGTTGCTGGTATACATGATTATAATTTATTATACGCGTAAACCACGGGAAGTTTAGTTGTAATTCAACTACACGGACCCGTAGTGTTTATTGCAGTTACTTGTTACTGATGATGAATGATTATTGGTTGAGAATTGAATTGTGATGGAATTGGGAGTTTGTTTGAGTCTGGTTACTAAACGTAGTCAAGGACCCATGGTCATGGTTTATCGAAATAGCGGTGGGACGGTGGCTAGGGCAGTTGCGACTGACCCTTACATATGCCCTATATATATGCATATTTCGGTTTATCATGGATGTGTCAGTGACTGGGGTTTAGTGGGTTTTGGTTTGGGAAATGATAATATTAAAGTTAATAAATATTGGGAATTAATTACGCGAAGTGAGGTTACGAACATTACTTAAACGTGAATATTAATTCAGAAATGTTAACTTAATAAATGTATTCGCGTGGGTGACGATTCACACGAATATAATTATTAAGAATAATATACTGAAACGATATTCCATAAATAATAAATCAAACCGAAATACGATACGAGCGTCGGATTCGCAAAGGTGACGATCTTTACGAATACGTACGCGAGTAACGCGTTTCGACGAGATAATTAGATAATATCAAACGATATTAATTTAATAAATGGAAACTTAAAACATTTATTAGGAATCACAACTTGAATCATTTCGAATATATTTAATTATTAAATAATTGATTAACGAAAATAAGCGAAGAACTTTTATTTAAACGATCCTATATTGAGAAAACTATTTTTATTACAAACGAAACTTATTTTGTTAACGTTTTATGTTTAAAATATAAATACGAGAAAAACCGAGTGTGTTATTACATTTCATGCGAAATAAACGAGACCGAACATGCGATGTTATAACGGGGTATAAGTAAGATGAACTACTTCATCTCTTCCATTTTTCACCCAACACTTTCTCTCTCTAGCTTCCATTTTCGTCACCCTCACTACCTTCATCTTCTCTCTACCATAAATCCTTCATTTCTCAACGAAACTTCAAGATCTTGGAGCCTAAACGACCGGGGAATCAAGAGGAACACGAAGATACTAAGAAAACCATCATTTGCTCACGATTTGAAGGTAAGAGATCCATTTTATTTTCGGTTTTGGGTGAAAACCCTATTTCGTTTATGGATATCCACTTAAACCGAATTTTAGGGTTTGTATTGTATAAATCGAGTGGAGAGAAGCTAGAGACGACCTTGTAAACTTCAGATCTTGAAAATGAAGATGAAGGGAGTGAGTTGCAGGTCGACGAACCCTGCAACAGCTTCGGCCGAACTATTGGCAGCCCATGGCCGAACCTGTAACCACTCACGAACCCTTCTTCTGGTCACGAACCCTTCTTCTGGTCACGAACCCCTTCTGATTTGGCTCACGAACCATTACATGCGGCGAACCCTAGGGGGCCGCGAACCTTCAAGCCACCACCGAACCCACTTGCTGTTGCCGAATCATCTCAGGTTCACGAACCTTCTGGTGACCTAACTAACGAACCTTTAGCCACGACCGTGGGGAACGAACCTGATGGGCGAACCCTTCATAACCATGTTGAACGAACCCTAAGCTTGCATGGCCGAACCCTTGATCGGCAAACCCTTGGGCCTATTTAACCGAACCATTGTCGAACCCTAAGGGCCACGAACCTTAAGGTTCGCTGGACCTAGGGTTGTTGAACATTGATGTGATCGAGCCAAGGGGGAAGGATATACGAACAGGGTGATACATGGGACATGAATTTCGTTTATAAGAAGTTATGCATGCATGAAGATTTAGTCACCACCTTTTTCTTAATATAATAAACTATGAATTTGGTATAATGAGAAACAATTGTGAAAGTAATGTAAACATAGATCCTCTTAAATCTTGAACTTGATCTTTTTCATACATGTAAATTAGATTTGGTTGAACTATAAATTGACCATGTACGGATTAATGGGTATATGATTAAAATTATTATTTTGGAATACTTATATTAAGGGATCACACATAAGATAACATAATTGGCTACTATTGCTAATTGATCTAACTCACAAGTTAAACCATAGGTTAATAGTAATTAATTATAAGATGTTTGACATCTCATATTAAAATTAGGCAAAATAAACTAAGTTAGCAAGATGCGATTGAGTTTAAGTAAACCTAATGATCACTAAACTGTGATGAAACATTTATACTCATAAATGCAAATGCACAATAATCACAGATTGTTGAGTTGGTCTTGAGTTTATCTACGCGAGCGCGCATTATACGAGAACCCGAAATCTAAGGACTTCAGGTGAGTTCTCATAACCTCCCTTTCTTTAAACTGTTTTAGTTTTAAAACTCGGAGGTGAAACATGTATACCGGTTTAAATATTATTTTGATAACACAAGGATAATACATGTTTATCATTATGATATTCATATTATGAATTATCACTGATTGTCATTATTATTCATCCGTGTAAATATTGTTATTGATTTCGGTCAATAACAAAGATTACATGTATTGTCACGTGGATAATTTCCACATTCGTGAATCATCGCTTTTGACTTCGGTTAATTGCTTTGACTTCATGTATTGTCACGTGGATGAGTTCCACATCCGTGAATCATTGCTTTTGACTTCGGTTAATTGTTTTGACTTCATGTATTGTCACGTGGTTAGCGACCACTCCATGAATCATGTATTTAACTTATGTTAATTACAAAATGATCATGTATAGTCACGAACATTATTGGAGAATATAAATGATGTGATTGGTTGATTTGTTTGTGGATTGATTATCTATGTTTGATTATGATTATTTGAGATTGATTATAACTGATTGATTATATGATTATGTGATTGTGTATGTGCTTGGTTGTTGAATGGATGGTTGTGTGTTGGATTATCTCATACAGGTATTCATATGGATTTTCTCAAGGAGATCATAAGTCTTACACTCGTTTTAAACAAAACATTTTATTAAACTATTTTAAAACACCAACTTTTAAACTCATTTTTCTAAAACATTTTTTGAGTATAAAAACTTATGATTACTCACCAACTACTTTCGTAGTTGACACTTGATTTCTTACATGTTTCAGGTGATGGAGACAAGTAGGAAGGAAGAGAGGACCTCCTCTATTTTTGGACATCATCATATAGGATCTTGGACTTAGTTAATTAACTAAATTTCTGGCGATTAGAGTTTAGTTAGTTTAACTAATTCTTTTGTGTAATTGATGTAATTGCTTCATGATGAACATGATTTTTGTGTAATTATGTTGTTTGCTTAAATGATATATGATGATTGAATTAGAGGCCCACGAGCTTTTGAACAATCTACACATCCCTCGTGGCATCCCGACGATTCCGCCGCCGGTCGGGGTGTTACAGATAAGGTTCGTTGGAACTCAAGGCGCGGACCCGAGTTTACTTGGGAACGTGAAGATCACATGAAGTTAAAGTATCCCCAACTGTTTGAAGAGGAAGCAGTACCCGATAACAACTCTTAAATTTCGGGACGAAATTTCTTTAACAAGGGGAGACTGTAACAGCAAGTACCAGATCATCCGGCAAGTCCGTACGGTACGTGTACTTTCTACAGCAACTATGTGTACTTATACGATTGTAAACAGTACTTGTATTAACAGAATCCTAAATACAAGAAATCGTTGTACGTATTTTTGTATAAACTTAAATATATTAAGTACAACGTACATTTGAAACATTAGTTGCGTTTATTAAGTGAAAACTTAATTACAGTTAACACAACAAATCATGAGAAACAATGATACTCAAACAATATTCAGAAACATATCGGTTGCGATCTGATGTCCACAAATGACAGGAATCAGATGACCGACAAGTCAGTACAAGAACAATGTGAAAACAGGAAGTTTCGTTGAGTCCGACAGTGAGGAAACACAATCTAAACACAATTACAGTGTTATTTCAGAATAACGAACTGACAGTGTGTTTGCGTGGGTGACGATTCACACAAACATATCTGTGAGTTTAGAGTTCTGAAATAATGACTGAAAAGTAGAAAACAAAAGTCAGAAAGCAAAACCATCGTCGTATTCGTTCGGGTGACGATTCGAACGAATTACGCGCGAAGGTGACGCGATCTGACGAAACGAAAACGAAAACACGACACGAACGAAAGTAATTTAATAAAATAAAATAAATAACATTTTACAATTTTGAAACTCATCAAAATAATTAATTTAAACTCTTTTTATTTAAATTCATTTAAATTACGCGTAATTTTCCGGAAACGTAACGAAAACGCGAACCGAGCAACGAAAACGAACCCGAACACCCTCGGGGTATAAATACCTTGAATGAACTCCCTTTTACTCATTTCATCTTCTTCTTCTTTCTCACAAACACAAAATCCCGGTTTTGAAAACCCTCACCATATTCAAACTTCAAATCATCATAACTTTCTCATTTCTCAACGAAATTGAGTGATTCTTTCGCCTAAACGAAGCTCTTGATGCCCTCTACCTAAAAGTACAACAGATCTAAGCCAGGTTTCACTGAATCGTGAGGTATGAGGCTGTGAAAGTGGGCGATTTGAGGGTTTTCTACCCTTTATGTAAACCTTGTTCAAAACCGAATTTCAGCCCTCATCCTTGAACTCTAGTCGTCTAAAACAGTACCTGGAGTACATCAACTCCTCAAACCATCAAGGGCCAGGGCTAGAAGCTGAGTTGCACCACCATGGCCGACCACGACCTTCATTAGGCCGAATGACCCTATTCGGCCGAATGGCCAAGGGCTCATTCGACCACCACCACCCTCCAGACATTCGACACTTAGCTCATTCGCCAGCCATCCCATTCGAGCAAAACCCTAGTCGAATAGCTCTCATTCGCCACCCTCATTCTGGTTAAACATTGCTTCATTCGGCCAGTGACCTCCATTCGAAAGCCACCTTCGGTTTGGCATGGTTCCATTCGACCAACACCCATACTCCCTCCATTCAGCCACCCTTTTTCTGGTTTAGCCTTCATTTGGCTTGTACACACCCTCACAAAACGGCTGGAAACCCTAGTGGTCAAGGAACATCAATAGAACAAATCCATTTGGCCCAACAGTAGGCCCAATTGCATTTTGGTTGGCCCAGGATTGGCCCAACAGCCTACTGTCGAGGCCCAATTGCATTCCAGCCCAGTAGCCCTAGTAGGCCCCAAATAATTAACCAAAAACCTTGTTGTGGCCCATATTCATTAGGTAACCCAAGGACAAATTGGCCCACGATTGATTTCAGCCCAAAGGAACCAGGCCCAGGTTGGCCCAAGACCTATTTTACTTCAGGCCTTGATGGAACCCAGGGGGCCCAGCCAAATCAGCTCAAGGCCCACTGCTTTTGGCCCAAGGCCATGAGTGTAGCCAACAGCCGAAATTTTTAGGCCCACAGTTGTTCAGCCCATGTAAGCAAGGCCCAGATTGGCCTATGGACTATTTTGGTGAAGGCCCGAGACAAAACTCATTGGGCCCAGCAAAATCAGTCCGAGGCCCACAGAAACTGATTCAAGGCCTATTTTGAGGCCCTTGTCCTCATTTTGGAGCCACTTTGCTATTAACTTGGCCAACAGCCTACTTCTGGCCCATTTCTGAATCCTACAGCTCATTCTAACTATAGGCCCAACAAATCTTGACTGGGCCCACCTTTGGCCCAACAATTTCCCTTGTGGCCCAATGAAGGCCCATAAAGACACTTGAATTCTAGGCCTTGTAACATTTGGCCGGGCCTTTGTATTCCAACAGCCCATATCATTGGTCCACACATTCCAATAAGCCTCCCAACCCTCCATTGTTCAAGAACTATTCCAAGGCCCATAGATTTGGGCCCAAGGCCCAACTTGTTACACCAAGGCCCAACAAGTAACTTGGTCACATTGTTCGGTCCATATGCCATGATTAGGCCCACATGGGTTCACTACATTTCATAAGATCAAAATAAGATATGTCAAAAGAATGTTTGCTTAATTAATTAATAATTATGCAATAAATGTTCAAAACGTACAAGATCAACAAAGACGAGTTGGAAACTAAGCACTAAGTCTTTCATCAAAACAAATGGCTTATAACTAATGACAAGATGATAACTTATAATGTCATTGACTTGAATCAAACATATGGGACCGAACAAGGATCATGACCAAGTCTTACGCGTATTAGCCAACTTTAGGGCTAACACCTACATTTATACACACAAAACCCTACAAACTTATACTTACAAGTCTTAACAACGTGAAATCAATACAGGAACGTGAAAACATACTCAATTACAATACAGAGCGCGTGCATTCTTTCGTTTAAGCTAAGTCAACCCAACAACTACAAGGTGAGTTCATTGCCCCTTTTCTAACATTTTGTTTTAAAATGCGGGGCTGAGAAGCATGCGTAAACTGTTTTATGTAAATTGTTTACTTGAATGCTTTTATATGTTTACATGTATAACTGTTATCTTAGACTCCTGTTTAGGTAACTGTTATGTATCAAAGAACTATTTCAAAGAACTATTTTCAAAGAACTAAAGACCTCAAACAAAGGACTATTTTCAAAGAACTAACGATCTATTTTCAAAGAACTATTTCAAGAAGGTGTTGTCAAAGAACTAACGATCTATTTTCAAAGAACTATTTCAAGAAGGTGTTGTCAAAGAACTAACGATCTATTTCAAAGAACTAAGTACAAAGAACTATTTTGAGGAACATCTGGGAAATGCTCAAAGATAACATGTGCCAAAGAACTAAAGAACTAAAGAACTATGGACGGTCTAAAGAACTATGAAAGCCTATATATCAAAAGATGTCCTAGCTAGACTGATTGATTATAGGTCACATGTTTGATGAGGTTTACAGATCTCCTTTACTACTAAGTACCTTGATTGACAGACTAGTCTACTCGAGTTGACCAAAGGCCCCAATCATTAGGACTTAGATTTTATTAAATGTTTATTTATTTATTTACTTAAACATTTATATCTGTTCATACAATTACTGTGGTTGATCATCTTGTGTGATGAACTTGTGAAATCAACATGGATTTCAAATGATTGTAAACACAGGGACAGTAACAGAAGAACTTATGGAACGGTGTCAAGGGTAAAAATGCTTAATTATCATTAACAGCAGTGTCATATGCATATTAGTATGTGGTGGGATGTTGGCTAGGGCTTGTCCCTTACATATGCCCTATATATAAGCATACCGATGTGGATATTACATGTGGTGTTAATGAGGTTAGGGTCTTTACCAAAGAGGATTTTCAATTCATTTACAAATCACAAAACTATATGAACTCACCAACCATGTGTTGACTTGATCTTTTTGCATGACTTCTCAGGTGACGAACAGGTCAATTAGGAAGTCATTACTTCTGGACTAGGACTTCAAATAGAAGACTTAGTATTTTGGACCTGCATACTTTTGAAGACATCATTACACATACCATTTTGTATATCTTGTGTACATACAAGATAGAATCTTATGATGTTAATAGTGGTTTTACATTGTTAAATTATAAACAATACTGATGTAATTTAACTTTGTAATTCTATTATGTTTAGCATTTCTCATTTATGTATCATGCGCCATATAACAATCTGATCAATCCGATTATCACTCACGATATCGCGCCCCGGGAACCTTCCGCCCGACGGGACAACCGATCCTATCCCGTCGGCTCGGGGTGTGACAATACACATGTATAAAAAACAATCAAACAATTATAAAACATAAATATATATGCATGTTACACACATGCATGCATGAGTATGAAATCTATACATACATACTTGCATTCATATGCATACACATACAAGTATTCACATATAACACACACATGCATGCAAAGATGCCATGCACACTAACAAACAAATATCCACATTCAAACACACCACCCCTCATGCCCAATCCACACACTCCCTCCTTCTCTTTCTCTTCCCAATACCCTTTTACTTTTCTGCTTTTTGACAGCATTCAGCTGTCAACTTCCAACAGTTATAACTCGTTCCATACTTCACAAAATCACTCCATTCTTTTTCCATAATCAACTTCCATTTACTACAGAAAAATTCCAAGTGGTCTCACTCATTTTCATCAAGATTTTGACCTCCAAACAGCCTTCAAAAATCAGGTGCGCTTAAACCGACCAGATTTGCTATATTCACTTCTTCATTACGGTTAAGGTACCAAATGAACTCCAAATCACCTCATTCTTTTTTTAATCTTCTTGGACTTCAATTTACTTTGTTTGGTAAAACTTCCAGGAGCTTTTGAGTCCCAGAACTAAGCTTAAAGTCCTTGAAAACGTGGAACAAGTGCAGCAACATTACATGCAAAGGCTTGCATCTTCCTTCTTCCTTGATTCTTGAACTTTTGAACTCAAATACTTGCAACAACTCCTCATAGGAGATTCTTTTTTATCATTTTCAGGTCCTACCATCTAATAATCCATCTCTCTTCATTATCCTTCAAGAACTAGGTACAAATCCTACATTCTAAAATCAAAATCTCATTTTTATTAATCTTTTTGCACTCTATCATATACTCTTTCAAATCTATGACCAAGACCTATTTTTAAACAGAAAATAAAGACCATTTAACATTCAAAATTTCGTGGTTTTGAAGCCATGGTCAAAACACTTACATGCAACAAGGTTGCATGTACAAAAAGACGAGTTTTCGAGTTCTAAAAACAACAACTATGTATTTTTATCACTACTTCTTGTTGACCACGACCAAGAACTTATTTGGGCAGTAAAAACAAATGTTTTAACTAACAAAAGTTTTTGGTATAAAAGCTTGGTTGAAAAACACACATGCATGGAGGTTGCATATGCCTAAACTTTGTTTTTGAGCACTAATTCCTTCACCTTTGCACCTTCACTTCATCTAAAGCCAATACACTTTTGTTAACCACATTTACAGCCCTAAAACCCTCTGGATACAGCAGCCTCACACGTAGGATTGGTTGAGCACCGGTCAAGGCAAAGCAATATCTTTAAGGGTATTCATTCAACTAGTTTAGTTATGTTTTACTTGCATAGTTTGCATTTAACACTTGTATTAGCACATGAACACTTATAACATATAAAACACATGTAATATAAGTTAAAATGAGTAATAGGATCTGAACATAAAAGGTAACATGATGCATGCAACGTCTTGTACGTTAAAAATGAACATAACGCGTTAAAATCTCAAAAACCGACACAAATCGTACATGCATAACTTCAAACATTCCAGAAGTTAAAAACATCTTAAATGATGTTAAAAATGATTTAAATATGTTTTATAAGACATCCCTAACATGGTTTAAGCTTAAAACCGTTGTATTACCGAACCGACGTGTTAAAAACTACTAAAACGGTTTATTTTTGTGCATATTTAAATTCTGGAAATTTTATAAGTTTATTTATGATAAATAATGTATTATATCATATTTTAATGAGTTATGGTGATTAAAAAGACTGACAATGTATTTTACGCAAAACTAGTTACGAAACCGACTCATTTGAATTATTAAATCGCATAGTCTTGGACTATAACTTATTTTTGAAATATTACAGAATATATACAAGTAAAAATATATAAAATAATGTTATAAAAATATTTGGGATGATAGGAAATACGAAAGACTCTTTAAAAGCGAAACTACGTACATAACCGACACGCGAAATGCGTAAAAACGGGTTTATATATATATGCAAGCCAATAACTATTTAGACCGAATATTATTCTTAATATATTTTATATATAATGAAAATATAATTTCTAAAACTTATGGGCTTAAACTATTTATTTAAAATGGATAAAAACCGCGTTATGGGCGTTACCGGCCCAATTAGCCCACTAAGTAAAATGAGGTATTTTTAATCAAAAGATTTTATTAATAAATAGTCTATTTTGAATATTTTAACAAGTATATACTTATTTAGACAAATTATGATTTATAAACGTATTGTTGGGCTTTAAACGTATTGACGGGCCCAATAGGCCCAATAGTAACTTTACATGTAAAAATAACTTAAAGCCCAATTGTTAACCTATCTAGTTTATTAATTATTAGTATTTGTATACAATAACCATGTTAAAAAATCTAATTGCGTAAATACAAGATGTTACGTAAATGCTATAACTTACAAAACATCTTAACTGGGCCTGAGTAAAGTATGACACTATGCATAGAGCACAATGATACTAGCAACTAAGTCTAATTTTAGCAAAACGTTTAAACATAGGTATACACCTATCTTGTAAAGGCAACCACGTGGAACACTCAACTCACAACATTGTTTGCAAACCGTAACCTCGGTGAGTTTTCGTGCAAACCTTTCCCTTCTTTACTATGTTTTGGGATGAAATACATGCTACTAAAACTTTTTGTTGATGCATGTTTACTGTCCCTAGTTCAGTTTTGTAACTCTTATCATGTAAATGTTCAAAGTATTAATGGAAGTTGTCTTTATATCTATTTCATAATGTTTATTTCTATTGATTATTGTCTATTAATGTTTATCTAGTTGTTTGATTTGATTATAAACTGTTTGAGTATGAAGTGTACTCATTCGGCCGAATGACTCTAGAATGAAGTCATTCGGCGAATGAAGGTTATAGCGAATGTCTGAGTTCAGAATGAGTCATTCGCCGAATGACTCATTCGAATGTCTGCTCATTCGAGCTTAGTCATTCGCCGAATGAGCTGCTTCGGCCACTCATTCGGCCGAATGACTACAGCCTATATATAGATGTTCAAATCATTTCAAACCTAACTTTCCAGAGCCCTCCTTCTTCCCTAGCACTCCAGTGTCAAAACCCTTGAAGATTTGAGCGGTTCTTGATCATCCAAGTTCGATTCTCAACCCGTGGTGTTCGATCGTTGCTTCCAAGTCGTTTCTACAGCCTCGGATCACCACGGTTTCTGTTGGTTTCGATTGGAAAACCCTGGAATAGGATTCCGCACTATCCCAGAGGTTGTCGAGTAGTTTTTCATTGGATTCGGATTGTTTCCGAGCTCCAAATCGGTCCAACAAAGTGGTATCAGAGCTTTGGCTCTTGATTCTACTCGATTTCCACTCAAAATCAACAGATCTGAGATTCCCAAAACCCTGATTTTCGTAACTTCCAAAAACCCTATTTTTCTTGCTTCCCAAGTCACTATTTCATTGAAATATCAAGTGTTTTTGTGGTTTGTTTGATCTAATTCCTTCCCAATTGGTTAATAATCATGTCTTGAAGTTCTGTGCAAAATTTGGTGGTTAGATCTGGTCAAAATCGAAAGATATCGCGATTTTCGTTGTAAAAAAACCCCAGATTGCCGAATGACTCTGGCGGCCGAATAAGATCAGCCGAATAGCCTCCCATTCGCCGAATAGCTCTCATTCGGCGAATAGCTCCTTCGACACTCTTCATTCGCCGAATAAGCCTCATTCTCAATCCTCATTCGGCGAAAGACTTCATTCGATCTGTCTAATCATTCGACCTTCTCATTCGCCAGTTCTCATACTCAGTTTCTCATTCGTCAGTTTCACCTCATTCGGCCCCCGACATTCGCCAGTTTAGCACTCATTCGCCAGTTGCTTCTGAAATTTTTCTAAGTGTTGAATCTTATTACTTCTGATCAAATGGAGGATTTAGCTCTCATGGCTAACCAAAACCATCGCATTCAGACTCTCTTGTTGACAGAGAATGAGACAGGGAACTCAAACAAAGCTCCTAAGTTGTTGAATTTAGATGATTACCCTCACTGGAAATATAGATTTGAGATCCACATCAATGGGGTGGATACAAATCTGTGGATGATGATTGAAGGAGGTTATCTGCGGCCTCTGAATGAAGATGGAACTCCTATGCTAGTCACACGGATGACTGAGCCTCAGAGGAAGCTGTATGATTATGAGAAGAAAGCCTATGCTATTTTGTCACAGTCCATTGCCACTGATATCTTCCATCAGTTTAGACAGTTTCCTTCGGCTAAGCTTCTGTGGGATGCATTGCAGCAAAGATATGAGGGTAATGATGCTTTGAAGAGCATTAAGTCTAAAGCTTTGAAAAAGGAATTCAACAGCTTTATGTATGTGGGTAATGAGTCCCTTGATGAACTAATTGCTAGGTTTTATCATCTGTTGAGTGAGTTGTTCAATCAAGAGGTCAAAACTACAACTCAAGAGAAGATTCAGTGTTTAGCTGATGCTTTGCCTCCAAAATGGGAGTCCTTCTTGATGGTACTCAAGCAAAATCAGATGATGGCTCATATGGACATCAATGATTTCATTCAGAAGCTAAAAGAGCAGGAGATAGAGAACAAATGGAAGGCCAAGAGGGTTGCACAAGTTCAAGATCCTTCTCTATACTACTCCACTCCCACAGTTGATAAGTCTACAACTCATGCTCCTCTGAAAACTGCCTTTGTGTCTAAAGCTTCTGAAGCCCCATCTGCAGCTCAGATGCACTTTAGCCCATCTTCTTCATCGAGCTCACAACAAGAGCATCATCAGCCTACTGCAAGTCTGAAGACAGAGAACTTTGATAAAGTCACAGTTGAGATTGCTAAAGAGCACATGGGTCTTCTGTCAACATTGGTTAGTTCATATGATGGATTGGTTGCTGGTCAGATCGGCAATCCATATTTGACCAATGATGACTACTCTCAAATTGATCCTGATGATATGGAAAGAATTGACATCATGTGGGCATTGGCTAGTGCAGTCAGAAGAGCTAAGGAGTTTGTGAAGAGGACAGGAAAAGACATCAATCTAAACAAGGAGTCCAAGTTTGGATTTGATATGGCTTCTGTTACATGCTACAACTGTGGTGAAAAGGGTCACTTTGCTAGACAATGCAAGCAGCCAAAGAAAGCTGGAAACAAGAACCCATTTCAGCATCAGAAGTCTGCCCATGCTAATTCTGAAAGGCGATTAGTTCCTATTGATTCTCCTACAACAGCTGGATCTTCATCTTCTGGTAGTAAAGCCTTGATGGTTCAACAAGATGAAGGTGTAAACTGGGACTTCAGATTTAATGCTGATAAGGAAGATCAAGAGAAAGCATGTGTGGCAGAGATTCAGAATTCTGATGATATTGATGAAGAAAGCAGTCAGGAAGATTTGTTGGTGATTGATGACAAGACATCAAGTTCAGAATCAGAAAATTTGACGGATTCTGACACTCAAGAATCTGATGGAGAAGCTGATGACTCTTCAACTCAATTTGCCTTGATGGCAAACTCTTCTGCTTCTACAGATTCTTCTGAGCAGGTATACACTGATTGTTCATCTTCTCAATCTGATTGTTTCAATTGTGTTGACCTTAAGAGTAAGGTGCTTGCTTATCAGAAGCATAACAGTGATTTGCTGACCGATCTCGACCTGTGCATTGAAGCAAACAAAGTTTTAAAATCTAATGAAAAGGATTTTCAAAATAAAATTGATCTTTTAAATAGACAACTGCATGAGGCCGAGATCGCTGTTCTGAACAAGCAAGATGCTATAACTTCTTATCTCAATACCATAAATGAGATTAAGAAGAAATTAGCATTAGTTGAATGTGATTATGAGACTTTGGGACAGAAGCTCAAGAGCTATGAGAGCTCCTCGTATATCATTGAGCATATGATCAGTAGGGGTACTGATCAGGGGAAAGAAAAGGTTAATTATCAAAAGTGTCCTCCACCAATCCTAAATGCCTTTGTCAATACTCCAAATGACAAAGATGTGAAGGATTTTCAAGTTACTACTCCGTTAGTAGTTGATCCAATTAGTCTGAGTGAAAATCAGAGTTCATCTCAGACTAAGGATTCAAGGGTGGATGGAATTGTGGAAGATTGGGTTTCTGATTCCGAGGATGAATCAGAGTATTCATCAAAGCAGAGTACTCCTCGGAATCAAATTACTAGTGTCATGAAAGGTGACCCAATCTCCAAATCAAAGATTTACAAGGAACTATGCTTTGTTAAAGCTTCACAGGAGTCTGAAGCTAATTGTGCTACCAAATCAGCTCAGTTTGGTAACAAAGGAAGGAAGGGTTTGGGTTTCGAGCAAGATTGTCAAAAATCAAATGTTTTTAAATCAACTAAAAAGTCATTTTCTGATTTAAAACATTTTCATAAAAAAGGTGTTAAAGTCTGTTTTGAGTGTGGTGAACCAGGGCACATTGTGAGGTTTTGCCCTCAGTTGATCAGACCTAAGGTTGTCCCTTTCATAACCTTAAAGTCTGCTTTACCAAAACCTAGCAAATCTGTGTCTAAATCTTCATTTCACACTCAGCCTAAGGGTTCAGACAAGGGTAATGGAAAGTTGGAAACATTGGTGGTTCCAAATGAGATTAAGATTAACCAATCAAAACAATCATCCATTTATCTGAAAACCTCTTTTGACAAAAAGGCAATTTGGAAAGTTAAATCATCTGAGGTTTCAGTTCCTAAAATTTCAGATAAACCTATTCCTAAGGGAAAATGGATCGATGTTTGGATCCGAGACTCAATGGGTCAACCCAAGACCGTAAAGGCTTGGGTTCCCAATGTAAACTGATAGTCTCTTTATTGTGCAGGTTGCCCCAAAAGCTGGAGTAAACAACAATTGGATCGTTGATAGTGGGGCTTCCAGACACATGACTGGTGATATTTCTTTGCTCACCAATGTGAACGCAGTTCGAGGTGGCTATGTAGCTTTTGCTGGAGACAAGGGTGGTTTTATTACAGGAGAGGGAATCTTGACAAATGGACAGGTTTCGTTCGATAATGTCAGATATGTCAAACAGTTGGAAAACAACCTCCTGTCAGTCTCTCAGATTTGTGACAAAGAGTACAAGGTTCTGTTTGATGACTCAAAGTGTTATATTCTCAAGCAAGGTGTGCAGATACCTGAAGATTGGATTTTAATGTCTGCTCCAAGAAAACAAGACTTGTATGTTCTCAATATGGCTACAGCTTCAACTACATCCTCCACAGCTTCATGTTTTATGACAAAGGCAACTGAAAAAGATTCAATCCTTTGGCATAAGAGGATGGGCCATTTGAGTTTACGCAAGATGAATCATCTGGTACACAACAGTTTGGTTGAGGGAGTTAGCTTGAAAAATTTTAAGCTGTCTGATATCTGTGTTTCATGCAAGAAAGGAAAGCAGTCTAAGCAGTCTCATAAGCTGAAAAAGTATCATTCAATCAATGTTCCTCTTGAGCTTCTCCACATGGATTTGTTTGGTCCAGTAAATCGGAAGAGTATAGCTGGAGATCAATACTGCCTGGTTATCACTGATGAATACTCCAGATACTCTTGGGTCTTCTTTTTGAAGGAGAAATCAGAAACGTTTGATTGCATTCAAGTTTTGGTTACCAAACTTGAATCGCTCTATAAGCTCAAGATTCGTCAGTTTCGAACTGATAATGGAACTGAGTTCAAAAATCACAACATGGAGAATTTTTGTAATGCAAGAGGCATTGTGCAACAGTTTAGTGCTCCATATGTTCCACAGATGAATGGCGTTGCTGAACGCAAGAATAGGACATTGATTGAGGCTGCTAGAACTATGCTTGCTGATTCTTCTCTACCGGTTCAATTCTGGAATGAAGCTGTTGCCAATGCTTGTTACACATTGAACCGGGTCCTAATTGTGAAGAGACATGGGAAGACTTGCTTTGAACTGCTCCATAACCGAAAGCCAAATCTTAAGTATCTAGAACCATTTGGTGCTCCATGCACTATGCTTAAGAAACATGAGCAGGGCAAGTTTAATGAAAAGGTGGAAGAAGGGTACTTTCTTGGGTATAGCACTCCAAATAAACGAGTTTACAACATTGCAACTCATAATGTGGAGGAGTGGTACCACGTGGATGTTCAAAAGTATACAATGCCCCCACCTGGAAAAGGGCCAGATTGGATGTTTGACTATTCCAGTCTTTTTGACTCATTCAATATGCCCCCCATGTACTCAGATGAAGATGTAGCTGTTCAGATGCTGTATGATGTACAGAATGCCCCCGATGCTACTTTTCAACCTACATCTACATCTGGTCCCTCTACACAGATAAATGATGACAGCTCAGACACAGACGACAATCCCCCAGCTGCTCCTGAACCAGTTGTTGATAATCTTGTACCTGATCTTGAGGACTTGAATTTGAATAACTTAGATCCTGAGGTTGAGGTTCCTGCTCATCCTGTTGGAAGAATTAATCGAATTCATCCTCAAGACAACATTATAGGGAGTCCTTTAGATGGAGTAAAGACTCGAAGTCAGATTTCTTCAGGTGGTCTTGCAGACATTCTTGATTTTGCAGATGTAAGCTTTTGTGCTCATTCCTGCTTTATATCTCAAGTGGAACCGCGTACCGTCACTGAAGCCCTCAAAGAAGAATCATGGGTAGACGCCATGCAAGAGGAACTGTTGCAGTTCAAGAAGTTAGGGGTCTGGCAACTAGTTGATAAACCCAAAGGTGCAAAAGTCATTGGCACTAGATGGGTTCTTCGTTGCAAAAAGGATGATCACGGGATAATCGTGAGAAACAAGGCTCGTCTGGTGGTTCAAGGATTCAGACAGATAGAGGGATTGGATTATAATGAGGTGTTTGCTCCGGTCGCTCGACTAGAAGCCATTCGTATCTTTCTGGCTTATGCATCCTTCAAAAAGTTCAAGGTTTATCAAATGGATGTAAAGAGCGCGTTCCTTCACGGGGTTATCAGTGAAACAGTGTATGTCAATCAACCTCCCGGATTTGAAGATCCATTGCATCGTGATAAAGTCTACAAGCTAGACAAAGCGTTGTATGGATTGCATCAGGCTCCGAGAGCGTGGTACGAGACACTTTCCACTCACCTTTTGAACAACGGGTTCAGAAGAGGTGTCATTGACTGCACTTTATTCATCCGTGAGAAGGACAGTGATTTACTCTTGGTACAAGTGTATGTGGATGATATAATTTTTGGATCCACAAATGATAATCTGTGCAAGGAATTTGAGACAGTTATGAAAGAAAAATTTGAAATGAGTTCGATGGGAGAGATGAAGTTTTTCTTGGGTTTACAGGTGGATCAGTCTGAGGCAGGGATTTTTATTCATCAAACCAAATACGTTGGTGACATTCTGAGCCGGTTCAGTATGTCTGATGCGAAGCCTGCTGGTACCCCACTGGCGATTAATCACGGGATTACTCCAGATGAAAAGGGGAGTTAATTGATGCCACTCTGTATCGGGGAATGATCGGATCTCTCATGTATCTCACTGCCTCTCGGCCAGATATCATGTTTGCCACTTGCTTGTGTGCACGTTATCAATCCAAACCAAGAGTATCTCACCTGATTGCTGTCAAAAGGATTATGCGTTATCTGAAGGGTACACCGGAACTTGGCTTATGGTACCCTAATGATGATAACTTTGAGCTTACTGCATATAGTGATTCAGATTATGGTGGATGTAAAAGAGATTTCAAGTCAACATCTGCGGGATGTCAGTTCTTTGGAAACCGATTGGTCACCTGGCAGTGCAAGAAGCAGACGTCGGTGTCTACTTCAACCTGTGAAGCTGAATATATTGCTGCTGCAAGTTGCTGTTCTCAAATCATCTGGATTCAACAGCAACTCAGGGACTATGGGTTACATTTTTCTAACACTCCGATTTATGTTGATAACACTGCTGCCATTGCTGTCACTAAAAATCCAGTGCAGCACTCCAAAACCAAAAACATCGACATAAAATATCACTTCATACGTGATTGTTTTGAGAAGAAATTAATCGATGTTGTTAAAATTCACACCGATCACCAGAAAGCCGATCTTTTCACAAAAGCTTTTGATAAACCCAGATTTTTATATCTGTTATCGGCTAATGGTGTTTTTCAAAAGGATGAAGTTCAATCCTCATCTGAGTCTAACAAATGATCATCACTTTCATTAGATAGTTTTTTTTTATTTTTTAGTATTTTCATTTTATCTTGTACAGTTCTCTTTTCTCAAGAAAAACACAAAAAGATTTTCTATTTTTAGGTTTTTAGGGGGAGATATTCTAATTTGAAAAACCAAAAACAATAGAAAATTTGAAAAATCAAAAACAATAGAAAAATTAAAAATGAAACAGTCCTGTTTAATGATATAGCACATTGATTTCATTATGTCAAAGAAGCAGAAATGAATGCATGAGCCAAAATCATAAGGAAATGATGATGGGATGTACTGATAGGCTGACTATACAAAATAAATAAATGACTTATGAGAACTTAGAAAGTTTGACTTGTGGGATCCATTTTATTAAGGCTTTTGAGTGAAAAATGGTTCTTGACTCAAATCAAGCATACACCTGTCATCATGAAATCAAATGAGGTTTCATTCAAAGAAAAATAAAGGCAAGCTGGTATTAAGCTTGATCAAGAAAAACTAAAACAACAAGCTGGTATTAAGCTTGAAGAAAATCTAATGCAAGCTGGTATTAAGCTTGAGAAAAACTTAAACAAATAAAGTTCGATTCCATACATGTGCCATATTGCTGGGACGGACCTAGCTGAAGCCATCCATGTGGATAGAACAAGAAAAATCCAAAAAGATAATAAATGATTGAATCTTATTGAATTCATGATGACTGGTATTAAGATATGCTGAAATGAGTTATGAACTGATTTTGATCTTAATTGATGAAATGAATTGGAGAACATAGTCAGAAAATATGAGTGATCATTTAGTTTGTTTAAAGAGTTATGTATTGATCAGTTTAAATTTGGACAAATATATCAGTAATCGTGTCAAAATGAAATTGTGATTGAAGTGAAGCATTCATTAAAGGTTATATGATGTAATCAGAGATTTGTGTTATTTTATTAACGGGCTTTTCACAAAAATATGTGTTTACTTGTGTTTACTTGCTTTTAATTTATGTTTGTACAGTTGTTTGGTTGTTTCAGAAAAATACAAAAAGATTTTCTATTTTCAATTTTATTTTAGATGATCATTTGTAGATTCGGATGCCTGTCATATCTGAATCCTGAACCAACTAGACATATCTTCATAATTGGTTAAAATTTTGGTGCACAAAATGTCAAATCTTTGAAATTTTGGAGTTTTGGAGAAGTCCATATCTCATTCGTGCGAATGAGAGGCAGAATGGACTCATTCGGCCGAATGAGAATGAGTCATTCGACCGAATAAGCTTCTCAGAATGAACTTCATTCGACGAATGAAGAGTGTCGAATGTCTCATTCGACATTCTCATTCGGCGAATGAACATCACCGATTGACTCATTCGCCACATTCATTCGGCGAATGAAACAGAAACTTTGTGACCTTTCGCCTAGCTCATTCGGCGAATGAGTACACAGTATATAACTGTGTTTCGGCCGAATGAAGGTCATTCGACCATTTGTTCTTTCGTGATATCAGACACTTCCCATTCGGCGAAACACACACCTAGTCTCCTCTTTTGATTTCTTGTGACTTTGATAGATCTTGTCACTGATAATCATCTTGTACTTATTCTCAGGTATATGGAGATCAAATTTCAACCGATTCCATCCACGAAATCATGATAAACAGATTGAGATTTAGGGTTTTAGGGTTTTGAAATTCGCCCAACAAATAAACTGTTAAGATGGACCTTAAACCCAAAATGTCATGTATTAAAATTGCTAATCGGTCGTTTCTGAGGGTTGTTTACCAGGTTTTTGGGATTGATTTGAGATTTTGAACAAAGGGATTTTGAACTCAGTGATACTGCCGAATGTCGTCATTCGGCGAATGACTCATTCGGCGAATGAACCTCATTCGACGAATGGATCATTCGGCGAATGACCAGTCATACTCAAGTTTCATTCGACGAATGAGAGTCATTCGACGAATGAGCCTCATTCGACAGATAACTCATTCGGCGAATGGACTCATTCGGCATATCAGAAAAACAGTTAATCTGATTTTTGTTAAATCTCATTGTTTGAGTGATTGTCTTGTACTGACATGTGTATTTCTTGTATTGTGCAGTATGGCAGGATACAAATCAGTTCCGAAGCATAACATCTGTGCCCATCTTGATCTGACGACTCCGAACGCGAAGCACTACACAGATATTATTACATTCTTGAGGCGTTCCAGGATATTCACTGCCATATCGACAGTCCATGTGCCCTATTTATCACATCAGCAGGATTTCTGGACATCAGCTGATATTGATTGTGAGGCCGAGCCTACAGTCATTAGGGGCAAGGTCAGGGGTCATGATGTTGTGGTGTCTGCTGAGCACATACGGAGGGTTTGTGGTTTTCAGGACTCTCCAGATCATCCTGTTCTACTTGACAGATTCTTAGTCCGTGGATGCTTCCTCCGATGCAAGTACGAGGGAGACATTGGAGCCGGGATTCTGAACAAAGCGTTCATGTCCCCGCAGTTCAAGTACTTGGCTCATGTACTTGTTCACTGCCTTGGCTCAAGGAGAGGAGGCTTTGATGACATGCGCGAAACCATTCAGTGCGCATTTGCTGCCTTGGTGCTCAACAAACCATTCAACTTCTCCGAGATGGTTTTTATACACATGAAGGAGAATGTGGGGATTAAGGGTGACAAGAAGTTCCTGATGTACCCTAGGTTTCTACAGCAGATTATTGATGCCCAGATTCCAGATCTTCCAAAGCTTAATGCTGACATCATTAGATTGGAGCACATGAATGACATAACTCTCAACAGAGTTTTGTCATACAGAGGGAAGGAGAGGAAGCCCACCACTAGATCCCTATTTGGTCACCTCTCTCGACCCGATTACAGGGCTCCGGCTGGAAGAAGATGGAGACACGATGACTCCGATTCAGATGTGGAGGACATTGTGGTTCCGGTTGGTGATGATGACAGTGATGGTGAGGATGGAGATGGTGGTGCGGGCCCGAGTGGTGCTGGAGCAGATGAGAGCACAGTGTTAGTGAGCACTGCTGCTATGGTGAGTTCTGGTGTAGGTGAGATGATTTCCGGACACATGACCACTGCTGCTTCAGTGAGCATGGTTGATGTTGTTGGTTCTGTTGCTGGTGGTGTTGCTGATGTTTCTACCGCACAGGAGGAGGATTTGGACATCGACTCACTGATGGATTTGGACTTCTTGACTACTACTACATCCTCAGTGACTGTTCCTCTCGATGTTTCAGTTCCACATTCCTCAGGTGGTGGTGATGAGTCAGAGGACTCGAGTGAGGATGAAGGTGTAGCAGGTGAAGGTGATGAAGACAGTTCTGATTCTGAAGAGACTCATGATGATGAGTTTGAGAAAGTGGATGAGGGTGGAAGAGTGGAGATGAGGAAGAGAAAGAGGACAGATGATGATTTGGAGGATATTACTGATACGTTATTTATTCCGGAGTTTGACTTTTCTCCCCCTCCTAGGTCATCTGCTCCTGCTTCCACAGCAGTGATTGTTTCTGCTGGACAGCCCACCTCATCCAGAGCTGGAAGGGGAAAGAGATCTCGATTCTCTTTCCAAAGGAGGTCAGAACTGACATCAGCTGCTACAACTACTGTCACATCAGTAGCAGCTGTGTCAGTTTCTTCACTGACGAGGACAAGGGCCATTCACACTCAGGTTACTACTGCCCCTCTGTCCACTCCTTTTGTTCGCGAGCCGGTGTATGTTACTGCTTCCTCTGGCCCTTCCACAGTCCGTGCTGATGTTCATATACCTACTGTTTCAGTTGTGGATCAGCTTAGCACACTGAACAGCATGGTCTTGAGACTGATGGAGAGGAGCATGGAGCAAGAGAGGAAGAACAAGGAGCAAGAGCTGGTTATTGCTCAGCTTACTAGAAGGGTTGAAGAGCAGGATACTCTGCTTCTTCAAGCATCAGACCAGAGGGCTGATTTGAGAGCCAGGTCAGCTCAACAGGAGGAGCAGCTCCTTAAGTACATCGATGAGCACAACCAGCTGGCTTTGACAGCCTCTGGTTTCAATGATAGGATCCTTCAGCTCGAGGCTGAGAATGCTCGCCTTGCTGAACTTGTCGAGAGTTCCAAGGAAGGCACTCCCAGGCTTGAAGGCTCTGCTGCTCCTTCCGATGATTCAGACAAACAAGAAGATGAAGAAGAGTCTGATGAGGAACAAGTTGACTATGAGGATTCCGAGAAGGATGAGGAATCAGATGAAGATGAGGAAGCTGATGATGATGACAAAGATGGATCAGGGAGTGGGTCTTCTGAATCATCCGGTACTGATGATGATGATGATGACAATGATGATCAAGCTCCAGCCTCATCAGAGATTCGATCCAAGACAACCAATGATAAGAAGAAAGCCTCTGCTCCACCTCCTCCTGCACAGACAGATGAACCCAAAGCGGCCGAGGAAGTAGAAGCTGTGCCGTTGAGACGTCAGCTAGATAAGACGTTGACTATGATCTTGGACGCTCAGGGCATTATACAGCACTCGGTCAGCTATGACAAAGAGGAAGGGGAGATTATTCATTGCTTATCCCGAGAGCAGATTGCTGAGCTGTTCAGGCTTAATCCGGACGAGGTGATCACTGATGATACCTCCGTTCCTATCATTGATGAACCGGAGCCTGAAGTTTTTGATGACATTGACGAAGTTATCATAGAAGACATCACAGAAGAAGAATACCCAAAGTATACATCTGCTGAGGCTGAGCTGCCGACATTTACTGATCAGTTTGATCAAGAGACTGAAGATTTACTGATCCGATACTTAGAAGAACAAGTCGAAGCCAGCAAAGCCGAAGCAGATGACCAAAAGAGACGAAAAGAGGAATGGCAGACCTATTGGGAGGTCTTGAAGAAGCAAAGCACCGAGAAGATGCCAGCAACGCACAAGAAAGTTTACAGAACCAAAGGCTACAAAGCTAGAGGTCAAATCCTGAGCTGGGCATACTTTCATGATCTCGGGTGCTATGCTGTGAAGAGAGAAAGGGGGATCGATTACTTTAAGCACCCTCATGACTTCAAGATGCTGCCGGGCTTTGAAGTAAATCAACTAGCACGTCTGAAGTTACTATACAGTGAGGATTCTGGCATGTCTGCCTGGTTCTCTAGGCAGATACAGTACGAGTACAGGAAAAGGTGGGTAAACTTCCAGCCTCAACAGCCGGAACGTTATTATTTGCCAGAAATTGACGGAGATACCCGTAAGCATAAAGTCATCCTGAAGTGGCTTCCTACTAAAGTCATGAAGAAGATTCCATTACGGAAGATGCGACAGGACTTTATGGAGGGCTTCCGATGGTGGTACTATGACGGGAGAACTGGCGAGGCTGTGATAGTATTGTGCAAGGACAAGAAGTGGGAGACCATAAGGATATTCGAGCCCATGTGGTTGACAAATCTGTCCCACACTGATGTCCAAGCTCTTTTCAGGCACCAAATCTTCTTTGATGTTCAAGACATGGTGCAGGCACTACAATTCATGAGAGTGATCCGTCTCTGCAGCATTTTCAAGATCCACGCTGGAGCAGACTGGAAAGCTATTTCAGAAAAGTATTTCAAGAAAGACACTTCCAAGAGTTGAACTAGGTCCAAGGGGGAGTTTGTTGATGCATGTTTACTGTCCCTAGTTCAGTTTTGTAACTCTTATCATGTAAATGTTCAAAGTATTAATGGAAGTTGTCTTTATATCTATTTCATAATGTTTATTTCTATTGATTATTGTCTATTAATGTTTATCTAGTTGTTTGATTTGATTATAAACTGTTTGAGTATGAAGTGTACTCATTCGGCCGAATGACTCTAGAATGAAGTCATTCGGCGAATGAAGGTTATAGCGAATGTCTGAGTTCAGAATGAGTCATTCGCCGAATGACTCATTCGAATGTCTGCTCATTCGAGCTTAGTCATTCGCCGAATGAGCTGCTTCGGCCACTCATTCGGCCGAATGACTACAGCCTATATATAGATGTTCAAATCATTTCAAACCTAACTTTCCAGAGCCCTCCTTCTTCCCTAGCACTCCAGTGTCAAAACCCTTGAAGATTTGAGCGGTTCTTGATCATCCAAGTTCGATTCTCAACCCGTGGTGTTCGATCGTTGCTTCCAAGTCGTTTCTACAGCCTCGGATCACCACGGTTTCTGTTGGTTTCGATTGGAAAACCCTGGAATAGGATTCCGCACTATCCCAGAGGTTGTCGAGTAGTTTTTCATTGGATTCGGATTGTTTCCGAGCTCCAAATCGGTCCAACACTTTTTATGTGTACTAATGTTTGAGACTTGTTACTTCCCATATTGTTGTCCCTTCTTTAGAGCACACCATTAACCCTAGTTGGGGCCATTAGTATTATGGGTAGCGCTATCTGAGAAACCCTCACACACAGTGGTCTCCCCACTGAGATTGGCAAATCGTTGTGGCATAATTACTAACTATTTTATTTAGTTCATTAATGGGAAATGAACTACGCAGGGACGGAACGCCGGCATATGGTCTTGTTGCGAGATCATATGGGTGGTGCAGGATTGGCTGTGCGACTTGAACATTGTACACGAACGAACAAACTATTGTTATCTTTGTTTATTACAAAGAATACAAACTGTTTACTTATTAAATGTTTTAACTGCTCGAGCTCACCAGCTTTATGCTGACCCAAACTCTTTTAAGCATGTATTTCAGGACGTTAAACTAAGAAGGAGAGGTAGACGGGAAGCTTTTGGTGCCTAAAACTTTGGAGTCTATCTTAGAGACTTGCTTTGTTATTTCCGCTGCCTAGGAACTAGATTTAAACTTCATCTGTTTTATTATTACAAACATTATGCTATTGGGTTGTTCATGCCCACTTTTGGTTTTAAAACAATTGTTAAGACTATTTTGTACTAGTTGATGATGAAGTTATCTTAGTCCTACTTATTTAAGTGTTTTACCAATCTTTCGTCTTGCCCCTATCGGCGGGGTGCGACAGATTGGTATCAGAGCCAAAGGTTTTAGCGAATTAGGAAGTTTAGAATAAGTATTTGAACTTTCTAGGCTTTAACCGAAAGACATAAGTACTTTGACTTTGATCTAGGGAGATTAGAACATTATGATATGTTACTTTGCTAATAACTACTATTGTAACATAAATATAAATGTTTTAGATGGATGCAAATGGTTGTGCTAACTTACCAATACTTGGTATATATATAGAACGATGGCGCCTAAGAAACAACAAACCAAGAAAGCAACGGTTTCAGCACCTGTGATAATTAAACCAATTGCTGAAGGATCTGTTCACACAGTGCATGACGAGAACTCTGAAACCCACACTCATGAACCACGTGATGAAAAACTAGAAAAGATAATTGAAGAACGAGTTGCGGCGGCAATGGCAAAATACAAAGCAGCTGAGACGAACGATGGGAAAAAGCCACAAAATGAGGAAGAAACGATTGATAAAAGAAAGGAGTGTAACTACAAGATGTTCAAATCCTGTGATCCAGCTAACTTCACAGGAAATGAAGGAGCTTCAGGAGCTATAAAATGGCTAGAAGAAATGGAAGCTGTGTTGGATATCAGTGATTGCAAGGATGAAAACAAAGTAAGATTTGCGTCACACTCATTGAAAGATGAAGCTTTATTCTGGTGGAAAATGGTGCTAGAAACGAAAGGAAGAGATGCAACGAATAGGATGACATGGGAGGAATTCAAGAGTCTAATAATGGAAAAGTATTGTCCAATTAATGAAGTTGAACGTATGGAAGTGGAATTTTCAACTCTTGAGATGGTTGGTTTCGAGCACCTGGCATACACCAACAAGTACATTGAATTAGGTCGATTAGTTCCTCACTTGGTCACTCCAGAGTTAAAGCGAATTGGAAGATACATCAGGGGTTTAATACCACAAATACGTGGTATGGTGAGATCTGCAAGACCTGCAACCTTCCAATCAGCAATTGAACTTTCAGGAATTTTAACTGATGAGGCAAGACGAGTGGCTGAGCAACAAGGAAGTTCAAGTGTAGGAGGAAAACGTAAATGGAATAGTTATCATCCAACTGGAAAGACTGATGAAAAGAATGTAAAAAGATTTGATGGTAATACAAAGAAAGTAGGAGAGAAACAATTAAGCAACACTGGTAATTACAAAGGAAAAGCACCATGGTGTAATCAATGTAAGCGACATCATTACGGGAAATGCACTGTAATTGAGTGCAACAAATGCAAAAGAATCGGACACCTGGCTCGGGATTGTAAGGGGACAATGCCAACAAAATGTTTTGAATGTGGAGAAACTGGTCATCTGAGGCCCAACTGTCCGAAATTAACTAACCAACGAAAGAAGGATCAAAACAAAAAGGGAGGTGAAGCGAAGGCGAGAGCATTTGTGTTAAACGCTGAAGGAGCTCATGATGATCCAGAAGTTGTGACAGGTACGTTTTTGGTGGAAAATAATTATGCTAGTACATTATTTGATACTGGAGCAACTCGTAGTTTCGTATCAACTGCTTTTAGACCTAAGGTTAACTTAGAAGCAAATCAATTACCAAATGCTTATACAATAGAACTGGCTGATGGAAAGGTTATTAAAGCAAATGAAGTAATTAGGAATTGTGCCTTAAGTCTTGATGATTATGAATTTTTAATCGATCTATTGCCTATAGAGCTAGGGAGCTTTGATGTAGTGATAGGGATGGATTGGCTGTCCAAAAATGGAGCCGAAATTGTGTGTGGAAAGAAACTCGTGAAAATTCCTTTAAGTGAAGGAAGGACCATCGTCATACATGGAGAGAAGTCGAAGAATGATTTGAATATCATATCATGTATGAAAGCCAACAAATGCCTAAGGAAAGGATGTGTCGCTTATCTTGCATACGTAATGCAAACCGAAACGGAAAAGAGAATTGAAGACGTACCCGTTGTGGCAGAATATGCTGATGTGTTTCCTGAAGAACTACCAGGACTGCCACCAACAAGACAAGTCGACTTTAGAATTGATTTGATTCCAGGAGCAGCACCTGTAGCCAAATCTCCTTATCGATTGGCACCTACTGAAATGCAAGAGTTGATGAAACGGTTGCAAGAACTCATGGACAAGGGATTTATTCGTCCGAGTTATTCACCTTGGGGAGCACCAGTGTTATTCGTGAAGAAGAAAGATGGAACTCTAAGAATGTGCATCGATTATCGTGATCTCAACAAAGTGACGATTAAAAACCGTTACCCTTTGCCACGAATTGATGATCTCTTTGATCAATTACAAGGAGCAAGTTACTTTTCTAAGATTGATTTAAGATCGGGATATCATCAATTGAAGGTCAATGAGGAGGATGTACCAAAGACTGCGTTTAGAACTAGATACGGACATTACGAATTCCTAGTAATGCCATTTGGGATGACAAATGCACCTGCTGTTTTTATGGATTTGATGAATCGAGTTTGTAAGTCGTACTTGGATAAATTCGTTATAGTATTCATTGATGATATACTAATTTACTCCAAGAATAAGGAAGATCATGAACAACATCTAAGGTTAATATTACAGTTACTTCAAGATGAGAAACTGTACGCTAAGTTCACGAAATGTGAATTTTGGTTACGAGAAGTACAATTCCTTGGTCATATTGTGAATGAAAAAGGAATTCAAGTTGATCCAACAAAGATTGAAGCGATAAAGAAATGGGAAATTCCTAAATCACCGAAAGAAATTAGGCAATTCTTGGGTTTAGCAGGGTACTACCGACGATTCATTCAAGATTTTTCAAGAATAGCCGTACCTTTAACCTCACTGACTCAAAAGAACAAAAAGTTTGAATGGGGAGAAAAGCAAAATGAAGCTTTTGAAATTTTGAAAGATAAGTTATGTAGCGCTCCAATTTTGTCCTTGCCAGAAGGAACAAATGATTTTGTTGTATATTGTGATGCTTCACATCAAGGCATGGGATGTGTATTGATGCAAGGAAACAAAGTCATAGCCTATGCATCACGACAATTGAAAGTGCGTGAGAAAAATTATACAACCCATGATTTGGAACTTGGAGCTGTAGTTTTTGCACTTAAAATTTGGAGACATTATTTGTATGGAACAAAGTGTATTATCTACACTGATCACAAAAGTCTTCAACATATACTTGATCAGAAAATGCTCAATATGAGACAGCGAAGATGGGTTGAATTACTCAATGACTACGACTGTGAAATACGTTATCATCCCGGGAAGGCGAATGTCGTTGCTGATGCATTAAGTCGTAAGGAAAGAGAGAAACCCTTAAGGGTACGAGCAATGCAAATCGTTGTGAAACCTAATTTAATTGATCAAATTAGGATTTCTCAAAAAGAAACATTTGAAAAAGGAGGTAACACAGAAAAAGATATGATCGGGATGGATAAGCATTTAATTAACGGAGATGATGACATTCGGAGATTTAAAGGTAGAGTTTGGGTACCTGCCTCTGGTAATTTAAGGGAATTAGTGATGGATGAAGCACATAAGTCTAAATATTCTATTCATCCAGGAAATGACAAAATGTATCAGGATTTGAAATGTAATTATTGGTGGCCTGGTATGAAAAAGTCCATCGCGCAATATGTTGAAAAATGTTTGACATGTTCAAAGGTTAAGGCTGAATATCAAAAGCCGTCAGGCTATCTACAACAACCAAATATTCTTGAATGGAAATGGGAGGGAATCACAATGGATTTTATCACCAAATTACCAAGAACATCTAGTGGATACGATGCAATCTGGGTAATTGTTGACCGTCTGACGAAATCAGCACACTTCCTACCAATGAAAGAAAGTTATAGCATGGAACGATTGGCAAAATTATATGTGGACGAAATAGTGACAAGACACGGAGTGCCTATTTCCATTATATCCGATCGTGATAGCCGATTCACGTCTAGGTTTTGGCAAACTTTCCAACAAGCATTAGGCACACGTTTGGATTTAAGCACCGCTTATCATCCACAGACCGATGGGCAAAGCGAACGAACCATACAAACCTTAGAAGATATGCTTAGAGCATGTGTTCTAGACTTTGGAGGAAGCTGGGATACTCATTTACCGTTAATTGAGTTTTCCTACAATAATAGTTATCACTCCAGCATTAAGATGGCACCGTTCGAAGCTTTATATGGTCGAAAATGTAGGTCCCCACTGTGTTGGGCAGAAGTGGGAGATAGTCAAATAACTGGACCCGAAATAATCCAAGAAACAACTGACAAGATTGTCCAAATTAAAGAAAGGCTAAAGACTGCTCGTGATCGTCAGAAAAGTTATGCGGACAAGAGACGAAAGCCTTTAGAATTTGAAATAGGTGATATGGTGTTATTAAAAGTGTCACCTTGGAAAGGCATGATACGTTTTGGAAAACGGGGAAAACTAAGTCCACGATATATAAGACCTTTCGAGATTATAGGAAAGGTTGGACCGGTAGCCTATCGTCTAAAGCTACCAGAAGAATTAAGCAACATTCACAATACATTCCATGTGTCAAACTTACGAAAGTGCGTGGTGGATGGAACACAAGTCATTCCACACGAGGAAGTTCACGTTGATGAAAAATTGCAGTTTAAAGAAGAACCAATTGAAATTATGGATCGAGGAGAAAAGAGGTTAAAACGAAGTAAGATACCAATTGTACGAGTAAGATGGAATTCTAGACGAGGCCCAGAGTTTACGTGGGAACGTGAAGACGAAATGAAAAAGAAGTATCCACATTTGTTTAGCCCACAATTCGAAGGTAACCTCAACTAAATTTCGAGGACGAAATTTCTCTAACAATGGGAGACTATAACAACCTCGAAAATTCAGGTCCAATTTGAACTTTTATTATTTATTGAATTGTCTAGAATATTTCGTAAGTTAATTGCTAAGTTAGAAATGTATTCGATATCCTATGGATCAATTAAAGGAATATGTTATTTCGAATAACAAACTTAGAACCAAACACGAAAGGGATTCGAATCGACATTAGACAGTTAATTGAAAGTCACTTTACTCGGCCCAAACACCTTAACAATTTAATTACAACAATTGGTAAATACAATGCCAACATAATTATGTTATACAAGAATGTATATATATAAATTACTACAATCATACACATAAAAGTATATACATGAAATCATTTATGTAAAACAACTAATTTATTCAACACACATAATTAATTATAAGAAAAACACAAATATATATGTATATATATAGACATGCAACATTTATATATATGTATATGGACGCGTATATATATGTATAGACAAGCAATGTATATATATATATATATGTATATATATACACACAAAATACACGCATACATGCATTTATTCATACACATGTATAAAAAACAATCAAACAATTATAAAACATAAATATATATGCATGTTACACACATGCATGCATGAGTATGAAATCTATACATACATACTTGCATTCATATGCATACACATACAAGTATTCACATATAACACACACATGCATGCAAAGATGCCATGCACACTAACAAACAAATATCAACATTCAAACACACCACCCCTCATGCCCAATCCACACACTCCCTCCTTCTCTTTCTCTTCCCAATACCCTTTTACTTTTCTGCTTTTTGGCAGCATTCAGCTGTCAACTTCCAACAGTTATAACTCGTTCCATACTTCACAAAATCACTCCATTCTTTTTCCATAATCAACTTCCATTTCCTCCAGAAAAATTCCAAGTGGTCTCACTCATTTTCATCAAGATTTCGACCTCCAAACAGCCTTCAAAAATCAGGTGCGCTTAAACCGACCAGATTTGCTATATTCACTTCTTCATTACGGTTAAGGTACCAAATGAACTCCAAATCACCTCATTCTTTTTTTAATCTTCTTGGACTTCAATTTACTTTGTTTGGTAAAACTTCCAGGAGCTTTTGAGTCCCAGAACTAAGCTTAAAGTCCTTGAAAACGTGGAACAAGTGCAGCAACATTACATGCAAAGGCTTGCATCTTCCTTCTTCCTTGATTCTTGAACTTTTGAACTCAAATACTTGCAACAACTCCTCATAGGAGATTCTTTTTTATCATTTTCAGGTCCTACCATCTAATAATCCATCTCTCTTCATTATCCTTCAAGAACTAGGTACAAATCCTACATTCTAAAATCAAAATCTCATTTTTATTAATCTTTTTGCACTCTATCATATACTCTTTCAAATCTATGACCAAGACCTATTTTTAAACAGAAAATAAAGACCATTTAACATTCAAAATTTCGTGGTTTTGAAGCCATGGTCAAAACACTTACATGCAACAAGGTTGCATGTACAAAAAGACGAGTTTTCGAGTTCTAAAAACAACAACTATGTATTTTTATCACTACTTCTTGTTGACCACGACCAAGAACTTATTTGGGCAGTAAAAACAAATGTTTTAACTAACAAAAGTTTTTGGTATAAAAGCTTGGTTGAAAAACACACATGCATGGAGGTTGCATATGCCTAAACTTTGTTTTTGAGCACTAATTCCTTCACCTTTGCACCTTCACTTCATCTAAAGCCAATACACTTTTGTTAACCACATTTACAGCCCTAAAACCCTCTGGATACAGCAGCCTCACACGTAGGATTGGTTGAGCACCGGTCAAGGCAAAGCAATATCTTTAAGGGTATTCATTCAACTAGTTTAGTTATGTTTTACTTGCATAGTTTGCATTTAACACTTGTATTAGCACATGAACACTTATAACATATAAAACACATGTAATATAAGTTAAAATGAGTAATAGGATCTGAACATAAAAGGTAACATGATGCATGCAACGTCTTGTACGTTAAAAATGAACATAACGCGTTAAAATCTCAAAAACCGACACAAATCGTACATGCATAACTTCAAACATTCCAGAAGTTAAAAACATCTTAAATGATGTTAAAAATGATTTAAATATGTTTTATAAGACATCCCTAACATGGTTTAAGCTTAAAACCGTTGTATTACCGAACCGACGTGTTAAAAACTACTAAAACGGTTTATTTTTGTGCATATTTAAATTCTGGAAATTTTATAAGTTTATTTATGAAAAATAATGTATTATATCATATTTTAATGAGTTATGGTGATTAAAAAGACTGACAATGTATTTTACGCAAAACTAATTACGAAACCGACTCATTTGAATTATTAAATCGCATAGTCTTGGACTATAACTTATTTTTGAAATATTACAGAATATATACAAGTAAAAATATATAAAATAATGTTATAAAAATATTTGGGATGATAGGAAATACGAAAGACTCTTTAAAAGCGAAACTACGTACATAACCGACACGCGAAATGCGTAAAAACGGGTTTATATATATATGCAAGCCAATAACTATTTAGACCGAATATTATTCTTAATATATTTTATATATAATGAAAATATAATTTCTAAAACTTATGGGCTTAAACTATTTATTTAAAATGGATAAAAACCGCGTTATGGGCGTTACCGGCCCAATTAGCCCACTAAGTAAAATGAGGTATTTTTAATCAAAAGATTTTATTAATAAATAGTCTATTTTGAATATTTTAACAAGTATATACTTATTTAGACAAATTATGATTTATAAACGTATTGTTGGGCTTTAAACGTATTGACGGGCCCAATAGGCCCAATAGTAACTTTACATGTAAAAATAACTTAAAGCCCAATTGTTAACCTATCTAGTTTATTAATTATTAGTATTTGTATACAATAACCATGTTAAAAAATCTAATTGCGTAAATACAAGATGTTACGTAAATGCTATAACTTACAAAACATCTTAACTGGGCCTGAGTAAAGTATGACACTATGCATAGAGCACAATGATACTAGCAACTAAGTCTAATTTTAGCAAAACGTTTAAACATAGGTATACACCTATCTTGTAAAGGCAACCACGTGGAACACTCAACTCACAACATTGTTTGCAAACCGTAACCTCGGTGAGTTTTCGTGCAAACCTTTCCCTTCTTTACTATGTTTTGGGATGAAATACATGCTACTAAAACTTTTTATGTGTACTAATGTTTGAGACTTGTTACTTCCCATATTGTTGTCCCTTCTTTAGAGCACACCATTAACCCTAGTTGGGGCCATTAGTATTATGGGTAGCGCTATCTGAGAAACCCTCACACACAGTGGTCTCCCCACTGAGATTGGCAAATCGTTGTGGCATAATTACTAACTATTTTATTTAGTTCATTAATGGGAAATGAACTACGCAGGGACGGAACGCCGGCATATGGTCTTGTTGCGAGATCATATGGGTGGTGCAGGATTGGCTGTGCGACTTGAACATTGTACACGAACGAACAAACTATTGTTATCTTTGTTTATTACAAAGAATACAAACTGTTTACTTATTAAATGTTTTAACTGCTCGAGCTCACCAGCTTTATGCTGACCCAAACTCTTTTAAGCATGTATTTCAGGACGTTAAACTAAGAAGGAGAGGTAGACGGGAAGCTTTTGGTGCCTAAAACTTTGGAGTCTATCTTAGAGACTTGCTTTGTTATTTCCGCTGCCTAGGAACTAGATTTAAACTTCATCTGTTTTATTATTACAAACATTATGCTATTGGGTTGTTCATGCCCACTTTTGGTTTTAAAACAATTGTTAAGACTATTTTGTACTAGTTGATGATGAAGTTATCTTAGTCCTACTTATTTAAGTGTTTTACCAATCTTTCGTCTTGCCCCTATCGGCGGGGTGCGACAGATTGGTATCAGAGCCAAAGGTTTTAGCGAATTAGGAAGTTTAGAATAAGTATTTGAACTTTCTAGGCTTTAAACCGAAAGACATAAGTACTTTGACTTTGATCTAGGGAGATTAGAACATTATGATATGTTACTTTGCTAATAACTACTATTGTAACATAAATATAAATGTTTTAAATGGATGCAAGTGGACTCATCGCGGTACGCGATGGTCCCTCGGCGAAAGGCTTCGCGGTACGCGAAGCAAACCGGGAGTCGAGACTCCCGAATCCAATCGCGGTACGCAATGAGAAATTTTGATCGGCCTTCGCGGTACGCGAAGGCCATGCAGATTGAAAATTTTATAAAACCCAACCCAGCTCATTTGTTCGGTTTTCTCTTATCACCACCGAACTTCTCCCCTGTAAATCGACTCAAACACTCGGTAATCAACATCTCAACTCTCTGGAATCACTTGGTAAGATATTCCTTGGTGTTGGAAGCCTTTGGAGATCAAGGAGAGTGTCGAGAACCGTCAAGAAGCTCGGAATAACCACCATCCAGTAGCTTGTTATCATCAAAACCTGTTCTACCACGGATTTAAGCTTCTAAGGTAGTTTTAAATGTTTACATAGTGTTAGATCGTACATGCAAGGGCTAAAAACCCACATGCAACTCCTTACGGTTATTGTGCTCAAATTTGTTGGTGATTTGTTGTTTAGATATCATAGATTTACTGATTTGATAGTTTAGTGATGATAGATTTGAGTTTTGATTGAGTTATTGGTTGATTTGGTAATGATTTGGTGCACTTGCCATAAAAGGAAACTTTTATGTTGCAAGTCTTGGATTTGTAATGATCTAGACATGTTAGACATGTCTAGATGTTGTTAAATGTATATTTGAGTGTTTAGAAACACATTGGGATATTTGATTTTGTCAAAATCATGGTTTTATAGAAACTTACTAAAAATGGAAACTTTATAAAATCAAAAGAGGGCTTTTGATGTTTTAAAGGGTTTTGATGAACTTTGATTGTTGAAATATGTTTAGAATTGATTTCTAAGCATATTGGAAACCTTGATTTGTGAAAATGAGTTTTAAACGGATACTTTTCAAATAAGGAAACTTTATTTGGGCAAAACGGCGTAAATGGCGATTTATGTGCAAACGACATGTTTTAAGAGTTTAAACGTGTTTTATAAACATATTGGAAGTCATTACTTTTATGAAATGGGATTTCATAACCACACTTTCCTAAATTAGAAACCTTTTAAAAATGGTAACTTATGTGATTAGAGTCATAGAATGCATTTTGGTGTCTTATGTGCATCAAGGCACATAAACACAACAATCGTGTCACCAACGATTCGTAGAGTCTCACTAGTTAACACATGCACTCGGTTGAGCACACCGACACTTGGAGTTGTATGGATTACAACACATCACAAAACACATACTCACACGTATATGGTTATAGGTGCATACTAGCAGGTGCTAGCTCTCGCAGACGCGAACATTCACACATACCGGAACTACTATCAGGTGAGTTCACGGCCCCTTTTTACATTTTCTACCTTTGGGGAAGAAAACATTGCATACACTGTTTTTGAACAACTTACACACTTTTGGTTATTTTTGTATATGCTAATATCGTATATGCATATGTGTGGCATTCATCCACAAAACTGATAAGTCCTCATTAAACACACCTCGAACCGTTAATAGCGCGTTGCGCTAAGCGTAGTAATTCTGAATAGTACTATTTGGGCCTGACAAGCCCCACTGTTGCGAGCCGTATGGCCACCCCGACTGGAGGTTGGAACAGTGCATAATTGACCAAATAACATTTGCCATATCTTGGATGGATATGGTGGGAGGCAGCATGTTAGCTTCGGTTGCAAACCCGCATATGGTATAACACATATTGACTAGCTATCAATTGATATTGCATTGTATTGAAAAATAGACCTGATAAACATTTACTTTAAACATTTTGATGTTTACTGCTGATTACAAACCTGTGCTCTCACCAACCTTTGTGTTGACTTTTTACTCGCATGTTTTCTCAGGTAACTAAGGCACGCGCACGAGGAATCTAGGATGCTAGGATGGAGTCCATGCATCTACATATGTGTCTTAGACTAATAAACATTCACCATCATTTTGTTATGTTATGAAATATTAAACATCTTTAATCGCTTCCGCAAACATTAAACTTGTGTTGTTTTGAAAACTTTTAATTAACGCTTCCGCAACCTTTGAACTTTATCTATGTTGATACCTTTAAACTTCCGCAACTCTGATATTTACAAAGTTGTTTTATCCAATTTTGGATGTACGTATGTAACCAGACATGTAGGTCTCGCAAGTTGTGAGACCGGAGACTGCGATCCTGACAATCTGCCGCCGCTCACGCCCCGGAAGGGACGGGATTTCTCGGGGTGCGACAGATTGGTATCAGAGACTCCGGTTATTGCGAATTAGGTTTGCATTTAGTGAACTTAGTCTATAACCACTAGTCTCCACACAACACATAGAGCTTAGTCTTGTGATACTAGCATACATTATTGTACACACTTATTTCACGCATCGTAACAAATGGCACCATCATCGACACCGCATGTGACTACACATGACGGGGAAGAGCCGAGAGCTCTACATATTTCTTCACAATACCTACCGCACACACTACATTAGTCATTAGACAAACACTAACACCTATTCTCGCTATGAAGATCATGGCTGGAAGACGTGGAGGACGCAGAAATGCAGGCGGACGAGGAAACATCAACCTTACTACAGCTGAATTGAACGCGCTCATCAACGAGCGAGTTGAGGAGGTACTTGCCGCACGGGAAGCTGCCCGCAATCAGAACCCATTGAACCAAGGTGATGAGCCTTATCTCATATCCACCTTATTGTATCTTTTTGTTCGTCATTGTGTCTTACTATTTTTCTAAAATAATAAGATTTAAAAAGCATAATCGTGAAACAACATAATCATGTACTTTTTGTATGTAAATCATAATTATATGATAATAACACATTTATCCAATACATAATAAAAAGAAAAAGATACATCAAATAATCTAAAACATGAAACACAATAATTAATACATATGACACAATAACTTAAAGTATATGTTTTTAAATAAGAAGTTTTGAAAACAAATATTGAAATTATACAATTGTGTAATTATAATATGGAAAACATAAAAATTAAAAAAAACAACAAATTTATTTAATATATAAAAAACATGAAATGAGCTAAAACGTATAACACAATGATGAATACATATTATACAATAACCTGAATATAGAAGTATAGAACATATTGATAATTATATTACACAATAATATGAATGTAAAACGCAATAATCAAAATGTATTCATTAAAAAAAATTAAGATAATATGTGTAAGGTTTGTTTTCATCCTTTACCACAGACTCTACTGAAGAGTTAGAATATGCTGGTAAATTTATTTGTTTGTTTATAAATTATACATATAAAAAATAAATGATTAACCAAACTTTTAAAAATTACTTGAAACTTTCGTAAGGACATGTTTGGGATTGCTTATTAAGTTTAAAAGGATTTTTGTTAAAAGTGTTTATTAACTTATGACTTTTTGAAATAAAGTTTCTAAAAATGTGTTTGGATTATCTTTTGTGTATAAAAAGTCAACATTCATTAAGTTTGGATATGTAAGTTTTTAAAAATTGTTTGGATATCTAAGTTCCCACAAAAATTAATAGATTATAACCATCAAAAGTTAAAAGCACTTGTAAAAGACATAAAAAAATAGATTCTTAAAAATAGTTTTTTAACACAACTCAAAAAGTTAAAATCAAAAGTGTTTTCGAATTATCAAATATATTTTTAACTTATTCACTTATTCATCAAATCAATAAGTTAAAAAGTTGATTTCAAATAGAATCCAAACATGCACTAAGGGGACTCGGAGTGGGGCTTCGGGATGAGCCGGGGAGCCATTTCCCGGTCCGGGAGAAAATGGGAACACCACCCCCTCGGAAGTGGGGTGGGGTGAAACGGGAGCACATCACCGAATCTCGCCGAATGGGAAGAAAGTGGGTTTCGACCGTTGGAGAGGTTTTGGACCGTTGGAATGTTTAAAAAAAAAACTAATTTTTATTCTATTTAAACAACTCCAAAACAATCACAACTCACACTCTTTATCATTTTATTATTTCATTCTTCACTCAAATTTTATAAAGTTTAAAACAATGGATCCATTTACGTTGGAGCTTCCCACATTTGAAAGTAAATCGTCAAGTTCAGAAGAAGAGGAGATCAATATCAAAAAACGAAACTTTGAGTTTTTGTCAACCATCGTCGCCACGAGTTTAAACGAGTCTGCATCCACCGCATCTTCTTCGAGAAGGTATACACAATTTATTTAGTATAGTTGGTTTTTTATATTTTTTTTATTATGTGTTTTACAATATATATGTTACAATTTGTTTAAAAGGTATATATGTCGGGACGATCGTGCCGAATCACACAAGAGGCTTGTCGATCATTATTTTAACACCGAAACCAACCCAACATTCACCAACGAATTATTTGAAAGAAGATTTCGTATGCCTAGAGATTTATTTTTGCGTATCGTAGACGATATTGAAATGAATTATCAATACTTTCAAACATCGTTTGATGCAAGAGGTCATCAAAGTTTTACTGCACTTCAAAAGTGCACGTCCGCGATACGACAATTAGCTTACGGTAACGCTCAGATGCTCTTGATGAGTATTTACAAATGTCTGAAAGAACGTCGCGTGAAAGCCTCGATCATTTTTGTGACGGTGTTATTTCTTTGTATGCAAAAGAATTTCTTCGAAAACCCACTTACAATGATGTTCAGTTGCTATACCAAGCGCATTCTGAAAGACACAAATTCCGGGGATGTTGGGAAGTAAGAATTGTCCGATTGAATGGCGCGGACAATACACCCGGGGTGATTACAAGGTTCCGACGGTGATGCTTGAAGCGGTGGCATCACAAGACACTTGGTTTTGGCATGCTTTCTTTGGACCTCCCGGCTCGAACAATGACCTCAACGTTCTTGATCGTTCGTATGTTTTCAGCTACATACTTGATGGATCAGCCCCAAAGTGCCCGTTTATGGTAAACGGCGTCGAGTACAAGCTTGGATATTATCTTGGTGATGGGATTTATCCTAGTTGGGCAACTATAGTGAAATCGTTGCAGCATCCTCCCGAAAATGATTTAAAACGTCGTCAATTCAAGAGAGCACAAGAAGCTGCACGAAAAGATGTTGAAAGAGCTTTCAGTGTTTTGAAGGGAAGGTGGAATATATTGCATCGTCCCGCAAAGCAAATGCATCCACGAAGTTTACGAAAAATTATGTATGCTTGTATCATTCTACACAATATGATTTTAAAATGGAATGAGTCAGCAATATCACCAGAACACATAGAGGACCCTCCTAGCGATGAACAGCCTGAAGAAGACATTATTTATCAGCTACGATCAAGAACAACGCACGAAAATCTTCGAGCCGACCTTATCGAGCATTTGGAGCATTTATCGCAACAATATCACGCCAATAACCCGAATAATTAGTATTTTCATTTAATGTAATATCTTTTTAAATTTTAATGTAATTTTATATTTTATTTTTAATGAATCTATTTAATTATTATTATTTATTTATTGTTAAAATAATTAAATAAAAATAAGATTTGAAAATGGGGAAAAGTGGGGAAAAGTGGGACGACACCGTGCAAAATGGGGAAAAGTGGGGAAAGCTGATGTGGCACTGATGTGGCGCTGATGTGGCAACGGGGAAAAGTGGGGAGTTGTGGGAGGACTCCTAGTCCCCTAAGTCATACCGAACTCGGATGAAGCAAAGGAAGACTCAATTTCTTGAAAAGGTACATATACTGATATATTATATCTTGTATTTACCATCTTTGTTCTCTAAGGAAACACCGTTTATAGTGATGAAACTCGAACGTTTTCAAAAGAGATGTAAATTTACAAAAACGAAAATACATGTTAGTTTTTTTGAAACGAGAAACCAGTACTTATAAGTAGGCCTGTAAACGAACTGAACAGTTCATGAACAGTACGGTAAAAAGTTCGTTTATGTTCGTTTATTTAATAAATGAACGAACACGAACATAAAATTTGTGTTCGTTTAATTAAATGAACGAACATGAACTGTGACAATCCGGCATTTCGGATTAACCTCATTAATCAGATTTTAACAGAAACAATACGAAATTAAACAAAATCAAACAAAAAGGATTAAAATCAAATAAAAACAAAGCTAGGAATAACAAAATTACAAGAATTAAACATGTAATTACATAAAACAATCAATTATGACTTTTTAGGCCAAAATTCGAGTAATAAACCAAGGAAAATTCGAAATTCATATTAATTTGAGTTGTAATTGAATTCAAACTATCAATAATCATAATATTGATGATTATAATCGGTTATAATCTGTTAATTACACCATAATGATCGAATTAAAGCCTTAAAAAGTCAAAACCGTTACTAAGTAACCATGAGACTACAACATTCGATCATAATTCACCAAATTGAACTCCCAAAACATCTATTCGGCATTCTTAGAAGGTTATGCATCAATCAATTTGATTCCAGAAGTCACGGGAAGAAGAATTGATCCAAGGACGGCCGGAGAACAAGCTATTAGTCGATCAACATCAATCCAACACCAAATCAGGTAAGAATTCATTCCTACACAACCTAAAAAGGCCGACTAAGCATAGCCCCATGACAATTCGTGCTTCTAATAACAAATTGGGTGAGTTCAAGTATTAGGGTTCATCGTTTGAGACGATTTGGGGATTTCAATCAAAACGATGACAATAATCAAATTAAACTACATACACAGCTTTTTAATGTTCATGTTAATGAAACTCCTATGAATTAAACATCTAATTTTATCGAATTGTACAGATTCGATTACTAGGGTTCATGGTGAGAACGAATTTGTGGTTTTTGAGGAAACTGAATTATAAAACCCAATTAAACAATACAGAAATTTGTTTCAATGAATGAAAAAACTATATCAATTTCAAATAACAACAAAGGATTAAACGATTTCAAGTTCTAGAGTTTTTTATACAAAATGACGTGGGGTTTCGGGTTCAAACGAATGTAAAAATCAAATTAATGTATATCATTAGGCTCGAAAAGTTGCGATTAGCAAAACCCATATGTTAATTTGATCAAATGAATTCGATCTGAGTATAAACCACTTACGTGGGTTTTGAGATAAAAACGAATTGAGGATTTCGATTTAAATGAACTTGATATGCCAATTAAACATTGCAGAGTGTTTCGAAATCGTTTATTTATTAAAAACCCTATGAATCAATTCAATTGATTTGAATTGGATACAAACGAATTTAAGTTTGAGGACGGTTAGGGGCTTTTAGATCACAAAAACAAAACCAAATATCAAATTAAATCCATATATAGAGTCGTATGAACCTGTTGAGAAATAGCCCCGTGGTCACTGGTTCGATTGGGTTCGAATTGGGACTTAATTTGGGCTCAATGGTTCGGTTTCATAAACAAAGGGGAACCAGGATAACTGTTGTTAAAACCATTTAAAACGAAAGTGAATTACAATTGCAGAAGCAGAGGAACTGGTTGTGGGTGTTTGTTGGGTTTGGGAGGTCAAGGGTTCGACCCTTGCCTTTGCCACCTTTTGGGTTTTAAAACCATTTTTTTAGTATTTTCGTCATAAAACGCTCGTTTTAACTCCGATTTAATCCGTTCCAGTTGCGTTGGAACCAGAATTGAATTTTGAATCTAATGAAACAATAAAATTTATATTTTAGATTAAAAGAAAACGATCGCGTACGTTACGTGTATCTAAATTAAATCGTATACGTTTATATGATTTAAACAAACGAAATAAAATTCGTGCATACTTTTGTATGTACGTTTCAAACATTCTAACATACGTACATTGACACGTATGCGATTGCGAACGTGATGTGACATTTCAAATAATGATACGTTATCGTAAATACACAGATTTTTCGTAGAAGGTTGTCTACGCGAATTTACAAGCACGTGATCATTCTGTTTACTATCAAAGGTGCGTCCACGGCCCCTTTTCTTATTTTAATTGTTTTGGAGGAGAAAACATGTGCAAACAAACATTTTAGATACATATCACTTGCATGAGTTAGCTATTTACGATAAGTGCGAACATAACATTACAAGTCCTTACATATCGAACCGTTTAGTTTACCGTAGTGCAAAGCGTGGTAGTTGGAAATAGATCTATTGGGTTTGACAAACCTCACTAGGTAGATGGGATCTACGTGTCACACCCCGACCGACGGCGGAATACGTCGGGGCGCGAGTTAGATTGTTCATTACTCATGGTGCTATGTGTAAGTTTCGATAATTAAACAATTGTATTTAAATAAGTTAAACATAATTTCATTAAACTCAAACAACCATTCAATTACATAGTTCAAAAACAAAATACATAATTGAAATAGTCTAACATTATTTTAAATTTCAAATCTAGGTCTACTAACATAAACCTATCTTATGTCTTCATTGAAAGCATCCATCTAACCTGTTACATATGCAAAATAAAGATTTTTGTCAACTATATGAATAGTTGGTGAGTAACCCATACATTTCATAGTATACATAAGAAATTGATGCAATTCAATTAGAATATAAGTTTAAACTCTAGCATGCAAATCCTACTAGTTTTGCAGTTAGATTATAGAATATATCGTCTCCAAACTCGTATCAATACTTAGCTAAAAAGCTTAGTACATCTACAAGTCTGCCATAGTTTATATCGTCTCCAAACTCGTTCAATTACAAAGCACAAGGCTAAGTAATTTCACAACTCGATCATTGCCGCCATGCGACGTTCGGCAGCGCGTTGTCTACGAGCCATTCTAGATAAACAAAGGATATGAAGTGATTAGGAGTTGAATATGAATAGATTGAATAGATAGCATTTGTGACATTTGTATTATCTTAGATATAGCAATAATTAATTATTACTAATCATAGATAATATGTCATTGAATATAAAAACACATAAACAAATCAATTGACTTAATTTAAAACATAAGGAATGGTATTCAAAATACCGTGTGACATATTAGAATTAATTTGGTTTGTAAGATGTTTGGTGTGATATGCTTTGGCCTATAAGTGGTCATACTCTCATCGGAAGTCCCCAGGAAAGCTAGACTGGTCCCACAGTACCTCGGGGATTTATACGAATAGCTTTCCTAGACAGGAATTCCAACTACCGGTACTACACCCTTTCAGTTACTACATATCCACCTCACAAACCTAATTCTAACGGGATCTTAAAATCAATATTAGAATGTCCTAAACCTAACTTCTCTAAGGAATATTAGGCATTAAGCCTAATGAGTTTGAATCTTATCAACTATCGATCGTTTGTGCGTACGTGAGTTTAGAAAAGGATTTAACTTAAAGCAAAGTTCTAAGGCAATTGCTTAAGCTAAGTAATCCCAAAATAATAAGCAATCTTAGTCTAAGGCATTCTTAGCTAAGTTTAGGCAAAGGCATATTAACAACTATGGCTTTCCTCTATGGTATTTAACAACTCAGGCTTTCCTCTATGGTAACAGTTTAATATAAATAACACATAATAATAAGAAATCATAGCATAACAATTATGATATAACACATAGCACATAACAAGTAATAAACAAGTAGCAATATGAGATAACTCATATTTGGGTTAACTTAGTTATAGTCTAGGCCACTATTTTCTAATAACCTAAATCCCTATAACCATGTCTCTGATACCAATCTGTCACACCCCGACCGACGGCGGAATACGTCGGGGCGCGAGTTAGATTGTTCATTACTCATGGTGCTATGTGTAAGTTTCGATAATTAAACAATTGTATTTAAATAAGTTAAACATAATTTCATTAAACTCAAACAACCATTCAATTACATAGTTCAAAAACAAAATACATAATTGAAATAGTCTAACATTATTTTAAATTTCAAATCTAGGTCTACTAACATAAACCTATCTTATGTCTTCATTGAAAGCATCCATCTAACCTGTTACATATGCAAAATAAAGATTTTTGTCAACTATATGAATAGTTGGTGAGTAACCCATACAGTTCATAGTATACATATGAAATTGATGCAATTCAATTAGAATATAAGTTTAAACTCTAGCATGCAAATCCTACTAGTTTTGCAGTTAGATTATAGAATATATCGTCTCCAAACTCGTATCAATACTTAGCTAAAAAGCTTAGTACATCTACAAGTCTGCCATAGTTTATATCGTCTCCAAACTCGTTCAATTACAAAGCACAAGGCTAAGTAATTTCACAAGTCTGCCCATAGATTGTACTTTTCGCCCTTTTGACACATTTGACTTAAGTCAAAGCGAAGGCGGTATCTAACACACCTTAGGCTACTCGGTATCAAATAACATAGAATAACATAGAATCACAAAGCAAATAGAATCACATAGCACGAATTCAACTAAATAAACTAAAAGCATTGCATATATAGAATTTGACTCTAGAATACTTAGTTTTTGAATACTGGCATATAAAACATCCCAAAAATGTAAAAAGGGAGTATAGAATTACTCACATGATGTCCTAGCTTTGTCACTTGAATCGTTGCCTAGGATTTACAAAGTCGTGCTTGCACACCTTAACCTAAAGGCAATAGAATTTCTTAGTCTATGTACTTAGAGTTCAAGTTTTGGCATCCTAGTTTCTATGGCATACTATGGAAGTCCTATTTGATATGTCTAAGTTTGAATGGTTTTCATTTAGGATTATTTATTTATTAATTAAATAAATAAATATCCTAATTGATTTTGAATGATTATTTATTTATTTGACTTTGAATAATCAAATGAATAAATATCATATTTGATTTTGAATAACCATTTATTTATTTGATTTTTAATAATCAAATGAATAAATATCATAATTGATTTAGAATAATAATTTATTTATTTGATGTTTGAATAATCAAATAAATAATTATTCTAATTGATTTTTTTATACTTATTTATTTATTTGATTTTGAATAATCAAATAAATAAATATCCTAATTGATTTTGAATAACCTAATTTCCATCCTTTTGTATTTGATTTATTGTTTAATGTTTTAAAAATTTTTGTTTTTAGAAGAATATATCTTTAATTTGTGTTAAAGAAATTGTATGTTTAATATAAAAGATTTATGTTTACTTTAAAACAAAAGTCTTTTTATTTGAAACAATTCTATGCATTTGTTTTATAAGGTTTTCTTTTTAGAATAATAATGTTTTACTTTGTATAATAGTTTTTAAATAAATTCCTAGTCTTATAAAACAATTGTTAAAGTTATAAAATTTGTTTGAACAAAAATTGATTTACAATTAAAATGATATTTTTAAAATCATTTTATTATTAAAGAATAATAAAAGTATACATATATGTATCTTATAATAATTTTTATTATTGAAAATAAAAAAAAAATAAATCAATAAATAGTGATTGACTTAATAATTTTATACATATATGTATTTTATAAACATTATTTTATTATTTTTGAAAGAATAATAAAGGATCATGTAAAGTTTTCTTAGTTTAATTATTTAAGTTTAAAATAAGTGTAAATAATTGTTTTTATTATAAAAAATAACCTTAATAATTTTCTGAAATAATTTAATTATTACAGATTATTAGAAAAATTGTCTTAAGATTTTTAGTATTTTTTTTATATAAAAAAATAGGATGGAAAGAGCTAAAATGGGCAAAACCCGGTTCTGGATCCACCCGAAGGATTCGAACCCGGGTCTCGGCTCCCACATACGGCGCATGTTGCCACTAGGCTGGGTGGTATTTCATTGCTTCTTATAGTTTCGATTTAATTTTAAACTGGTTTAAATTTGGTTCCCAAAACCGTATGAACCCTAGATTGGTTTTCCATTCGATTCGTCCGATACAAGCATCAATCGAACTCAGAACCATGGGTGTTTCAATCTACATCTAAAACCGAGTAAGATGGAGTAATAACCTACCTGGATTGACTTGAAATCGAAGGTGCTCGAGTAGGATGAAGGTTCGGTCGATCTCTTGAACTGAATCCGTCTTCAGAGAGTTCGTGGATGTGTTTAGATGTTGCAGAAAGATTAGAAAGGTTTGGGCGATCGAGGTAGGAATTCGTCTTTTATACACGGGAAATTCAAATTCTAATTTCGGTTTAAGTTTCGTGATTATGAGGATCGAATCCTCAAGATTTGATTTTGATTTCGTTTAATAACCGGTTTGATTCGATCCGTGTGCTAGTGTGTGTCTCAAATCCATTCCTAATTTGTTAGAAACGCGTGGTGTGAGCTGGATTGTGTTCCTGGGTCGCGAGCGGGTCGGGTAAGGGCTGCTGGGTCGGCTGGGCGAGGAAGACGGGAAAGAAGGGGGGAAAAGGTTTGGGGTTTACAGTTTCTACCCTCAACTTATGGTTTTCTTGAATCCTCCTTTGAACTCCTCCATACTCACATTCAAGTTTATTTAAATTACAGTTTCAGCCCCTTAAACTTTCATGAAATAATTTTCTTTTTTTTAGAGTAAATCTAAAAGTTTAGAAAACATAACTTTATAAGTTCTCAATTATTTATTTTATTTACATTTATTATTATTATTATTATTATTATTATTATTATTATTATTATTATTTTGCATAAAAGATTTATTTGAATTATATAAAAAAATGTATTTCACATAGATTTATAAAAGAATTTCTTTGAAACATTTTATAGAATTAATTATAAATAATTCGTTTTATAATCGAATCAACTTGCTTATCGAATGCATATAGGTATACCAAAGTTTAAATGAACACTCGTAGCTTTGTTTTATTAGAATTCAAGCACGATTACAATTCCGAAGGGCTCGGGGATTACACTGTCGCACCCCGAGAATTCTCGTCCCTTCCGGGGCGCGTGCGGCGGCAGATTGTCAGGATCGCAGTCTCCGGTCACACAACATGCGAGACCTATATGTCTGATTTCGTACGTACATCCAGAAATTTGGATAAAACAGTTTAGTAATATCAGAGTTGCGGAAGTATAGTTTAAGTTAACAAAATAGTTTAATCATTCATAGTTGCGGAAGCGTTAAATCAAAATGGTTTTCAAAGCGATACGTGACAATAGTTGCGGAAGCGATTTAAGCTGATTAACATTACATAACAACCAAATGGTAATAAATGTTTGATAAACTAAGACACTTAAATAGATGCATGCGACTCCGGCCTAGCATCCTATTCTTGGTGCGCGTGCCTTAGTTACCTGAGAAAACATGCGAGTAAAAGGTCAACACAATGGTTGGTGAGAGCACAGGTTTGTAATCAGCAGTAAACATCAAAATGTTTAAAGTAAATGTATGCAGGTCTATTTTTCAATACAACGCAATATCAATTGATAGCTAGTCAATATGGGTTATATCATATGCGGGTTCGCAACCGAAGCTAACATGCTGCCTCCCGCCATACCCATCCAAGATATGGCAAATGTTGTTTGGTCAATTATGCACTGTTCCGACCTCTAGTCGGGGTGGCCATACGGCTCGCAACAGTGGGGCTTGTCAGGCCCAAATAGTACTATTCAGAATTACCACGCTGAGCGCAACGCGCTATTAACGGTTCGAGGTGTGCTTAATGAGGACTTATCAGTTTTGTGGATGAATGCCACACATATGTATATACGATATTAGCATGTACAAAAATAACCAAAAGTGTGTAAGTTGTTCAAAAACAGTTGTATGCAATGTTTCCTCCCCCAAAGGTAGAAAATGTAAAAAGGGGCCGTGAACTCACCTGATAGAGCAGTTCCGGTTTACAGGGTGTTCGCGTCTGCGAAAGCTAGCTGTCCTGCTAGTAAGCACCTATGATCGTATAGGTGTAAGTATGTGTTTTGTGGTGTGTTGTAATCCATACAACTCCAAGTGTCGGTGTGCTCAACCGAGTATGTGTGTGTTGACTTGTGAGACTCGACGAATCGTTGGTGACACGATTGTTGTGTTTATGTGCCCTGACGCACATAAGACACTAATATGCATCCTATGACTCTAGTCACATAAGTTTCCATTTTTAGAAAGTTTCCAATTTAGGAAGTGTGGTTATGAAATCCCATTTCATAACTTCCAATATGTTTATAAAATACGTTTAAACTCTTAAAACATGTCGTTTGTGCATAAATCACCATTTATGCCGTTTTGCCCAAATAAAGTTTCATTATTTGGAAAGTATCCGTTTAAAAACTCGTTTTCACAAATCAAGGTTTCCAATATGCTTAGAAATCATTTCTAAACATATTTCAATAATCTAAGTTCATCGAATCTTTCAAAAACATCAAAAGCCCTCTTTTCATTTACAAAAGTTTCCATTTTTAGTAAGTTTCTATAAAACCATGTTTTTGACAAAATCAAGTATCCCAATGTGTTTCTAAACACTTCAATACACATTTAACAATATCTAGACATGTCTAACATGTCTAGATCATCACAAATCGAAGACTTGCAACATAAAAGTTTCCTTTTATGGCAAGTGTACCAAAACATCATCAAATCGAATCTAGCTTAACCAAAACTCAATCCTAACATTTCTAAGCACCAAAATCAGTAACTCTAAATCAAATACCCATCAAATCACCAACAAATTCGAGCACAATAACCGTAAGGAGTTGCATGTGGGTTTTTAACCCTTGCATGTACGATCTAACACTATGTAAACATTTAAAACTACCTTAGATGTGTAGATTTGTGCTAGAACAGGTTCTGGAGATTCTTCAAGTGGCTAAGATTGAGTCTTTTGTTGTTTGATGGCTTCCAAAGCTCCTTTGATGTTCCTATAGCTCTCAAATGCCAAGAACTAGCTTCAATGGTGATTCCAGGAGGTTGGAGGACTGATTTCAGAGTGGTTTGGTCGAGATTGAACAAAGAAAGTCGGGTGAATTGCAAAGGAACCGAGTAGAAGTGAAATGGGGTTGATTATAAAGAAAATCTGATCTGCATGGCCTTCGCGTACCGCGAAGGCCGATCAAAATTTTCTACCGCGTACCGCGATAGGATTCGGGAGTCTCGACTCCCGCTTTCCTTCGCGTATCGCGGAGCCTTTTGCAGAGGGGCCATCGCGTACCGCGATGAGTCCACTTGTATGTTTTTCGATTTCGTTGAAACGATTTCGCTCAAACATGATTCCTAACGTTTATCTAAAGCATCTAATGCTCGTTTAAGCACGTAATACAAGTATCACATAAGTTTGATTGATCACCAACGTTCGTGAGACTCGTGTGTGTGTTTCGATAATTCCTCGAATTATCTTCGATAGTTTGTGTTCGTGTTCTACGAAGCGTTTGCACGCTTGATTAATCCTAATCAACGTGTAGTGCACAATTCAATAATTATCCGAACTATTGTCTTGTGTTAGTGTTGTGGTTGCCACACTTGGTTTCCAAAACCAATGTGCAATGTATGATTATCGTTTCGTAGATGTTTGTGTTCAACTCATCTAATTAAACATAATTAAATGAAATGCAATGTATGATTATCGTTTCGTAGATGTTTGGGGTTTACAGTTTCTACCCTCAACTTATGGTTTTCTTGAATCCTCCTTTGAACTCCTCCATACTCACATTCAAGTTTATTTAAATTACAGTTTCAGCCCCTTAAACTTTCATGAAATAATTTTCTTTTTTTTAGAGTAAATCTAAAAGTTTAGAAAACATAACTTTATAAGTTCTCAATTATTTATTTTATTTACATTTATTATTATTATTATTATTATTATTATTATTATTATTTTGCATAAAAGATTTATTTGAATTATATAAAAAAATGTATTTCACATAGATTTATAAAAGAATTTCTTTGAAACATTTTATAGAATTAATTATAAATAATTCGTTTTATAATCGAATCAACTTGCTTATCGAATGCATATAGGTATACCAAAGTTTAAATGAACACTCGTAGCTTTGTTTTATTAGAATTCAAGCACGATTACAATTCCGAAGGGCTCGGGGATTACACTACGCAGGTGTTTAACTAGCCAATTCAACATTACTATTGTTTGTGTTAGACAATAGTGGAAAGGCAACCAACATTCAAACAGTTAGCTTCGGTGTCGACCGCTTATGTAAATAGTACAATAACTAGCTATCATGACTATGCAATTTGTGATTATGTGATCTGCAAACAGTATATACAAACAGCTTGTTCAAACAATTGATTCAAACATTTGTGATTATTCATACAAACCTGTGTATGCACCAACCTTTGTGTTGACTATACTTGCATGTTTTCTCAGGACACTAAAGCACAAGTAAGAGCAATCAGGGACTAGGACGTTGAGTCTCATGCATCAGCTTCTGTTTAATTATTGATTAAAAACATTGAATATTGTAACTCATGGTTTTCACAACAGACAAGTTTTGTTATAAATTTTCAAACGCTTCCGCAACGCTACTTTTGTTATTTACAATTGTGACCTAATTTATGTTTGAAAAGCATATAGAGGTCTTTCGCTATGTCTAATGCCTGAAATCCTGGTTTGTCACGCCTCAAACGGTATGATTCCGTTAGTGGGAAATTGAGGGTGTGACATGAACACACATTGTGTTCGTTTATTTATGTTCATGAACAGTTCGGTTATGTTCGTTTATTTACGTTCGTTTATTTGTGTTCGTTAAGTTACCTGACTAATTTACGAATGATATGTATTTACATTTAAGAGACTTGTCGTTTGTACTCTTCTATACTTGTTCAATTGTGTTCGTTTAAGTTTGTTAGTGTTCCTGTTCGTTTATTATTGTTCAATGTGTTAAAAAATATCTATTTAAGTTTGTTCGTTTATTTTAGTTCGTTTGTGATGAACAGTTCGTTTAAATTATTAATGAACGAACATAAACAAACACGAACATATTTATTTTCTTAATAAACAAACACAAAATTTATGTTCGCGTTCGGTTCATTTGCTAGTTATAAAAGTAACCCTGTTAACGGAATGTCGCCCTCAAGCTTCGTCATTGACCGTTTATATGATTCAATGTTAAAAGGTTTGTATGTAAGCTTTTGTTGTCCAAGGAATCACCGTTTAATAAATACACCGGTAATCTGTTCCTTGATTTGACTGATTTTGTTTGTAAGCTTTTGTTTTTCTCTTTCTCGCATTGTGTTAATCATTCTGTAACGATTAATTTGTCAAGTTTGATCCCCGATCCTAATTTTCTAGGGTTTAAATGATCACCGACTGATTTAAGCTACATCAAACGTACTGCTTAAGGTTTACGCATGTAATTCGTGGATTTGATCGAGTTTCGTGATCAGTTTTTGTTTATCATTGATCGGAGTAGTGAATATTGCCTTTTGATTATTATGAGATTGATTATTTAGATGTTTGTGTTTCTGAAATCCTGTATTCAGTATTTGTGATTATGATGAAATTAGATGTGATCATAAAACTAAATGGCTTATTTTATGTTTCTCATTTATCATCTATATTGCACTTGTTGAAATTGAATACATAGCGGTTAGATCACTGTCTGAAATCTGCAATTTTTCATGATTTTTGTATTATTTTTTTTTTTCTGCTTCATTATTTCATCATATTAGTTAATTTTATTTATTTAACATCATTTTAGTTGATTAGCAGTTATTTCTTTCAATTGACTGCATATAAATATAATCATACATATTAGTTGACTAGGTTAGAACCAACTAGGCAGTGCCTCAACGGTACCCCGGGATTCTTTCAAATTGGAGGTCTCGGGTTCGAAACCCTCCCGCAGCGAAAAAGGAGTCTGTGGGGGTCAGGGGGTTTTCCAACTTTTACTATGAGGTTTCCTCCTAGGGTGGCTGTGGGGGTTCATGGGAGGTCCAGGTAACTAGACCTTGGCGACATAGCCTGGAAACAGTGGGCTCACACGATTGAGACCTTCGCCGTTCAAAGAAAAAGTTGACTAGGTTAGAAACCCGTTAATTAGTTATTACATGGGTTGAGTAAATAGGTGATATTAAGTAGTAAAGAGGTGAAATAAGTAAATATAGGATATATTTAATATTACATGGTGAAGAAATAGAAGATGAAATGGTGAAATAAGAGAAGCAAGAAAAGAATTTCCGGGCTCATAGCCTGTGACATGTCTCGTATTTAGTTACTTGTTTATTAAGAATAATAGATTGGATCATTATTTGGAATCTATGATTTATTGGATTCCCCGTAACCTTTCAGGATACTACAGTTTTAAAAATTTGGCTTGCATAAAATGGGTGATTCAGAGGGAAGTGAACAGATTGATGCTGGGGGTTTCTTGTCCAATTTCACAGAAGATAGATCTTATAGTGCTGCGATTGCAATTACTGTTGCCATTGCTGTACCACTGGTTCTTTCTTTAGTTTCTTCAGGTAAAAAAAAGGTGAAACAAAGAGGTGTTCCAGTTGAAGTCAGTGGTGAACCAGGTCTGGCCATGCGAAATGTTCGATCAAACAAATTAGTTGATGTCCCATGGGAAGGGGCTACAACCATGGCTGCATTATTTGAGCAGTCTTGTGAGAAGAATTCACAACATCGATGTCTTGGTACAAGAAAGCTTATAGATAGAAGCTTCGTTACTGGTAGTGATGGACGAAAATTTGAGAAATTACACCTTGGTGAGTATCAATGGCAAACATTTGGAGAGATATTTAAGAGTGTTTGCTACTTTGCATCTGGACTTATTAATCTTGGTCATGATCCTGATACTCGAATCGCTATTTTTTCTGATACACGTGCAGAATGGTTAATTGCATTTCAGGTAGATGATATAGTATTGTGGTTACATTTTTCATGATATTTGGTATATATGAATATGAGTTACAAGTCTATTATGTTCTCAGGGTTGCTTTCGGCAGAATATCACTGTCGTGACCATATATGCATCTTTAGGTGATGACGCCCTAATTCACTCTCTTAATGAGGTGGGTGCAGCAACAGTATCTTATGTTTTTTTGGTTATATATTAACTGTTTAACGTTCTTCTGATGCATACTTTTTTACAGACAAAAGTATCAACCTTGATCTGTGATTCCAAACTAATGAAAAAAGTGGCTACAGTTAGTTCAAGCCTGACGACTGTCAAAAATGTTATATACTTTGAAAGTGATAACACTGAAGCTTTAAATAATATCGGTGATTGGAAAATTTCTTCTTTTTCTGAAGTTGAGAAAATGGGACAGAATAATCCAGTTAATGCTAGACTACCAATCAAGAAAGATATTGCAGTCATCATGTATACAAGTGGCAGCACAGGTTTACCAAAGGTTTGTTCTTGCCCTATTGCCTATTCTCTTATTTTTAAGACAGTTTGAAGCTGTATCTTCAAGGGGTGTTTGGATCTGTGCTTAAATTTATTTGTCTGCACAATATACCAATCATCAGGATAATTAGATTCTACTTCTACTTATCAGATAATATGCGGATCAATTAACCGGTTTTTGATAATCAGTTGCTACAGAACCGATCATCTGTGGTTAAAACAAAAGGGTTTGTGTAAACATAAGGGTGTTAACAACTGATTTTTCATAACTATTTTTTTCAGTTAGTTGTTACAGTTTGAAAGTTTACATTACGTGCTTATTGATAATAACCACTAATGAGACATTTTTGTTGGTTGATTGATTATGGTTATATAATCTGCTTTTGTAGTACTTTTTTTTTCCTAAATTGGTTATTAATTTAAGCTCCAATGGCTATGTTTCTTAAAACCCAAAATAAATTATGATCTGGGCTGATCTGTTAGTCAAATGGCCTAAGAAAACAGAAAGGAATGAGACGAATGTAGAGAGAGAATTTAGATTAATTTTCTGCCTATTTTCATTTCCGACTCTCAAACTTCCTAAAAGGATTACACGTATCAAATTACTCTGTTTGCAGATTCTTTCAACTTCATTTGAGAGATGGTTACTCATATTTTTCACATGAAGTTTCCTTTTTGGTCAATTATTGTATTAATATATTAAATAATCAGAATTTATCAAACGCTCGAAAATCTAGTTATCTGATTCTTACAACTTCAAACAGTTGAACACATCCAAACCGGCAAACCCTATACATAACGGTCTAGTTTACTACCACTGATTTGATTTGATTTGATTTAATTATTAAACATCACAATCACTTTCGTAGAACACGTCCAAAGACCCTTCTGCATAAGTTGTGTGCTTCAAGTGATTGTTTATATGTTGTTGTGTTGACTTTCTTAGGGGGTAATGATGACCCATGGGAATGTAGTAGCAACAGCTGCTGCTGTTATGACTGTTATCCCAGGAATCGGGACCAATGATGTCTATTTGGCATACTTACCATTGGCTCATATATTTGAATTGGCTGCTGAGGTAACATTTTGTCATTTTGCTTAAATTCTTATTATATAGTGTAAACTGCATCAAATAGGGATACATTTTTCATATTTCTCTCGGTTCAACACAAACTTTTAACTTAAGTGCAAAACAGAAATCAACTTAATTTTTTATGAATTTTGTAGTAACCAATCTCATTTTTAACTGTAAACTGTTGATCTGGCACTGGTTATGCAATACTAGCCATGCACATTAGATGCCACAATGCAAAAATTGCTTATTTGGAAAAATCCTACAACAAATTTACTTGCAATCTTGAAAAAATACCTTTATTATAAAGATTATGGCTTAGTTGATCCATGATTTAGGTTTCATCTTCTCTTTCCTTTTTCGCTTGTTTCGAGAAATATATCGAAATAATTGTTAAAGGCACATCACATGTCATAGTAGCATATACTTATAAACTAAAAGTACAAATTGATGGAATCACAGGTTATACACAACATCATTTGCAACCATAATCAAGAAATCTAAAATTGGATATGAAGAACAAGAACAAAGAAATACATATGTTTCTTCTGAATATGATCGATCAACATTTACAATAACCATAGTTGGTTTTATATAACCTAACCACAGTTACATAGATTCCTACTTGACATAATATGCCCCTAAACATATTACATATTACATAATAATACATAAAACATACTTTAAACTAATGACACGTTTGACCCATTAACTTGGATTGAACAATTATGGCTAACATTCACCCCCTAATTGTTAAATCCATGTTGAGCCTTCACTTGTTCTTGTCTTGAATCTTTAATGCTAGTGCTTGCCATACTCTCTTCTTCTTTGCTTTCCAAATCCAATGCAAAATTGAGAATTCAGCCGTGTTTTATACTAAGCAATCTTCTTTGGTCCTCTTGACCCATTTTGCTATCAAATATGGCTGCATAATCCTTCACGGATCTGCCATGATCACTGCCATAATCACAACTGAAACACGTGCTTGCCTTCTTTCGGATTTTGCATATGACCCGTATGCATTTGGTTCCAATTCTTCTTTTCCACAACAGCCCTAATGTGGCTTCTGTTACACTTTGATGAACCATATTCACAACCAAAAACATCAGCCCTAGTGGCATTGATTTTGATTTTCTTTTCATCCTTCTTGATGTCCTCATAAACACCAACAACCATCAAGCTTTTCTTCACAGCAAACATCTATTCTTCTAATCTCTTCATTACAACCATCCTTCCCTTTTGTCATTAATCGTTTTCCTTGTTTAATATCATAGAATTTCACATTCTGTTGAAGTATTCGATCCGAATTCTGCAAAGCCCCTCGTTATTCACTTCTGGGTATGCTTTGGGTATGAACCAACGCCTGCACCCTCTGTGCGAGACCCACATGGTCCCTCGTGGTTCCCCTGAACCCGTTCTAACCTCTAAAATAAACACCTGAACTCTCTGTTCGAGGCCAAGCAATATAATCGGAAATTTTCTACTTCCATTTGGCATGTATACGATCAAAAACGAAAAATAAAATTCTGATTGAATGAAGAGAACAATTACTGTCTCGATCAGAAAAATGAACCGCACACAAACCACAATCTCTTGATTGCACTTTTTATGTTTTAAAACAAATCTGTACAGAATGTTTTCGTTTTCAACTTTGTGTAAAACGCCTCATCAAAGCTAAACAAAAGTGATGAATTTGTTGTTCTTTCTTGTTTCTAACGTGAAACACAAGAATGTACAAAAACAAATTATATTGTTTTTCATTCCCTTAGTGGCCTCCAATTTCCAAACAAAAACAAATTCAGAAATTTCTTCACGTACGTATTTGCAATTTGTTTGTTCTGTCGAAGCCACACACCAGAAACACAATCAAAAACAAATTAATTTTTGTTTCCTTTGGTTTGCATTTTCTTTAGCGAATCACGCAAACAATCAGACGATCAATTTCCATTGATTTGTGATTACCGAACAGAACCAAAAAAATTTGATTTTTTTCCTCCAAATCTACTTCATGATTTCTTGATTTCTGGAATGTAATGATGTTTTCTTCAATCAATTCCCTCGATTCTTCAATACGATCAATCACCGATTGATTCTTACAGCCCCAAGAGCGTTCCGCTCTGATACCCAATGATGGAATCACAGGTTATACACATCATCATTTGCAACCATAATCAAGAAATCTAAAATTGGATATGAAGAACAAGAACAAAGAAATACGTATGTTTCTTCTAAATATGATCGATCAACATTTACAATAACCATAGTTGGGTTTATATAACCTAACCACAGTTACATAGATTCCTACTTGACATAATATGCCCCTAAACATATTACATATTACATAATAATACATAAAACATACTTTAAACTAATGACACATTTGACCCATTAACTTGGATTGAACAATTATGGCTAACACAAATAAGATGACACAAGAGTGAATTTTGAAAAATTTGCGAATAAATTTTTCACTGCTGTCTGAATAGATCATTGGGCGCTGCAATCAGTACAAAATGTAACTTGCTAACTAAAACTATCAACAAAGTAAAAGTTGGTTGTACTTACTAAAATCAGGAAAAACGCAAAGTTTGTTTCTATTTTGTGCATTTTCCCCTATTATATAAACTACTGGCAAAATTATGATTTTCATGCATGATGTTATTGTGCAGACCGTGATGATAACTGCAGGTACTTCAATTGGTTATGGGTCGGCATTGACTTTAACAGACACTTCAAATAAAATAAAAAAAGGAACCATGGGAGATGCTTCTGCACTGAAGCCAACTTTAATGGCTTCTGTTCCAGCTATTTTAGACCGTGTTCGGGATGGAGTCGTAAAAAAGGTTTGTTTCAGACTTGATAAAAATAGTAAATTATATCTCAGTTAAGCTGTTAGTTTATATAATTCCATTTTTTTGTAGGTTGAGGAAAAGGGTGGTTTGACCACAAAACTTTTTAATATTGCCTATAAAAGACGGTTGTTAGCAGTTGATGGAAGTTGGCTAGGGGCATGGGGGTTAGAAAAGCTATTATGGGATGCACTTGTTTTTAAAAAAATACGATCTGTGCTTGGGGGACAAATTCGTTTTATGCTATGTGGTGGTGCTCCTTTAGCTGCTGATACACAGCGATTTATTAACGTCTGCATTGGGTAAATATTTTATTTAGTCAAAATGACATTTATTAGAATTTTTGGCTAGTAATGAACTGTAGGAATGGAATAAGTTTTAATGCGACTTTTATAGATTATATATACAGTAATAGACTAACATTGTATGGTCTATGTCTACTTTATATTAATATAGTATTTAATAGAATTTGTTGGAATTTTAGGTACAAAGAGAACATATAATAAAGCTCATTAAAACCTCAATTAGGATTATAGTAGAAGATATATTTGTAGTTATTTTTGGAGATAAAAAAAGGTAATCTGATTAAGGTTGTGCATTTTATTCAAAATTAATATTGAAGATTACATAAATATATCATATTTCATAGTAACTTTTCATTAAAAAAAACACCCCAAACCCATGGGGTGAAAATTTATGCATTCCATTACATCAGATAAAAGATAAACAAACATAACCTGAAAAATCCCACTCATAGCAGAAGCTACTTGTTGGAGCTGTAGTGTATGGGGAGGGTAGGATGAGAATAACCTTACCTCTATGGCTATATCCTAGTGACAGAGGTTGCTTCCAACTGAATTCTGCTCTAAAAAACCCTTTTTTTTCATGAAAAATCATATGAAACATAACATATACTTTTCCATTTAAATGTATTTATTTTGAAGTTTTTAAATTGTTATTTTTCAGGGCTCCAATTGGTCAAGGATATGGGCTGACTGAAACATGTGCTGGAGCTGCCTTCTCTGAGGCGGATGATAATGCTGTTGGGCGTGTTGGTCCACCTCTTCCTTGTGTCTATATCAAGGTATGAGAAATTAAAATGAAAATATTAAAAGATAAATTTTTATATGATCATGGTTCTTTCAAAATTCTTAATTTATTTGTATTGCAGCTTGTTTCGTGGGATGAAGGTGGGTACTTAACATCAGATAAGCCAATGCCACGAGGTGAAGTTGTAGTCGGTGGATTTAGTGTAACTGCTGGTTACTTTAACAACGAGGAGAAAACAAACGAGGTTTACAAGGTTCGTGCTCATGATATTCATCGCATTGCTCAGGTTGACTTTAATTCCAAGTTTTATTCATACTATATTTTGGTTGCAGGTTGATGAAAGCGGTATGCGTTGGTTCTATACTGGAGACATTGGTAGGTTTCACCCTGATGGATGCCTTGAAATTATTGACAGAAAAAAAGATATTGTAAAACTCCAACATGGAGAGTACATTTCATTGGGAAAGGTACATTAAAAACCATCTGATTATCTGCAATTGTCTTTAAAGGTTAGATAATTATTTAATTGGGTCAAACAATCATTTTTTGACTATTAACCTTCTTGCTATCTTGAGTTCCCGTTCTTATATATACAAAGACACATTCAATACATAATAATTTTAAGTAGAGTGTCACGAGAACCACATAAGCATTCATCCATCATGCTTGCTAAACATAATGTGAGGGAAACAAAGGCGGTTAAAAAACCTATTTATATATTTCGTTTAAAGCAATTATTATCACCGTCTTGTGTTGAATGCTTGAACACAACAAATTTTAAGTAGAATACCATGAGGATCGCAAAAACACTAGTACATTGTGCTTGCCAGACATAATGGGAGGGAGAGAGCTGGTTATGTGGATACCTAATTGCCCTATATGTCACATGTAAAGCAATATGTTAATGTGTTTACGTGATTCTCGTTCTCTACCAAACATTTACACAAACGGTCCTCTGTGTATATATAATTATAATGTTGTACTTCATTACAGGTTGAGGCAGCACTCGCATCAAGCAAATATGTAGAAAGTGTAATGTTACATGCTGACCCCTTCCACAGTTATTGTGTTGCCTTAGTAGTCCCTGCACATCAGGTTCTTGAGCAATGGGCCCAAAGTGCTGGTATTCCCTACGAAGATTTTGCTGATTTGTGTGGTAAAAAAGAAACTGTCTCTGAGGTTCAGCAATCTCTTACTAAGGTTCGTGAAACATTACATTTTTAACCCTTTAAAAGTTTTTTATAGGTTCATAATCACCCCCTCATAAAAAATTTTTTAGCCTTTGCTAATGCATGAATAGTGAGGGCAACATCCCTTATCATTTTAGCAAATTAATTTGATCACCTCCTAACTAGTTTCTTGTTTATGTGGCACTTTTGAGATGATGTAGCTTGTCATGAACTTGACCTATTTGTCCACTTAAAAAATGAAGAAATCATGAAATTAATAAATGAGTTTCATTATTGTTGTAATAAAGTCACTCGTACTTTTTTTTTTTCTGACTAAAAAAATACTCAATCAACAGTATTGTTCCATTGTTGATGAAATTTTATAAATTTTAAAACTATTTATAAAAGTTAGTTATTTAAACAGAACACGTATGAAAAGTGATTACTATCTAGTTATTATTTCATATAAGTCGACTCAAAAGGAATAACTATAAAGCTTGATTATTGTTTAGTGAATGTTTTCAGTCACATATATCACCTATTTCATGTTAAACTAGAAAAATAATCGCAAATAATAAGGAAGTTTCATATATGTTACATTTAGGCATTAATTTTCAAAACGATTATAAAATAGTTGTACAACAATGGAACATAATTGAAACTTGAGTGATTTGTTTAGTTAAAAACGTGTGTGAGTGAAAATAATTCGTATACAAAATTACCAAACTAGTCCCTGTCGAGAAAGGTATAACTGCCATGCCGGGGCATTATGTTAAGCATGAATCAAATTTTTTTTATTTTTTTAAACACAGTCATTCCATGTCGTGAATATTATGCAGGTGGGGAAAGAGGCAAAGCTGGACAAGTTTGAACTTCCTGCAAAGATAAAGCTGATGCCAGATCCATGGACTCCTGAATCAGGATTAGTAACAGCTGCTCTTAAGTTAAAGAGGGAACAACTGAAGGCCAAATTTAAGGATGATTTGCAAAAGCTATATGAGTAAACTGTAAAATGCCCGGGAGCATGGTTCGTTCAAACGTTCACTCGTTGTCGGTTTTTTTGATATATTTTTTAATTTCTGTACAAGATTAATTTATTTGCTTGCATCGGTCTACACAAAGCTAATACTACGTTCTTTCAAAAAAAAAAAAAAAGGAACAAGTTACATCCTTAAGTTACATATAACATAATTAATCAAAATCAAACGTTAAAACCGGCTGTAGAAGATAATTAGTTAGATGTGTTATTTGTCGTTTAAGGTTGTAATCTTCTGCATAATTAGTTCTTCATACATGAAGTGAGAAACCCATGCAGGATGTTTATAATTTGGTTGATTTTAACTAAAGTTCTAGTTTGAATAGTTAACTAGGGGTGTTAACAACGACAACCGAAAACCAAATCATTAGTTTATAGAATTTTTCAAGATGGTTCGTGAAGGCTATGTTTATACATGCTTCAGGCCATACTATCAGTATGATATGGTCATATGATACAATACTACTCAGTGTTACCCCCTAAACTTTTCAAGACTAAATACATACATGTATGCTGCCATACTACACGTATTCTGGCCAGTCTATGGTACAATACTACCATGTATAAGTGATTGACATAACAGATTGTAGCTTTGGTCATTTAACTAAAACCTTATATGGGTTATATGTCCTCGCGATGGTGGCATAGTGGTAAGGAGGTGAGAACCTGTATTCAAAGTCCTGCACCACCCAATTTTTTCTGGGTCATGTGATTTACCTCCCTTATGTTAGCCGTGAGACCGGTCGGTAAGGGGCGCCTAATGGTGGCGTTCACCATTTATATGGGTTATATATTACCATACTGCTCGTAACTCATATTCTGAGATTGTATAGTACACTATAGAATCTAGTTCGAATAACACCCTTGCATCACATATAAAAGAGGCCTTCATGAATGCAATACATATACATTATTACATATTTTGAAGAAAGTAAAAGGATATATATAAATAAAAAGAGTTGAAGAAACCAATTTGTTCCAGTTTCAAAACGGTCATACTTTAAAACCGTCACCAGACAAACCGACCAACGTGCTTCAGTTTTAACGATCTGATACGGTTCCGACAGCTCCTATGAAAGTGTATTTGCGGAGGAACAAACCAACGTATGTGAAGACAAATTCAGAAGAGAGTTTGGACCAGTTCAAACTGATGTTTGAACCCTTGCTGAACCCATTCGCAGAGAAGAAACAGGAGAAGCGGGAAAACAAGTAGTGGGAACAGTTGGGCAGTTTTATTTTACGTGTTTATGTTTATGAGTTTAGAGAGTCAGTTCTTATGTTATGTGTTTTTGTTTTGTTCTTAAATGTACGGTAGAATTGGAGATTTACCCTTCTCGAATTGGGTAGTTTGTTTTTTGGACTTTCGTTTGTTGAATTCAAGTATTTCAGTTCGTATCATTTGGTTCCATTGCCGGGAAATCGCAAAGGAGAGAGATGGTGAACACTCGGAATCAATCAGGTGAAAATACGGATCAATCCGACCCTATTGCGGTTCAACTGGCTGCCATTGCAAACAAGCTGGAGTCGATGGAGCAATTGAAGGCCGATATCGCAGCTCTGAAAGCACGGGATCGTCACTTTGCACATCGCCAGGACGAGGCAGAGAGTTCCTGGAGATCACAACATCAGACTCGTCCCTACAATCGATTGGATTTACCTTTGTTTAGCAACGGGGATCCACGTGGTTGGATTTTAAAAGCAGAAAAGTACTTCTGCTATTACAACATTCCTGATGATGACAAGGTGGAGATCGCTTCAATGCATCTGGAAGGAGACGCATTGGAACTGTACTCTTGGGTAACCGCCGACCAACCGTTGCTTTTTTGGGAAGAATTTACACATATTCTTCACAAAAACTTCGGACCCGTAGTGTTCCAAAATCCCGACGAGTTTCTTTGTAGCATCAAACAAACCGGTTCTGTTCAGGAGTACCGGCAAGTGTTTGCGAAACGTTCATCGTGGGTGCAACAATGGCCTGATCACTGCCTGTTGGGAGTGTTCCTCAATGGTCTCAAAGATGAGTTAAAGACAGACGTGTGCATTCATAAACCAAAAACTGTCTATAATGCTATGAGTTTAGCATTAGAATTTGAGTCTAAATCTGGCCATCACAAGTCTGGACGATCTCATACTCACCCTTTTTCCATGCCTAAACAAAACAATCCCGATCCCAAAACCACAACCTTAGCCCAAAACCCACCCAAAAAACCTATTCCACCCATCCGTATTTCTGATACTGAAAAACAGAATCGTTTCCTTCGAGGGGAATGTTTTCGATGTGGTGATAAGTATGGTCCAGGTCACAGATGCAAAACTGGAACTTTTAAGGTTTTAGAGGTGGATGACGAGCCAGAAGATCCCATCTCTACTGAGTTGACAATCCAAGAGAAAGAAGAGACAGCTGAGATAAGTCTTCATGCCATTTTAGGCAAACCACATCCTACAACCATGAAGATTCATGGTCTACTACAGTACACTGAGGTATTGATATTGATTGATGGGGGCTCCACCCACAATTTTATTTCTGATATCTTGGTGCAAGAACTGAAACTGAGCACCACTCCCATACCACCATTCGGTGTTCAAATTGGGAATGGGGATGTCATTCGTTGTAACAGCCTTTGCAAGGACCTCACGATACATCTCCCAGATCTCAAAATCACCCAAGATTTTTATCCTTTTTCTATAGGGGGAGCTGATTTAGTCTTGGGAATACAATGGTTAGCAACACTCAATACCATTCAAGCTAATTGGCGGGAAATGTTCATGATCTTCCATATTGATGGGAAGAAGTACAAACTGCAGGGTGTGACTTCGGGTTCCCACAGATCTTCCAGTTTTCAACATTTAGCTGTTGATTCAGAAAATCCAACACCCATTCCAACCACCATCCAACCCTTACTTACCAAATACTCCTCTGTCTTCCAGGAACACCAAACACTACCTCCAACATGATCACAAACCCATTCCATTCCCTTGCTTCCAAACTCAACACCCCCAAATATCAGACCTTACCGATACCCACACTCACAAAAGGCTGAAATCGAAACACAGGTGGCTCAGTTATTACATACTGGATTTATTCAGACTAGCACCGGTCCTTTCTCTAGCCCTGTCCTGCTGGTGAATAAAAAAGATGGCACGTGGAGGATGTGCGTCGATTATTGAGCTTTGAACAAGTTAACTATTCGAGACAAATATCCCATCCCAAATGTTGAAGGGTTGTTAGATGAGTTAAATGGTGCTATGGTTTTTTCCAAGCTGGATTTGAAGTCTGGATATTACCAAATCAGGGTAACACCCGGGGATATTCACAAGACAGCCTTCTGAACACATTCGGGACATTATGAGTTTAAAGTAATGTCCTTTGGTTTGTCTAACGCTCCTTCTACTTTTTAGTCATTTATGAATGAGTTATTCAGACCTTATTTGCGTAATTTCATACTTGCCTTCTTTGACGACATCTTGATTTATAGTCCATCATGGGATCAACATTATCAGCATCTATGCACAGCACTTGCCCTCTTACAGCAACATCAGTTTTATGCCAAGTTGTCGAAATGTTGCTTTGGCCAGTCTAAGGTTCTCTTCCTAGGACATGTTTCCAATGAGGGCGTACATGTTGATCAGGACAAAATATCGGCTGTACTTTCTTGTCCAGTCCCAACCAATGTCAAAGAGGTTCGGGGGTTTTTGGGCCTTACAGGGTATTATAGAAGGTTTGTTAAGAATTATGGCATCATCGCACGTCCACTCACTGTTTAACCAAAAAAGATGGTTTTAAATGGTCTAGTTTAGAGCCTTTAACAAGCTCAAGGAGGCCTAGGTGTGTGCTCCTGTTTTGAAGCTTCCCGATTTTTCCCTTCCTTTCACAATCAAATGCGACGCTTCGTCGGAGGGAGTAGGGGCCATTTTATTGCAAGAAGAACATTCGGTAGCTGATTTTAGTAAAGGCTTTTCTCCTTCCAACCGTCTGAAATCAGCCTGTGACCGTGAATTGAATTATTGGCACTCATTCTCGCAATCCATAAGTGGAATCACTACCTTTTTGGTACTCATTTCTTTATCCGGACGGATCATTACACTCTCAAGTTTCTTTCTGAGCAAAGAATCACTACCACGGAACAACAACGCTTGTTCTTGAAGCTGATGCCTTATAATTTCACAATCATTCATCGACCTGGTAAAGAAAATCGAGCCGTTGATGCACTGTCAAGACGGCCTACCTTTTGTGAGTTCTTTGCCTTAATGTATCCTAAGAGTGTTGAATTTTTGGATATCCCTGCTGCTCTTTCAAAAGATCCCTTTACTCAGGACGTTACATCAATTGCAACTTGATCCCAAGTCTAAAACTGGCTATTCTTTCGTGGACCAGTACCTTTTATATCATGGTCGTGTTGTTGTCCCAAATCATGCTCCTCTTCGTGCTAAACTCCTTCACGAAGCACATGCCACTCCCACCGCTGGTCATCGCGGGTTTTTGAAGACGCTGAAGAGGTTACAGTTTCGGTATTTTTGGCCTCAGATGAAACAAGATGTTCGTCGGTTTGTTCAGCAATGTGATACTTGTCAGCGTAACAAGTATGAAGCTCTGTCACCAGTCGGTTTACTCCAACCACTTCCTGTTCCGGATCAAGTTTGGGAAGATGTTACTATGGACTTTATTACTGGGCTTCCCACTTCAGCACGTTTTGATACTATTATGGTGGTCGTCGATCGTCTCAGCAAATATGCCCATTTTGTTCTTCTTACTCATCCATTTACAGCCAAGGTGGTAGCTGCTTCTTTTTGTAAGCAAATTGTCCGGCTCCGTGGATTTCCTCGTGGCAAGAGTTGTTTCGGCTTAATCAAACCAAACTAAAGTTTAGTACTAGCTATCACCCACAAACGGATGGGCAAACTGAGGTTTTGAATCGTTGTTTGGAAGCCTATTTGCGCTGTTTTGCTAGTGAGCAACCTTCCAAATGGAGTTCGTTCTTGGCTTGGGCAGAATTCTCTTATAATACAACTCACCATTCTTCAACTGGTTTTTCTCCCTTCAGGGTGGTTTATGGTCGAGATCCACCTCCGTTGCTTCCATATGTGATGGGGGAGACTATGAATGCAGAGTTAGAGGATAATTTGATTACACTCAATGACATGTTGAAATTGCTGCGAGAAAATCTACAACACGCTCGTGATCGTATGAAATCCCAAGCTGATACTAAACGTCAGGATGTTACATTTCAGGAGGGTGATTGGGTTCTTTTAAAGTTACAGCCATATCGCCAAAAATCACTTGCTAAACGTCGTTGCGAAAAGCTGTCTCCTTGATTCTTTGGTCCTTATCAGATTCAACGACGTATTGGGGCTGTTGCTTATGAAGTTAAATGACCCGATAGCACGTGTATTCATCATGTGTTTCATGTGTCCATGCTTAAACCTTTTAAAGGACCAAATCCCTTGGCAGATCTTCCGCCTTTACCGTCAACTAAAGATTGGGAGCTTGACTTAGTTCTAGAAAAAGTTGTTGCACATCGTTGGGTGCTTGAAGCTGGCAAACAGGTGCTTGAATTTTTAATTTCTTGGCAACACCAACCATCTGAAGAAAATACTTGGGAGAATAATGACTTGTTGTTTGTCGTCCAGTTTCCATTCTTTCGCCTTGAGGACAAGGCTTTTTATCGGGCGAGATGTAATGATACGGTTCCAGCAGCTCCTATGAAAGTGTATTCGCAGAGGAACAAACCAACGTAATGTGAAGACAAATTCAGAAGAGAGTTTGGACCAGTTCAAACTGATGTTTGAACCCTTGCTGAACCTGTTCGCAGAGAAGAAACAGAAGAAGCAGGAAAACAAGTAATGGGAACAGTTGGGCAGTTTTATTTTACGTGTTTATGTTTATGAGTTTAGAGAGTCGGTTCTTATGTTATGTGTTTTTGTTTTGTTCTTACCTTTACGGTAGAATTGGAGATTTACCCTTCTCGAATTGGGTAGTTTGTTGTTTGGAACTTTCGTTTGTTGAATTCAAGTATTTCAGTTCGTATCACGATCCCAATAGCTTATAAACATCCCAGCTCTCAGATTATGTTGGTAAATATAGGCTTATGTTCACATACACAAAATCTCAATGAAGACCTGATTCGTCGACACAAGTCGCGCTTGAGCATATCACATTTATGATCCATTAACCTTCTCTACTAAAACACATTTTCAACCTTTTATTACAACTATAAAACCATTGTTGCCTATACATCCATGTGCAAAAGCTTACAGTTGTAATCAACAAACACTCAGAATTTTTTTTGATAATTTCCCATTTTGGTTCAAGCAATCACAGAGCTCCTTCAAACAACAAGCACAAGTGCATCATTCCTCCTTTGATTCATGCAAGCTGGTCGCAACAACCACCGTTGATAATGATGGCCTCAACAGAACATATAATGCGGGGCCCAGAAATGGTACAACCGATAAAGGAAGAAGCCAGAACCCCTTGTCAGTCCTACAATTTGTAAACATTAACGATCCAGAATTAGATGATCTGTAATAAAGATGATAGCGGTACGATACGATGATTGGATGTGCTTTTTTCTGTTTAAGTTGTAATAATCGATACTTGCTTGTTTAAGTGTTGGGTAGATTCATAAATAAATAGTTAAAATGACCACAAAAACATTTTGGTCAAAAACTTATTTTAGGTAAAAATATAAGGATAGTTGGGTCAACTTCATGTTGCACTTTGGTAATCAGTTTTGTTGTACCTATTAAGAAACTTAGCCTGCTTGTCCAAATAATAAAAACTAATTAGTAACGTTACAATTTATAATAATTAGAAACTCCAAGGGTGGCAGAGTGAAAGGTGCACATGATTAGATGTATAAACAAGTCAAGCCGGCTGGCGATCGTAAAAGAGCCCATTGTTTATGTTACTTTTACTAATATATTAAACATATATATTTACATAATAATTATTATTTATAATATTATGATAAAATAACTACATAATATATATTAAGGTATATATAAATTTTATAATTAACAATATATAATTTTTTTATAAGTTTATATATATAAATTAATGAGCAATTGCCAAGATGGTCTCCGCGGTTTGTTAATATTTCACTGTTGGTCCATAGGGTTTATAAATTACCCATATGGTCTCAAACCTTTAAACATTTGTAACACATACAGTCCTTAGGTTACCAAATTACCCTCACCTAAGGACTTTATGTGTTAAAAAATATTTAAAGTTTGGGATCATATGGGTAATTTATGAAACTTAGGGACCAAGAATAAAATACTTGCAAATCATAGGGTCATCTCAACAATTTACTCTAAATTAATTAAAATAACTAATATATAATAAAGGAGTAGAGTTTAAATAACTAGTTATGAGCCGTGCTCGAGCTTTGGGAATAGAGCTCAAAACGAGCAAAACTTGAGCTCCAACTTTTCATAAGTTAAACAAGTAGAGTTCAAGCCTTGGCTCGGCTTGTCTCCTACTCTCCTTTATGGCCCTACACATGATTCCCCCAAGCAAAGGTGGTTTTGATATTGAATCCAGCTTCCCTTGATTTCTACCAATAACCCCTTGAAGGCCATCTGCTAAGGACAAGTTGTGTTTTATTTATTCTAATAATAATTGATTAGAAGGGTATTGATGGGGCTAACAAGAAAAAGAAGGAGAATTAATTGTTGCTCACCATTTTCGCACGCTCATGTCATTATAAACCCAAAAAGGAGCAAATGAAGACAACAGTGTAAAATCGATGCTAGTAGCATGTATCTGCAAGTAACAAATAGCGTTTTATCGGCAATCATTGTTTTTTTAGCTAATAAGCATTACTAAGAAAATGTGTAACTGGATAACAGTATACTTACAAGTCTACTTCCTCCAAAGTACTGGAAATACTCCTTCCAATTGTCCCCAGTAGCTAAGCCCGCGTTAACAATTAGACCTAATCCTACAGCAAATATTACCTGGTGGGTAGTTAATTAACTGTATCTGAGAAGCAAGCTATAAAATCATATTTCTTATGAAAATAGCAAAAAAAAAAAAAAAACAAAAACAAAAAAAAGGGTCAAAAATTAAAGCTTGGGTAAGTGGTTCTAAAGAGCAGCTGATGTTGGACAAATCTTGTAAATATTCAATAGTTATAGGAGTAAAGAAGTAAATTAGTAAGTTAATTTGTTTTGTTTTGTTTTGGAGATTAGGTTTAGGTTTATTATAAATAGGGTTAGAGAATCTTGGCTTTTCTTGTACCAGAAAATTCAAGTTCAATAAAATTCACGAGTTTTTCATAAACAAATATGGTTAACCAATTGAAGGATCTTGGGCTTCAAATGGTATCACAACGTGGTTGGGGATCAAGTGAAGAACAAAACCATCCAATTGAATATGTGAAAGATTGACGTGAACCTACGATTGGTTCAAACATCTTAAAAGAAGCTTGGAAAGCTGATTGTATGAAGCAATTACGAATAAGGTGTGAAGCCAAAATCAATCATGTGAGACGATTAAGAGGCTATGAAGCTGGTTGTGTGATGCAATCAAGAGGTGATCGGATACTTGAGTGATTCAAGTACGTGCGATTAAATTGTGAGATTCAAGTCAAAGATTCAGCGATCGTGCAAATTTGTGATACGGATCGGTGTGGCACGAGCCGAAGCAATCAGCAAGAGGTGTGATTGGAGGTAAACAGGGAAGCTTGATCGCCATCAATCCCAGAACCTAAGATTATATCAATCAAGGGGTGTTGAAGGCTGGTTGCAATAGTCATCAAAGAGAAGAATCTATGATAGGATCAAACAAGTTTTGAAGGATGTGAGAGCCTGAATAAATAGCTGTGAATGCTTCACAATCTGGCTGTGATAAAACCTGTGTGATTCAGGTGGTGAGGTGTGATACCACGAAAAGGAAAATCATCAATCCATGATAGATTGATCAGATTTTGGTGTTGTGTGAAACAATACGTGAGAGCAACCGGGATATTTGATCAGTGATTAAACAAGAAGCAGTAGGAAACCTTGTTTTGATTAGTGATTGATCAGCAACAACAGTAATTAATCAAATAAAGGAGAAACCAGACTTCAGTGATTGAAATTAGTTGACTTGAGACGAGTCAACTGTTAGGAATCAAAGAGGCGCAGCGGAAACCGATTAACTCATACACGCACACGAAAGCAAAGAAAATAAACGACACAAGATATAACGTGGTTCGGTCGATGTGACCTACGTCCACGGGTTGCAACTAGGGATTCTTTATTGATTAGGTGTTCAAAGATTACAATTACATGACAATGCTTAAATAGAAAAAACAGTTAGGCTAAACCCTAATGGGCCAGGATTAGGGCCGGCTGCCCTAAACCTCCCAAAGGCCTACGAAACCTAACAATCTCCCACTCGAAGGCCTTGCGATAGAATCAAGCCCGGCATCCAACATAAGCAATCCAGTCATTCAGTAAATCCAGTAATCTTCAATAACAAGTCTTCCAAGCCTCAATTCCCAAGAATAAGCTAAGACTTCATCATATCCAGACATATCCCCCTAGTTGCAAACCGCCCGTCAATCATCAAGTACATGAAGGGCCAGTTGAAGCTCCCCCGATCTCCAACTCAGTCGTGACAAATCCCGTCAACGACTCATCCTCAATCTCAACCGGTATGGACACTTCACCGGATCCAGAGATACACCGAGGACCACCAACACTCTCCATGCACAGCAAACTACCCACAGGAGAGAATTCTTCAATTCTAGTCTTCAAAACCCAACGGCTCTTCGTAACTGTACCCGGAACACAACCCTTGCTCCCACTGTCACCGAATCCCCTGAATGGTTTAGACTTCTGAACACGTTCAGCTAACATCTCCTTGGCTCCAGACTTCACATTTGCAAAATGAACTCTCTTAGCACGAGATTTAGCGAACCAGATTTTGTTTCGCTTAACCGGGACGGTCATACATCCCTCAGCAGGTTCATCAACCAAATACAATGACCCATGCTTCATACCACGAGCAATCACGAGATTCCCCTTGACCACCTTCCATTCATTGCTACCAAACCTTACTTCCATGCCCTGTTTATCCAGCTGACCCACAGAAATCAATTTCCTATTCAGCCCCGGAATAACCCTGACATTCTTCAGGTTCCATGTAATTCCCAACGAATTAACCAGATCAACATCCCCCATGCCCGTGACTTCAAGCAACTCGTCATTAGCAAGTCGAACCTTCCCAAAATCTCCTTTCTTCAGATTCAACATCGTTTCCCCGCTGTCCATGGCATGAAACGAAGCCCCTGAATCCATGACCCAAGAGTCCACGCAGCTTTCAGTGCTGCATACCAAAGCATCATCATCATAAACGCCCTCAGTAGCGTTTACTTGCTTCGAAGTACCCGGGCATTGACTCTTAACATGCCCTACTTCATTACAGCACGGACTTCTTCCCCGACTCCCACTGCTTCTGTTATTCCCTCTTCCCCTACCAACATGTAACATCTCAGAAGATGATCCTGCACCAGTACTCTTCCGGCGAACGTTTTCACCTAGCACAATATCACGGATACCCTCAAATGTCATATCAGTGGTCCCAACTGAACTAGTAACAGCAGTCACTGTTCCAGACCAACTATCAGGTAGTGAAGACAACAGTAACACAGCTTTCGTCTCATCATCAAACTTGATTCCCACAGATGACAATCTGGACAGAATCGAATTCAGATTATTGATGTGAACTTTAACCGAGCTTCCTTCGTTCATCCTTGTCATGAACAACTCCCTCATCAAGAACACCTTGTTAGCAGCAGAAGGCTTCTCATACATATTTGACAGAGCCAACATCATTCCCCGAGCAATAGTCTCGTGCATGATGTTGAATGCAACGCTCCTCGTCAAAGCCAATGTAATAGTTCCTCTAGCTTTCTTGTCCTTTGAGTTCCATGCAGACTCAGCAGCTGCATCCATCTTCTCAGGTTTATCCTCCAGCACCATATCCAAATCTTTCTGACTGAGCAATGCTTCCATTTGCATTTTCCACCAGACGAAATCAGTTCCATTGAACTTCTCGATCTGAATCTTCCCATCATCAGCCATTTGAACCCGGTAACAAGATAAAACCAACAGAAAATACCCAACACCTTTTTTAATCAATAAATCCGGCGAATACTCCAACCAATCCCAATCAAATCACAACCGATCAGAGAACCACGATCATTAACAGCTGCAACAGACCCGAAAACCCGCTGAAAATCGACAAAGACGACTCAAGGGTTCAATTTTGTAACCCTAATCGTCCAATAACAGCCAATAATAACAGCAATCGCGATCCCAAACTATGCAGCAACGATCCAAGGCTCAATTGAACCCTAATCAGCCTCTAATCAAGAAATTCGAACCCAATCTTGTGTCAAACCAGTCTCAAACGACGAATCCAAGGTTGAAAACAACCTAATCGCAAATCTGAGCCACGAAATCAGCCAAAAAACAGTCTCAATCAACGATTCCAAGGGTGTAAAACCCTAATTGCGACCAACAAACGCCAAAACGGCCGGAATACCCTTCGTCGGCGACGGCGACGGCGGAGCAGGCGGCTGCGGCGACTCAAGGGATGAAACCCTAATCGCGGCGAACGGATAACGAACTCAAGGGTTTACAAACCCTAATTCGTGAATCCCAGACGACAACAACCCTCCCTTTTTCTGATTTTCTATTCTATTTTCTTTATCAGCAATCGTCCAGTGCGTTCCGTATATTAATCATCAACGAACCAGCTCTGATGCCACTTGTTAGGAATCAAAGAGGCGCAGCGGAAACCGATTAACTCATACACGCACACGAAAGCAAAGAAAATAAACGACACAAGATATAACGTGGTTCGGTTGATGTGACCTACGTCCACGGGTTGCAACTAGGGATTCTTTATTGATTAGGTGTTCAAATATTACAATTACATGACAATGCTTAAATAGAAAAAACAGTTAGGCTAAACCCTAATGGGCCAGGATTAGGGCCGGCTGCCCTAAACCTCCCAAAGGCCTACGAAACCTAACATCAACTTGAGGTACAAGTGGGACTAGGTGTTTGTTTATTTTGATTCAGGTAGTTTGGTGAGTAGATGGTGAGGCCAACTGGTGAGATTGTACAAGTTCGTGAGCCAAGCAAAGTGAGTTTGCAGTGTCCGAAACTAACCACAACAAACTACACTGCATGGTCTATTATAATGGAAGCAATCTTGGTTGTTGATACGTCCCCAACACCTCTAAAGGTATATTCTAGAAGAAGGTGCAACAAAGTTAAGATAAGTGAAGATGTGCTCGAATTAAACGAATTAAACAAGTTGGAGCAGCTTGACTTGAAGGGAAATTTTAGTGGGTTTAGTGGTGCTGAAAGGAAGGAAGTAACCGGCTAGAAGTAGTGTTTTAAGTTTTCTCTTGTTCTCATTTTATTTTTTGTTGTCTTGTTTTTGATTATCAATTTTAGGATGTTGTTTGGAGATCGGCTATCTTGAAAAGGCTTATTATCAGTACAATCTTTTTGTTTGGGTATATTAATATCTATCAATTGAAAATGGTTTGCATGAGACCATAGATCCCATGACAGGAGGTGGAATGGATGAGAGAAAGAAGTTCATGGAAAAGGCCATAATATATCATATCTGAAGGTTCTTCAAGTATCAATGTATAAGGACTCGAAGGACTTGTGGGATGCATTACATATCAGATATCTAGGAGCAAATAGGGTTCAAAAGGCATGCATGAAGACGCTCAAGAGTGGGCTGGAAGCAATGGATATGATTAAGACAAAGACAGTTGATGAATTCGCAGGAAATTGAGCAGAGTACAATCAAAGTATAAAAACCTTGGATCTTCACTTGATGCGAAGGTGATAGTGAGAAAGTTCCTAAATTCTATGCCCATAAAATATCCATTAACAGATGCTTCAATCGAACAATACTTAGAGATTGAGAATACCACATTTGAAGAGATGGTGAGTCGTTTAAAGGCTTATGAGGAGTGTGCGATCCCCAAGATGACTTAACTAGATGGTGTGGTGGCTGCGATTGTTGCCAACAAGACTATGAAAGAGGTAGAAACCAAAGAAGAGTGATGGACCGTATGTGTAGAACTAGTTGTTAACTGGAACAAGGTGAGCGACGAGAGCTAAGAAGATAATGTGGCAAGTCGCAGATGAGTGCCCAAAGTCAAAGCCAAAAAAAGAAAAGGCCAACTTAGCTCGAGATGATGATCGGTTAACACTACTTTGATGAAGAAATGGGTATTACAAGATTGGGATGATTGTTGGACTAATCTTGTAAGTGTTCAACAGTTAGAGGAGTAAAGGAGTAAATTAGAAAGTTGATTTGTTTTGTTTTGTTTTGTTCGAGTCAGCTGGAAAGTCAAAATAGGTTTTAGAATTTGATTTCTTTTATAAATATGGTTTGCTTGGAGATTGAGTGTAGGTTTATTATAAAAATAGGGTTAGAAAGTCTTTGTTTTTCTTATACCAAAAAATTCAAGTTCAATAAAAGTTGTGAGTTTTTCACAAACAAATATGTTAACCAATTAAAGGATCTTGGGCTTCACAAGAGATGTGAGGCAATAAAAAATTAAGCCTCACGTCCTTTTGGCCGAGCTCCATGCACATGTGGGTCAAAATAATCATAAAAATGTCTTACCCCAGCTGTTAATTTTGACTCGAGAAAGTTCAGAGGCCATTTTTTCAGCTCAGTTTCTTCAGTAACCGGAGGCGGTGGTCTCCAAAGGATAAAATAAGGTATGAGAGCATATGCACCCAGGAAAAAAGAAAGCAGGAGAAACGGGAAGACAGGAACATTCCCTTTTGAGCTTCAAAATAAGACAAATTGCAAGAATCATTGTAAGATTCAATCAAAAAATAATTAAAAAAATTTAAATAAATTTGTCAAACAATTGATTATACCTTCTGCCAGATGGAATCAGCAGCATACAGTATACTATTGGCCATAATCCCATGATGTTCCAAAGAGATACAATCACTGGATTTGGTTGGAAACCATCGTCCCCGATCAAATAACAAAGCTTTTTCACTAGATACATGTCGGTAGACTGTAAAATGATACATGTTGGTTGATGTTAACATAATTCATCCCTAGAATGATACAAATTGAATAATTTTAACATAATTTAGTCCCTAAAGTGATACGAATAGATTGATTTTTTAAAATAATTTCATCCCAAAAATGATATAACCTATTGATTTTATCATAATTTCATCCTAAAATGATACAAATTAATTTCTTTTAACATAATTTCATCCCTAAAATGATACAAATTGGTTAATATAGGCATATAGCATAACTTGATCCTTAAAATGACACCAAATGATGAATTTTAACATAATTTCAACCCTAAGTTGATACAAATTGATCGAGTATAACATAATTTCATCCACAATTGCAGTAAATTTGCAAAAAATAAACATCAGAAATTAATACCGGAGTTTGATTGGGGGCGAGATTAAACACATAATACATGAGTCCACCGTATAACAATAAAATCAGAAACGATATCATCCGGCCACCACCGCCACCGTCCCCACCCATCTCGCCGTCGATTTTGACGGAATCTTCTCGTTCCAAATTAGGGTTTTGTGATTTCTGAGTGTCTAATGAGTTATAACAGATTTGAAGGTAAACCCTTTTTTTTATATTTGGGAATTTAGTTCTTGCATTGTTAATTTGTGAAGAACGAGGGAAAACTGAAGGGTTTAAATAGGGGAATTTGCTACTAGGGTTTTGGGAATGGAGTGAAGGAAAGTTGCAGGAAATTGGGGTTGTATGAGCGAACATAGTACAAGTCTTGAAGCAGAACGTACAAGAGGTGTATAGATACAAAGAAGTATATCTGCACACTGGTTCTTCCAATGGCGATGGGGATGAGGTAGAGGTATGATTCTTGAAGTTGACGACGGTTCCATTGCTTCGAAAGATTCCACGTCATTGCCGGCACGGTTATAACTACACGGTATATTCTTTCAAAGGATATTTTTACGGTGGTGATTGTTTTTTCAGAGGCAAAATGTCTGCGGCCTGTGGATCACATCTGCAGACTTCTTTTGCAGAAGAGGTGAACCAAACCTCTGCAAGAATAGCTTTTGAAGGTGTTTGTTTTCTGAAAAGTTTATCAACCTAAAAACCTCTTCCCAACCCCACCGTCCCAACCCCACCGTCGACCTCTTCCATGCTCAGCCAACCCCACTGTCGACCTCTTCCCTACTCAGCCCAACCCCACCGTCGACCTCTTCCATGCTCAGCCCAACACCACCTTCGAAATCGTCCATCGATCGTCGCACCATTCTCCCCCTCCACCTACCGCCGCTCATCTCCGATCGAACAACCTAGGGTTCGTTTTCGTCGCCCCTCATCTCCGATCTAACGACCTAGGGTTCGTTTTCGTCGCCCTCATCTCCGATCGAAAGACCTAGGGTTCGTTTTCGTCGCCCCTCATCTCCGATCGAACGACCTAGGGTTCGTTTTCGTCGCCCCTGTTCTCCGATCTTCGGCGGTGAGAGGGTCTGTGGAGGAGGCCGGCGGTAGACTGGTGGATGGCGGCGGCGGTCAACTGGTGGGGGTTTGATCGATGGAACAAGGAGGCGTGAGGTGTAAAGAGAAGAAGAGGTAAGAAGAGGTTAGAAGTGCTTGATCCACGTCTGTGCCAAGAAGAGGCCGTGCAAAGTAATGCTTGATTTAGCGGTTAAAAAACCAAACTAATTGAGGTTTATGGTTTCGGTTTTTTGATTAACCAATTAATCGGTTATGATTAAAGGTGTCTCATAACCGAGCGTTAACCAAACTAAACCGATACATCCTTCATCTTTTTGCCAGCCATTTGATTGATATTTTGATATAATGATTTGATCATACTCTACTTGTCTATGTTATTGCATTAAATGTGGTTAATGAACCGAAATTAACTAAAAATAATCCGAAACCAACTAGCCATTTTCATTTAGTTCACAGTTAGCTTAAATTTGGGCTTCATTAATTAACCAAAATTAAACAAAACTGATCAAAAAATGGCTTCATAACCAACTAACTGAAACCAAAGATCGGTTATGTTTATGGTTAAACATAAAAACAAACCAAATCGAAATTTGCACACCCCTAGTTTCGAGTAATTATACAAAATTTTGACATTTTTTACATCAAACAAATTTTACTAATGCTACTTTAAACACAAAATTTCTACGCATTTTATCTTGGTTCAAAATCCATGAATGAAACTAACGTTCGCCTGAAAATCTTTAGGCTCAAAGTTTGTTCAAATACACATGAGCTTGAACTTAAGATTTTTTCTATACATTTTTTCTTGGTTTAAAATCCATGAGAGAAACATACATTCACGTGAAATTCGTTTAGCCACAAAACATAATTGGTTTTGCAATTTTTAGGCTTTCTTTTTAGTTTTGTGTTATTATTTTATTAATATTTTTTTATTATTTTATAATATTGACTTAATGTATTTTTATTTTATTAGTTATTAGAATTGTGATTTTAAATTTATATAAAAAAAGTTAGGATAGTTTAAGGTTGCATTGAAAGTCATGAGTAGTATATAGTAAGATAAGATGGTAAAATCTAATTCGATTAAAATAAGTTTTTTAGAGGTAACAAATTTTAAGCTACTTCATCGGATTTTTAAAAACAAAAAATTGAGTCAACCTTAAGAAAATTTTACTTAAACTCAAGATTTCATGAAGCTTGATTTATAAATAAGCCAAGCTCAAACACAAGATATACTTATCTAGCTTGAATACGTTCTCAAGCTAAATAAGCATACCATTTATATATTTAATCTATTTAATATACATTTCATCGTAATTATTTTTTATAAAATTATGATAGAAACTAATTGATATATATGTATATGGATATTGTTATATATAAACTTTTTAATTATCAATAAATAACCATAAACATTATGATGTACATTATTTAAGTCAAAGACCTAGCTAGCTTGATTTAAGCTTTGTAATATGATTTGTTTGGATTCTTACTTTGTGCTTAAGCATGATACTTGTAACTTACATATGTTTTACATCTAGTTCTATTTAGTTTAATCTTATTGCATCCTTTTTTATATATTGTTGTATTAAATTGTTTGTTGCTCACCAACTATGCAAATAGTTGACCTTTATTTTACATATGTAACAGAATAAGATGAAGAACAAAGGTGAAAACTTATTGTAGGTTTAGAAGACCTAGCTAATTATAAAACAATGTTATTTGCTTCCTTTGTATTTGAATTTGGATGCATGTTTGTATTGAATATTTTGTTTTGGTTGAATGAATCAATGTTTGTATTTTATTTAATATAGATGTGTAAATACTTAAACTTTAACATAGCACCATATATGAGCTTTTGAACAATCAAACTTGCATCATAACGTATTTCGCCGTTGGTTGGGGTGTGACATTTAAGAATGGCTAAAAGCCTAAAAGAAGCGTTTGTCGTTTGTGCACCGATGGGCGGTACATACATCTTCCTTAATGAGGGGGTTCATGACCTAGGATTCATGTTTAACATGTTTCCTTTTGCAGCACTCTTGGATGAGCTGGAATGGTTGTTCAATAGACAACCGAGTTTAAGTACTTAGAATCATTAGTCTAGATTGAGTGGAACATAAACAATAACGTTGCACATTGTTTTCAGACATGGTGTTAATGGAGAAATTTACATGTACCACTTAGGCCATGTTTGGTAGCCTCTTAATCCCATTCAGATGCTACCTCTTAATGGTTCATAGCATGTGAATGGTTAAAAAGTATCATTAAGTCTGAATGGTTAAGAGGTTGGTAATGGTTCATAACCTCTGAATGGTTAAGAGGTAACCCTAAGTCTGAATGGTTAAGAGGTTATGAACCATTCAGAGGTAACCTCTTAATGCCATTTAGATGCAAACAAACAACCCCTTAGACATGTAACATCCTAAAAAGTAAATAATTTTGTAAGGTGGTATTTAAATTAGATCACTATGAAGAATATTTATGAAAACTAGTTTTGATTTAGGATGGATCTATAATCATAAATGAGGGATTAAATTTGTGATAAAACTTAAGTCCAAGGTAAATAAACATTTGAAGACAAATTGTACCAATTAATAAAAATAGATGAACTATATAATCTACAAGTTAAAAGGCTATCAAGGTCTCTAAGAAGATGTTCATGTGGTTAAATTATTTGAAATTTGTTTTAAAGATGAAGGATTTAAATTCTAGACAAAGGTAAATTAGATTACATTAGTATGTGTCACGTGGGTGTTATCTTTCTCACAAACTGGATTAAGAAGTTAGGCAGGGACGAAGCTTGCATAGGGCCGGGGGGCGACCGCCCCCCCTATTTTTTCGTCCGTAGTGTTAATTTTTTGGTCGAAAGGTTAATTTTTAGTTAAAAATAGAGGTTTCGCCCCCCCTAGCGTAAAAAAATTAACATGTATCCTGGCTCCGGTAATTTTTTGCCCCCCCTATCTGAGCCTTCAAGCTCCGTCACTGAAGTTAGGTGCATTGTTTAGACTTTGTTGTTGGATAATACGACCAAATAGATTTCAACACATCTAATATAAGCTCCATACGAACATACAAGGCCGGCCTCCCTTCACAAATCCTGAGGAAAGGGTCTAGGGCTCCCACATTTGGGAGGCCCCAATCGTTCGGGTTATGTTCGCGTTATTGTACATATTATTTATTCTATCATTTTGAATCTGAAAAATTAGAGAGTTTACTTGTATTCTTAAAAGAGAAAGTTCGTTTAAGGTTTTCTGTTTCCAAATAATTGCACCTTATACGTTTTTGTTGCATTGTTAGTTGACGTTAAATAATTTTTTTATTAATAGTACGAGAAATTTTTTTGACCGACTTTCTAGCGGTGCTTAGGATAATCAAGTTGATTAACAAAGAGATGCAAGATTATAAAATATTATCACTAAGTATTATATTTTATAGCATTGTTTGTTTATATTATTTATGATTATCATTGGTTAATTGTAAGCCTGTAATATGAGTGAATTTATGTATATATAGACAAACGAGCATATTTTTTATGTTTTTAAAACTTACGAACTATAAGCGCAAGCAAAAAAATTTATGGAAGGGACCTCATATTTTTATTTGCCTTGAGAGCCCAAAAAGCTTGAGTCGGCCCTGCAAACGTATCCTATTTTTAGTACGACCATATAGGTTTTAAGTTAATCGTATTCGATTTCCATGTTCCTACATAGGCCACATACGGACGTGTAAGGTGTTAAACACCCAAATAGGATTAATTCAATCATGCATGTGCATCATTTATAAGATCGTATTCACTTGGTATATGCATAGAATTGTGACATGAATATTTAAACCACATTTTATTTTGAATTGGAAAGCCTAACATCACGTGTTATATTCATTCGTTTACTTTTTCAACTCATCTCAATGTCACACCATTATTATTTCATCTTTTCGTTATATAATATACATATCTTATCACTATTCATTTTCTTATAATATTTAGTTATTTAAATATAAAAAGACAAAGAGAAGAGAGAAATACAAATAATTAATGCAAAGATTTCTTTTACGAAAACAAGAACTAAGGCCATATGTTATGAAAAGTAAGTTAATGAAAGGTTGTGGAGGGGGTAAGAGGGTCTCTCTCCTATGTTACTGCTAAGTTACCTTTCCATAGTGTGTATAAACAAACAAACATGCCTAGTAAAATCTCACTTATAAGTAGGGTCTGGGGGGAGAGATGAAAACAAACATTACCCCTACCCCAAGAAAGATAGAGATGCTGCTTCATAAGAGACCACCGGCTCACGAAATTTTTTTTTTTTTTTTTTTTTTCCATAGTGTGTATGAGAGACATAAACCTTACCTTAAAATCGTCAAAATTCAAGGTAAAAGCTTAACAAATATTTTGAATTTATAAAAAGTCAGTCAGAAAAGAATGTCAATTAGAAACTTCCATCAACAAAGGTAAGAAATCAAACTTCTTGGATATGTAAAAACGTATATATGTTTATAAACTGAAATGCCCGTATTTCCCAAAACTCTATATATATGTCTAGCACCATAAATCCATACCCAATTTTTATATAAAAAAAGTCAAATTTGTTTATATATTTATATAACTAGGTTAAAACTTCTGTATTACACTATTACACATATTAAATAATTAATTTAAAATTATTTATTTTAAATAAAGTAGTATATATGTGTTTAAAAAGTCTTATAGAAAATTTAAAAATTGATTTATATTTAATATGAGAAAAAGGAGCGAAAAACAAAATTTAATAAAATGTAACATACAAATATTTAATAGATGAGAAATGCGAGAAAAACAACTTTAGGTGCTCTAGAAATTTAACATGTGTTCCACCAAAACTTTTACTTATTATATACTATATAATATATACTATATAATATATATAAATTTTACATCTTAAAATGCCTCATCTTTAAATCCATTATTTTTACAGTTTGATACTTAGCTACTCTAGCTTGTTTTACAAATTAGTGTTCTAAGATCCTCGAACACTTGACCTGATCAGCCATTCGACACTTCATGAATCATGAATGTAACATAAAAGGGATTAAGGATGAAAAAGTAAGATATAAAAAAATCCTACATTTTTTATATTTAATTAATAAAAACCCCACATTTTTTATATTTTATTTTTGCATCATTAATCCCTTTTATGATGCATTCATGATTCACCGTTATAATTTCATTCATATTATATTTTATGAATCAATTCTCAAGTCAAGACCACATAATACATTGTGATTCAAAACCCCAATTAGTATTACTATTAGAGTCTTCATTGCAACTAATTCTTCATGTTAATACATATCATAGTCTTGATTGTGATTAAATCCCATTATTTAATTAAATTTATTCATTGCTTTGGCTTTTGAATTTTGGTTTTGTTACAATTTTTTTGCCAGTTTTCCACTAGCCTTCTTTAAATATAAGTATCTGTTGTTGTTATTATTATTATTAATTTAAACATCTCTTTATTCACCCAAACCCAGTCATGTGTCTTGTTGGTTTTAAAAGGGTTCTAGTCCAATGATATCAAAGTGTTGGTTAGAGGTTGCAATCTTCACCTAAATCAAAACAAATGAATTGGTTTTGGTGAACAATTATAGTATAATTAATGAGTTGTAATTGGTAACGTCATAACATAAAATGGGTTGAGATGAGTAACTCTTTAATACTATACAGTTCAAGATGAGTAACATAAAAATTATGTGAATGCAATGGATTCAAATGTTTAAAAATGATTATTAAAATATTTGATGAGAAAATCCCAAAAAATTATCCTAATGGACTATTTGTTTACTTTCAACATATTTTGACTAAAACTAAATTGTTTTTTTTTAAAACAATCCATTTTGACTCAAACTAATTTTGCTTAAAATTCGTTCTAACCCGAACCCATCCTGACGCGAACATATTTCGACCTGTTATCCAACCCGACCATTTTGACAAGCTTAGTGTTGGCTAAAGAGGTTTCTCTCCATATAATAAGGTTTAAGTTTCAGTGTACACAAAAATCAAAATGAAGTAGATTTATGAGCAAGTTAAATGAGAGTGTGAGTTACCGTTAGGGAAAAAATGTCTTACCAGTTAGTATCTATCTTATATAATAAACAAATTTTTTCTTTACAATTTGTCATGCAATTAAACATATTTTACTATATTTTTCCGCCTTAAATTTAGAGCATTAATTCATTTATTAACAATCATTTATTAATAGTATTAATTAATAAAGTTGACCAATTATTATATTAATTAATTTTCTTAAAAAATTTCAGTTTAAATTCTTAATTTTTCATATGTTTTAATATTAATTGTAATTCAATTTAATTTAACTATGATAAAAAAAATATCTAAAAGACCGTTTATATTTTAATAAAGTTAACATTTATCATTTGCATAGAAATGTTACTACACAATTAAAAAATATATATTATAACAATTGACTTAAAAAAATTTATAATTATCATATTTTTAATAATACATATTATCAACTGTAAGTGTTAACAAATTATATTTTATTTTATTTTATTCAGTGTTTGTAATACGCATATTATTAAACTAACGGAATACACATGTTTTTATAGAGACTGCTTTTTTATAAAATATATAACATTTAATTAATTAAATCCGTGTAACACAAGAGATTTAACCTAGTTATTTAATATATTAATCACCAAATGACTTTATATAATCACATCATATAATTACCTATACATTAAAAAGACATGGGTTAATGAACATGATCTTTCATGAACCAAGAGTTTGGCCACAAGGTTTACGTTGGGTTACATTTGTTGCCCCTATTGTATGCACCACCAAAAACTCCACATTAATCCCTTCTTCAGTCGATTCTATGGCTTAGATCTCCATCGATTGCAATCACATACAACCACCTCAATCAAGTTCAACAGCCATCATTGCTCTGCTGTATCCTTTTGTATTGATTGTGGTCACCTCCGCTTCCTCTCGAGTTTTCAATCTAGTTTGTTAAAAATATGAAGGTATTTTCAATTTTATAATCCATACTATTATTTAGTTTATTTTTTATTAAGAAATTATTATTACTCGTTTTGGATATGTATTATTGGCAGGAAATAAAAAGGAGTGAGAGAAGAAATTTAGCATGTGCGGAACGTGTGAGGGATGATATGTGGCTGCCGATATTTAGAAGAAAAAGACTCATTTTTGTAAATCAATTAAGTCCTTATCGGCCGACCAATGTATTTTAAAGGTCTAAAACGTGCAATAAAATTAGGTCTTTTTAGTTAAAATAATATGATGCTTTCAATTAGAATAAATGTTACAATACATTTAACATTTATTCTTTTGATAATAGCATAACAAATATTTAACAATCTAATTGCAAATAGAAGTAATAAAATTATATTGAACATGAATAAAAAACTGCAACTAAAAAAATATTATGTATTATCATATCAACTAAGAATTAAAGATTTTAACAAAAAATACAATCATAAAAAAATTTTAGAATCCTTTAATCCTATATACAACAAATGTTCACAAAATAAAATGTGCCTTTAATGAAAATAAATAAATCAAAAATAAAAAAAAATTAACAACAATCGGTATCAAAATATTAAATTAATAAACAAATAACATTATAAATCAATAGAATTAAGTTAATATTTGAGAAGCAACAAGAAAATTCAATCAATGACTACAATCAAAAATTCAAATTATGACATTAATCAAGATAAAAAAAAAAGAATATAAGAATCAAAAGAAGTCAAAAAGTTTAATTTTTAAATAAGTAAAAAAGTAATTAACGTGTCATTAAACTTTTCAACAAAAACTCACAACTACTAACCCATACAGTTTAGAATTGTTGTATTGTTCACTATGATTTTTTTTTAATTTCGGATCAATTATACAAAAGTTCAACGTATATAGAAACTTTTCTAAAAACTAGGACCCTAATATTTTGAGGTCCGAATCCCTAGCTTTACTCTTTAAGCATGTCGGGCCATTCATGGGCTCCTCTTGTTTCTTTATCTCTCAAATGTTCTTTGCTAGGTTTTCAGTTTTGTTTTCAAAATGAGGATTGATTGTTTCGTCTTGTAAAATAGATTACGATAATCATTGGATTTTTTTACTTAGGTGAGTTAATAATACATGCATGGATTTTAGGTGGTTGAGGAGTTTGTTTTCAAAATTAAGTCTTCCGCAGTGGATTGATTTTTTTTTTTCCTATGAGTTTAATCCCCTTTCACTACTTGGAGTAGCGGAAGTCTCCCGCTATCCCACATGGCAACCTCCAAACATTTAAATCTCTAGTGTGGCTGCCACGTAGCCCATTTCTACTACTTGAAGTAGCGGAACATCTAATGTTGGAAAACTAACCATGAAACCAGCTATAAACCTTGCATATTTTCCTATCCCACCTAAACAAAAAAATCGTAATCATTGGCTAGATTGTGTATATTTCTTTCATAGTTGTAACTCATATCTGTTGCATTCATGGTTTCATACCATTTGGTTTGGGTATTGATCTTGTTTTAGAGGTTGTTCTTGAATAACTGATCACATAGGACCCTTGCGATTCACACGATCATATTCACCCATCCACAGTTATATATGCTATTAACCAGAAACAATTTACACCCATGTTTTGAATATTAATACATTTATACTTTTAAACTTGGTTGTATAACACTTGCATCTACACGCACACGATCTGTTGCAACAGTTTCTTTTCAAGCTTAAACGTACGTAACGCACTAGTTTGTTACCAGTAAACTAATCTATATCTATATCTATACTCTATAATAAAAGAGTAAATATTTTGCCACATATCACCTCCTTACAACACTACTGTTACTTGTCAACTTATTACACCACAAGTAACACTTGTTAATTCCTTATTATTATACTTAATTCTCTCTCCTATTAAATAGTTATATTTTATCTCTTATTAAATAATAATAATAATAATAACAACAACAACTAATATATTATTTATCTTTTTATTACAAAACACACTTCATTTTTTCTATAGAATAAGAAATTTTCTAAAACAGAAAAATTTAAGTTAAGAAATATTCTATTTTCAAAAAAACAAAATTTATTTAAAAAATAAGTTATCTTAAAAATATATTTTTTTTAAAATAAAGTATACTATAAAAGAAGTTTTTAAACAATGAGATTTTTATAAACAAATGACGTTTTTTAGATTTATTTGTAAATTAAAGTGATAAAAATGATATAAAAGTTACATTTTTGCTCCGTTATGTTTAACGCTATTTTTAATTTCGATTACTTAAACGTATTAATTATAAAAATTATAATATATATTATTGATTTATAAAAGTTAGTTTTAAAATTTACTTTTTAACGTCAATTATTTCAATAATATCAATTATTATCATTAAAATGTCATATATCGTTTGTATTTGATTAAGGTTTTTAATTATTTTTTATCACTTAAATTATTTATTAATGTGTAAATTAATCATTTTATATCAAAATATTATTTTACAATTGCTAAATTTTCATTACTAACTATTTAATATTTTATATTAAATTTGTGTAATACACGGGTTAATAACCTAGTAATGTAACATCTGTGCCAGAATCGTTACCGGAACAGTAAGTTGCACAGTAAATTGCACAGTAACTCAAGTACAAACTACGTGAAATAGGTATATACTATTGACACTGGATGCTAAACACTAAACTATTATGCTATGGTTCTGAGATCTGAATTAAACCTCATGGTTTAACAGTCAGAAACACATCAGACAACACTGAACAAGTACACACATGCTTGATTTGATGCTATCGTGTATAAACGTATGCGAGGATAAACAGAATAAAACCATAACAGTTGTTGTTACAAAATGCTAAACCGACGAATAATTCGTATAGGTGACGATCTGTACGAATAAATCTGAAAGTTTAACGATCTGAAATGATGACTGAAAAGTAGAAAACAAAAATTAGAAAGTGAAACGTACGATCGTGTTCGTATAGTTAGCGCTTTGTACGAAAACGCGCGTAAGTGACGTTTTCTGACGAAATGAAAACGATACGAACGATAATAATTTAAGAAAATATAATATTTTAACGTTTTACAATTTTGAAACTCATCAAAAAATATATTAAAAGAACTCTTTATTTAAAACACGTAAAATTACGCGTTACGATCCGGAAACGCAACGGAGACGAAAAACGAGCAACCGAAACGAACCCGAATACCCTCGGGGTATTTAAAGCCACAAATGAGGCTTTCACCTCATTTCTATTATTTCCCTCTCTCTCTACACCCTCTTTCCCGAATTTCTCTCTCTCTCTCTCTAAGAATTTCAACTTCAAACATCAAGATCAAGCTCATTTGGTGATGAAATCGCGTGTTCTTGGAGCCTAAACGAAGATCTCAACACTCTCTACCTAAAAGTACAACTGATCGGAAGAGATAACCGCTGTAAATCGAGGTATAAGACCATAAAACTCACTAAAGTTAGGGTTTTCTTTATCTTGGTCGACCACCTTGTTCACCCACCTTAAAACCGAGACCAACTCGATCCTAGGACACCATTCGAACACCATTCGGCTTAGAACAAACCAGAAGGAAGGCAAGGAAGCCATGGTTGAGCCTATATGTTGCAGGAAATCGACGAGGATGATGAACAGGATAGGGGTTCGCGGCTTAGGGTTGGCCTAACCTTTGCCTCCAGGTGGCCGAACCTTGCGGCTGCAAACCTACACACGAACCTTTGACGAGACATGGCCGGCAAACCCACAGGCGAACCTGTAACCAACACAGGGGGAGCGGACCTTTCTTTTCCAAAGGCGAACCTACATGGCCATGAAGATATTATCACGAACCTATGCAGGGTCCTTGGCCGAACCTTTTCCCACAGCCACGAACCTTTGGCCGAGCCATCACTTCAGCGAACCCCAACATCTTTGGCCGAACCTATTTCCAGAGATGCTGCGAACCTGAGACCTCCGGCGAACCTTCATCCGGGCGAACCACTAGGTTCGTTGGAAACCCTAGCAGTGGCCGAACCTTCGACCTTCACGAACCCTTGGGCCAGTAGCGAACCTTTGCCGAACCTGAACCTTGGGCGAATCTCCGGTCACTCGAAACCTTGCTGGGACGAATCGGGGCATCAGCAGCGAACTTAGAAGCTTAATCAGCCCATGCACCCCATATGCGAAGCCCATGCCACCGTTTTGGCCATGTGACTACGTTGGCCCACGTTTTATTCGGCCAAGGCCATTAAATTGGCCCAATGGGATGGCCCACACAGCTCATGCGGCCCAAGAACCGATTTAGCCCAAATTCTTTGGTTGACCCATTTCTTTATTCGACCAAGCCCAATAAACCTATTCGGCACCATGCCCCAATCGGCCCACATAACCAAAACAGCTCGAGTGATTATCCGGTCCCATGGTTAATGAGATAAACTAACACTTTAAAACAATGTATTTATGATAATATGTATAAAATCCATTAATAATTAAGTGTTACTACAAAGGTGGTGGAATTTCTTGGGATTTATGAACCTCATGCATTATGAAGTTGTGATCCTCAAACAAAATAACAAAAGATGTCAAGGGTGACATACAAAGCTTTAACTCAAAATGGTTAAGTGTTAGAAAACCTATGATAACTGAACCGGGGCCGGATAATGACCGAGACTCACAAATGTTAGCCAACTCTAGGGCTAACTCACATGCGCACACAATTCACTTAGAACTTATATTTATAAGTGACAAACATGGTGAAATCAACACAAGATCTTGAACATAACAACAATGAATACTACAACGAGTGTGTGCATTCTAGTCTAAGCTAAGTCAACCACTACTACTATCAGGTGAGTTCATTTGTCCCTTTTCAAACATATTTGTTTTTACCTCGGGACTGAGAAGCATGTTATACATTTTAAGAAATTATTGAAATGTTTATTAAATGCTTTTACAAATACACATGATGCTCATACTAATACTTAAATTGGAAACTCTTATTTTGGAAGCTATAAACCCAATGCTTAATCTATATGCTTGAGGTTTATGCTACAAAACTCTATGCTTAAACTATATGCTTGATGCTTATGCTATAGACTTGATGCTTAAACTATACGCTTGATGCTTATGCTATAAACTCTATGCTTAAACTATATGCTCAACGCTTATGCTATAAACTCTATGCTTAAACTATATGCTCAACGCTTATGCTATACACTCTATGCTTAAACTATACGCTCAATGCTTATGCTTAAACTATACGCTCGATGGTTATGCTTAAACTATACGCTTGATACTCGTGCTATAAACTATATGCTTAAACTACACGCTCGATGCTAAAGCTTGAACACTTACGCTAAATGCTAATACTTAAGACTCTCGTTTTAAAAGCTAATACTATATACACATATTCTAAATGCTGATACTTTATTCATGATAAAAGTTTATAACTTATACTTTCAACCTTAAGGCTAATGTTACTTAGACATATATTTAATTGCTTAAAACTCTTGAAGCTTTTAAACCCATAGGGAAGACAAACACTAAAACTGGGAATGCTTTTGAAAACTATACTTGTGTAAACTTGAAAACTTAAAAAGACTCACTTATTTAAAAGGCTATAAAGACTTTTATGCTTGAAATACTTGAACACTTGAATGCTCGATGTGCTTGAATACTTGAATACTTGAATGCTCGATATGCGTGGAATACTTGAAACACTTGAATGCTTGATATACTTGGAATGCTCAGACAACAGGCTGATTGACCGCCGCGTGTTGACATTGGTCAAACCCTACTAGTCATCAGTAAAACTATGGGAATGCTTTAAACTTGTATGCTTAAACTATCGGACATCGTAAGACAGACTGTTGGCCATCGCGTCTTGACATTGGTCAAGCCCTACTAGTCATCAGTGTTCTTCGTTGTCGGACACCGTAAGACAGACTGTTGGCCACCGCGTCTTGACATTGGTCAAGCCCTACTAGTCATCAGTGTTCTTCATTGTCAGAATCATGTAAGACAGACTGATTGGTCGTCGTGTCTTGACAGTGGTCAAGCCCTACTAGTCATTCAGTGTTCTTCTTGATTTACTCATGGTTGTGACGAGTGACCAGGATGATTGTGGTCTCTTCTAGTTGACTTTGTGTTATCTCGAAGACTCCTTTATCAAAACACCGATGTCATGAGTCCTACTTAGTTCCATTATGGATGGATGCTGAATACATTAGGGTGTTCAACTGTCCCTAATAGTAACTCTCAAAACTTGATGCTCTAATACTACTTTGTGCGTGTTGAAACTTATGATCAGAACACTTAAAGGTATGATGGGATTTGATGGTAGGTAAGACACTTAATTATCATTAACATCAATGTCCTATGTGGCTTAGTATGTGGTGGGACGGCGTCAGGGCGGGTTGTAGGCTCGACTCAGGGGTATGCCCTATATATAAGCATACCGAGCTGGATGATACATGTGATGTTAATGAGGTTAAGGTTTTACCGAAGAGGTTGCAAAACTATTTTTCTTATACTAAAACTATATGAACTCAACAACCATCGTGTTGACTTTGTTTTCTTACATGCTTTCTCAGGTGATGCACAGTTTTAAGCTAAGGCACAGGATTGCATACTAGGATGCCTAGATTGAAGACCTAGTAGACTTTTGGAAAGCACACATTTTGTCATTGATACAAGTCACTTTTGATATCTTGGACAGATACAAGATAGTGAACACTTGATTCTTTTGATAGGTTTACTTTGTTAAATTACCAAACAGTGACACTTGTAATTAAACTTTGTAATCCTAGTTTAATGTTTTATTATGATTTAGTTATTCTTAACATTGACGCTATGTAAACAATCTGATCATAATGATTATCACCCACGATATCGCGCCCCGAGAACCTTCCACCCGGCGGGGAAGTCGATCCGTCCCGCCGGCTCGGGGTGTGACAAGTAACAATCTTAATATTCATGGTTATTTTCTTTGAACGTAACCAGATGACTTCTAACCTAACAGTATCCCATTTTGACTTATATTATAAGGGGTTTTAGGTTCAAATCGCTCTAAGATCAATTGTTTCAGGATGAGCATGGGGTTTTCTTACTACGGGTTTCTTTCAGTATGGTGAGATCAAGTTGCCCATTTGTTGAGTGATGTTTGATTTAATAGTTTACGTACGTTGAACGTAAGGTGGGTTATATTTGGAACCTACCCGTCTCCTTCGTTTTCTAACTCATGTTTAATAATCAATATCTATGATACCTGCTAGGGTCGGCTTAACCATTGATGAGGCATAAGGCAAATATGAAATTTGAGGCCCATTTTAAAACTTGAGGTCAAACATCAATTAGAGGTGTTGATGATTCGGTTTTCATTTTGTTCGGTTTTGAATAATTTTATGCCTATCAGTTAACCAAACCAATCCATAATAGGAATTTTTCTATTGATCAATGATATCATCCTGGATAACCTATATGAAACAAATACATACAAATACTATTGTGATTTTTTTAATAGGGCCTTAGGCACCCTACTAAAATTCTTTAAATTGATGAATTTCATGTATGTCCCTACAAACTTGAAAAATATCATATATATCCAATTCAAAATTTAATATTTAATATATCTTGTTCTAATAGCTAAAATATCATATTTATCCTTATTAATATATTTTACCAAAAATAATTTTAACATGACCATTTTACCCTTAAATTTCATTATATCAAAATATATCATTCTTCAAAAAATAAAAATATTATAAATTTCATTTTAACGTATTATATTTGCTTGTTTCTTTTATGATCTTACCTACTTTTGCTTCATTTTATTTTTTATTTTAAAGCAAGTATTCATGAAAAACAAGATAATAAAATGTATTAAAATGTACATTTATGATTTTTTTATTTAAGAGAAGGATATACTCGCAATAATGAAATTTAGGGTAAAATGATCATTTTAAGAATTATTTTTTTAAAGTATATTAATAATGATAAATATGATAATTTAACTATTAGAAAAGGATATATTTGATATTAAAAGTTTGATTTGAATATATATGATATTTAACAAATTTAAATGATATACATGAGATTCTCCCTTTATAAGAGCTGCCCTTTATACCTTTTTGATTATTCCACCACATTTTGCTATACATTATAATATTGATTTACAAAAAAAATAAACATACCTACTAATCTCATGGGTTGTTACTTACTTGCTCGTTACCGCTCAATGTATGTGATTCTAGTTAGGGGTGTTCAAAATATCCGAAACTCGAAAAAATTCGAAATCTGAATCGTATGTAATACATATGTTAATGTTTATTTTATATACAACCGTATGTAATACATATGTTAATACACCAGTACCATAATATAAACGTTACAAAAAAAGCAATTGGCATTAATAGCATCTCTAAATTTATAGCTATATATGTTTTTTTCATGAAAAATGAAAATGTTAGAAACTACTTTAATGTTCGTATTAATATCTTTTCCAATCTTATCACTGATATATTTATATTTTATATTAATATAACTAAACGATAAAAAAGTTAGTTTTTCTATTATTTGACATTAATATAGATAGGGCTATAGCACCTAAATTATACTCATTTTGAGACCGTCCGCAGCGGGTAGGCCATGGAACGGGTGGGTATCAGCGGCGAGGCGGGGCCAAGCGGGCACACTGCTCCACCTCTCCGGCGAGCTCAACATCAAGGGCAGCGCGGAACCCGCTCCCCGTTCTCCCCCTCTAACACACAACTTTCTCCTCTCTCACAATGGGTAAGGTTTTTCGATGAGGTGACCACTGTGGGGTTTTAAGGTTTTCAGTGGGGTGATGACGTGGTATGAAATTTCGGTGAGGAGGGATTTTCAGTGGGTTGACCTGTAACATCAGTGCCGGAACCGTACCGGAACAGTGATCTCAAACATTAGCATGAACAGTAATCAGGTACAGACTATATGCATTTCATTGTATGTCATGTTCACATCATGTATTGTTATCATTTCGTATTATCAAACAGTGAATTCAGAATCAATTCAGAGAAACAAAACTCAGAAAACATGGTTCATCAGTCAGATAATTATCTGACAACACAGAACCATCATGTGATTATTTGTTAGGATTTTATTATGTATAAACGTATGTGAGGCTTTACAGAACAAAACAACACGGATGTCGTTACGTGAATGCTAAATCGACGGATTTTTCGTATAGGTGACGATCTGTACGAATAAATCTGGAAGTTTAACGTTCTGAATGATATCCGATAATTAGAAAACAATATTGAAAAGTATAGTTATCGTCGTGTTTGTACGGGTGATGACTCGAACGAATACGCACGACGACTGTACGATTTGATTTTAAACGGTAAATTTAATATTTCGGAAATTTTAAATAAACAAAAGATATTAGTTAATTTACTAGGAATAACCAACTAAAATAATTTTTATAAACCTTATTTTATAACCAAGTCATTCCGTTATGAAGACGAACGCGAAACGACGTTTCTACGCGAAACCGAGCGAGACCGGACATACCTTGTTTATTTTGAATCATTTAATGAAGTCATTTAATACTACAACCACCACCACCAACCATCTTCCCTCACAATTTCGTTTTTACTCTCTCTCTAAAATCTCTCTCACTAACTTCTCTCTAAGATTTCTTGGTTGTTTCTCATCGGATTCGCGAGTTCTTGGCGTCAAAACGACCACCACATCACGTAGATTACGAAAGTACAAGGGATCTAAGCTTACATCCACCATTTTCGAGGTAAATCTTTAGTTTTAATTCGGATTTTGATGTGAATCACGAGTTCTTGAACTATTGTTGTTTTAATCGATCCAACACTTAGAAAACACTTAGGTAAACTCTTATAAACTGCTAGGAAACTTTAGGAACTAATCTGTAACAGGTTAGGGATTGATGAGGAAGAAGGTGAGGTTGGGTTTGTGATGGAAAGCAGTCGGCCGAACCAACTTCGAAGTGAAAGCCCAGACAAGCGAACCTCGGGAGTTCCCTGGGCCGAACCAGCTGGCCACGAACCTTCTCTTGGCCGAACCCTCATGGGAGCTTCACAAACCTGAGGTGTCACGAACCAGGGGCTCCATATGACCTAGCCAAACCTGCAGCTGAACCAAAGAAGGTTCGAACCTTCTTGGCCGATCTGGAAACACGAATCTGCACGGCTGTTAAGCCCTACCATAGCAGCGAACCTAACTACTATGGCGAACCTGTGTAAGGCCACGAACCCAGCAACGCCAGACAACCCTTCCAGCAGAACCTATGACCACGAACTTGAGGGAAACGAACTAGTGAGCCGCGAACCATCAGCTACACGAACCCCCCCTTCAGCCGAACCCTAGACTATTTAAACATGTTGATGGCCGCGAACCTAGGGACTGCATGCATGGGCTGCGAATTTGGGGCTAGATGAATCAACAACTCGCATGGCAATCCTCATACGATCTCTTCTCATTCGGCCCGACCACCATTATTTAACATGAAATGTTCAATTGGCGGAATACATAGGAAATGGGCCATATAACTTTATGCATGGGCAAACTCTAAATTACCACCTTTCTTTAATAACATAAGTTAGTGAATTATGGGTATGTAACCCACGTATGGGAAATTAGGGTAGGTGCATGAAAATAATACTAAGGCCCATTTTAATAATAAAGTGTGATGAAGACGATCATGGGTTAGGGTTTCAATAACAAGAGTTTTTCTTAAAACCAACTAACAACTCAACATAAGGCTTAACATATATTTAACTAGTTCAAAACCCATGGGAAGTCGGTTGGGAAAATCATGAAGATCAAGAAATAAACTAAGGACTTGAGTGTTGATTTGATTATGAACACCTAGCCTTAGGAAAAGTCCATAAAAATATGAAATTAGCCTAGATAATTTACTTAAATCATCAGGGCATAATTAATCCGAGTATTGAGAAAGATTCTAGTAATGGGCCGAGGTTTGGCCCAATGGGCTTAACTCGAGCCCATCTTGATAATTTCATTTATATTTCATTTAAAGTTAATTATGTTTTAATAAAAGAAAGTGATTTATAAACTTTAATTAATTAAAATAAATGGTTTTGACTTAATATTTAAATTAAAGTAAATTAAAATTTAAAAACATGTTGATTAAGAACTTGTAATGATAAAGCATGGGGTTAGTGTCACACCCCGGGCCGGCGGGGTTGGATCGGAGTCCCTGTCGGGCGGAAGGTTCCCGGGGTGCGATATCGTGAGTGATAATCGGGTTGATCAGATTGTTTACATAGCATCAATGGTAAGAATATCTAAAGCACAATTAACGTTAAAGTAGGATTACAAAGTTAAATTACCATATCAATGTTTGATAATTTAACTAAGTAAACCAATCCAAAAGAATCAAATGTTTCTATCTTGTATCTGTACAAGATATCAAAATAGATTCGTATTAACTACAAAAGATGTGCTTTCAAAAGTCTGCTAGGTCCTCTAGTTGAGCTGCCTAGCATGCAAATCCTGAGCCTTAGTTTATACCTGTGCATCACTTGAGAAAGCATGTAAGAAAACAAAGTCAACACAATGGTTGGTGAGTTCATGTAGTTTATAAGTTTAAATAGCTTTAGCAAAACTCCTTTCGGTAAAACCTTAATCTTATTAACTCCACATGTAATATCCAAATCGGTATGCTTATATATAGGGCATACCCCTGGGTCGAGCCTACGACCCGCCCAGACGCCATCCCACCACATACTAATCCGGATATGACACTGTTATTAATAATAATTAAACCTTTTACCTACCCATCTATCTCGTTTCCCCATCATAATTTAAGCATTTTGTTTATAGTTTACCCCTAGCATCCGTGAGTTTAGCTTGAGAGTCACCAGAATGGACAACTGAATGCCCGAAGGAATCCAGTATCAATCCATACCAGTTCTATGTGAGATTAGTAACATAGGGGGAGATAGAGGATTCCCATGATGACACAAAGTCAACCAAGGATCACCAATACCGTCCTAGTTACTGTTCACGTGTGTAAATAGTTTTGGGAAACACTGCATGGCAAGCACTGAGAGGCCATCAGTCCATTTCCTCGTTTCAGACCATGAAGGACACCCTATGGCAAGCACTGAGAGACCATAGTAGATGCCTTCTAATCCCGACTGTGAAGAACACATGAAGGCAAGCACTGAGAGACCAACTATTGTTCTTCAAGTCCCGACTAGGAAGAACACCTGAAGGCAAGCACTGAGAGACCAACTATTGTTCTTCCATAGTCAATAGATTTAGCATTCAAAGAGTCCAGCATTTACGTAACTTGTGCACAAGTACTAGCTTTACAACCGGTAAGGCAAGCACTGAGAGGCCAAACCGTTGTTTGAGCATGAAAATCACATAACATTCCAGAGTTTATAGTATCCATAGCTTCAAGTATTCAATATGTATGTATGTATGCATGTTTGTATTTAGTATCCCCATAGCATCATAACATCATTAGCATTTAGTGTTAACATTAGTATCTAACATAAACCCATAGCATTAACATGTAGCATAATTTCATAGCATTAGCATGAAGCATAACCCGTAGCATTAGCATTTATTTTAACCCGTAACATTAGCATTTAGCATAACTCATAGTATTAGTTTGTAGCATAACCTCGTAGCATTAGCATCCACAATAGCATCATCAGATAGTAAATACCCTTAGCACTTGGTATTAACACATAGCTTTAGTATTAGCAAGTAGCTTATGCCTTTAGCACTTGGCATAATCAAATAGCATTAGTTTGAATAGTGAACTTATGCCTTTAGCACTTGGCATAATTTCGATATACAATTCGTATAAAAGCATTTTGTTAAATTTAAAACATTTGTTTTAAAATGTATAACATGCTTCTCAGTCCCGAGTTAAAATCAAAATAGTTTGAAAAGGGACAATGAACTCACCTTGTAGTTGTGGTAGTTGATTTAGTCTCAAACAAGAATGCACGCGCTCTTTGTTGTAATTGATATTGTTTTCACGATCCTGTATTGATTTCAAGTTGTTTATAACTTGTAAGTATAAGTTGCATGTGTTTGAGCGTGTGTGTGTATGTGTTAGTCATGGAGTTGGCTAACATTGATTAGTCTCGGTCATCATTCGGCCCCAATACTATTGTTATGGATCATTATAACCATATGGTTTTAGGTTGTGTCTTTAGCTTTAAATCTTTCTTGAAATTCCATTGCTTGGTTATCACGTTCTAATTGTTTTCATATGAGGTTAAATAAATAACCCAATAATGGGCTTAAGTTTATGGTTTCAAACCTCGCATGTTAGTCTTATTATGCTCGCTACAATTGCTATATAGTATTTAGATACTTATGCAGAGCTCCTTGTACTCTTGATGTTTCAAGTTTATTAAACTCATTATGTTAACCCATGCCATTATTTTCCATAATCAAAATTGTTGTTATAATGATTCGGTTCAAGTATTCGTTGATCTTTAACCATGTGGCCGAATGATGACCGATCCAATTGAAGCGTGGCCAGAACCAATGATCATGGGCCGCACCAAATAATATAGGTCCGAATTCTTCATAATGCCAAATTACTTGTTATTGGGCCGTATCAAGTCTGGCCCAAACAAGTAACTGAACAAGAAATATGTGGGCCAAAGTTACAGGCTGTTGGCCAAGGAATTTGGTGGGCCGAATACTATGCAAGGTTATTCTATGTATTGGGCAAAAACAGTAAACTGTGTTGGGCCTGGCCAAGTGTACTGGGCCTGAAATGTCATTGGGACTGAGTAGTTAGTTGGGTTGTAAATTTGGCCAGAATGGTCAAAACTTCAGCCTTAGGCCAGATCTGATTGCTCGGCTGCATGGGTGTGGAGCCAAGTTACATGCTTTTGGTCGAATGTAATTCACATTAGTAGACCGAATGGTGGCTTCCTTGGTGACTGACGAATGAAACAGAGGCGAAGAAGGTTGCATGGGCAAATGGGTCCTTGAGCCGTATGAGTGGGTGTATCGGCCGAATGAGGCGTTCGAATGAAGGACGTTCGAATGAGTTCCTTCGGTCAGGGTACCACTGGCCGAAACAAGGTGGTTCGGCGAATGGTAGGGGTTCGAATGTCTAAGGCTCGAATGGAGATCGAATAAAGGCGAAAGAAGGAGGTCGAAGGTGAGCTGTCATTCGGACATGCCCCCCCCCCCCATTTCAAGGCTTGATGGTGGTTCTGGTGGTGGCGCATGTTAGAGTTGATGTTCGAGGGTGTATGGTTCGTAGAAGAAGGTGTAGAACCAGATTAGAACTGTGGTCGACCAAAGCGTGTGAAACCCAAATTTTCGAACTACAAACAGCTTCATACCTCGAAATCTGACGGATTTGACACTAGATTGGTTGTACTTTCAGATGGAGGGGATCAAGATCTTCGTTTGGGTTCAAGAACCACTCAATTTCATCAAGAAATGAGAGAGTTATGTAGATTTGAAGTTCAAAAATGGTGAGGAGAAAACAAAACCGGGATTAGGGTTTCAAAGGAGAGAGATGAAGAGAAAGTGAGGGAAAATACCCTCATTTAGGGTATTTATACCCCGTAAGGTTTCGGGTTCGTTTTTGTTGCTCGGTTCGCGTTTTCGTTACGTTTCCGGAACGTAACGCGCGTATTTCGTAGGTTTTAATAAAAGGATTATTTTTGGCTATTTAAAATACAATTATTGTTCGAAATTATTTTAAATATCTTTGTATAATTTATTTATTGATTTTAATATTTTTACGCGTTTAATTTATTTGTTCGCGATTTCTTTAAACTGTTTCGTTTAATCTCCTTTATGATGAGTTTCAAAATTGTAAAATAATAAATATGTTATTTCCTTAAAATTATGATCGTTCGTATCTTTCATCGTTTTCGTTTTTGTTTCGTCAGAACGCGTCACCATCGCGCGTATTCGTTCGAATCGTCATTCGAACGAACACGACGATGGTTTTGCTTTCTGATTCTTGTTTTCTACTGTTAAGTTATTATTTCAGAACGTTAAACTATCAGAATCATTCGTACAGATCGTCACCTATACGAATAACTCATCGGTTTAGCATTCCGCGACAATAACTGTTATAGTTTTGTTTTGTTTAACCTCACATACGTTTACACCAAAGCATATCACATCAAGTATTTATGTTGCAACGTTGTGTTGTCTGACATGTTTTCTGACTGTTAAACCCTAAGATTTTAGTCAGATTCAGACAATCGTTTAATAGTTTCATGTTGATCCAATTGCATTAATAGTATAAACACAGTTTCTCGTAATGTGTACCTGAATTACTGTTCGTGTTTACTGTTGCGATCACTGTTCCGGCACGTGTCCGGCACTGATGTTACAGTTAGGGTTACAAATGGTATTTAAGTTAGACTAGTTAGATGAAATCTTAGAAGCACATTGTTTACATAGGACACTTAGTTGCACACCAAGACCAAGACCCTAGATACGACAACTATTACATATACTTATCGTATTCGAATTCTCTTAAAACAACTCAGGAACTGAAGAAACCTAGTCTACAACAACGAGCGCGCATCTTGTGATAAATCATTTGCACAGCAACACATGTGAGTTCATTGCCCCTTTTCTAAACAATTTTTTTTTCAAACGCGGGGCTGAGAAGCATGCATAAACTGTTTTATTTAAATTGTTTTACGTATATGCTTTTAATTATTATTGCTTATTATGTATGCTTGTTTATACTCCTAGACTCCTGTCTAGGTAATGGCTATGCAGAATTAGCTACCAAGTTAATTAAATTACTCTTATGAGTAATACCTTAATTCTAAAACTCTAAACAAACCCTTAGTCCATCAAGCTCAAATTCAAGAATCTAAATTCAAAGTGGAATCAAAAGAACTAAAGCTAAAGATCAAATGCATTGGAATCTAATCCAGTGTGTGATCAGTAAACTAAGGATCCTAATCAAGAATCTATAATCATTATGGAATCATGGAAATCAAAAGATCAGAATCAAGAGAATAAAGTGAATCATGGGAATCATAACCGTGTGTGAATTATGGAAATAATGAAATCATTAAGATCTAATGAAATCATTAATTGTTTAATCTAAGGTGGATGTCAGTTGTATGTAAATCAAGACCACGTGTAACACACGGAAAGTCCCGTCATAAATAGTAGACTCTTGTAGTCAAGCTATATGGGCAATAACGGAAACTATTAAACCAATCAAAATCAGGAGAATCAAAGGATACCCTTAAAGTCCCGGCATGTACAGTAGACCAATGGGTCAAGCTGATATGGGCATCAGTAAAGTCCCGACACATACAGGTAGACTCCTTGTGGGTCATGCCTGATATGGGCCACATGTGAGAGGGTAGAACTTGGACAACCACCAACAACTAAGTCTAATTGATTGAGTCAAATAAGGCCCAATCATCATGTCTTAGTTTTATTGAAATGCTTTATTATTAATTTAATTAAACATTTAATATTATATTTCTACAAGTGCTTTGAGGTAATCATGAATACATGGTGAACTCAAGAGATCAAAGGTAAATCTATTTGTGGAAATCAAAATCTAAATTGAAGGTGAATGGAGTGAAACGCTTAATTATCATTAACAACAATATGCTAAGCAGTTCGATATGTGGTGGGACGGTGGCTGGGGCTTGTCCCCTACATATGCCCTATATATAAGCATCTTTGATTGGATAGCATAGGTGGTTGTTGATGAGGTTAAGGTTGTCATTTCGGGGGGGGGGGGGGGTTAAGGTAAACATTTTCAGGGAAATCAAATTCTATGAATCAGATGTTATGAAATCAAAGATGTGAGATGAAACGCTTAATTATCACCAGGAACAATATATCATGTGGTTTAGTATGTGGTGGGACGGTGGCTGGGCGGGCGGTAAGTTCGACCCTACATATGCCCTATATATAAGCATATTGAACTGGATGGTATAGGTGGTTAATGGTGAGGTTAAGGTTGTCATTCAGGTTATTCAAATTCATTTTTATAAAACTTAATGAACTCACCAACCATGTGTTGACTTTATTTTCACATGACTTCTCAGGTGACGAACAGGTCAACTAAGGAGTTATTACTTTTGGACTAGGATACCAGTTATAGGACCTAGCTTTTTGGACCCGCATATTTTGAAGCATCATTTACATATTTATTTTGTATATCTTGTGCAGATACAAGATAGAAGAATTATGATGTGATGGTAGATCTAGATTGTTAAATTATGAACTTAACATATGTAATTTAACTTTGTAATTATATTTTTACTTAGCAGTTTCTCATTTAAATATCATGTGCAATGAAAACAATCTGATCATTCCGATTATCGCTCACGATATCGCGCCACGGGAACTTTCCGCCCGACGGGGAAGTCGATCCAACCCGCCGGCTCGGGGTGTGACATGACCGCTGTGGATAGCCTAATAGAATATCGAACCAGTACTTTTATGGTTTTTTTCAAGGGATTCTTTTAACGTCTTTTACGTATAATGTTCTTAAAAAGAAAAAAAAAGATATCTTCAAAATATATAACAATATTATAGTAATAATAAATATGATATTGTTTTTTTTAATATATATATTTTATATAAAAAATAACAAAATATATAAAAGTTACATATTAACTAGTTTTTACCAATAGCGCGTTGCGGTGGAAAACTTGTATACTGTCGTGGTGGTGACACGATTATCAATATCAAAATGTAGATGAGAAAACAAGTCGCAATAACTTACAGTTTGTCGTAAAATCTAAAACCTACTCCTTCATAAAAGCAACTGTCACTCTGCGGTAAACCCTAAAAGCAGGGCCCGCCATGGGTGAGGGCGAGGTAGGCGACCGCCCCAGGCCCGTCATTTTTAGGGGCCTGAAATTTTTAAAAATATATATATATATATATATATTATTAATAAAATTTATAAAACTTAGGGCACAACAAATTTTGATAAAATGAAAATAGTTTAATTGGTTATAGATTACCCCTAAAAAACCTCTCATATTTCAAAATATATTAGATTTCTATTGACTTTACCTCAAATTAGTTGTACTTTCCACTCTTCTAATTCCCAGACGTGCTCCACAGCCGGACCAGCGTCCAACTCCACCCTTCTAGCCCTCGAGTCTCAACTTTCAAATTCAACAAAGCGGATCCCCTACAGCCTCCCTGCTTCAATTGCACGGCCACCAGCCATCGAGAACAACCTCGGTTGCAGTCTCCAATGAGCCACACATTAAAGTATGAAGAACAATCAGATATTGATGATGATAAACTTTATTTGGATTTGAAGTCGTTTGAGACATTTTTGTGCTATAAAATTATCACCCTTTTGATGCAACCAGCTTGGGTTTTTCCGAATGCATTAATTGCATGTACAGTTTTGTTGACTATAAAGTATGAAGAACAATCAGATATTGATGATGATAAACTTTATTTGGATTTGAAGTCGTTTGAGACATTTTTGTGCTATAAAATTATCACCCTTTTGATGCAACCAGCTTGGGTTTTTCCGAATGCATTAATTGCATGTACAGTTTTGTTGACTATCCGGTAACTGTGGCATTGACATAAAGAAGTTTTTCTAAGTTGAAGTTGTTGAAGTCTTATTTATGATCGTCAATGTCACAAGACCGCCTTAACGGATTGGCAATGATTACTATTAAAACGTCATCTTAGAAAATATGGATACCAAATAGATGATTGAGACTTTTGCTTAAAAAAAATCCTCGAATAGCCTCACGGTTTGCTTATATATTTAAAAAATATTATTATGTTACAATACTTTGGCTTTGTTAATTTTTTAACAAACACATTTACTAACTTTTTATATATAAATTACTAAGTTAATTTTTTTTAAAAGGGACCTATTCTTTCTTTCCGCCCCGGGCCCTGGAATTTTTTTTATTCTCTGGGCCGGCCCTGCCTAAAAGTATACTCTATCGTAAAAGTAAGCATTAAAAATTTGAACGAAAACACAAAGCAAAACTATAATCATAAAGAACCTCAAATCAAAACATTAAAAAAAAATACTTGCAATGAAAAAACCATAAATTTACTATTCAAACATAATTGCACTTTGTTGCAAAAACGATTGTCACTATGTTGTAAAATCTTAGAACGTACTACATCGTAAAAAGTAATGGCAAAAAACGCAAATGAAAAGATAGCAAAAAGGCAAGCATAAACAATCCAGAATCAAAATATTAAAAAAAAAACGCAATGAAAAAATCGTAAATTTGTTGTGCAAACTATTAAGCTAAAAATAAAATAAATAAAAGTTTGATGGTCAATATATAATAAATATAATTTTACTATTCATTAGTTCTTTTTTAATGTATATTTTTTAATATATATATATTAATAAAAGTTAACGCATACCTAGAGCAAACTCGTAAGAACTCGAAAATTTTTTTTGTAGTTAACAGACATTAGTAATTTACAACGTGACGATCAGAACATGAATTCGAATAAATCGTGGTATTGTATGCACATGTGAATACTAAAATTACTTAAGAACATGTAGTTTAAAAAATATGAACCGAAAGACAAGAAGCCAAAACATAAATATAGAAATTAATTCAAAGTAGGAAACCTTTTGTCATGTTGCTCAAATTCAACTATACATGTGAAATAATTTAGTACACACATTATACATGTGAAGAAAACCTGAGGCCAATATGAAAACAAATATATGCAATAGATTCAAATATTTTACATTTTTTTTGACAATTAAATGAGTAAAACTATCATTCTTAAATGTAGAATGACCCAAATGAGTGAGACAAAACCTCGGATCACTTTCATTCAAATTTAACCAACAAAATTATTAATTAAAAAATAAATTCTCTCTTGCATATATATATACACAATCAAACAAATTTAATTTTTTCACTTTCATTTAAAACCCGTCCAAAAATATAATACGAACTAATTAAATTAGTCATGTATCAATTGAAATAAAAAATAATAATAAAAAAATACCCAATCTTTGGTTGGACTAGCAACCTGATTACCCATTAATTCTGAATTAAATTTTTTCTTAATTTTCCTGCTAAACAACAAGTACAAAAATTTTGTGGATTGGTGATGAGACAAGACTCATAAATCATAAGGTTTCGGATTCAAATAAGAAAATTTTTTCTCAAAGTATTGAGTTTTCTAATTAACCGATGACTTAATGATGTATATGATCGGATGAAATCACTAGATATGGTACGTCATGATCTAAATTAGTTGTTTGAAAAAAAATTATTTCAATTACTACGACTGATACTGCTACTAAGATTAACCTTCTAAGAGCACCCGTAGTGGTAACCCGTGGAAGAAGCGGGGTTCGGTGGTGCCGCGGGAACACCGCCCCCCCCCCCACCGGACCGGTCCCTTTTCACTCTTGAGCGAGTCCTGCTTCCCGTGCAAAGTGAATGAAGGTGATTGGTTAAAAAAAATTTGTGCCCCACTTTTCAACATAACCGTTATTCAACGGTAAAAAAAATATTAATATATTTTACCCTTTAAATACCCACATTAACAAAAAAAACACACTCTCTTAAAAAAAACACGCCCTCTTCACAAAAAACACACTATTTTCTTCACAAAAAAAATGGCTTCCTCACCACCATCATTATCTCCGTCATATTCATTGACGTCTTCGGACGACGAGGATAGTGAACTTTTTATCCAGTCGTTGATGACGTTAGCATATGAGAATATTTCTCAAATTCCTCGTCCTATCTGTTGGAAAATTTGATAAATTTGATTTAATTTGAATTAAAATCAAGACTTTTCAAATTACTCAAGACTTTTCATATTTCATGTGTTGATTATATGTATTAATTCAAGACTTTTGGTATTTCATGTGTTGATTATATGTATTAATTCAAGACTTTTGGAATCCTAATCTTGTAGTATAAATACAAGACAATTGGTGTCTTGTTGGTTGGTTGAAAATGATACTACATACAATCTCACAAGAATTTCTAACTTTCTCAACTCTTCAAGCTTGTTTAAGATATTCTTTTCAGGTGCTTGTTATAGTCTTATAAATTGATAAAAGGGCTAGTAGGACTTATGAGTCAAGAACACGTTAGAACAACTTATCTCAGTTGCTAATTATCATTGTTGACTTGAGAAGTCAAAGATAATATTTTGGATCCAATAACGTGAGAGATTAAGTTGAGGAATGTGACTAAAGCCCATGTAATGAGATATTTGAAGGACACCTAACCTAGTTGATTGGAGATCCCAAGGTCTAGGTTCAATAGGACAACTAATTCATATATCTAACGTGGTCACTGTGGGGGCATAGTTGTACAATGGATGTATAAGCTAATATATATACATATGTTGATATATATCCTCCTAAACTATAAAAGGGTGTTTAAATACGTCTTAGTCCATTCCTATAACAATCAGTGACATTGTTGTGTGAGGCTAAGCGTAATATATGGTTAGTGATCTGTGTAAATCATGATAACCAAAATGCGTTTAATGATTTGTGGACAAATCACCTATGTTAGAGAGAAGTGGGGTCGCTTCGAATGGAATTGTAGGGCATAATTCTTAGAGCTCTCGCAGAACCAGGATAGTGTTCCATGACCATAATGGACTCGACAATGAGGGGTTAACCAGACCAGGAAGGGTATTGTGTGAAGTATAATAACGTCTACGTAAAAAGGGTTTAGTTCAAGGACATCGCGTCTACTAACCGCTAGGAGACTAAGTATACTTCACAAAGGAAAGTTCAAAGGGAACACCTACTTTTCCTGCAATACTCAACCGCTGAAATTGTGTCTTAACACTTGAGTGTATGAGTTGATTTTTATTCATGTGGGGGATTGTTGGAAAATTTGATAAATTTGATTTAATTTGAATTAAAATCAAGACTTTTCAAATTACTCAAGACTTTTCATATTTCATGTGTTGATTATATATATGTATTAATTCAAGACTCTTGGTATTTCATGTGTTGATTATATGTATTAATTCAAGACTTTTGGAATCCTAATCTTGTAGTATAAATACAAGACAATTGGTGTCTTGTTGGTTGGTTGAAAATGATACTACATACAATCTCACAAGAATTTCTAACTTTCTCAACTCTTCAAGCTTGTTTAAGATATTCTTTTCAGGTGCTTGTTAATCCCGGCAGTACACAAACTGTTTCGGTTGTTGTACCCTGGGAGACAGACGCGTTCGTCTTAAGAAGAGGCGCGAAATCTGTTTTAAGGGAAGCGTATTGAATACGTGCCTCAACCACAATCATCAATACGTTTAATCATGTTGCAGTGAAGAATAAGTGAAAGACACACCGGGAGGAAAACATCGTCAAGATGCTTGATTGAAGACTCGATATTATTTATTCTCTACTCAAGGAATCTATTTGGAGTACCCAACGAAGATATGGATCAAAACAAGTTTGTTATATAAATTAGTAATTTATATTCTATAATTTTAGTCTTGTAACCGGTATTGTACTAGATTATTTCTTACAAATAACGAGAGTCTCGTTATTATTTATATTTTATTTTTGAGTTATAATAAAAACGTGAACCCATCTCCTACACTATCTTGAGAAGAATCCAAAGTAATCGAGATAGAGAGGCATGCCATGACCTTTTGATGAGCCATTATTTTGGCAATGACCCATTATACAAAGATAAAGAGTTTAGGAGACGTTTCCGGATGTACCGACCGTTATTTGAATGTATTGCCAACGACTTAGAAAGAACGGATACGTATTTTCAACTGAGATGGGATGCTCGAGGCAGATGGGGATTTACGTCATTACGAAAATGTACAGCGTCTATGCGACAATCAGCATACGGAAATACGTCGGATTCAATGGATGAGTATTTACAGATGTCAGAAAGTACAGCTAGACATTGCCTCCATAATTTTTGTAAGAATATTCGACTAATATACGGTAAAAAATTTTTACGCAAGTCTTATTATAACGATGTTATGAATTTGTATGAACATCATGAAAATTATCATGGGTTTCCTGGTATGCTTGGTAGCATAGATTGTATGCACTGAGAGTGGGAAAATTGTCCTGTTGCATGGAGAGGCTAATTCATGAGAGTTGATCACCCATGTCCTACAATTATTCTTGCTGGTGGGATTTACCCGGATTGGCTGGTGTTTATGAAAACAATAACTTGTCCAACGAGTATTAAACGTAGGAGGTTTCAAATTGTTCAAGAGGGTGCAAAGAAGGATTTTGAGCGTGGCATCCAAAAAAAATAGGTCAATAATATATGCATGTATCATAATACACAATATGATACTTGAATATGAAGGTAAGTCGATTAGCCCATTTGTTCCGGACGAGGATGCTACTCTTTTGATATTGATGACCTGCGAAGAGAAAAAAAATTACAATATTACGAAACAAAAGCATTCACGAGACGTTAAAAGCGAATTTGGTCGAGCATATCGATATGGTTCGCACCGACATTGTTGTTTGTAGCATTCACGATGATTAGTGGTCTTTTTTCATATCATATTGTGTTTTTTTTTTTGTTTAATGTTACTTTTTTTTTTGTAAAATATTGAATTTATTTTAATTATTTAAAGTTTTTTTATTAAATTTTTACCTAATAAAAGAATAACAAATAAAATTATAAATTGGTGATGTGGCAGGGAAAGATTTTTTAGTGGGGTAGCATTAAAAGATTTTAAGTTTTTTAACGAGGTGATAACGTGACAGAAAATTTTAGTAGATCGAATATTTTACATGTTTAATTTGTTGAAACTTGAAACTACAAACCATCTATGCAAGACCATCCGCTTAATTAACGCTCAAATGATACTCAAATTCATGGTCTTTAAAAGCGGCCCAAGCACATGAAGTAATCTTGTAGCTGGAGTTAAAAATGGAGTCTTTGAAGCATGTCGGATTTAGGGTTTATTCCGATACCATAAACCCTAATTCGAGATTTAATTTCTGGAAATCGCCATCAATCGTAATGGAAGGCCGTAGAGGCAATCTCACTTTTATTCGATCTCAACAGGTGAATTGTATAAATAATTTGTTTTACTTGCTATTTTGAACTTTGTGATCAGTTAATCGTAAGCGTACACATCAGATTCACGATGTTCTTTTCATCTATATTTTGTTTTGATATCAATCTTTATGAATTTGATTGACATTCATCTTCCACGAAAACAGACATCTGGTTATCTCAAAACCTAGTTCTGTGCAAATGTGAAATTGGTAACGATTTAGTTGAAAAATTCGCCCTAAAATCCTTTCGAATCGATTGAAGGAGTAATTGTTGAAGAATGTTTCGATTTCATCGTTTTTTGGATGCAAAACTTTATGATTATATATTTCGTTTAACCAATTTTGCAGTCTGGTACAAAGGATGGGTCTTTAATTGCTAATCCAACAAGTAATTCAGTAGTTGAAGAACTGAAGAGTAAAGATTGGGAAATTGGTGCTCTAAAAGATGAAATAGCTGCAACTCAGGGCATTCGGATAAGAAGACGACCCCCAACGGGACCACCTTTGCATTATGTTGGTCCCTTTGAGTTTCGGTTACAGAATGAAGGGAATACTCCTCGTAACATACTAGAGGAAATTGTATGGAACAAAGATACAGAGGTTGCACAGGTATTTTTTATTTAAAAAACAAATCTTGCTTTACAAATAAGGTAATTACAAAAGAAACACACACACTCACCTATGTCAATGTAGAGTCTTGAACCTGCTAACACTTGGTAAATATATACCCATTGTTTTGGTCTTCTTGATTCTCGAACATTTGGGTTTAGGGGTATTTGGATGCCTATTTTGAAGGTTGTTGTGTGCTATTATATTGAGAACAGATAATCAGTTGTAATAAAATGGGTGAAGTATATGTTGGTTGGACGTGCTTCTAATCATTTGAAATTGTAATATCCTAGTTAATGTTGTTTGAGCATTTGGCAGGGTTTTGGTTATTTATGGAATTGATAACATTACAAAAGATGACTCTTTTTGGGGAAAAAAAAAAGAAAAAGAAAAAACAAGTGATGTCTGATAAACTGGGAGTACAAGTCTAAAAGATGGGGTTACAACAATGGGTATATAGATAATTAGTTATGTTGCAGCTGGTATCAAAATTGGTCACTCAAAAGTCAAAACTGATAATTTGACCCCTGAATAATCGGAATTAGAATTATAATCTGTTTGTTGAAATGTTTAAAACTGACTCCTGTTTCTCTTGTCAAAATGTAAAATCCAAATGCCCTCTTATCATAGCAAATATCTTTTCCTGTACTAATAAGAACATTTTTTCAGATGAAAGAAAAAAATCCAATATTTTCGCTGAAAAAGGCTCTCGAAAATGCTCCTCCTCCTCGAGACTTTCTAGGAGCTCTTAAAGCATCATGCTTACGAACAGGATTGCCTGCTTTAATTGCTGAAGTGAAAAAGGCTTCACCAAGTAGAGGTGTTCTAAGGGAAGATTTTCATCCCGTAAGTTGCCTCTCTATGTAGATATATTTGTACATCAATCAATATGTATGCAGATATGCATGTATCCATATGGATTTAAACAAACTTTTATGCATACATACATATGGTTACGTTACATAATGAATTAAGCATTAGGCTAATTACACCAAAATGTAAATACCTTCCTTTCATCTCTTTATCATTATTGTATGAAGGTAAGTGTTATTTTTCCATTGCAGCACCCTTGCAATTTTTCACCATTGTATGCAACTAACTTTCTGTGGCAAGTTAAACGGTGGTGTCACAATTCTTTGATGATGTGATGGTGTGCCATATCTATGTTTTATGAGTTATATAAGGTTTGCTTACTTATGATTGTAAGAAATCAAACAGTGGACTAATTTTTTTCTCTTGCATGAATCTGCAAAAATGGTATAAGCAATTGGCATTTTGGTGTAATAAACCCAGATCACTAAACTCATGCTTCGATAATTCTTCCCATTTTTATCTTTCCGTAAATTGTGTAGATGTGTTCACATGGCAGGTTGAAGTTGCACAAGCTTATGAGAAAGGCGGAGCAGCATGTCTTAGTGTCTTGACTGATTCAAAATACTTTCAGGTAAATATTGATTATATTATGTTTTGCTTTAACCAATATTGATGATGTTTTGATGTTTATGTTATGTTTCTTTATATATTTTTTAAAGGGAAGCTTTGAGAATTTAGAGGCTATACGTAATGCTGGAGTCAAGGTACACTTATTTTTTAATTTTTTTTCATTCTTTTTGTTACTATTTATGAGTTTCATCATGTTTTAATATTTTTCTAACATGCAGTGCCCGCTTTTGTGCAAAGAGTTCATTGTGGATGCCTGGCAGCTGTATTATGCAAGAACAAAGGGCGCAGATGGTGTTTTGTTAATTGCTGCTGTCTTACCAGATATTGATATAAAATATATGCTTAAGATTTGCAAAATGATTGGACTGACCGCACTTGTTGAGGTATTGAAGCTTAATTTGACTTTTTTTTCTTTTATGTTCTCGTGTATAATACTTTTTAATACTAAATATTATATATCTTTATACGAATTGATCTTTAATTAATTATTTATGTTTTATTATTTTGTGGAAAATATTTTATCTACAATTTTGTTGCTAGGTACATGATGAGAATGAAATGGATCGGATGCTGGCAATTGATGGAATTGAACTCATTGGCATCAATAATCGTAACCTTGGTACACCTTGTGTTTCTATGACTTATTTTGAATTAATTATTTATTCATTATCTTTTTATCATGATAATCTATACTCTCATCATAGAAAACTTAGAACCACGAGAATCCCATAAACAGGGGTACCATATTTCTAAGACGATTATGCAACCACATAATGTTGATCGATTCCTATGATTTGAACATAAACATGTACACGAAACATATAATAGTAAATAGATAGATTAGATGAAACCTGTGAATTCAGTAAAAACATAGTTGATTCCTGACATTTTTCCTGTAAGCAGATCCGACTGAGTTCTCGTTTAGGGTGTATGGTGAGGATGGTTATGGAGAGACTCGATGAAGATCACGAATTCTAGAGGTTAGGGATTCGTGAGCGATGTTAAACAACAATAATTATGAGCCTTAATCTCCTTGTTATATACACTCAAGGGAAAACCTTAATTAGGATAAATAAAGATAATCATGTCCATTAAATAATTATCTATCTAATATAGATATTTAGGTAATTGATCTATTAATTAAAAAATCATGAGGGCCATAAAATAATAATTTATTTATTTATTCTAACACATTATTGTCTCTCTGTCTCTCCCATTACATCTGATCAGCACTATGTGCAAGTCTTTGTTGTGGTTCTATACTCAAAATTAGTTCCAGGCTCCTCCTCATCATCCATCATATTTTTTAACAATTTCTTGCCACATGTGCAGAAACATTCGAGGTTGATATTGGTAACACAAAGAGGCTGCTTGAAGGAAAACGTGGAGAAACGATCCGACAGAAAGACATATTGGTAAGTGCTAGTGTTTATGATTTTTTTTTTTAACTTATTGGAAGCAACATGTTTATTTCTACGAGATAGATGTAAGGCTGTCTACATCTTACACACCTCAAACCCAGTTTTAGCTTTGCTGATAGTGGAATATACCGAGTATGATTTATTTTTTAAATTATAAGGTTGTCGGGGAGTCTGGACTGTTCACTCCTGCTGACATCGCGTATGTACAAGAAGCTGGTGTGAAAGCTGTAAGTGGACCTTTCACTTAATTTATACCCTTGATTGTGATCAATGTGACAGATTTTGTTGTTGAATTTGATTTGAAGTACAAAATTGTTTGCATGTGTTTGTAGATATTAGTTGGGGAGTCAATTGTGAAGCAGAAAGATCCAACAAAAGGGATTAGAGAACTTTTCGGTAAAGATATATTGGGTTAAATACTATTTATAAACCAGATGTGTAGCAGGTTTTTATTAAAAAAAATCTGTTTATTAGAGCATCTAATAAAACTTAATTTTGTTGTTTGTTTTAATGTTTAAACACTTTGTAACATGAGAGTTTGTTTGGTTTGGTTCGATTCGGTTCCAATACCATAAATCTTGACGCTTTACAATCTTTCATTATATATATATAGGGAAAAGATAAATTAAATCCCAGTTGACTTAAAAAAAACTTGTAAAAACCCAATATGCCATTAAATTTTTTTTCTTTCATGTTTTTGTGTAATATGTTGTTATAAGATAATAAAAAAAATCATAATTACTCATTACACATGTTACTGAACGATGCTTTTAGATTGTGTAATGGTATAAATAAATATGTAAAAATATGTGTAATAACCACAACTTTTTTTTGTTTTTTTTGTTTACATACCTCAACACAAAAAATGAAAAAAAAAAATTGAATACTACATTAAGTTTTTACGGGTTTTCTCAACTCAAGTAGATTTTCAATTTATCCTTCTCCTGTATTATAGTTAGAGTAAATTACAGATTTCGTCCTTTATGTTTATACCTTGTTTCAGATATCGTCCTTTATGATTTAATTTTTCAGACTATATCCTTTACGTTTAGTAACCATTGCAGATCACGTCCTTTACCTCAAAACTCAGTTAAAACATAAAGGACGATATCTGAAACAAGGTATAAACGTAAAGGACGATATCTGAAACTTGGTTTTGAGCTAAAGGACGTGATCTGCAATGGTTACTAAACGTAAAGGATATAGTCTGAAAAATTAAAACATAAAGGACGATATCTGAAACAAGGTATAAACATAAGGGACGAAATCTGTAATTTACTCTTATGCGTGTCTATATGATTTGGGCATTCGAATGCGTAATTATGTTCCTATAAAATTACCAATACTAGTATGTGCCAAAGCCGTTTATAACCGTTTGTTTTGTGAGACTACTAAAATACTTTATTTTGAAATCAACTCGGTCTAAAACGAAATTTATATGCTAGACTGTCTTTGGATTATATTAAAAATATTAAGAGCTAAAGTTATTTAAAAAACAAATTAAATGATAAAAAAATATCATTAAAAAAAATAATAATAAAATGTTTTAACATTGAGTTGATTTGCGCCAAACCCTCACTGGCTCACTACCATAGTACCATGTAGAGGTGGGCAAAAAAACCGGACCCGGAACCGGTCATACCTGAATCGATGGGTACAAACAGGTCCCCTTTTTTAGACAAATTAAAACCGGAACCGGGAAAACCAGAACTGGTTCCACCTGTACCCGGCCAAAACCGGAACCGGAACCGGAACCGGTCAAAACCCGGAATTGACTTTGTTGACTGGAACTGGAACCGATTGGAACCGGAACCGGTTAAAAAAAAACCCGATTTGCGCACCTCTACTGCAATGGACCATGCAACATTGGCGCACAATGTTGGCTCACGCTGTGTGATGTAAGTAGGCTAGATGGTTTAAACGAGCTAACCAAACCCAAGCTCAACTCATGGGTTGGGTTTTAACATTTAAAAAACACATGTGAGGCGTGTTTAGGTAGAGGTGCACAAATCGGGTTTTTTTGAAACCGGTTCCGGACAACAAAATCAAGTGGGTTTTTGGTCGGGGTACAAGTGGTACTAGTTTCGGTTTTTCCGGTTTCGGTTCTAATTTGTTTGAAAAACCGGACCCGTTTGTGCCCGCTGATTCGGGCATGACAGGTTCCGGTTCGGGTTGTCGTTTCCCTTTTTTTTCCTCATCCTCTATGTTAACATAGGTGTCAGGCAACATGAGGCACAAGATGTTCCCCTAATTAGATAATGTGCAAAAGGTTCAATGACATTTTACTTTATTTATTTATTTGTTTTTTTTGTCAAGGATATTTGGAATTTCATCAAATCTTTTTTTAGCCAAAAATAGTAGTGGGACATTTATTCTATATATTTTTATATTGAAAATTATTCTTTTAAGATTGACAATGATAATTTTTTTTAGTAAACTAAAAAGTAATTTTTATTGGAATTCAGGTTATTTTTAAGTTGCATATAATATGTGTTATTTATGATAACCTCAACCTTCTCTCTACACACATAAATTGTTTAAATTTAATTATCATGTACGTGATTCTAGAAACAAATGAGAGATAACATATTAATATCAATATAAATGCTTTGCCTCTCAGAATTTTTTTTTTTTGTGGTTATTATACCTGTCTTGCTTTCGAATAGTATAATCATAATTATATAAATTGATATTTACTAATACATTTAAACTTCAAACTAAAAAACCTACGCATAAACATATTGTGTGAGTGACAACATAATGGGTCAAACATGATACGTTAAGATACGATACGTTAAGACACGAAAAACGAAATGTATAGACACGAATATGACACTAAAAATATTGTGTTTGTTCTTCCAAACATGAATACGACCTGTTTAAAACAGGTAAACACAAAATGACCTTTTAAATAACATGTTAATAACTAAACATTATAAGTGACATGTTAAAAAACAAGTTAAGAAACTAAAGGTTGGAGAATTAAAAATGATAGAAGGCAATCATCCATCCATCCTTAATTTTATTTTATTATTTATTTTAAATTATAAACATGTTTTAACATTGTCAACATGTTTTAGATACGAAACATGTTAAAGGTAAACATAAAGAGTTAACACAAAACATGTTAGAGCCGTATTATGTCATGTTAACGTGTTCGCGTTGAAATCACATGTACCTAATCGGGCTTTAGTTGCTCACCCGAACTCGGAGGGTTCTTAACTTCTTATTCCACGACTCAGGTTGTGCATGTCTAAACGAAGCGACACCACCTTAACCGCTCAACCTCCGGCGATGTCAACTTCCGGCGACGTCAACTACAATCTCGAGTACAGGTCGCAGAAAGACGACGCTTGGTACAGCTGCGGCGTCGTTCTAGAACACGGAAATCGGCTCTGCGTCAAGTTTAAGGACTTCGTGCAGAGCTTCGACGATGAAATTTTCAATGTCTCTGATTTCTCGACCGACGATGACATCGGGGCATTTTGTCGGAGATTCCGTCCGGAATCCGTGCCGATCGATGATAATGAGTGTTCGAGAGTTACTGAAGGCTTCATGGTCTGTGCTGCGTATACAGGCGATACACAACTGCGATACTTTGATGCCATTGTTGATGCTGTATGTATCTTCTTTTCAGTTTAGGGCAGTTTTACCTAGTTTTCTTTCGATTTTAAAATACTGAATTGTTTAACGTAAATCAAGCTGACGCGATTAGATTATCTACGGCAACTGCTCATTCGTAAATCTTTTGTTCAAAATTTAGAGTTCTTGTTGATTTCATTTGATTAGGGTACAAAATTGGCAGACTAACATTCAATTTAAAATTTGTTTAACTTTTTGTTGAATTGTCTGATTAGATGGAGTGTGAAAGTAAAGATGAGTTTCTTACTAAAAATGACAAATGTATTTTTGTGTATATACCTTAGAGCATTTGCAATGAGAGCCCTGCAGGCATGCCTGGTGTGGCATGTGGCATGGTGCTGAGGTGGAGTAGGTGTTTGATCAACTAGGAGGAGAAAGAAAGGAGTTGGGTCAGTGAGCCCCCATTGCTGCTGCTTTAACAGCAACTTGTTATTTCTTGCAAATTATTATAGTTTTTAGTTTGACCGATACAAATGGCGATTTTTGTTTAATTGAATGACAAATTTCTTTCACCAAAGTCCCATGTTCATTCATCACTGTACCAACTTATAGATCCATTGAAGAGTTGAAGGCCACCTGCCTAGGCCCTTAACATGCATTTTACCTGGTCCCATTGATTAGCAGGGTATTGCTGGTCCTATGTATCTTAGGATTCTTATGGTTCCTAACAAAGAAAATATGAAGGAAATTTGGGGAATATTGTAGGATAGAATTAATAATCCCCTTCCTTGCAGAGTCATAGGATAGATTTAGATGCGAAAATGTATACTACTAATTCTAGTATCTGTTATTTAGGTAATAATTAGTCTTCATCATTTTCTGTTCTCTACTATATAGGTTTGTTACAAAGAACACACACCCAAGAAGTGTTTATGCACCTATTTACTATTCTGGCAGCATGGTCCAGAAGAGGGCAATATAACAGCAGCAAATTTTGATGATATATACCTCATTAAATCTGATCCTGTTGATCCCACAGTGGAAAACTTCACAAAGCTTATAACAGAACAAGTCAAGCAGGCCTCTTCTGAGCTTACTCTTATCCCAAAGAATCCACTTTTGTCCCGAAAAACAAGCTCAAATGAAAACATTACTGAATCACAGGCAAGTTTTTCAGATAATGTCATTTTTCTTGAGATTTTCCTAGTTTATAGGTTCTGGTATTTATTCTAGAGATAAAATCATGAAATATTAACCAAGTTTCAATTTTGTTCCAACAACGTCACTCATATTTTTTTTGAGCATAAAAACCACTCAAGTTTCATTTATTGTTAATTGTTGTGAATTTTCATATAAATGCTCATATTTATTCAAAAATTAAGTCACGTGAATTGAATATATATGAAACTTGATTATTATTTTGTTATCATATTTTTCAAATCAAGTAAAATAGAACATTTATGAAACTTGGTTATTTTTTAGGAGTTTTTTTCACAATTAGCTCCTACTTCAGGTTTAACTTGAAACTTCTATTCACTGAATTGCAACAAAGTTTTATATATGTCCCATACTTCCGTCTAGGTCACTTAATTTTTAAAAAATTGGCGTTTATAAAAAAATATTACAACAATGGGACAAAATTAAAACTTGAGTGTTTTTTATTGTTAGGAAAAAATACAGTCACTTTAGTGAAACATTGAAAAAACTTGGATACTATTGGGTGGAATATCTGCCTTTTTTATTCATAAATGGTGAGTTTCTTGATTTTATAGGAGTTTGGCAGAGCTGGCTACAATTCTCGAGTTGGATTCTCTGCAGGTTTTGTGATTTAACCAAACATTGTTTTAAATAAACAATAATGATTTCACAACTCATTTAAATTTTTTTTAATCAATAGGGAAGGAACGATTCTGCCCTGAATTAAGTGATCAGGACAGAGATTTGGGGGGTGTGAAAGGAAGTAGCAGTCATCATTATATCATATTGGAAAATTTAGAGAAAGATTTATGTCCATTATTAATGATGGATTTCATACAAGAACAGACGTTAATCACAGCACAAGCATACATTTTTCCAAGTTTATCAGCAGAAACATATGCAAGGGGAGCAATTATGGTGGATAGCAAAACAAAATTGAAGAGGATTTATGAATTTATAAATAATCCAAATCACTTCATTGTATCTTCCACTGGAAAGTAAGTATTATTTTGTGTAAAATAGCTTAATGTGAAATCTCTATCTTGTGATATGACATTTACCGTTTTATTGAAATGTAGGAATTCATGTATTTTGATTTTCTGTTTGTCTGTATGTTAAGATGAGACGTAATGGTTGGTAAGGTTTATAAATTGCTATATAGTTTACTCTAGTTATTTTATTTATTGTAGGCCATGGGTAATTGCCGAAGATAAGCTTAGAACTGGATCATTCAACACAAACTTGCTCAGCTTCCAGCCTAAGTATGAGGTAAAAGTTTCAAGTCCAAAATTTGTGTTTCCATATGCACAGGTGATGCAAAGACCAGGACCAGTCCAGGCCTCATTAGGCCAGTGATGGTTATATGCTCAGCCCATTGGTCCTTGATCATGTCTAGTTTAAGCTAGAAGCCTAGAAGAGCCTGTTAATGACAGGGTCAGTTATAGCCTGTCCCAATTATAGGACATGTTAACGCCCGGATCATTTTTAACTTAAAAAGTCAGCCGGTAACAGGCTATAACTGACCTTATAACAGGATCAGTTATAGCCTGTCCCAATTATAGGGACATGTTAATGCCCGGATCATTTATAACTTAAAAAGTTAGCCGGTAACAGGCCATAGCTGACCATATAATTTTTTTTAAATTTATTAATTAAAATATTTTCCATCTTTTTCCCTTAAATTTATCAACTAGCATGTCAATCAAGTTAAAATACATTAAAAGACAATCTTTTGAGAAAGAGTAAATATTGCCGTGACAATCAGCAGCTAACCTTTTAAAATTATAAACCTGACTGGATTGACCCACTCGGGTTTTATTGATGGGCTTCCCGATCTGGCTTTTCATGAACGGTTTCAGGCCAAAGCCTGGATTGGTCCACATCCAAGGATCACTTGTGTTTTCTGATATTACTTTGTTGATCTTTGACTCTGTAATTGCAGAATTACAACTCACAAAACCATTTGAAGGTTGTTCTGTTAGGAACAGAAGAACATAAAAAAGCTAAACAACTAAAAGATTTGTATTTAGAATTCCGCAATCATCTTAACGGGCTTGTGCAGACGTTCGCTATGGAGGAGGAGAAGAACCTTGGTCCATTCACAGCAAACTAGTTCTATGTAAATATGTGGTTTCTAATGGCAGGTAAATGGTAATTAATGACTGTTCAAAGAGCAAAAAAGAATGTACTGTTTCATGCCATAAGTTGTGGCATGATCTGTGGATCTCATTAAAGCTGTTGCGACACATGATAAACGACCACTTTAGTCTTGCAGAAAACCTACATCCCTTAGTTTGACTCAAGAATCATGTCACATTTGATTGTCTGTGTCTGACTAGTAGATCACCTAGAAACAAATGAGTTCCAAGAACAATTAGAAACATGCCAAAAATACTGAACAAATCTTTATTGAGTAAAAAGTTTGAAAATACATATTAAAACTGGTCAAACTTGATCCCCCCCTCCCCCCCCAACCCCACCCCACAAAAAAAAAACCCACACCCCTAGGAAAAAAAATCCCTCGATTTTGAAACTATGCTTGTACTATCGCTCACCTGACCTGATTTCGAAGTATTCATACTATTTCTAAGATACGCGGCCATGCATTGTAACATAATTAAAATCAATTTCTTGTAGTGTTGCTTCTTGCTCTGAAAATAAGGAAAGACTTGTTGGAAATTGTTTGGCTTGGTTCTACTAAGAAAGACATGGGAGTTTGGGCATAAAGAAAAGATTCTTTAGGACCTTGTTTAGGCCTAGGCCTGGCAAAATGGGCAGGTTGGGTTGGGTTGGGTTGTGTTTAAGTGCTACCCATCTCAACCCACTCAATATTATGATGTTATCTATTTCAACCCATTATACTACAATTGTTTACCCAAACCAACCCATTTCCTTTGACATGGATACAAATTGCCACCTATATTTAGGCCCGTCCAGATTAAACTAGTTTCACAGTGGTCAAACTTCATCACCCCATAACCCACAGTACTGGTTTCAACACAAGCTGGTTTGGAAAAAACCTGAATTGGCCCACCCCAAGCCAAATTCAACCTGAATCTGATTTGAGGCAAAACACCGAATCATAGAGGTGGGCAAACCGGGGTTTTTCAAGAACGGGTAGGAATTGGTTTTGGTTTTGGTCAACAATCTCGAGCTGGTTCAAGTTAGGATTGAGTTTTTGACCATGTTTTGGCCAGTTTGGTGGTGGATTTTGGCCGGGTAGAATTGGAACCAGTGCCGGTGTAATTTTTCTAAGAAACTTGAACCGTTTATACATGTAGGTTCGGATAGGGTAGTTGGGTTCGGTTCCGAAACTGTTTCTTTTCCCACTCTGCTGACTTGTGTACCTATATAGAAAACCATTAATCTACCATTGACTAGTGTAATCAATTGTTGATATCTTATAATGACAAAATTGTAAATAAATTTTAGAGTAAACTTCTCTTTTGCTCCCTATGGTTTGACAATATTAACCATTTTGCTCCAAAACTTTTAAAATGGTCATTATGCTCCATGTGGTTTGACATTTTAATCATTTTGCTCCAAACTTTTCCAATATATCTCCATTATACTCCATTTTTTTCGAAACCACAGGGAGCAAAATGGTTAAAATGTCAAACCACAGGGAGCATAATGATCATTTTGAAAGTTTTGGAGCAAAATGGTTAATATTGTCAAACCATAGGGAGCAAAAGAAAAGTTTACTCTAAATTTTAAAAAAAGATTTAATTATAATAGCATAAAGGTATGATCGTCAAAACAATTATTTTTTGTATCTTTTAAATTAATTAACATCATAAAATTATATTCTCTCTCTCATCTATGTTAATTTATGTAAAAATAATAATTATAAAAAATTGAAACAAAAATCATGGATTTTCAACTGAACAATCAAGTTACTTATATGCAATCAACTATTCAGAAATATCAACCAATTTTACAATCATATGAACAAGTTACAACTATGTAACTAAAATCATATATTTTTGATTTTTTAAGAAATACAAATGTGTAAACATGTATAGGTAATATATTTTTGATTTTTGATAACTAAATCACCCCGTTTAAAAAGCAAAAGTTACTTATATTTAACTTGATTTTAAATTCTCAATGATGAAGAACACTAAGCACATGTGTAAATTAATGAGATAATTGCATGTATCCTCTTCTTTTGAGTTGTAACTACATATATATCCTAACTAAAAAATGTAATTACATATATACCCCTCTTTTGATGTCTAATCACATATATACCCAACTAAAAAATTAATTATATATATATCCAACTTTACTATCTTTACACATTGTAACCCTTTGAATTCTAAACACACATACGTAAACACCACATTCGGTCATCTCCCCCCTCCCTCATACGACTGCAACTCCGTCAATGAAAAATGAAAAAAAAAAAGACGAAAAAAAAGAAGAAGCAAACACAATAAAAATGGGGAAATAACGTAAAATATGGGTATATTTGAAGCAATGGTAAAATAGGTATAATAATTTTTTTAAGTAAGGGTAAAATAGTAATTTCTTAGTTCATTTTAATTAAAATGAGTATATTTAAAATTTTTAGGCCCTGTTTGGGATTGCTTATTTAACTTTAAAATGACTTTTTTGTCAAAAGTGTGCTTATTAACTTATGAGTATATTTAAAATTTTTAGGCCCTGTTTAGGATTGCTTATTTAACTTAAAAATGACTTTTTGTCAAAAGTGTGCTTATTAACTTATGACTTTTTGAAATGAGGTTTTTAAAAATGTGTTTGGATTAGCTTTTCCAAAATGAATTTTCAAAATGACCAAAAAGAACATTTTGTTTATTGACATTATTTTAAGGTTACTGGATAAAGGATAAAGAGAAAGGTAAATTTGTAATTTTATGTTAATAAGTTATAAGTCATTTTGAAATGCCATAATTTTTAGCTTTTAAAAAACAACTTATTACCCTTTAACAAAAAGTCATTCTGAAAAGTCCTTTTGGGTTTGACAAATAACTTATTGACTCATTGGCTTTTTAAAAAAACTAATAAGTCAATAAGTCATTCTAAACTAGAATCCCAAACAGGCCCTTAGAATTAGAAGAGGGGATATATGAGTCCTAGGGGTTCCGAAAAAACCGAAAAAACCGAAACAGAACCGAATTAACTGAAAAAACCGAACCTAAAAAATCGAACCAAATGAATAACCGGGCAATACCGAACCGAAAAAACCGAAACTGAATTTTTCTGTTCGGTTTCAGTTTTTATAATATGAAAAACCAAAACCCGTTTTTTAATATTTTTAAAAAATTAATGTATATATATGTGTGTGTGTGTGTGTTGTTATTTTCATACTTATTTAACGGGAAAAAAAACACAAAAAAGTTTACCGTTGGAGATGGTAAAAATTTAGATTAGATGAAATATACCATTTGAAAAGGTTAAGATTAGAATTATTACATATTTAGTTATTTAGTTTTGATTTTTTTAAATGTAAGAACTTGATGATAATTATTTTGTTTTATTTTAATTAATTGGTGTTCGATCAATTAATTTATTAATTGTTAAACATATTTGCATTTTCAATGTTGGGCGTAAGAGAGAACAAAAAAACAAAAACAAAAAGTAAAAAAAACCGAAACCAACAAAAAAACCGAAAAACTGAAAACCAAAAAACCGAAAACTGAACGGTTTGTAATAAATAAAAACCGACTATGTCAGTTTCGGTTTTAGCCAAAAACCGAACCGTGAACACCCCTAATATATGTAATTAAAATTTTAGATTAGGTGTATATGTAATAAATGAAATTTAAAAGAGTATATATGTAATTGCCCCTAAATTAATTACATACATGCTGATAAAAGTTACATATGTGCAAGACTGCAAGTAAAAACCATTAATCATCGTCAAAACCCATTATCAAAGCAAACAATTTATATGTAAATTAAGCATGAGAAAAAGAACAATAAAAAAAGACAATCATATCATCTGATGACAAATGTGTTACACTATTAGTTACATATACAACAAATATAAAACAAGATTTATTTATCATCATACTCTCAAATATCCTCTTATTACATAACCTATGTAAAACTAAATGTTAACTACATAAAATCTTGTGTTACATATACGTAACTTTTAGTGTTAAAGTAAAAAAAAAAGAAAGACATCAAAATGAAAGATGGAGATGTAGAACTTCTACGTAAAACCAATGAATTTCTCGTATTAACATATACAATGTTCCAAATAAAACATTCTTCAAAAAAAAAAACAAATTAAATTAAATTAAATTAAAACTCTATTTTAAAAAAAATGATTACACATCAGATTACATCAATGTATACGATCAAAAGCCACAAAATCCCAAATTTAAAATTAGCAAAATTGATTCACAAATTGATATTAGATGAAAGAAAAACACAGACAAAATTAGAAGTTTAATTGCACAATTGATTCCCAAGCATTCAACTGCAATATGTAACGATGCACAATTAAAAGTTTAATTGCAAAGCATAATAGTGAAACAAACAGAACATACAACCATGGAAGGAGAAGACCACCGATCACATAAAGTCAACTGGTTTTGCTCCTTGGATCGACTTTATCCCCAATACAAACAAACAAACAAACTTGTACATTCCTACTTTTCAGTAGGGTATGGGGGAATGATGGACACAAACCTTACCTCTATTCCAATTGAGATATAGAGTCTATTCCAAAAGAGTCTCCGGCTCAAAGTTATCGTTTAAAGTTGATCATCTCGATACTTTTAACGTTATTTTTACAAAATAAGTAAAATAACGTTAAAATTAATGCAATTTTATTTTCGCCCATAAAGGGCCCACACATATACATTATATGTGCGCATCACAATTAGGACGTAAAGTTCATCTCCAAAACATAAACGATAAAACTCTCTCAATTTCACATCATGATCTCTGATTGCCCTAATCAACCTCACGTTATACACAACCCTAAGTCCTTAATGATTTTGGTGGTTTCAATTAGGAATTTAGGATATAAATCATGATTTTCTCAAAAAAAAATTAGGCCTTCACTTTTAATCTTAAAAATAAATATGTTGATTCAAATTAAATCATATTAAAATTTTCAAACCACATTTTTATCAACTTTAATGTGAACCATATGATACACATGTATTAGGCATTTTTTGGTAAAATGAATGATGTATTTTTAAAACAAAAATTTTTATTACAATTTTTTTTTTTAAAAAAGAATACTTATCTAAAATTTCATAATTTCTAAATATTTAATAACTAATCATTTAGTGTTTTTTTTTTATTTAATCTGGTGTATACGGGCGACCCTAGGAGGGGTAAACCTGAAGCTTAGCATCCGTTTAGAGCCCATTTTATTAAAAGCCACTAAAAGTTTAAAATTCCTTTATATATATGTGTGTAATTATTTGTATTTATAAATAAAAAACCAAAAAATACAAATTTATATGGTTTGATCATCTCATAACACGAAAAGATTGAAGTTGGATAAAACAATAGATAAAGTTCAATACAAGCAACTCAAGAAAGAAATAGATTATTGGAGTTTGAAAAAAGACCAGATATTGATGTAAATAAACTTTATACGGAGTTTAAGTTATTTGATGTAAATAAATCTACCAATTCATATTTCAAAACGACGATTGCTGCGGTATCATCTTTGCTAACATCGGAGGTTGTTGGAATTAGATGTTTAGATTTGTGTTTGTCTGAGAAGAATGCCAATCGGTTAACGTACGTTGATAAAAGGCGATCGATACGGTTTATGTTTCGTTCCTCCTGAATAAGCCAGAATCCCCATGCCATTACTCGGAAGATCGATATGGTTGATCTGATCTTGCGGTAATTATCAGCTTAATCCCATAACGTTGTTTTCATTATATCTTACTATCTTAATAAACAAAAATATTGTTTGGCACTTGTCAAAATTTTAGGCCAATAGTCACTTGACAACTTCATACAATCTTTTTAATTCTCACTCTTGTAAAATAAGTATATTAACTCTCATATTCAATACTTATAATATTAATGATATTATTGACCTTTTTAATGTTAAAAAGTTTTATAATCAATTAAAAATAATATTTTAACAAAAAAAACACTTTAAAAAAAATTCTAAGATATGAATTTTTTTTCTAAAAATCAATATTTTTTAGAAATTAAATTCTTTTAAGTCGGTATTTATTAGAATTTTTTTCTAAAAATCAGGTATTCTGAAAAAAATTTAAAAAAATAAAATAGACCTTAATACATAGATTTTAAAGAATAGTTTTTTATAAACAAATGACATTTTTAGTATTAAATTTTTAAAAATTAATTTCTTTTAAAAATAAAGTTTTTTATCATTGTTTTATTACTTAAAGTACTTATCAATATGCATTTTAAACATTTTATATTAAAACATTGTTTTATAATTTATAATTTTTTATTACTAAGTATTTAATATTTTAGGATTAGGTTCAAGTAGAAAGGGTGAGATTGGTGAAAAGGGTGAGATGGATTGTGAAGTTGACAAGTGACATTTCTCTAATTTTATAAAAAGGGTATTTTGGTCATTGTGTTTAAAGCTTAAAATCATTGTGTTTAATGCTTCAGCTCATTGTGTTTAATGATTCAGGTCATTGTGTTTAATTTTTTATATCATATTTTAGTATTTTGTTATTGTTTTTATGCATTAAATAAATTGTTCTTATTTATTTTTTATGTTTTATGTATTAAAAGTACATAATTGTGTTATGTCATCATTATGTTTTTAAAACTCATCATTTTTAAAAAACATAAATTGTCTTTATTTTTTGAAAAATACATTTTGGTCATTGTGTAATATATTCATCATTGTGTTTTATCTTCAGAACATTGTGTAATATACTCATCATTGTGTATTACATTCAGGTCATTGTGTAATATATTCATCATTGTGTTTTATCTTCAGAACATTATGTAATATACTCATCATTGTGTCTTACGTTCGGGTCATTGTGTAATATATTCATCATTGTATTTTAACTTCAGATTGTGTAATATACGCATCATTGTGAACATTCAGGTCATTGTGTAATATACTCATTATTTTGTTTTACGATCAGGTCATTGTGTAATATATGCATCATTATCTTTTACGTTCAGGTCATTGTGTAATATACTTATCATTATGTTTTACGTTCAGGTCATTGTGTTATGTTTTTGACAATTTGATTATATCTTATCATTGTTTTTTATGTATTAGATGAATTTGTTGTTGTTTTATCATTATGATTTATATATAAAAAGTACGTGATTGTGTGGTTTCTCATTATTATTTTTAAAGCTCATCATTTTATAAAAATAATAGTAAGACACAATGACAAACAAAAAGAAACAATCACAAACAAAAAGACACAATAATAGACAAAAAGACACAGTGACGCATTACATATATCAAAGGTGAAGGAAAACGTAATTTTTTTTATTTTTTTATATAACAATACTATACTCGTTTTAAAGATAAAAAAATGCTCGTTTTTTTGGTGTAGTTTTTTTAAAAAAATAATATCGTATATAAAAGTTATGCCCGTTCAAAAAAATAGGGGGAACATGATAAAAAGTAAACAAAAGTGTCTATGACTAAAATACCCTTCCACTAACTTTTTTAATACAACTTTGATCTTAACCATTAAATTGTAGATCTAAGGCCTATAATCCTTCTCACACTTCTCACCAATTTAACATTTTTTACTATAACCTCACCCTAATATTTTATATTAAATTCGTGTGACAGACGGGTATATTCTAGTATATATATATATATACATACTAGCATGGTACCCGCGCGATGCAGCGGGAAATGCAACATATAAGTTGGGTGATTTTAAAGATTTGTCTGGTTCCGTTTTGAGCCATAACCACAACAAAAACTTTCTTTTTTAATTTAGTATTTAACGAAAAATGACTTGAACTGTCACACCCCGAGCCGGCGGGAACGGATCGGGTTATCCCGTCGGACGGAAGCTTCCCGGGGCGTGATATCGTTGTGATAATCGAATGATCAGATTGTTTACATAGCACATGATAAATAAATGAGAAATGCTAACACGACTATAATGTAAAAATTACAAGATTAAATTACAATGTATCGTTCATAATTTAATCAAGTAAATCTATCCAAGATTAAATTACAATGTATCGTTCATAATTTACTGCACTAACCGATTTTCTTTCGGTTATGATCAGAATGCCGCCATGAAGACAACCACCTGCTATACTGCCACCACCACCACAAGATTTGGCACCACACTCATCCACCCCTTCACCTACTGCTTATCAGTTGGATCCTGCTACCGTGGCACTGGCCACCCTCTTGACTAGCCAACTGAGGGATGTGATCCCGGAAATGATGAACAGGATCAACACTAATAACAGCAACAATGTCGCCAACTCATCTGGAGAGGGCAGTGGAAACACCAGAAACCAACAGGACTATTCCTACAAGAACTTTGTAGGATGCAAGCCACCTGCATTCAGTGGCAATGAGGGAGCTGTTGGCTTGATCCAATGGATCGAGAAGATGGAAACAACCCTCGACATTAGTGGTTGCCCTGACCAACACAGGGTAAGATATGCGGCAGGCTCGTTCGACAAACGAGCGCTGACCTGGTGGAACCCACAAGTGCAGACCAGGGGACGAGATGAGGCACTGTCTATGTCTTGGGAGGAATTCAAGGTCTTGCTGAGGGGAGAGTTTTGCCCCAGAAACGAATTGAAGAAGGTTGAGACAGAGTTGCTCAATCATGTTGTGGTGGGGGCTAGACATATGGCCTACACCACAAGATTCCACGAGCTAGCGACATTGGCACCGGATATAGTGCCAACACTGGAGAAACGAATTGAACGGTACGTCGGTGGACTACCGGATTGTATTCAGGGACATGTGATTGCTGCTCACCCCACTACCCTAGAGATGGCTGTTACACTGTCAGCAACATTAACTGATGTAATGGTTGCCTCGGGGGCACTGAAGGAGGAAGCTGAAGTAACAAAGACTGAAACATCTCGGAAGCCGGATGAACATCCAGCTAAGAAACAGAAAATGCTCAAAAACTATGCTGGGACCACACCAGCCCTGAGAGCACCACAATCACCACCACTACAAGTCAAGAAGCCGTATGCTGGTGCGGCTCCTCAATGTAACAACTGTCAGTTTCATCATCATCTTGGAACCCCATGCAGGCAATGCACAGGGTGCGGGAAATTGGGACATTGGCTTGATCACTACAGGAACCCAATTCCCCATAATAGAAACAACCATGCAGCAAGGATGGCTGCTGTTACTGATCATAGATCTTGCTACACATGTGGCGAACCTGGACATCTCTCAAGGGACTGTCCCAAGAGAATCCCACCAAAGGCACCTGTAGCTAGAGGACGGGCCTTTCAAATTGGAGCGGCTGCGGCTCGCCAGGACACTGACACCAATACTGGTACTTTTTCATTCAAATCTTTGCAGTGTATATTTTGATACTAGCATAGATTATCATTAACCTCATTAGAGTTAGTTTATAACTTACTCGCATTGGGGCAACCCTAGAATACCTTTACACTACTTTTGTAGTAGGAGGTAAACAATTATTAATGACATGAACCCCCTGTTCACTTACATCTAGTGAACAAACACATACCATGGAATTCAAAGTGATGGACACGAGTGGTGTAAATACCGTCATCGGAACGGATGCTTGTCTCTGATAGGGATGAAGTCATCTAATCCGATAAAATATTTTGTATGTCATTATAGTGAACGGCAGAGATACATTCATAAATCTCGTTTCTCGAGAACGAAAACTCACGATTAGATCCGACAATGTTGTCCTACTAGACAATGTACGAATCCATTCTAACAAGGGGAGGAACGAGAGGTTTCTCCTGACAAGAATAGAACGCGATCATAAGAATCATAGCTAACATTATAGAGCATGAAGTTGTGTAACAACTCGAGATACCACCATGGGGGTGTACACAAACAGCTATGGATTAAAATGCCAAGCTACCAAACACTCTCAGTGAATCTAATGACTATTGGATCACTATAAACAGTCGGGTTATGTCTACTCATTTCATAAATAGACACAAAACTTAGGTTCAATGAGAACCACTAGCATACAAAGGGACATATGATATCAAAGCATCTCCACCTATGCAAAGAAAAAGTAGTACCCGACAATGACGCTTAAATTTCGGGACGAAATTTCTTTAACAAGGGGAGACTGTGACAACTAGTACCTGACCGGCCGGCAAGTCCGTACGGTACGCGTACTATAAACAGTAACTATGTGTATTTACATGTGCGTAAACAGTGTTTGTAATATCAGAAATCTAAATACAAGAAACCGTTGTACGTATTTTTGTGTAAACTTAAATACTGTAAGTACTACGTACATTTGAAACATTGGTTGTGTTATTTAAGTGAAAACTTAAGTACAGTTAACACAACAGATCATGAGAAACAACAGTATTCAAGTGAATGACAGAAACAAATCGGTTGCGATCTGATATCCATAGATGAAAGGAATCAGATGACCGACAATTCAATGTGAAAACTATGTGAAACAGGATGTTAGTTGAGTCAGACAGTGAGGAAATACAAGTTAAAAACAATAACACAGTGTCGTTTCAGAATAACGAACTGACAGTGTGTTTGCGTGGGTGACGATCCACACAAACATATCTGTGAGTTTAACATTCTGAAATGATGACTGGAAAGTAGAAAACAAAAGTCGGAAAGCAAAACCATCGTCGTGTTCGTTCAAATGACGATTCGAACGAATACGCGCGATGGTGACGCGATTCGACGAAACGAAAACGAAACACGACACGAAACGATAATAAATTTAACAAAATAAAATAAATAACATTTTTACAATTTTGAAACTCATCAAAATAATTAAATAACTTCTTTTTATTTATTACAATTAAATTACGCGTAATTTTCCGGATACGCGACGAAATCACGAACCGAGCAACCGAAATGAACCCGAACACCACACGGGGTATAAAAACCCTAAATGAGCTTCATTTCTTCATTTTACAAATTCCAACTCTCTCTCTAGCTGAATTTCCGGCTAACACTCCTCACCACCACAAACCACCTTCAAAACCCCATAACTTCTTCATCTCTCCACCAATTCGAGTGATTCTTGAACCCACGCGAAGCCCTTGACGAGCTCTACATGAAAGTACAACGGATCTAAAGCCAACTCCACTGAAACTCGAGGTATTAAGCTTGTAAGATCTGAAAAATTAAGGTTTTACTTGGGTTTTGTTCGACACACACTACTACCGGTTGACGTTGCCCTATCTTGAAACCCACGACCAGGAGGAAGCCATTTTCGCACAACCATGGCAGTGGGAGCGGGATACAGCGGTTAAGATTTGTGGTGATGGTGGTCGACTTACAGGTTCGCGAGCCAGTTGACTCACATGCGGAGCCAAACCCTAAGTGTTTGCAACCGAACCTGCATACACCGAACCCCACCACCAACGAACCTAGCAGCTGAAATCTCCTTCCCCGAACCTGCATATTACTCGCGAACCTTCCAGAGTCATGAACCTTCTTAGCCACCGAACCCTTCAGTAATAGCCGAACCATGTGCGAACCAAATTGGCGGCCGAAGCTTGCTCATCAGTCACGAACCATATGAGGGCTGTCGAACCATAGCATTAGCAGCGAACCATCCTCTCTTGGCCGAACCTTCAATTGAAACGAACCTCCATAGGTGACGAACCTGTGACCCGAAGCAATGCCGACGAACTTCCTTCCCAGTGGACCAATCCTTCGCGAATCCTGGTTATAAGCCACGAACTTGTATAAGGAAACTATGGCCGAACCCATTAAAAATGATAAGGTTGCTGGGCAAATCCTTTTCAGCCGAGCCCACCCTCTTGTGGCCTACACACTCAATCCACGCACACATCCTCGGCCCACTTTCATCTTGTTGTGAACCACTTGTTACAACCGGCCCAAACAGGCCCAACAGCCCACTTCTTTCAGCCCATGCACACTTGAGCCGGCCCATCTTTTTATTCGACAAAAAAGGGTTACCTTTGGTCCATTTGTTCAGCCCATTATCGGCCCAACTTCTTGGACAGCCCAATGACACTTGAATCGGCCAACATAAATTACATTGGGCCCAAGACTTAAAATACAATCGGCCACCTTGGTTAAACGGCCCATACATATGCCCACGGCCCACATTGCAATCGGCCCAATCGCACACACTTATGGACCATATTCAACTCCATTTGGCCCATTACAAATATAGGGTCCATTGACTTAGATGCGGCCCAACACTTAACCCACAAGGTTTAAATGGTTAATCACACAAAAGAAACAAATGGAGTAATGATGAGACAAAGTTTATGACACTTAAGATACAAGCCTAAGATTACTTAGAACTTTCTTGTCATTATAATGAATTAAATGACAACTTAAAATCAATAATTAAATAAGATAACTTAGACCTAGTGGGATAAGTGTTAGAAGGTTTACACTAACTAAATGAGGCCAAATGGAGATTGAGATCAAGAGATGACCAACAAAGTTAGAGATAACACTTACACGTGCACAAATCAAAATGATTTATACTTAAGAGTCAAATACAACGTGAAATCAATACAGGATCGTGAAATCAACATCAAGAATAATCAAGAGCGCGTGTCTTCATTCTTTTAAGCTAAGTCAACCCTCCTACTACCAGGTGAGTTCATATGCCCCCTTTTTCTTAATCTTTACTGATTTCAAAACTCGGGGCTGAGAAACATGCAAAGCTTTTATTTATTTAAAAGTTTCTATTAACATATCGCTTATATCATGATTTAGATAATAATTGTTTATCTTTATTATCGTTTATCACTACATGCTTGCTTGTTTGATATTATCATACTTGAGACAATTAGGAAGACACATGCCATTATAGCTTCCTGACACATGTATGCACTAGAATAATATAAGTTGTTAAGAATATATCTGGCAACTGTTATTGTTCTTACACGACAGAACAACGGGGAAAACCAAGGGATAACATGCCAATAACAATTACAAATAACCAGAATGAGAATCATGATAATGTAACTTCATGATAACAAGATCATCCACACATTACTAACATAGTGTATAAGACAAGTTCTTATAACAATCCGTTCAAGTTAGTAAGAACACTCAACATTGAGATAACAGTTGAGACTATTACTTGTGATATCAAGGATGACATCAGGAAAACCTAATTCCAAGATGTCATTCCCCACACATGCTAACATGATATTATAAGACTTGATCTTATAACACCATGTTTGTACTATAGTGAAACCTATGAAACTATACCGGTAATACCTATGAGACTAAAAGGTGACAGTCTTAGGGTTAGGTTAGATCCGATTTGTGTGAGACCATGAAATTGTGACTACGTGATTAGGAGGTGATATCTATATGAATTTATGCAATATGAGTCTATATGTGTCGATGTGATGAGACTATATGAGACTATGTGATGAGACTATATGAAACTATGTGATGAGACTATGTGATGAGACTATATGAGACTATGTAATGAGACTATGTGATGAGACTATATGAGACTATATGAGACTAAATGAGACTATATGAGACTATGTGATGTGATGAGACTATGTGATGAGAATATATGAGACTATATGAGACTAGGGAATGAGACTATATGTGACTATATGAGACTATATGAAACTATATGAGACTATATGAGACTAGGGAATGAGACTATATGAAACTATTCGATGGAACTATATGAGACTATGTGATTAGACTATATGGGAATATGTAATAAGATCATATGAGACTACACGATGAGACTAGGTGAAATCTATGGGTGAAATGAAATGGATATCCATCGTTGTATTACAGGTAGTGTTGAGTTCAGTTGAGCATGTGGTGGGATGGCGTCTGGGCTTGACCCTTTCGTATGCCCTATATATAAGCATGCTTGGCTGGATGAGACTTTATCTGTAAATATAACCATGGAGAGGACATTGTGTGAAACATGGGATTCAATTACCAATACAACTTGTGTGAAACATTGTGAACAAGATTGACATAAATTCAATGGTTTTCAGTTACTAAACTTATGAACTCACCAACCTAGTGTTGACTTTGTTTAAATGCATGTTTTCTCAGGTGATGGACAGGTCTAGTTAACCAGCATCAGTGATTAAGCTAGAGGACTTTTAGAAGACCTAGCTTACTTTTGGATGCATATATTTTGATGACATTGTGAACCTCTTTTGCATATCTTGTACAGCTACAAGATAGAAACTACACGATTCTTTTGGAGTAGATTTACTTAGTTAAATTATGAACACGTACTGTGTAATTTAACTTTGTAATTCTATATTATATGTCATGTTAGCATTTCTCATTATATATCATGTGCCATGCAAACAATCTGATCATTTCGATTATCATTCAAGATATCGCGCCCCGGGAACCTTCCGCCCGACGGGAAAACCCGATCCGTTCCCGCCGGCCCGGGGTGTGACGTTATCTCATGTATAGAATAATATAATAATAAAGATTTAGTTATCAAACCGAAGTATTGATAACTCTTTTTATGCGTTAAGGATATTAGATTTATCAAATCTGATCCTTGTATTATTCTGTTACTTGTGGGGTTAACTGTTAGTCACTTTTAAATATTAAGAGTGTTAGTTAACCAATTGTAATTTGTTCTCAATTTGTAATGCATAGAGCCTAAAAGGAATCCATTGAAATCCTCACGTAATCAGATTTCAATGCATCCGATTTACCTCTACCACTTTGTGTATCCATAGACCTCATCGAAACAGTTGCTAATAATATGACATGAGAATATAATTTACTCAGTCTACTAGACAACAAGAAACGATGGATTAATTACTTATCACTGCAGATTAATATCACCGTGTGTCGCTTTCCAGAACCTGACTTGAAGTCGCCCTGTCACCGGTCATACGTTACCGGCCAATGAATCAATACGATCAACATACTAGCACTACAAGCTAGAGGTTTGTCAAACCTATGGTACCACTATGCTATCGTCGGTTTAGTCACGTCAAACTAACTGGTCAGCGAATTATAGGGACTTACATGATCAACTTGTATAAATGGCACATGATTGAAGTGATATAATACAACTGGTCAATAGTAACTAATTGTAATTGTGTTCATCCGTGTTATTGTCCTCAATGTCATATGTTCTCCGTGTTATTAACAAAGTTAAATAAGAACTTGTCTTATTACATTATGTTAATTACTGGGTGGATGATGTTGTTATCATGAAGTTACATTATCATGATTATCATTCTTTGTTCCATGTTCTCCTGTAATATGTGTTGAGTTGTAAAGCTAAGTGTTAAAAGGACTGGTCTTATTACACTTACTTAACTCTTGTGTCGAATGTTAGTACAAAGATATATAGTATCTTTATAACATTCATATGTTTGCCTGTGATTCTTCCAATGTTTGTTTATGTAAGAATAACTAAGTGTTATAAGATAAAATCTTACAACTATGTTATTCTAATGTTTTGATGAACTAATAAGATATATTATCTTGTTCATCTAATTATTCCTGTCATATCATGATCATACAAGCATGCATACAAAGATAAGCGATAATAAGCAATTAGTATTATCTAACATCAATGCAATAGCAATATGTTAAGCAAAACTTTTAAATAAATAAAAGTAAGCATGTTTCTCAGCCCCGAGAGTTTAAAATCAGTTAAGATTAAAGTAAAAGGGGCATATGAACTCACCTTGTAGATGAAGTGGTTGACTTAGCTTAAACGAAGAATGCACGCGCTCTTGTTTGTACTTGTTGTGTATTCACGATCCTGTATTGATTTCACGTTGTCTTTAACTTATAAGCATAAGCCGTATAGGTTTGTGCGCGTGTATGTGTTAATCTTAACTTGGTTCTCACCAATTGGTGTGGATCCTCATTCGGCCCATTCAAATTGTAGTAGTATTTATTTTCACTTAAACAATTTGGCTTGAATTTAGTGTGTGATTGTTAGTTATGGTTAAAGACTTGATTTTTTTATAGTAATTTAATGATCTAATTGTCATCAATTTTCTTAACACCATAACCATCACCCTTGTAATGAAACGTGATTACCCATGATTGTCATTCTTAACCATTAATTCATGACTCGGGTTACATTTAAAACCATTGGGCCGAATGTCATCCTTGTGAGTCTCATGTCTTAACCGTGGGCCGAAATGTTAAAGGCGTGGGCCGATTATGGGTCTTGGGCCGAGTAGATACACATGGGCCGAAGGTGGAGCCGATTTAGGGCCGAGTAATTGAAACAACCCAAGTGTAATAACCGTTGTGTTTGGACTGGATACGTTGTGGGCTGGGTAATCACATGGGCCGATCTTAGATATGTTTTGGGCCGAAGATGTAATGAGATTTGGGCCAGAGTTGGGCTAGTCAATTGGCCAATTAAACATGATGGGATCCACGCTCATACATGGGCCGGCCGTGTGTTTGGGCTGCTAGCAAGTCTCGACCGAAGAAAAAGGATAGTAGGTCGACCATAATTCCAGCGAACCTATGGGTTTAAGGTTCGTTCGACTGAAGGTATGTTCAGGGTTCGGCTGTAAGGGTCTAAGGTTCGGCTAGAAGGCTCGGCAGTAGTATAAGTCATGATGGTTCATGGGTTGTAAGTGACCAGCCGAAGGTTCGCCCATTTTGTCGATGGTTCGGCTAGACCTAGGTAGGTTCGGCTGCATGTTGAGGTTCGTACCCTTGAGGTTCGTTGCTGAGGAAAAGAAAAAAGTTCGCACGCTTGCAAAGGGTTCGGCCAGGGTTTGGTGACATCACAAGGTTCGGCAACAGCCCTATGTGGCTGATGATGGGAGGTTCGCTGGTTGAATGGTTCGCCACTTTTCCACGAACCCAAGGTTCGGCAGGTGGGTGGTTTAGTCACAAAGGTTCGTGAGCTTGCACACTTGGGTTCGCTGGACCTGAAACAAGGTTCGGCCAAGTAGAAGTCGACTCCAACAGGTTCGGTTGTATTTACTTACTGTCGGACTCAACTAAACATCCTGTTTTCACATTGTTTTCACATTGAATTGTCGGCCATCTGATTCCTGTCATCTATGGATATCAGATCGCAACCGATTTGTTCTTGTTATTTGTTTGAACACTGTTGTTTCTCATGATTTGTTGTGCTAACTGTACTTAGGTTTTCACTTAAATACACGCAACTAATGTTTCAAATGTATGTTGTACTACAGTATCTAAGTTTACACAAAAATACGTACAATTGTTTCTTATATTTTGAATTCTGTTAATACAAGTACTGTTCACAATCATGTATTTACACATAGTTACTGTTGAAAGTACACACACCGTACGGACTTGCCGGCCGGTCAGGTACTAGTTGTCACATAAACTCCAAACATAAAAAGTCAAATGGACCAAAAATGCCAAGAATTGATTCAATTGTTTTCAGGGGTTTTTTCTTTTATAATAACTCTATCTCCCTTAAAATCTTAAAGACTATCAATGTGGGACAAAGTGAAAAGAGAAACAAAACATTAGGTTAGATTTAAAAATTGTACAATGTGTTTTAAGAGTTGTAAAACTCTTAATTTTAAGAGATTTAGTTAAATTACTAATTTGTCCTTCAAATATGTATTATATAGTAGTATAGATATAAACATATAATTTATTCTATGAATTGAATTAATGAAATAACATAATAATCATGAAACCGCAAACCACTTCTTCTCCTCCAATTCTCAGATTCATTCATTCATATAACCTCTGCAACCATAATCAACCCTACGAATTCGTATTTCAAAATGATGATGATGATGATGATTGTTGTTGTGGTATCATCGTTGTTAACGGCAGAGGTTGCCGGAATTAGATTTGTGATCGACAGAGAAGAATGTCTGTCGGTGAATGTTGGATACGAAGGCGATACGGTTTATGTTTCGTTTGTCGTAATTAAGGCTGAATCCCCATGGCATTTCTCTGAAGATGGGATTGATCTTGCTGTAATCATCATCTTAATCCCATCCCTTATTTATTTATTTATTTATTTATTTAATATATATACTTATTATTTATTCTATTTCTTTTATTAATTTTGTCTCTTTATTATTTCTCATTTGGGCATATTCAAATCTAAAATCTTCAAATTCTGATATGATTTTAGCTAAAGTTTGAAATTCATAGCTTGCAAAACTCCCCGAGTATTCGAAAATTATTTCCTGCCTAGGCCAAATACTTGAAAGTACTTGCAAACTAAATTGAGTACCCACTACTTTCTAGTCGACAGCCGTCTAACGACTTTTGCAACCATGATTTCAATTAACTCATAAAAAATTAAATTAAAATACCCTGAAAATGAATTCAATGAAAATCAACACAACTTTAAATGTGTTTTAGTGTTAGCCAATCTTGTTTAATTAAATAGTCAAGGGGCTATAATTGTAATTGAGTCTTTTTTTTTGTTTTCTGTAGAATAAAATAGCTTAAATATTATTCATAAGGGATAAGGATAATATTTAAGGTTTTTTTAAGTTCTATGTAGTTGGATAAAGACTGTTTTTTCCTTTAAATAGGTTGTTTTGATGGGATGTAAACAACCAGAATAGTTGATTCATTAATTGGAGAAGGAATTCCGATTACTTGTTTTTGTTTTCTGATTTAATTGATAACTTGAATCTGATACCAACACTTCAGTTAGCACTTAGAAGAGGTTTTCAACTATAAGTTGTAAGTGCTATATATAACTTTTATTTATTTATTTATTTATTCTAATTTGTTCTTTTTATTTTATGACAATGTGTATAAGTAAATCAAAACGACCGAAACAACTTATTATTTAACCCGTCTAGGGGCCGAATGACAGTGTCAACCCGACAAAAAGTGCCATGTGTCTAATTGTATTATAAAACATCTAAAATCGCACAAGTTTTGACAACTCATGTGTAACATGTACCAGATAAAAGGCCCGTATGGAGAACAAGTATACGACATGTACGATAAAACTAGCGAAAAGTACGAATTCATGGCTCATAAAAAGGGTTTGTATCATTTTTGCTTCACAAACAAGTCTCCATACCACGAAACCGTTGATTTTGATGTTCAAATCGGTCATTTTGCATATCACGATCAACACGCGAAGGACGGTATGTATGTCATCATTTTGCTCGATTGCGATTATCGTTTCGTGGGCGCATTTCATGATCAAAGTTTTCGTTTACGCAGAGCATTTCAAGCCGTTGTTTGATCAAATAGCAAAATTGGAGGAAGCTCTTTACAACATTCAGTTTGAGCAGCATTGGTTACAGGCTGAGAATGATCGTCAGGCAGTTGGTAACATATTCTTCCTTATAAGGTGTAAACGAGCTGAGCAAAGTCAAGCAGCATCTATCCTAGGCTTGAGCTCGGCTCGCTTAGCTAGATAGAGCTCGAGCTCAAGTTTGTTTAAAAATTTTCAATCTTGAGTTTAAAGTATTTCTTTATTTATTAGTTATATATATTTATTTTCTTTTCGAGTAAATTACGGTTTTGACCCCTGTGGTTTAAGTATTTTAACTATTTTAACCCATAAAAAAATCTTCTATTAATGCAGCCCATATGGTTTAAACTTTAAACAACTAACGGTTTTGGCCCCCAAATTTAACTATTTTAACGGTTCTGGCCACCAAGCCTTACTATGGTTGGGGGCCAAAAACGTTAGTTCTTTAAAACACATGAGCTGCATTGATAAAAGATTCTATTTTAGGTTGAAATAGTTAAAACAATTAAACAACAGAGGCTAAAACCGTAATTTACTCTTTCTTTTATGAGAAAAATGTTCACCTAAAAATCAATTTTGCTTAAAAAGACTAAAATTAATTTTTAAAACTAGAAAACCGACGTAAACAAACTCTGATTGAACTCATTTTTGCATCATTTAGTTTAAAGTTTTTTGGTAATTATTTAACCCTTTCTATATTTTCTAAATTTTTTTTTTTAATTTTGGTGGTGTGTAGTAAATGAGAAAATGGGTAAGAGAGCAATCCACAAAGCACTGATTGAATCAGTGGCATTGATCGGGGCTAGTGTTCTTCAGGTTTATCTTTTGCAACGGCTTTTTGAGCGAAAGCTTAGGATTTCAAGAGTGTAACATTTTCCACTGGCTATATAGCATTTATTTATTTTTTTATGACGGTGGGAACTCACTTACGTGGTAAACCCCGGAGTCCCCTCAATACTCAACTAACCAGGAGGAATAGGTAAAGCACAACCGCAGACAATTGGGTCGGTGATCTCAAAGGAAAATTATCCTAAGCAGGAATTGAACTGTAGTTATATTATCAATTTTTTTTTATCCGAGTTACGAGGTTGAATATTTGGCTTTTGAGTCCTTACATTTTAACGGTCATGCTGCTATATTTTGATGTAAAATCAAATGAGTTATCATTTTTAGTCGTATTTGTGGCCAAGTTGTAACACCTTCGAGATGTACAAGAGGTCTTGTGTCTTGGCAAGCTAGTTTGGTTACACTAGAAAGTTGAGTATCGATCATATTATTTGATTACAACCCAATTAGGCTTGGTCTTGGGCAAAGTTAATGGGCTTTAAAGGACTGATTTCACTAGCTTTATAAAATTAACTATAGAATTAAACTTAATTTTATAGAGCAATATTACATTTTTCTCAATTCTCTATATTAAAATATATAGTCTATATTTTAATTATCTAACATTAATAAAAGAGTAAATTACCAAGATGGTCCTTGTGGTTTGCTAAGATTTCACTCTTGGTCACTAGGTTTCATAAATTACTCATATGGTCCTAAACTTTACACATTTGTAATACATATAGTCCTTAAGTTAACAAATTGCCCTCACATAATTGACCAAATTACCCTCACATAAGGACAATATGTGTTACAAATGTTTAAATTTTAGGACCATATGAGTATTTTATGAAACTTGGGGACCAAGAGTGAAATACTAGCAAACCATAGGGACCATATCGGTAATTTACTCTCAATTAAAATGTTACACCTTTGAGTTGAATAATTGAGTTTTGGGTTTTTTCATGTTAAGTTATTTGGGTTTTTATTGTATGAGTCATATATGTTTATCAACCCTAATAAGAATTGGGTTAAGGTTTTCGGGTCAATAAGTTTGGCTTTTTATTTCTTATATGATTTTTTTTATTATAAAGATATAAGTTAGTATTGTTTTCAAACCTATAAACAAATGTTTCTTATTCGTTTGTAAACACGAAAAATGAAGAGAAACCTTTATTTATAGGATTGAGAATAATACATATAATAATAACCTATGTCTCTATAGTTAGATGCAGAACAAAAACCAATGACCAACAACCAAAAACATAAAAGACCAAATTTTTTGATATGTTGTAGTAAATAGAGGGACCTAAAATGTAATATAGTCAAAGTGGTGGGTTTATTTGTACTTTGGTAGTTAGGATTGTTAAGCTGTTAAATACCTAACTAAATGAAATTAACACCCACGATTTGAAATCCAAGATTTTTTCTCTGTTCCTTTCATTCTTTTTTTTTTTTTTATCACTTTTTACATATAATAAGCAAATTTTCTTTCTTTCTTTTTTATTTTTCCCTGAAGTGTGTTGGTAATAACTTTAATTGTCTATCGAGTGTATTATTGGTGATGATTTCGTCATTGCATACATTTTTTAAAAAAAAAATCTCTGTATGTACAGTCAATTGTTTCTAGTGATCATGGATCATTATTGATGTCTTTTGCCTTTTTAAAATATATCTACTTATACTAATAAATAGAGGTATTAATTGCTACATGACATGTTTTTATATCTTTTCAACTTTTAGTTCCCTCTTCTCTCTCCTATTAAATATCTAATATTAAATATACTTGTAATACATTTTTAAATCTTATAAAATTTTCAAAAACAATTATTTGAAACACAATTTTTAAAGAAAAACAAACTATAAAAAAAGTTAGTGTTTAAAGAAATAGTATTATTATTTTAATACTTAAATATTAAATCTTACGAAATTGTAATCGCATTTTATATTAAAAATCATCTTATTTTTTTCTAAATTTTCATTGATAATTATTCGTTATATTTTATTTGTGTAATTTGTGTAATACACGGGATACTAACCTAGTTAATGATATGTTTAAGCTCTAACTTTTCTCCTTCCACTATGAATGGTAAAAAGATATTCCGATTTGACGAGACCAAATCTATGTATAATGTCCTGCTAATAATTTATAATTTTCCCATCCAAAACAATTAGATAGGGTTGGGGTCTTTTGATCATGTGAGATGAATTTTCTTGTATCTTGTAATCAGTAAATGCTAGAAAAACTTATGTCTGTGTTTGTAACAAGACTACACAATTATGTCTGTATCAGGGTTATATAGCTAATTAAAATCCTTTTTTGGTTGGCCTAGATGTGTATTCAGTTGCATATGGTAAGTATGAAAAACATTTACATTACAATTGGTGGGAAAATTATCAAATATGTGTAGCAATGTTTCCTAATGTAACTTTTTTTTTTTTCTCAAAGATGTTTCAGGAGGGATTTGTGTTGTTTTTGAGTCTGAATTCTATATGTTATTATGGTAGTTAGAATGTTCTAGAATGAATGTAGGAGTCAAGGGTAAAGTTCAATCAAATTTTAAGGGAACAATGTATGTAATAAGTGATGTAGAACATGTTCCAGATTTAAAGACTAATTTACTTAGCATTGGTAGCCTGGTAGCTCCAAGAAAAGTGATTGTTGTTCTTGATCTAATATGTTTTTTTTTTTTTTTTTGGCAAAAATTTTCATCCTTAAAGGGGCTTACTGTTCCAAAGTGCAAACAAACAACCAACCAACCAAACAAACAAACTTGTCCGGCATATTCCCACTCTGAAGTAAGGTATGGGGGAAAATTGAGACAAATCTTACCCCTATCCCAATTGGAAGAGAGAGGCTGCTCTGAAGGAGTCTACTGTTTCAAAGTGCAATAAGTTCAAATCACATGTTTCCTCTTTTTGATCAACTTAAGGAAACACATGATAAGAACTCAGAAAGGTGCATCCATTCCAACGAAGACGATAAAGGGTGGAGACCCTTCAAACGAAACAGACGGTTCGAGGCATGCCTCACTTTATCGTTAATAATACTACATGAGTGGTGACTGTCTTGTGGGAAAACAAACTAGGAAGGCCATACCAAAGCTAGCACATGGAGAGCAGAACAAATTTTGGAGCTACTCCACACAGAGGTCAATGATCCCCTCAACCCAGTGTCACAAGGCCAAAAGAGGTATATCTTCGGTTTTATTGATGATTTTAGAAGAAAAGGGTTGGATATATCTTGTAGCTGAAAAATCAGAGGCTTTTGACAGCTTTAAGCTTATTTATAAATGAGGTTGAAACTAAAACAGGTAAAACATTAAGTGTTTCGAGACTAATCGGGGATGGGAGTTTACATCCGAAGAGTATGGAATTAAGAGGCAACTAATAACCACATACACACCACAGCAGAATAGTGTGGCGAAATGAAATAATAGAACCTTTATGAACATGATGGTGACATTTTAGCAGCAAAAGAAAATGTCCAACGAATTGTGGGTCGAAGTTTCGGTATGGACTTATAATATTTTAAATAGATGTTCAACTAAAGCTCTCAATAATTTAACTCTAGGAGATCTAGAGTGTGGTTAAACCAACAGTGGAGCACTTAAGAGTTTGGAGTTGTCTTGCACATGTATATATAGCAAAAGAAAAAAGGATCAAGCTGTTTGATGCTAAAGTGTTGTTTGTGTATTGAGTACTATTGACATGTGTAAGTGAAGAGTTCAAAGCCTGCAGATTTCTTAACTCTGACCATGAATATAACAATTACTAAGGATGCAGTTTTCAAGGAAGAAAAAACTTGAAACCAGTCAACAAATGGAAATGAAAAGGAAGTAGGTTTGATATGGAGTGATGGTAAGCTGTCTTTTGATGAAAGCAATGATGAAGATTCAATTGCAGATAGTGATATTGCTGAAATTGAGCAGGAACAAACCAAGCCTGTAAATATTACAAATGTTGCTGAGACTAGTAATATAAGAGGTCGTACGATAGTACGATACGATGAGTACCAGGCTACTTAAAAGACTATGCACCAAAGGGGCTTTGCCCTAGGATACTCCATGACTTTCCAAATGAAAGGTCATGAGTCCAAAACCTTCCCAAGGCATATTGGTCTGAGGGGGGTCAACCGGTCAAGGGGTTTTACAAATGGTTTCCTCCTAGGATGGGTTACCCTGGGTTTAGGTGTTGCCACATGATTCAGGTTCCGAGTCTTCGGCCTCCGTGATATCCTGAGTTCAAGGTATTGCTGGTCGAAAAAAACAAAACTTAAAAGACTTTGCCACCAGAAATGATTTTTCAGATAAAGATGAGGTGGATACTATGGAGGTAAGCCATTTCAATCCATTATCTTATGAAGAAGCAATACAAAGTAACATGTGGAAGACTGCAATGAAATGTAGATACAAGCGATTGGATCAACCTGGAGTCTTGTTGATTTGCTGAAGGAAATTAAGTGCATTGATGTAAAATGTGTTTGCAAAAGAAAGTTAAATGAAGGTGGGGAAGTCGAAAAATACAAAAATCATTTGGTGGCAAAAGGATACGGGCAATAATTTAAATAACTTAAACAGGATTAGGATGATTTATTGATTTTAACAATGAAAGAAAACAGAACAATAATTTAAATAATTTCGACTACGAATGCAGATGCACCTCCTCCACCATTGCATACACCAGCAGCTCCATATTTGCCCCCTTTCTGCTTCAAAACCTGCAACCATCACATCTTCCATTTAACGACCACATTATACATGTTCTATCTCCTAATTTAAAACAAAATATACAACTGCTTTATCTTTTGGTGTGGATTTTCATACTTAACAAAATATAAAGCCTAAAGTAATAAATGATTCATTAATTGGGAGTTTGAAATGAAAAATAAAAGAATTGAAATATAGTCTCCAACCACTGATCCAACCCTTAACAGGCTAGTTCAAATGGAGGTGGTTTAAAAGTATTCAACCAGACCGTTTATGTAGCTGGTAACTGGTTCCAGTCTGACTAGCCGGTCCGGTTTTGAAAAACAGTGAACACAGGTACCCAACGTCACCTTCTTCTTGTTTTGACCACTCAATGGAGACGGGTAGAGTAAATGAAGCATATTTAAATGGAAAATCTATTATGACCTGAGTTGAATGCTTTTGTTACGCGTATTATAAAGTAAGACTTACGCCCAAAAGAGTGACCAAGATACGCGCACCACTGCAACCCAGAGGATGTCCTAATGACACACCACCACCATGTACATTAAGCTTTGCCTGTAGAGTAGACCCACAAAAAGTATCAGTAAGCATGGTATAACATATTTTTCGCGTGTGTGTGTTAGCGATTGAGAGAGAGAGAGAGAGAGAGAGAGGGGGGGGGGGTGTTTAGAGTTGAGAACTCACAGAATCCAATCCAAGAAGTTTCTGGTTTGCAAGAGCCACAACCTGCATTGATTAATCAACCACACAAAAGTATCATATTTACATGAATGACACATGATAAAATCTGTATAACAAGTTTCACCAAATATATACTTACAGCAAATGCTTCATTAATTTCATAAAAATCAATTTGAGAAGCATCCAGTCCAGCTCTAGAAATAGCCTTAGGTATGGCAAGGGCTGGGGTAGTTGTAAATAACTCGGGTGCCTGCAAGATTTCATCGATCGGATTTAAATATTTGATTATCAATACTCTTATTTAAATTTTTATTTCATTTCATTTACATGTATTGTTTAATAATTACCTGTTCAGCATCAGCATACCCAGAAACCTTTGCAATCACATTCAACCCAAGCTTAAGTGCCATTTCCCCACTAACCAAAACAAGTGCAGCAGCACCATCACTGTAGAAAATGCAATTAAATAACTTTAATTATTTTTAATTCATAATATCCACTTTAATTCAAAGATTGAGAAAAAAATGCTTACTTTATCCCAGAGGAGTTGCCAGCAGTAACACTGCCACCATTCTCCTTGAAAGCTGGACGCAGTTTTCTTAACTTTGCAGCATCAAACTGCAAAATAATTAAAAGATTTGAGTAAACTTGGCTTTGAGTTGTGTACTTTAGCATACGTGGCATTGTTATGACAGTTCACCTTTGCCAAGTCATCATCTTTGTCAACAATTGTTGATGGTTTTCCTCTTGGGCCAGGAACTTCAACCTTTATAATTCAAGTTAGTGTTGGCAAAAAGGTCAGGTGATTTATTTGCTATCTAGTAGAACTAGGAATCTTACAGGAGCAATTTCCCATGCAAACGCACCACTGTCTCGGGCAGCAATGCCACGTTCAAAGCTCTGAATCGCATAGTCATCCTGTATGTGTACTTCAGAGTTCAGATATGTAACTTGCCTCTTCTTTATATTCATATATATCAAAATGAGTATTATAATAACGACAGGCTGCAAATTAAATACATTTGATGTACCTGTTGTTCTCTTGTAATTCCATGTGTATCGGCACATATTTCAGCACAATTTCCCATCTTGTAATCATTGAACACATCCCATAATCCGTCTTTTAGGATTCCATCAACAAGAGTATCATGTCCAAATTTAGATCCCTTCCTGCAGTTATACACAGACAGTTCAAGAAGTTTATAAAAAAATTACCACATTAAAATCTTAACACCCTTGGTACCTACCAAATCCCACTATTGCAAGTACCCTCACACATTTAAAGCTTAATTTAGTATTACAGAAATAGAAGGATGAAAAGATATTAACCTTGCTTCTGCAATATATTTGGGGACATTAGACATGCTTTCCATACCACCAGCCACAACTATATCATTTTGTCCCAATTGGATACTCTGTGCTGCTAACATGGTTGCTAAAATACCAAGAAAAATATGTTGCATTGTTATGCAGGTGATGGGGGTTTTCTACCTTAATTTTGAAATGAAATTTCAGAAATTTATGACACCCTTTTAAAGAAAGTTGGCGAACCTTTCATCCCTGATGCACAGACTTTGTTAACAGATGTAGATACCACTGTATTAGGGATTCCTGCGCCTAACGCTGCTTGTCTGGCAGGACCCTGCCCCAAATTGGCACCAAGGACATTTCCAAAATAAACTTCTTCCACAAGTGATGGGTCTACATTTGCCCTCTTTAGAGCACCTACAGTTTTACATAAAAGAGATGGGGTGTTATAAGTCAATCCAAAAAGTTATATTCCCACCCCATGCTTCGAATCTTGGAAACATAAAAACAGTGAGCTTACATTCAATTGCTATGGACCCAAGTTTGGTGGCTGGTAAAGATGACAAAGAACCAAGAAATCCACCAAGTGGTGTCCGTGCAGCACCAACAATACATACATCTGTTTGAGCAAAACAGAGAAAGGTGTGAATTATGAGAAACCATGAGGCATGCTTCATCTTAATGCCAAAGATACTAAGAATGAGAATATGCATAGACGAAGGCTTTCTTTGAAAAATGCTGGAAGGATTTGTCACTTTATCTTAGCAACCTTTGTTAGTTGGTCATGTATGTTATCATTTTAATAACCCTGATAATTTTCCTCAATGAACAACAATTTTTCAAGATATAGACGGTCTAATGAACGGCATTTTTCAAGAATTTGCTAGCCTATGATCATTATATCACAAGTCATAAGTTGTCCAGAGATAAACTATAGTTGGTTAGACCATGGATTTCGCTTCACCATATATATCTGAACGTGTTTTGACTTGTGGTCTAAGGATCATAAGCTAGCAAAGTCTGGTCTCCTCATTGTAATATAATTAAGCACTATATGAAGAAACTATACTTTTTTGAGCGGAAGTTTTTTGCGGAAACACAGAACCTCAAGAATTAATCAACTAATAAACGTTGAGTATCCAAAATGTAATAGAATAATAAATGCAAGAACATCAAATTACCTCTAGGTTTAATCTTGTCAGAACCATCCGCTACTGCAGCTGGAGCCATGCCGATATCTGTTGATCATTAACACAACAAACATTAAAATTTCAAACTTACGAGTACGATTTTCTTTCAAACAAGGCATGTTTCTTAGCCGCAAACGAATCATTCTTGCAATTTAATCGTCAAATCAACGATTCTAGTTTTAAACTGCGTACTGTTCCGTACTTATCGCTAACAATCACAAATTACAATCTCTGAAATACGAGACCACTACGATTCACAAACAAAACAACTCAGCTAGTCGAGATCGCGGATCGATCCGAACAATATTATCAATCATACCATTCCAGATCCATTAACAGCTCTATAGAATGTATAAATCAGGATTATAGGCAAAATAAACGTGTGGAGCATGAATTTGGACATGAATTGAAGTAGATAAACGATTTGTAAACATACCTTCGGAATCGGAATGATGTGCAGATCAAGTAGAAGTATGTGATTTGAGTGAGTGAGCCTCGGTGAAATCGGAATGAACAAGTTGTTATTTATATGCAGCGAGTGAGGGTGTTGGAGACATGTATGTGAGCGACGATACACACGATTGTAGCCTCCATCTGAACGATTCCATGACCCAACCTTATTGTCAATTTTTTTTTAAATGGGTGTTTCAGTCGTATGAGCTTACTGTTTTCAGGTCATGTCACTAAGGTCTAGTTACCTGGACACCATAGCCACCCAGGAGGAAACCCTAAGAAAACCCTATGACCCCACACAGACCCCTTTTCACTACGGGAGGGATTTGAACCCAAGACCTTCCATTTGAAAGAATTTTAGGGTACTATTGACATTTTCACTTTGAGTGTCGTTTTTAACATCATTTCTTTTAACACAATTTTTAATGAGACCTAACCTTCATTCTAAATTAAATAACGAACATGCAATGTTTTCAGAACTGACCATACCAGACATCGAATTAGACGTTTATTGGTCAGACCGGTTGGACCAATTGAACCGAATTCAAGAACCGGATAATATAATAAATATATAAAAAATTCCCAAAAAAATTATAAAATTATAAACACATTTAAACAAACATAATTAATGTTCAAATAAACATAATCATGTTAAAAAAATACAAGATTTGATGTTAATGTTTAATTTATGGATTTTAGTTAAAAAAAACACTTGAAATCCGGTCCGATCAGTGAACCGGTTCCCAGTCTGACCGATGACCCAGCCGGTTCCCTTGTGGGCGGTTCACATGTTTTTTGGGCCGGTCAACCCCTGATTTCCGGTCCGGTTCTGAAAACATTGAGAACATGGTATAAATAAATCAAGTTGAATTCCGAACTATTTATCTTTAGATCGGTAAAAAACTTGAAAGAGTTAAGTTTAAATGAGATTGAGCCCAAAAATATGATTCGTTTAGTTATTGAGCATGAACCTGAACTTCATATATCGAGCTCAAGCTGACTTGTGAGCCTAAACAAACTTTTTATTTATATAATTTTTATTTATTTTATTAAGTGTTTATTTATAAAATTAGTTATTTTTATATAAAATTATGATTAATATATTTAAATGTAAAATTTGGAAAGTATAATTATAAATTATATATTAAATTAGTGATTGTAATAAATAAATTGAATAATTAAAGCTCAAGCCATATTTAGTTAAAGCGAGCTGAGCTGGATCCCTATTTAGTCAAAACGAGTCGAGCAAAACGAGCCGGCTCGCTTACACCTCTTATAATGAACATCTCAATAACTATTTTTATATTATTAAGACAAATATTTTTTATGTTTTGAACATAATTTACTCTATTATAGGTTAAACGTACCACCAAAGACAAGATCAATATCTGACCTATATACCATGTTGAAACATTGATAGCAAAGAACAAATAAAAGTATATAAAACACCGAATTTATCAATTTAGTATTGATATCACTGTAAATACAAAAAACGATACAATAGCTAAAAACGTGAAAAACGTATATGGGTACAAGTAACGATAGACGACAAAAAATATTGATCCCTAAGACCACCTATTGGTGGTTAATGCACCTTGTTAGTTTGACTTCTTTTAACAAAAATATCTGCAAATGACCGTTTAAAAGTCCTGAAAACTTATCACAATAATTAGGGTTCTTATCTTTTTTTTTTTTTTGAACGGCGACGATCCTACATACCACGTATGTTGTCTTAACAGGGCCCACCGGGCAGAGGTAAGACGCGGCCACACCAGATGCGCGGGAACCCCGTGGAATAGGTAAACCCTCGCCCCCCATTGGTCCAGAACCCGAGATTAAGCTCAAGATTCTTTCCCTCACCTGGATGTCCTTTAAATTGCCTCTGGCAGAACTCGAACCCATGACCTCTCGGTCACAAGGTGAAGCCCTAACCAGTAGGCTAGATTTGCAGGACGGTTCTTATCTTTTATAGTAGAGTTTATGGGTTTGAATCTATCTGGAAACAAGTTTGAAGGACACTAGATGAATGGTCAAGTTGGGGTTTATCTCGGGTTCGATCCCAATAGAGGCGAGGGTTTACTTATTCCACATGGTTCCTGCGGATTTTGAGGACATATGTCTTACCTCTGCCGGGTAGGCCCGGTTATGACAACATGCGTAGTACATAAGAATATTGCCGTTAAAAGATGACCATTTAAAAAATATGACTCGATTTGAATGGTTTTCTAAATATGTTTGCAATGTTAATATAGAAAGAGTGTCCAATTTTAAATGCATGTTTAACTTTTGTATTGTAATTTCTTCTGGTATATTTATATTTTAGTTTTAGTTTTAGTTTTAGATCACTAAAATTACATATTTGAAATTAAAATCAAGTTAAATCCTAGACTTGCAATTTAGTTTAGGATGACCTTATTTGTTAATATCCCATAAAACTTCAAACAATTAGAACCAAATAAGTAATACTTTTTTTATAATGACTAGTTTATTGGTACTTCGGTTTATCAATAACGTTATCTTTTTTGTATTTTAAACTTTAAAAAATATTTATAATGTATGTATAAGTAAAGGTAACATGTTTCTTTTTCTAATTTTGAGGTTGAAATATTCTTACTTAAAAAATAAAATAAACATTTTAAATCATTATCAAATGTAATTATGCAATTTTATTATTATGAGATTACATTGAAATAAATTACTTCAAAACGATTATCTCCTAGCCACTAAGGGATAAAATTAATGCAACAAGTAACCGATAATGAATTTCGAAATAATTGTATAGTTTTTAAAGTGGTGATCTTTTTCAAATACCAAAATGTTTTCAAATAAATAAATCCCCTTTTGTATTATTATTAATTTTTTTTCCTAGCTAAATATTAACGTCTAAAGACATTTATTGAAGTTCTTATGTATTTGGTTGTTATATAGTAATTAATCATATTTTTTAAATTGTTTCATCATGAAGAAATATATACCAACTAATTTAATACAATTTTTTTCTATATTTATTTAATTAGAATATGTTATATTTAAAAAATAAAAGCTATAACTTATGGTGAAGAAAACATTATTAAATAATATATAGAGCGGTGTCTTGTTGAACTTGTATTACGACAGGTCGATTTTTATTGTATGAACCAAGTTAGTCAGTAAGATTGAACTAAAAAATTGATAATTATTGTTTAGATATATATAAAAAAAAAAAAACCTTCTATAATAAATAACACGCACACACTCCACCGTATTATTTTATTTGAATATACTCAATTATAAGTCCCATATTATAAGTTTTGATCACTTTTTTTTTAACGACATTTAATCTCAACGTGTGAACCACTGATTTTCAGGTCACGTCACCAAGGTCTATAGTTTCCATGACCTCCGTTGAAACCTCACCACCACCCCAGGAAGAAACCGCACCGGGAAATCCCCTAACTTCTTAAGGACCCATATTTCGTCTTGGAAGATATTTGAACCAATGGCCTTCCATTTGGAAAGCCAAGGGATACCTCTAGGACAAAGCCCCTTTGGTTTTGATCACTTTTTCTAGTTAACGAAAACTAACCATTTATGTTATCATGAACGGTGAGAGCAATATCGACTGAAAAATATTAGTATCGTTATGTAAATGTATTTTATTTATGTTTCTAAATTTAAAACTGAGTCATCGTAACTTTAATGTTTCTCTTTTTACACTTAACCGCAATATTTTATCAACATAACACACGTAATATTAAAGTTTGTAAGCACACTTCGTCACGTTATATTAATTTGATTTTTCTTATATTGTTTCTATTAAATTACATTTTTAAAATTTGTATAATGTGATATAGAAGCCATAGTAGTGTTTTTCTAATTTAAATTTAAATCTCAACACACGTTAATTAAAAAATTAAAACATATTGATCATTTTAAAAAGACATATCCGACTCATGAGTGTTGCGATACGCATAGCAGAACAAACAAGTAGTCTATTTATATGTAAGAAAAGAAAATAGTCAACAATTAATGTCGCACGCGTATCAAATAACAAATAATCAACAATCACTGTCAGACCAGACACGTATATTATAGAAAGTACATACAGAAAGCATATAAAAACATATCAAATAAACAATACGTTAACAATACATTTTAACTACGTATTGAATACTAAGCTAAAATATAAAGGAAATAATGTCTAAGCATATATCACTTAAAAAATAAATTATAGAAAACCTGATTAAATTTAACAATGAAAAAGTATATTTGTGAATGAGATCCAAAAACTTGTTTGATTAAATGGATGTAAAAGAAGGTATCTTACCCTTACCAGCCTTTATTTGGACGCCTCTAAAATTACAAATTTTCGATGCCACTTATTGACTATACTTTCCTCATAAGAAAAAAATATTTTCTTGTTTTATTATAGAGTTATCTATTTTACAATCAAATAATCCTACATCAAACCAAGGAACTTCTTGATTTTCTTGTAAGAGATTTTAGGTTCGAATCCGGGTCAAGACATATTTATTAAGGCAAGGTCAGAGGGTTTACCCGGTTGAAAGGTTTCCTCTGGTGTACGGGTTCGGGCTTATGCCCAAAACGTCAATTCTGAGGGGACAATTGAAATCATGTCTTAGGTCTCCATGTTCCAAACCGTTCAAAACATAAATAAATAATCCTACATCTTACTTGCTTTATTGTATTAATTTATGCCTTATCAAATCTATATAAAGAAGTAATACCCTAATAACTGAAAGCAACATTTTGAAAACCAGCTGTAGGACCGGAACCGGTGGGGTAGCCGGCCCAAATATAGCATGTGAACCGCCCTCTCAAGAACCGGTCGGTTCAGCCGGTTCACTAGTCGAACCGGATTTAGTTTTTTTATAACAAAAATCCTAAGAATAAAACATTAAAATCAAACCCTGTTTTTTTAACATGATTATGTTTGTTTGAACATTAATTATGTTTGTTTAAATGTGTTTATAATTATATAATTTTTGTATGTATTTATTACGTAATCCAGTTCTTAAATCCAGTCCGACGAATAACCAGTAAGACATCCGGTTCAACGTCGGTTCGGTTATAAAAACATTGACTGAAAGCCATGAAGTTAGCTTCTTTGTCTCAACATAACCTTTCCGACATATTAACAACGACGTTGGTAGCCATCCAATAAAATAGTTTAGGGCTCACAATAAAGTTGATATAAGGGTGTAGGTTTTTTAAATGCGTGCCCCAAACTAATATTCACATTTTACATGAATTAAAAAAAACATGCACCCTTGTATCAACTTTAATATGGACCCAAAACTAATATGATGTGTTTGTTCGGTTAACGTATTAAGGTAATGTTAACAATAGAACTCTTCTCTATATATACTACTATACAATACATATAGGAAGGACACAATGATCTTTTACCAACAACTCTTAAAATTAACAATTTTACAACTCTTATAACATAAAGTACAACAAACAAAGCTTTAAAAATTATAAACTAAATGTTTTCTTTTACTTTTTAGTTTGTCTCATATTGATATATTTAAAAAATAAAGTGTCATATAATACCTATAAAACAAAACCCTCTCAAATCAAATAAATTACTTCTTTATACTTTTGTCTTATCATATTTGGCATTTTAAATTATGAATTTTATCTATATCTATACTGCTATATAATACATATAGGAATGACACAATGATCTTTTACCAAAAACTCTTAAAATTAAGAGTTTTACAACTCTTATAACATAAAGTACAACAAACAAAGCTTTAAAAATCATAAACTAAATGGTTTTCTTTTACTTTTTAGTTTGTCACATATAGATATATTTAAAAAATAAAGTGTCATATAATACCTATAAAACAAAACACTCTCAAATCAAATAAATTACTCTTTAACACTTTTGTCTTATCATATTTGATATTTTAAATTATGAATTTTATCATGGTAATTTTTTTAGTTAAAATAGTTGATTTGACAAAAATTAGGTGGTTTAATTTTTTACAAGCCAAAATCAGCAGCCTAATTGTTTAGTTTTTTGTCGCATCGCGCTGGCATTTCACTAGTATATATGTATGTATATTGATGCAAAGTTACCTAATTATGTTTATGAATCACCAATTATGTGAATTAACAAAACATTAGCTCTAAGCATAGAGCTTGGGCCACACAAAGTTGTATTATGAGTAGGGATAACATGACGAATACACTTTTCAAATACAACAGTTCTATGTAACATATTTCCTTCCTAAAAGTGTGGAGCCTAAGACAATTTTGAACATTACACAATAACTATCCTCCGTCCCGGTATCTTTTTTTTTTTAACGGCAATTTGGATCACTGACGGATCATATACCCACCCGATCATATCCACACCTAATAGGAGGAAACTGTCACACCCCAGGCCGGCGGGAACGGATCGTGTTTTTCGGTCGGGCGAAAGGTTCCCGGGGCGCGATATCTTTGAGTGATAATCAAATGATCAGATTGTTTGCATAGCACATGATATATAATTGAGAAATGTAAACATGACAATGATATAGAATTACAAAGTTAAATTACATTGTACATCATAATTTAACTAAGTAAATCTGATCAAAAAGAATCAATGAGTTTATATCTTGAACTGTACAAGATATACAAAAGTGATTCACTGTTTGTCATCCAAAAGTATGCAATCAAAAGTAAGCTAGGTCTTCTAAAAGTCCACTAGCTTAGCACTTGCACATATATATCTACATCTGTTCGTCACCTGAGAAAACATGTATTTGAACGAAGTCAACACTAGGTGGGTGAGATCATAAGTAAGTAAATTGAAAACCATTGAATTGATCATGCACACATCCACAATGTCATACTTGTTACTTGTAATACTTGATTCACCTGTTCCACCCAATAGCCTCTCCTTAGTTATATGTACAAGTAGTGTATCACCTGATTAAGTATGCTTATATATAGGGAATCACGAAAGGGTCAAGCCCAGACGCTATCCCACCACATACTCAGCCAAGTTCCACACCACTTGCGATACAACTAAAGATATCCATTTCCCACTTATCCAACTTGACCGATGTGTAGTCGTGTGTAGAATAATATAGTAAGAGGGTTTTAGTTATCAAACCGAAGTATTAACAGACCCTCGATGAATTAAGGAATTTAGATTAATTAAATCTGATCCTTGTATTCTTCTATTACTTGTGGGGTTAACTATTATTCACTTTTATGTAATAAGAGTGTTAGTTAACTATTTGTAATGTAATCTCAATGCAACATATAGAGCCCAAATGAAATCCATAGTAATCCTCACGTAATCAGATTACAATGCATTTCATTCACCTCTATTCCACCGTGTGATCCCAAAGTCTCCATGTGGGATTGTCCTCATGTGATTAACAAAGTTGAATAAGAACTGGTCTTATTACATTATGTTAATTAGGTGTAAATGATAAGAATCCCATGAAGTTACATTATCATGATCATCATTTACTGTAAATGATAAGAATCCCATGAAGTTACATTATCATGATCATCATTTACTGTAACCCGTGTGATCCCAAAGTCTCAATGTGGGATTGTCCTCGTGAAATTAACAAGGGCGAATAAGAACTTGTCTTATTACGTCATGTTAATTAAGTGTAAATGATAAGAATCCCATGAAGTTACATTATCATGATCATCATTTACTGTAAATGATAAGAATCCCATGAAGTTACGTTATCATGATCATCATTTACTGAAATCCGTGTGATCCCAAAGTCTCAATGTGGGATTGTTCTCGTGAAATTAACAAGGTCGAATAAGAACTTGTCTTATTACGTCATGTTAATTAAGTGTAAATGATAAGAATCCCATGAAGTTACATTATCATGATCATCATTTACTGTAAATGATAAGAATCCCATGAAGTTACGTTATCATGATCATCATTTACTGAAATCCGTGTGATCCCAAAGTCTCAATGTGGGATTGTTCTCGTGATATAATTAGGTGTAAACTGTCTAAGTATTTGCTCATGTGGAAATAACTAAGTGTTATAAGCTATCACCTTATAACTAAGTTATTCTAATGTGTTGATGATTAAGAACTTTCATTATCCTAATCACCTGAGTTTCCCTGTTATCTCACAATCATACAAGCATGCATACAATGATAAGCGATAATAAACAATTTGATATTATCATAGTCAAAGTATAAAGAACATGTTAAGCAAAAAAACTTTTAAATAATTAAAAGTAAACATGTTTCTCAGCCCCGAGAGTTAAAATCAGTTAAGATTAAAGTAAAAGGGGCATATGAACTCACCTTGTAGTAGTTGGGGTTGACTTATCTTAACCGAATATGCACGCGCTCTCGTTTGTACTGTAATTTGTTTTCACGATCCTGTATTGATTTCACGTTGTTTATAAGTTGTAAGTATGAGTCGTGTGTATGTGAGTGCGTGTAGGTGTTAACCTTAGAGTTGGTTAACACGCGTGAGTCTCGGTCATCGTTCGGCCCTAATCCGTTTGTTATAGCTCATGAGTATCTCATGTCTTGATTTTGTGTAGTTGGTTTTTAACCCATTCATGAATCTTACATCTTATCATCATTTGCTCATTAATTAAGGTGATATGAGACTTAGTAAATGATTGTAAGAAGGAACTTAGGTTTAAATTCTAAAGTCCTCACAATTGTTGTTTGACCACTTTCATGACCACCTTTACAATATTAGATCCATCATCCCATGTATAGTTAATCCCTAGTTTAAGTTTAAAAAAACATGTTTATTTACATTCTTGTTTAAAAGGTCATATTGGGCCGAATTTTTAGGTGGTCATGTGTCCATTATATGTGTTTGGGCCGACCCATGTTATAATGGGCCTATCAAATGGATGTTCAAGTAGTTTAGCCAAGTCAGTGGGCCTTAGATCCATTGTATCACAAACCGGCCCAAGGAAACCAAAAAAAAAAACTGTTGGACCGAATAAAAGGTTACTAGGCCGCACCAAATGAAACTTGGCTGTTGTGTGTATGGATCGAGTGTTTTGGGCCAATTGGGTATTGCTTGGGCCAAAGAAATGGAGTTGTGATGTAAGTCTAGGTCCAGAATATTGTTGGGCCTAGCTGTTACGTTTGATTCAATGGTTGAGCCTCACCATTAACATGGACCGATTGTTTACTGTTGTAGGCCGTATGGAGTAAAGTTGGGTCGGTGGACTTCACTTGGCCAGTTGGCCGAATGAAAGCATCCACGAATGAAGAGAAGGCCGATCGAATGAGGTGGCTGCCGAAAGACTGGAGGATGATGGTGGTCGAATGAGGCCATCATGGCGTATGACTCGTGGTCGAATGACACTTCCGAATGGGAGGCTGTTGGGCGAATGACAACTCACGAATGAAGGTGGCGACTGAAAGGGGCGTATGTGACCAGTCGAAGGTGGCTCATTCGGCCAAAACCCTAGCGGTTGTGAGCCATTTGGCTCTGCCATTCGCTTGGCTGTTGTCCGCCGCACCAACACCACCCAACTCCATGTCATGTCGGCCTTAAGATGTTTTAAGGTGTGGAGGCTTGGTTTCGAAGATGTGTTGCGGCCAAGGGAGAGATCTAGAACCGGTTTAGGTAAGTGGGTCGAACTAGGTGAGAAAACCCTAGTTTTCGTGTAACAAACAGCTTCGTACCTCAATTTCAGGCGGGTTTCTCTCTAGATCGGTTGTACTTTCGTGTAGAGGGTGATGAGAGCTTCGTGTAGGTTCGAAAATGGAGTGATTTGGTTAAGAAATGAGGGAGATATGGATGAGAGAAGGTTGGAAATGGTGGGTGTTTCTTGAAACCGGGATTTTTGGGTTTGGGTGTAGAAGAAGAGGATGAAATGAATAAAAGGGAGCTCATTCAAGGTATTTATACCCCGAATGAGTTCGGGTTCGTTTTTGTTGCTCGGTTCGCGTTTTCGTTACTTTTCCGGAAAATTACGCGTAATTTAAATAGAATAAATAAAAGAAGCTAATTTAATTATTTTGATGAGTTTCAAAATTGTAAAAAATTAAAATGTTTTATTTTATTAAATTATTTTCGTTCGTGTCGTGTTTTCGTTTTCGTTTCGTCAGATCGCGTCACCTTCGCGCGTAATTCGTTCGAATCGTCACCCGAACGAATATGACGATGGTTTTGCTTTCTGACTTTTGTTTTCTACTTTTCAGTCATTATTTCAGAACTCTAAACTCACAGATATGTTTGTGTGAATCGTCACCCACGCAAACACACTGTCAGTTCGTTATTCTGAAACGACACTGCAGTTTATGTTTAAATTGTGTTTCCTCACTGTCGGACTCAACTAAACATCCTGTTTTCACTTTGTTTTCACATTGAATTGTCGGCCATCTAATTCCTGTCATCTATGGACATCCGATCGCAACCGATTTGTTTCCGTTGTTCACTTGTAATCTGTTGTTTCTCGTGATTCGTTGTGTTAACTGTGTTTAAGTTTTCACTTAAACACACGCAACTATTGTTTCAAATGTACGTTGTACCTATTGTATTCTGAATTTTGTTTTACGATAACTGTTCATGTACATGTATTTACACATAGTATAACGTGAAAGTACACATACCGTACGGACTTGCCGGACGATCTGGCACTTGATGTTACAGTCTCCCCTTGTTAAAGAAATTTCGTCACGAAATTTAAGTATCAAAGTCAGGCTTCAATTCTCGAACAGGTGGGGATACTTTGCTTTCATGTTGTCCTCGCGTTCCCAGGTAAACTCTGGTCCACGCTTGGAGTTCCATCGAACCTTTACAATAGGGATACGGCTTCGTTTCAGTCTCTTGACTTCACGTTCCATAATCTCTACAGGTTCTTCAATGAAGTGTAATTGCTCGTCAATTTGTATCTCTTCCAACGGTATGATCAATGTTTCGTCTGCTAAGCACCTCTTGAGGTTTGATACATGGAACACATCGTGTACTCCGCTGAGTTCATCTGGGAGTCTGAGTCTATATGCCACAGGACCTATGCGTTGAGTAATCTCAAACGGTCCGACATACCTAGGTGCTAGCTTGCCTTTAGCCCCAAAACGAACTACGCCTTTCAATGAGGACACTTTCAACATGACTCGGTCCCCCACATCGAATTCCAAAGGCTTGCGCCGTTTGTCTGCGTAACTCTTTTGGCGGCTACGTGTTGGTTGTAATCGTTGTTGTATCTGGGCAATCTTATCAGTAGTTTCCTGAATAAGCTCAGGCCCAGTTATTCTGTTATCTCCCACTTCGGTCCAACAAATTGGAGACCGACATTTTCTACCATAGAGTGCTTCAAAAGGAGCACATCCGATGCTGCTGTGGTAGCTATTGTTGTAGGAGAACTCAATGAGTGGTAAGTGTGTATCCCAACTTCCACCGAAGTCTAGGATGCATGTTCTCAACATATCCTCTAGGGTTTGAATGGTGCGCTCGCTTTGTCCATCCGTTTGTGGATGATAAGCAGTGCTCAAGTTAACACTTGTTCCTAAGGATTGTTGCAATGATTGCCAGAACCGCGAAGTAAATCGACTGTCCCGGTCAGAAATAATAGACAACGGCACACCGTGCCTCACTACTATCTCATCAATGTATAGTCTTGCAAGTTTCTCCATCTTGTACGTCTCTCTGATCGGTAAGAAGTGTGCGGACTTGGTCTATCTATCAATGATGACCCAAATAGAATCGTATCCGCTGGAAGTGCGGGGTAGCTTGGTAATGAAATCCATAGCTATTTGTTCCCACTTCCATTGTGGTATCTCCGGTTGTTCCAGCAAACCCGAAGGTCTCTGGTGTTCGGCTTTGACTTTGGCACATGTGATACATTTACCAACATAAGTAGCAATGTCTTTCTTCATACCTGGCCACCAATAAAATGACCTAAGATCTTGGTACATCTTATCAGCACCAGGATGAACTGAATAACGTGTTTTGTGTGCCTCGTCAAGTACGAGTGTTCAAAGTCCATCTACTGCTGGAATCCAAACACGATCCAGATAATAGATAACTCCATCTTGTTTTGTCTTGAAATGTTTCTCGGCTCCACAGTCGAGCTCGCGTTTTAAGTTGTTTCTTGTCACTGCTTCTTGTTGTGCTTGTAAAATGTGATCTCTCAAATTTGTTTGCACTGTCATTCCCATGGCGCGAACGCGTAAGGGTTTGACTCTTTCCTTCCGACTCAAAGCATCTGCAACCACATTTGCTTTGCCCGGATGGTATTTGATCACACAATCGTAATCATTCAGGAGCTCAACCCAACGTCGTTGTCTCATGTTAAGCTCCTTCTGATCAAATATGTGCTGTAAACTCTTGTGATCTGTGAAGATAGTGCATTTGGTACCATAAAGGTAGTGTCTCCAAATCTTTAGTGCAAAAACAACAGCTCCCGGTTCAAGATCGTGTGTTGTGTAATTCTTCTCATGTATCTTCAACTGTCGCGAGGCATAAGCAATGACTTTGTCTCGTTGCATCAAAACACATTCGAGTCCCTGATGGGAAGCATCACAATAAACTACAAAGTCATCGCTGCCTTCTGGGAGTGTTAAGATTGGAGCATTGCACAATCTTTGTTTCAGTGTCTGGAATGCCTCTTCTTGTTTCTGTGTCCACACAAAAGGTTCAGACTTCTGTGTGAGCTTGGTGAGAGGAAAGGCTATCTTAGAGAAATTCGAGATGAATCTCCGGTAATAACCTGCCAATTCCCAAAAATGATCGGATCTCTGTAGGTGTTGTAGGCACATCCCAGTTTTTGATTGCTTCAATCTTGGCAGGATCCACGTGAATACCATCACTGTTAATCACGTGACCCAAAAACTGAACTTCTCTTAACCAAAATTCACACTTGGAGAATTTGGCATAGAGTCGTTCTTCTTTCAGAAGCTCCAAAACTGTCTTGAGGTGTTGCTCATGTTCCTTCTCGGTTCTTGAATAAATCAGTATATCGTCAATGAAGACGATCACAAACTGATCCAGATACGGTTTTCACACCCGGTTCATCAGGTCCATGAACACAGCCGGTGCGTTCGTCAATCCGAATGGCATCAACATGAATTCGTAATGTCCATATCGGGTACGAAAAGCCGTCTTTGGTATGTCTTCTTCTTGAATCCGGAGCTGATGATAGCCTGATCTCAGGTATATCTTTGAGAAGTACTGTGCTCCCTGTAATTGATCAAACAAATCATCAATTCTCGGTAACGGGTACCGATTCTTGATGGTGAGTTTGTTAAGTTCTCGATAATCAATGCACATTCTGAAAGTTCCATCCTTCTTTTTGACAAAAAGAACCGGAGCTCCCCACGGGGAAAAGCTCGGTCGGATGAATCCTTTATCGAGAAGTTCTTGCAATTGGTTAGACAACTCTTGCATCTCCGATGGTGCGAGTCTGTAGGGAGGCTTGGCTACAAGAGTTGCTCCCGGAATCAAATTGATTCGGAACTGCACGGATCTCTCGAGTGGCAGTTCCGGTAAGTCATCCGGAAACATTTCTGCAAAGTATCTCACCACTGGTACGTCTTGAACATTGATTGCCTTCACGTGTAGTATTACACTGACACGATGCTCCACTTGATCTCCATGAATCTCCAGAAATTGATTATTCTCCGTTCAAGCGTAGGTATTATTTATACTAAGTTCTATTATCTAGGTGGCACCTAATTAATCTATACTTATGTTTAATTATATCATTAACTACATATAACATATACCTATATAATTTTGAACATTATATCTAATTCAAATATGCATGGTTAAAATGACATACCTTCGGAGTCATCCGACTCCTCGTGTACATCTGGTGCTGGTAGAGCGAGCAGTTCCTCGGTGTTGGCTGATGCAGTTGGAACTGTTGGAGTTGTTGGAGGCTTCCTCCTGGGGCAGTCCCTTGCGAAATGTACAAGTATTCCGCAGGTGTAGCAGTGGTGTTTGTGTTGAGAAGAAGTAGATGTGCTTGCTCCATGATTCTGATTATGTGTTGGAAGGCTTCGGCATCGGTGGATCAGATGCCCCTTCTTTCCACAATTCAGACAATGGCTGCAGGGATTGTTCCTAGCATGATGAAATCCGCACTCGTTACACTTGGGGTGATTACCTGTGTATTGACAGAGATTTGATCTCATTGAGGTTTTGCAATAAGCAGCCCAGTGTCCTACTCTTCCACAGCGTGTGCACTGACGACACTGGTTTTTGTCATGGTGATGATATTGGCAGAGTTGACAAAGAGGGGCCTTTCCCTTGTAAATCTTGCCACCCATGACAGTCGGGTCTAGCATGACCTGACTGATAGGTGTGGCCTCAGTGTAGTTCATAGTTCTCTTTTGCTTTTTGGCAGGGTGTTGTTTGTGTTTCTTGCTGGTGTCACCTTTTACAGGTTCTTTTCCTTTGGTGGTGGCAGGTGGGAAACCCCTAGTATACTCTTCGCTGCTCCTGATCCTATTGATGATCTCAGGAATGATTGCAACCAATTGCTCAGTAATCAAGGTTGCCAGTGCAGCAGTTGCTGGTTCCACCTCGGGTAGAGGGGAATGAGTTGGTGATGGTGGTTGTCTCTGTGACATGTCAATCCTAACCGAAAAATCATCGGTTAGTATTCATGTTCAAGCAATGTACCGGATGCAAATAATTTCAATGTCTTATGTTTTCTACATGAAGGTCCCTAGGTTATAGTCTAGGCCAAACCGTTCAAGTAATATGACCTATATTTCTCTATAACCATGGCTCTGATACCAATCTGTCACACCCCAGGCCGGCGGGAACGGATCGTGTTTTCCCGTCGGGCGGAAGGTTCCCGGGGCGCGATATCTTTGAGTGATAATCAAATGATCAGATTGTTTGCATAGCACATGATATATAATTGAGAAATGTAAACATGACAATGATATAGAATTACAAAGTTAAATTACATTGTACATCATAATTTAACTAAGTAAATCTGATCAAAAAGAATCAATGAGTTTATATCTTGAACTGTACAAGATATACAAAAGTGATTCACTGTTTGTCATCCAAAAGTATGCAATCAAAAGTAAGCTAGGTCTTCTAAAAGTCCACTAGCTTAGCACTTGCACATATATATCTACATCTGTTCGTCACCTGAGAAAACATGTATTTGAACGAAGTCAACACTAGGTGGGTGAGATCATAAGTAAGTAAATTGAAAACCATTGAATTGATCATGCACACATCCACAATGTCATACTTGTTACTTGTAATACTTGATTCACCTGTTCCACCCAATAGCCTCTCCTTAGTTATATGTACAAGTAGTGTATCACCTGATTAAGTATGCTTATATATAGGGAATCACGAAAGGGTCAAGCCCAGACGCTATCCCACCACATACTCAGCCAAGTTCCACACCACTTGCGATACAACTAAAGATATCCATTTCCCACTTATCCAACTTGACCGATGTGTAGTCGTGTGTAGAATAATATAGTAAGAGGGTTTTAGTTATCAAACCGAAGTATTAACAGACCCTCGATGAATTAAGGAATTTAGATTAATTAAATCTGATCCTTGTATTCTTCTATTACTTGTGGGGTTAACTATTATTCACTTTTATGTAATAAGAGTGTTAGTTAACTATTTGTAATGTAATCTCAATGCAACATATAGAGCCCAAATGAAATCCATAGTAATCCTCACGTAATCAGATTACAATGCATTTCATTCACCTCTATTCCACCGTGTGATCCCAAAGTCTCCATGTGGGATTGTCCTCATGTGATTAACAAAGTTGAATAAGAACTGGTCTTATTACATTATGTTAATTAGGTGTAAATGATAAGAATCCCATGAAGTTACGTTATCATGATCATCATTTACTGTAAATGATAAGAATCCCATGAAGTTACATTATCATGATCATCATTTACTGTAACCCGTGTGATCCCAAAGTCTCAATGTGGGATTGTCCTCGTGAAATTAACAAGGGCGAATAAGAACTTGTCTTATTACGTCATGTTAATTAAGTGTAAATGATAAGAATCCCATGAAGTTACATTATCATGATCATCATTTACTGTAAATGATAAGAATCCCATGAAGTTACGTTATCATGATCATCATTTACTGAAATCCGTGTGATCCCAAAGTCTCAATGTGGGATTGTTCTCGTGAAATTAACAAGGTCGAATAAGAACTTGTCTTATTACGTCATGTTAATTAAGTGTAAATGATAAGAATCCCATGAAGTTACATTATCATGATCATCATTTACTGTAAATGATAAGAATCCCATGAAGTTACGTTATCATGATCATCATTTACTGAAATCCGTGTGATCCCAAAGTCTCAATGTGGGATTGTTCTCGTGATATAATTAGGTGTAAACTGTCTAAGTATTTGCTCATGTGGAAATAACTAAGTGTTATAAGCTATCACCTTATAACTAAGTTATTCTAATGTGTTGATGATTAAGAACTTTCATTATCCTAATCACCTGAGTTTCCCTGTTATCTCACAATCATACAAGCATGCATACAATGATAAGCGATAATAAACAATTTGATATTATCATAGTCAAAGTATAAAGAACATGTTAAGCAAAAAAACTTTTAAATAATTAAAAGTAAACATGTTTCTCAGCCCCGAGAGTTAAAATCAGTTAAGATTAAAGTAAAAGGGGCATATGAACTCACCTTGTAGTAGTTGGGGTTGACTTATCTTAACCGAATATGCACGCGCTCTCGTTTGTACTGTAATTTGTTTTCACGATCCTGTATTGATTTCACGTTGTTTATAAGTTGTAAGTATGAGTCGTGTGTATGTGAGTGCGTGTAGGTGTTAACCTTAGAGTTGGTTAACACGCGTGAGTCTCGGTCATCGTTCGGCCCTAATCCGTTTGTTATAGCTCATGAGTATCTCATGTCTTGATTTTGTGTAGTTGGTTTTTAACCCATTCATGAATCTTACATCTTATCATCATTTGCTCATTAATTAAGGTGATATGAGACTTAGTAAATGATTGTAAGAAGGAACTTAGGTTTAAATTCTAAAGTCCTCACAATTGTTGTTTGACCACTTTCATGACCACCTTTACAATATTAGATCCATCATCCCATGTATAGTTAATCCCTAGTTTAAGTTTAAAAAACATGTTTATTTACATTCTTGTTTAAAAGGTCATATTGGGCCGAATTTTTAGGTGGTCATGTGTCCATTATATGTGTTTGGGCCGACCCATGTTATAATGGGCCTATCAAATGGATGTTCAAGTAGTTTAGCCAAGTCAGTGGGCCTTAGATCCATTGTATCACAAACCGGCCCAAGGAAACCAAAAAAAAAAACTGTTGGACCGAATAAAAGGTTACTAGGCCGCACCAAATGAAACTTGGCTGTTGTGTGTATGGATCGAGTGTTTTGGGCCAATTGGGTATTGCTTGGGCCAAAGAAATGGAGTTGTGATGTAAGTCTAGGTCCAGAATATTGTTGGGCCTAGCTGTTACGTTTGATTCAATGGTTGAGCCTCACCATTAACATGGACCGATTGTTTACTGTTGTAGGCCGTATGGAGTAAAGTTGGGTCGGTGGACTTCACTTGGCCAGTTGGCCGAATGAAAGCATCCACGAATGAAGAGAAGGCCGATCGAATGAGGTGGCTGCCGAAAGACTGGAGGATGATGGTGGTCGAATGAGGCCATCATGTTTTATTTTATTAAATTGTAAAACATTAAAATGTTTTATTTTATTAAATTATTTTCGTTCGTGTCGTGTTTTCGTTTTCATTTCGTCAGATCGCGTCACCTTCGCGCGTAATTCGTTCGAATCGTCACCCGAACGAATATGACGATGGTTTTGCTTTCTGACTTTTGTTTTCTACTTTTCAGTCATTATTTCAGAACTCTAAACTCACAGATATGTTTGTGTGAATCGTCACCCACGCAAACACACTGTCAGTTCGTTATTCTGAAACGACACTGCAGTTTATGTTTAAATTGTGTTTCCTCACTGTCGGACTCAACTAAACATCCTGTTTTCACTTTTTTTTCACATTGAATTGTTGGCCATCTAATTCCTGTCATCTATGGACATCTGATCGCAACCGATTTGTTTCCGTTGTTCACTTGTAATCTGTTGTTTCTCGTGATTCGTTGTGTTAACTGTGTTTAAGTTTTCACTTAAACACACGCAACTATTGTTTCAAATGTACGTTGTACTTATTGTATTTAAGTTTTACACTAAAATACGTACAACTGTGTATTGTATTATGAATTCTGTTTTACGATAACTGTTCATGTACATGTATTTACACATAGTATAACGTGAAAGTACACATACCGTACGGACTTGCCGGACGATCTGGCACTTGATGTTACAGAAACCCACCATAAGTGAGAGAAAATACCCTAGCTCAGCATGAAACCCCTATTTTTTCCATGCCATGACTTGAACCAGTGACCTTCCCAATATTGAAATCACAGGGTACCTCTTCTCAACCACTTGAGCTAAGGATCATTGGTCTCCGTCCGGTATCTATGATGGAAAATAAACCTCATTCTAAAATTAAGCGTCACTTTAACGTGTGATCAACCGTAAAATGAGCAAAAAGAAACCCATATGCAAAGAAAAAAACTAAAAGACAATATTCCCTTATTTCTACTTTAATATATATTTTAATATGAACATATGATATACATGCAAAATATAAATAGCAAGTCCCTTATATCTTATATTTCAAATATTAATAAAGTAGACTAAAAACCCGTACATTATTCGACTTAAATAAAGAAAAATTATTAAAAAGTAATTAGCAATGATAGAAATTATTAAATGATTGGACAGTTAAACTTATGATAGACAAAAATATAAATTTAAAATATTTTCTTTTCTTATTAAATTTATATTATTATCTTATTTATTAATATAGAAGATGTGGTTGTTTAAAGCTCGACTCGAAAAAACTCATTTGTAAATAAGCCGATCCAACTCAACTTGTTTTGCAATCAAGAAGAGCCCGAGTCAACTAGATCAAGCTCAGATTGACTTTATATATACATATGTAATATATGGAAGACGGTTAAAAGAAAATTTCTTATTTAGAAAAATTAAGAAAACTTTTATTAACTAATCAATTTTTAGAATTTTTTTTTCATGATTTATATTATAAGGTTACAAATGTTATAAGAATTAAAAAATTTAAATAAAGATAGATAGATCATGAAGTTACATATATGTAACTCACGAAGTTACATATGTAACTAATAAAATTAAATACATATAACTATTACAATGTGCACATATGCAACGTACAAGTTAGATATATGTATTAACATGTGCTACATTTTTTTTTCTTTTTACATTTCCCACCTTATAATTAAAAAAAATAACGAAAAAAATTCCTTAGTATTGATTATGATTTGTTTTCTAAGTTTTATCCAAATGAATGGTTTTTAAGAACTTTTCCCATGATACTATATATGTATGCGTGTGCGCGCATCTAAAGGAAAAGAAAAAAACAAGCGACTTGGCTTGTTTACAGTCATATTAAAAAATACATAAAAATCAAACATAAAAGAATTAGTAAGTGGTGCACAAAATATCGATCGTACATTGACCATGCTAGTGTTGGAAATCTAGTAAAAATAAGGTTTTTACTAAAGTTATGAATGAGATTTTTGATCCTTAAGTTGAGCGGTTGCAAAGTAAAATATGAAACTTGATAAATCACATTTCTTTAATTAAATTCTTAAATATTTTTTTATTACTTGAATAAAGTATTTAATATCGTGTTTATGACTTTTAAATTATAGTCATAAGTATGTATTAATATGTGATTATTTATTGGTATAAATAATGAACTTGTATGTTATTTTTGATTGATTATTTTTGCATCAAGTTTTATATAGAATTGAGAGATATGTTCCCTCAAGTTCATCCACCATCTCAAACTTCATATATCGTATCAATTTTAAACATGTTAGAAATTTCGGTGATACCTAGGGTATGTGAACATTCCCGGTAGTACGGTCGTTGTACCTGGGAGACAGACGCGTTCGTCTTGAGAAGAGGCGCGGAATCTGTTCTAAGGGAAGCATATTGAATACGTGTCTCCATAACAATCATCAACACGTCTAATTCATGTTGTAGTGAAAAATAAGTGGAAGACACACTGGATTGAAAACATCGTCAAATGGTTTGGTTGAAGACTCAACATGGATCATGTTTTAGCCAAACAAGATACTTATAGCACCCAACGAATAGTTGGATCAAAACAAGTTTGGTATATGAATTCGTAACTTATATTATATTATTTTATTCTTGTAACAGGTACTGTTCTAGATTATTTCATATGAATAAATAGATATTATTATTATTATTTATATTTTATTATTGTTTTATAATAAAAACGTGAACTCACCTCTTACAGCTAGGTGACGTGAAGTCCAACGATTCAAAATTTGAATTTCAAGTCCACAAGGATAATACGTATCATTTTACATTCAAGATACATCAAATAAGGAAAATTGATGTGTATTAAGATGTAAATAATTCTTTCATTATTTATGTAACTCATCCTTGTATAAAATTAACTAAATAAGTATTCATAGCTAGCATATTCCGGGAGTGGATATTAAGCAACGTGATCTGTCTTTGGTAATAAAGACTTGAACAAATTAGGAAAGCATTTCCAAATCGGGCAAACATTAAAAATTCTTTCTTCATTCACAATTTCACAAACTAGCTTCAAAATCATATACATATTCATATAATTAGTTTGATCAAAAGAATCTTTGGCTTGCATTTTCATTTAGTCCATCACTAGATTATATTACACAATTTTACTAAAAAGTAATTAAATAACTATTAATAAACAATTAAAAATAAAACAATATTTTAAGATAAAATATTATTGAAATTACTTATAATAAGTAGTTTAAATAATAAAAATAATATCAATTTTTTAAATTTTGGATTTTAAAAACTTTACTTTTTAAACATTTTGTTTTGAGAAACTATTTTTGAATTTATGGTTATGAAAACGTTACCCGTTGACATTCCTACGGAAAAACCAAAACCCACTATATATTCTCTCATTTGACCCACTCTAGCTACAACAAACCCATATCAACTCAATTATAGGTAACAAGTCAAAATTTCCACCTCATATGTCAAGACTAAAAAATATCACATTTTCAGCCTCAAAACTCAAAAGGATCACCAGACGATCAGAATAGTGAAAACTGAAAGCTCTACTACCCTTAATCAAACTGATTTGAACATCAAGAAAACCCAACCCAGATTTTGCGATTATGAAATCAGAAAAACAAAACTTTGTTTAATCAAAAGGTGCGTACATCATCATTCAATCGAAGACCCCTATTTAAACTAAACCAACATAAATAAAGTCAAAGTTTTATCTCTAAAAACCTGCTGAAAAAAAAAAAATCAATCTAAAACATAAATATCAAATAACCAAAACAACCGCTAAACTTGTAAACTTAATCAAGATTAATCCAACAATCTCCTCCTTAATCTTGATAAGGATCATTCTTCAAAGCAATGTTGGTCCATCCTCCTCTTGAACTCTAGTTAAGTTTGTCTCCTCCTCTTTTCCATTCCAATTAGAACATTCATATGCAAAGTGTCCATACTTGCCACACTCATAACACTTTAGCTCACTCTTGTCTCTAAAACCTCCACGCCCAATGCCTCTTCCACGTCCATTCTCTCCTCTACCACGATCACTATTGTTATACCCACGACCTTGATCATACCTTTCAAACTAGGTTCCTTTTGCTTTGATCTTTCTTACTCTTCACCTTTAGCCATTAACAATTTCTCTCGATCACTTTCTTTCTCATCAAGATCTCTAATCCTTTCTTCATATGCCTTCAATCTACCCACGGCCTCTTCAAAAGACATTGTCTCTAGATCCGAATATTGTTCTATTGATGCTACAATTTGCAAGAATTTCTTTGGAGCTGAATTTAGTAACTTTCTTACCACAACTTCATCTTCCAAATTTGATTCGAGGCTCTTAAACTTTGTAACTATTCCACTAAGTTTGCCCAAGAACTCATCCACAGATTCACCTTCCTTCATCTTCAACACCTTTAATTCGGATCTTAAAGTTTGGAGTCTTGCCTTTTGAATTCTATCAGCCCCCAAATACCTCACACAAATAGCTTCCCAAACATCCTTTGCATGTCTATGCTTTGACACTTGAAGCAAAACATCTTCGGGTAAAGTTTGAAACACGAAAGCTCTCACCATTAAGTTCTTCCTAGCCTCAACCGCTCCTCCTGTCACCGGATCAATGGCTTCCCACAAGCCATATGCTTGTAGAATTGATTCCACCATGATTGACCAGCTTGTGTAATTAGTAGTGGTCAACTTTGGGCATTGCAATGGTATATTCCCTTGATTACTAGCTTGCACAATTGCACCAGCCCCTCCTACTCCTTTTGCCATCTCTTTAATCTCCACACATGATTAAACCACACTTACCAAAACTTCTCAATCAACCTTTACACAACCCACACAGGTCTTAATTTGGTCCACACAGGTTATCCTTTCCTCCTACTCTCACCACACAGGCCTTTAACAATCACACAAGTTCCTTTGTTCAAGCTGCACCACACATGTTTTAACACCTTGTACCACACATGTATTCTTACACGCAAATCTCCTTCCGAACCACTCGGTTCAAACCACGCAGGTCTCTTCCGACACACAATCTGATTTCACAGCTTCCAAATCCAAGTTCGAGCCTGATCCAGCTGAGTTTTACTCCAATCTGTGTCTTCACAACTCCTAGACAACCCCGATTGAAGCCCTCACAATTTTCGATCAACCCAAATTCGAGCACTCCAACCTGAATCGCACAGGTTCCAATCGATTTTGATCACCTCACGCAATTAATTCATGCGACTTTAATTCTCGCAACTTCTGTGTTGATTGGCACCGCAAATCGTCCTTCCTCCTGTAATCGCCCTACTGGATCACGCCTTCAACAGGTATGCTCTGACACCAATTGAAGCTCTACTGTCCTTAATCAAACTGATTTGAACACCAAGAAAACCCAACCCAGATCTTGTGATTATGAAATCAGAAAAACAAAACTTTGTTTAATCAAAAGGTGCGTACATCATCATTCAATCAAAGACCCCTATTTAAACTAAACCAACATAAATAAAGTCAGTTTTATCCCTAAAAACCTGATGGAAAAAAAAAATCTTATCTAAAACATAAATATCAAATAACCAAAACATCCCCTAAACTTGTAAATTTAATCAAGATTAATCCAACAAAAACTAAATTAAAAAAAAAATAACTATGAGAACCGAAACACAACAGTAAATTTCCAAACATATAATTATATAAATATATTGCATTCATTTGCAATTGAGCTTTAATTTATATTCTATAAAGTTATGTACAAAAATATGATACATATTGGCTATAAAAAATATATGCTAATATTTGAGACTTAACATGTGAAGCCTATACTGATTTGCTTAAGTTAAATCATCTTTTCAATTTTATCAAGATTCTTCACTCTTTGCATGCTTCTAATCAACAGTGCTATGAAAATACCTACATTATGATATTTGTTAATACCCATCAAAGAAATTAAATTTAAATAACTGCAGCATGAAGGAAATGCACATAAAAACTAGAATCAATCACCTGCAGCAACAAATAACCCATTTGCTATAAGTTTGCTGCCTGCTGTGCTAAATGTGACACCAATATTTATAAGAGTACCCGTGATAACTGTGTGCAAGGTTGCCATTTGCAAATTTGTTGCCTTCTGCGCTGCTCTCTCAGACTTATGTGTATAAAAATACATCAAAATGGTTGCAAAAAATGTATATAAAAGCATGGGCGGCGCTGTAACAAAATGAAAAATAAAAAATAATTAAAATACCTCGAGAACTCTGACTCGAAGTTTTAGGTCTCCTACTTCTAGTTGTTTAACAAACTCTTCAATACGTTGAACTCTGTAAGGCATTGAAATGGTGTTTGATCTTGCCTGAAAGTTAGTTAGAACTTAGATATATCTTTAGCAAATAATATGATTAATCTGTAATTATAATTTACATAATTCAGGGATTAAATTTGTTGAAGTAATGTTACATCATCAGCTTGTTTTTGCATTTCAGCTACAAGTTGTGTTCCACTGGGTTGCTCTTGTTTGGGATCTAACAGCTTCTGCAAGAAATTTTGGGTGATTTAAAAATCTGAGTTTAAAGGGACTCAAAAATGTTTTGTTATGTTTGTTTTTTTTATATAAAAAATGGCTGAAATTGGTGTATAATTGCAGAAGGTAAAGATGGCTAACCTGTACATAAGGTGTGGCAATCTTTACAAAGGAAAATTTTGGATCCAGTGAATAGCCAACTCCTGGAAGGAGACATAAGTGCACACATAACATACATATACTCATCCATACATGATACATACATCCAATGCACATACATACATGAACACACATACATGATACATCCTCCTGGATAAATGATACATGCATACATACATATATACATGCATTCATACATAATTCCAAGCTCACCTTCAAGAGTGGAAAATGCCCTAATTATAAAAGCAAAAGTGGAAGGGAACTGGAAAGGTTGATCTGTTGCTATAGAAAACAAGTCCTGCGGGTAATTACAACATTCTCACAAATGAAAACAAATCCAAATAATATCTATAAGAAAACTACTTTTAAGTGGAAATAAAATGCATACCTCGCCTATTGCAGCCAAAGTTTGCTTGTGATCTGGTGACTGATTTAGTGAATTATCCAAAAAGAACTGAATAGATCTTCTCACCTAATATTGAAATGTAAATATGATGAATTTATGTATAGACTTTAATCTATGATGGTAAATTTCATATGAAAAAATAAAGAAATATTTTGCATACGGATGACATGTCTCCAGTTGGCTGAAGTGCTTCAAGGCTTATCAAACTGTTCATAACCTGTATGAAACAATGAATTAAGATGTTTTAAAATGTGAGGATAAGAAATTCGGATTTTTTTAATAATTTTATGGGTTTATGATATAAGAAAGCATGAAGGATATACAAAATTCCAAACCTTTTTTGCATCTTTTTCATAAATTGCATAAAAAAGATCCATCAATTTTTCTCTCGTGAATGACTTAATCTCCCCCATCATACCGAAATCATAGTAGATTAATGATTCATCCACATCAATTGCAAGATTTCCAGGATGAGGATCAGCATGAAAGAAACCTGTTTTCAGTATCTGAGGAGATTACATGAATTAATAACAATCTTATAAAATAAATTATGAGAGTAAATTGTCAAGATGATCCTTCATCCTTGTGGTTTGCTAGTATTTCACTCTTGGTTCCTAGGTTTTATAAATTACCCATATGGTCCAAGCCCTTTAAACATTTGCAAGTTGTAACACATTAGTCCTTAGGTTACAATCGGTCAAACATTTGAGGGACTATATGTGTGACAAATGTTTAAGTGTTTGGCACCTTATAGGTAATTTATGAAACCTAGGGACTAAAAGTGAAATACTAGCAACAGCATGGATCATCTTGGCAATTTACTCTAAATTAAAATGAATAGGTTCTAACCTGAATCAAGTATGATTCAATGGCATGTGAAGAGATTCGAGATCGATTGTAACCCCTTTCTTTTATCGCCTCTAGATTATTGATTTTAATGCCTGTTTAAAATACATTTTGAACACAAAATCACTTTAAGTAACAGACTGCCTAATTTTAATGAGTAACAGAGTTCAGTTTGCAACCTGGAACAAACTCCATTGTCAGCACCTTGGTTGCAGTATAATCCCAGAAAACTTGCTACATGGTATCAAATTATATTAAAAAAAGGAAAGAAATTCTGATGACACTTAAAAACTTGTCAAGTTTTTTCCTTTGGTTCTCTGTATATTGGTACAAACTGCATTATAAACAAGTCTTATTCTAAATTTTTTATGACACATGAAGAATCAAGGAAGAAACATACAGGCACTCTGACCCACTTTATATTACGAAAATCTCGACGAAATCTATCAGCATTTTTCCCTTCATTTATATAATCAATCTCCTGGTACAAGATCCTGCAAAGAAATTGCAACCAGAAAACTAATTAATCAACTTTGGTACTCCATGACAAAAATACCAAAAATAAAAACACAATTTGCTTCTTTTTCTTCCCATTTTATACTCTTCGCAAAGATATGTAAATTTTATAGTTGTGATCATTGATAAATGAAGGATGCTTACTTTTCACATTCATTGTATATACCTATCCAGTCCTTTGTAGGGCCACCAAGAGTTTCACTTCTTTGAAAATACTCTAAAATTAGCTTTAAATTTCCTGGATGAAACAAGTGTATTATGATTAAATCACTGTATAAAAAATTAAAAACACAAAAATAATAACAATAACAAGTAACAACAATAAAAATAATGTTATTATTATTGTATAAGAGGTGCACTCACGTAAATCAATGTCAAAAAGTTTCTTCAAACCCGGTCTCTGAACTTTAACGATTACTTTCTCTCCATTATGTAATATTGCACGATGTACCTAAACAAAAATCATCATGAGCTTCATATCAAGATTTTAGAAAAAAAATAGCAAATTGAGCTAATTTAACTAGATTTCAAAACTAATTATGAAGATAGATTTCACCTGACCAAGACTAGCAGCTGCAATAGGTTGTTCTTCAAATTCCTTAAAGAGTACATCAACTGGAGCTCCTAGTTCTTTCTCAATACAACCTTTTGCTTTTTCGGGTGCGAAGGCTGGTACTCTGTCCTGAGCCATATAATTGCCATAAGGCACATAGTAGTAGTAAAATATTAGAACCCAAAACTAGCCTTGCAGCATGTTGTAGGAATCACTAAAAGTTTTATGAAGAGAAGTGAAGCTATTACCTGTAATTTGGCGAGTTCATCGACAAATTCATGCGGAAATAAATCTGATCTTGTTGAGAATAACTGGCCAAGTTTTATAAAAGTGGGGCCAAGTTGAAGCACACGTTCTTTTAACCATGAAGCTGTTTTTCTTCTTCTGTTTTTCTAAATAAGTATACGAAAGTTGGTAAATCGATAGCAGAAACCAAAGATTATTCAGTTATATACATTCAAACCTGTTTCTCTTCTGTAAAGGAACCAAGATATGCCCACTTTGCATTGTCAAGTAGAACACGAACACGCAAAAAAAGAACAAAAAACCACACATCTATTGATCTTTGTAGTAAATCATAATTTTCATTTGCCCATTTGAAACTTCCATCTGATGGAAAGACCCTAAATTCTTCAGAAGGCAGAAATCCTGTAGGTTCTTTAACCTTTACTGACTTAGTTAGCGGCGGTGAGATTTCTTTCTCAAAAAGACTGGTTCCGTTAACAATTTGTATTGATGTTCCTGATCTTTGTTTTGACAGATGCTTATTATTCACCACCTCACTGATGGGAACCATGGTGATTGGTTGGCCTCTGCTTCCCAACCTCATGCCCTGACCATTGGTAGCCAAATTAACCGGTTTACCATTGGCACCCAACTTCACAGGTTGACCATTTGTATCAAGCTTCGAAGGTTGAACATTGGCGCCAAATTTCATGGGTGATTCTGTCTGCTGCATCTCAACATGAAACCTGTGGGTTCTCACAATTTTAAGAGAAGTACATTCATGCCTATCTAGCATTGATTTTCTCCCTTGATTTACCAATCGCACATAACCGGAATAGCAGCTGCTACAAGCTAGTATTGCTTCCATTTAGAACAAAACACACCTAAAATTTCAAGGAATTTGTGAGCCCTTTAATATAGCGTAATTTATTAGCAAATGTTAGGAGGCCAGTGTATCAATTGATTGCTTATAAAAATGAACCAAGTACTATATAAGCATACGTATTCAAATAGTTTCTTTTAAAATCTTAGCATGGTCTGAATTTCATAAATTTACCGTAAATGTGAAATGCTGCATCATTAGGATGTAAATGAATCACATATTTGGGTACGCATATCTCTGATGAGGAGGAGGCGGCATTTGATGAAGCAAACTTCATTCTTGGCCTCATAAAATGAAACTTCCTTCATCAACAAAATCCTGGTGTATTAAAGCACTCCATTGCTCTATATAAAATTATAGCAAAGAAGTTTGAAACTGTTGCTGACGCATCTAGGGAGATCAGGCAAGCCATCCACCGATCGAGTCTGTGAATGATGACGATGACTAGTTGCTACAATCCTCCCCGGATAAACATGGTAAGGATTGAGTGGACTGATTTTCACTCTATTCTCACCCTATTTCTCCAACAAGTATAGTAGTCATCATCATTATTCACAGACTTGAATGGTGATTGGCTTGCCTATCCTTCCCTAGACACCTTAGCAGCAAGTTCAAACTTCTCCACTCCAATTTTATGTAGAGTGATAATAATAGAATGCTTTAAAACGCCATGATAGTTGATAAGGAAAGTTTCATCATTTGCAGCCAAAGAATGAAACATGTTTCATTAAATGCCATTGCCATCCCTCAAGATACGCATTTGTACCCAACCAAATCTTCTTCATTTTGAAAATGCGAATTTTGGATGACTATTTCCCTGTTCTTTCTTTCCTTAGTCCCATGCTATGCTTTATAGAAGGAGGTGAAGGTATGATGGTGAGGGATACCTATCAAATGGGGCAAGAGCAGTAGAGCACAGTACAAATCATCATCACTCCTAGTTTTTAGTGTGTGCAAATAAAAAGGATTTGGTGAGGTAAGTATATAGCAAACTTGTTGCCCATTTATATACTAAGAACGCAACATTTGCCTCTATGTTAAATTTCTCAAATAACCAACCACTCCAAGATTTGAAACAAACTATTTGGATACATGTACATAAATATCATTTTGATAGGCAATCAAACTGGAATATAGAGGCCTTCTATTTTTCACTTCTGTTAACAATGTTGCTAAATCAATCACGCACACATAAAAAACGAGTTTTATGCATTGCCGTTGGATCATCATAATACCTAACTGGCTAACTATTACACAGCAGAATTGAAGAAGAAACCCTAACTTGCATATGGAATTCAAATTCAAGCAACGTGTTCAACATACAACAAGTTGATAACAAATTGATAACTAACCAAGTCGTTTTCAGATTACGAATCATATGAATCAACATATTCAAACAACAATAGAATCAACATCGAAATTCACATACACGTACAGATTTTGCAGAATACAAACTGAAACAAAATCAAACTCGTAATCAAAACGATAAACTAAAATGCTTATTTCACTTACAAATCAACGAAGGAAGTAGATTCAGATACAGATCATTTGTGATCGAACGTGATCCGAAAAAAAAAAGTGAAATGAAGAGATATAGAGAGTACGCAGTTGAATCAGGGAAGCAGAAGACAGGTAACGTGCAGAATTGTCACTTTCTGTTACTACTAATTCATCGAGTGTGATTCTGCAAAACGACAAATGATGATGCCGAATGTCGGAGGGATTCTTTGAGCGAACCACCACCGGTAACATTGTTTTTGTTTGGTTGGAGCAATCCGCCATTGTTGCAGTGTTCATGGAGTGAGTTATATAAAAAACAGAGATATTTATGGTCATGTTGCCTGATTATATGACATACTAAATTATTACCCGGTATGTTACACAGATTGAATGTAAAATATTAAATAAACAGTAACAAAATTTAAATATTATAAATCAATATTTTGATATAAATTGATTAAAATACGTTTTAATAAGTATTTTAAGTGATAAAACAATGCTTAAAATTTTTAATATCTAATGAAATGATACTTTATATTTTTTTAATTTGTAGCAGTTATGATTTTTGAACTAACTTATGCTAAAAACGTTACTTACTTTTTTATCTAAAACTAATTGTTACAAATCAAGAAAATAATGTACAATTTATGTAATTATTAAAGTTAATTGACTCAATTGAAAATATCATTAAACAAATTTAACTAAAAATGTAATTTTCTCTTATCATTTTTATAACTTTTGATTTTAAAATAATTAATTTATAAATATTTTGCTAAAAGAAACATCATTTGTTTATACAAAACCCATTATTTAAAAGCTATGATTTATAGTTTATTTTATTATTTTTTTAAATTGTTTTTTAGTTGATCTTTTTTTTATTTAAACTTTTATTAAAGTGTGTTTTTTAATAAAAATATTTGATTTGTAATTTATCAAAAAATATTTTCTAGCATGAAAAATGCATATAAAATTATTACTCATTAATAATATAATTATTTATTAGAAAAAATAATATATAATTAATAAGAGAGATGATTGAGTAGGATGATACAAAAGTGACAAGTGGCAATATGAACATGAAAATTTGACAAGTGGCAAAAAGATTTTTGTTTATTATAATAGAAAGATTATTACTAGCAGGATTGATTCGTTTATAAGCAATGTTTTTATTTTATAACCCCTCAGTAAACATCGACTCGAACATCGAAATGGGTTACTGTTCGAATCGATTTGACCGGATTTAAGAATCGAATCACAACTAACAAAGAGAGTTCGGCAGAATTGCCAGAATTAAATGGAAAAACTATAAGAAAAATCAAAAGCGAATTCGTGTCATGTGACGTGTTTATGAAAATCAATATGTATGTTGTGTCTTAGGTAAAAAAACAGATGTATAAAGTTTTAGTAACTTGATTTTGGAGATCGAAATATATATATATATATATATATATATATATATATATATATATAAAGCAGTAGAAATAAAGTGAGATGTTATTAAGTCAGTGTCAGTCTTATTTTCACTAGCAGCATGTCACACCCCCAAATTCCCACTCGTGGTGTATGTCCACGTGGATGTGACGTGTCCAGAATCACAGCTCGAGGTCATATAGAACAACTCTACATGAGTTTACAAATTCAAATTTGACACATACACATAATAAAAATAGTTTACAGCGGAATAAAAGTTATCATGCTATTTTGCAGCGGAAATCAAGTGTTTGACAAATTGCAGCGGAATATAAGTAGTAAAATGTAAACATTGTTCAATACATAAATCAAACGTAATTGTTTTCAAAAGTTAAACATAAACAGGAATGCATGTAGTTCCTAATGCTTGTCCCTTAGAGTGTGCAATCCTGTATCCATAGTTTGCTAGTTACCTGAGAATACAAGTTTGAAAACAAGTGTCAACACAATGGTTGGTGAGTTCACAGGTTTTGATATACATATAGTAATGAAAAGTGTGTCATGTTGTTTATCAAATGTTAGTACCGAGCCCTAGGCCCAAAGTGTCAGTGCGTCACTACCGAACTAGACTTGTTTGCTCTTGCCTCCGCTATGCCTCGTATACATAGCAAGTTAGGTCAGAATTTGCACGGGTTATGACACTTAGTCAACATGGTGCCCCGTGGGGTTAGTCATTCCCTAATGGATCCATCCAAATCTACCACGTTGTTTGTACATTAACGGTAAGACTTTGTGAGGGCTTGTAACGAGTTCAACACTTAATGTTTGTCCAATAAACCAGCATACACAATAGTGTTTGTACAGTAATAATGTTTGACTCGATGCAACTAGTATTCTCCCCCTATTTAAAAGCATTTGAAAAAGAGTAAAGAGGGGCCGTAAACTCACCTTAGTGAATAAAAGCGATAAGTAAGCGTAAGCTCCTGCGTCGAAATGCGTGTCGGTCACCGGCAACCTATATCGTATACCGTACGTGAGTTGGTGTAAGTGACAGGGCTAGTGTTTGTGTTAGTGCTCGTGTTTGTGTCCGACAACCCTTGGTTGTTCATGTTTGTCCGTGTCGGTCCACATTGACCGTGTTTGCTCGTGTTGGTCCATATTGACCGTGTTTGACTGTGTTGGTCCACATTGACCGTGTTTGACTGTGTTGGTCCACATTGACCGTGTTTGACTAACGTTGACCGTGTCAAATCAACGACCCGTTGGTGAACCATGTGATGGTTGTGAATCGTGTAGCGATCGTGTGAGTGTTTGTCGTGTGCAAAACGCGCAAGTCGCGTCTATGGACAACTTACTATTTATAGTAAGTTTCCCTTTATGGAAAGTTCACAAAGCATGACGGTTTTATATTTCTAGCATGTTCAGTAGTCCTACGGGATCATGTTAACACATAGCACATTATCATACAAGGTCATATAAGTCGTTTATATCATGTTAGCACACAAAAGTTTCCTAAAATGGAAAGTTTCCATTTTTAGCATACGTGACATCGGAAACCATCTAACTTAGCATCTAAACATCATATTAAAACATAATAAGTCATTTAGCATGCTCAAATCATACAACATGTTGACAAATCGGTTTTTCGAAAAATAAAGTTACTATAAATAGTAACTTTGTGGTTTTTGCATAAAAATGACCATTTAACATTTCTAAACCATTTTCACATTAACAATCCTCATGTTAACCAATATAGCATCATTTTAATCATACAAATATGGTAAAAGAGTCTCCTATCATTATTTTGACCCGAAAAGTTACTAAATATAGTAACTTTGTCAAAAATGACCATAAACATTATCGAGATCACATTTTAAACATTCTAATCATCATATTAACATTCTAAGAGCAATTCCAAGTACATGCATGTTCATCAAGTACACCATTTCACCAACTTATAACTAAAAGTTTCTAAATATAGAAAGATTCATAAAAATCATTGTTTTAACCATTTTAACATCATCTAAACATGTAATCATCATCCAATATCATCAAGAATTATGCCCAAGTACTGAAAATCACTCTAACTATCATAGATCGTACATGCATGTGGGTAAATCACCCATTTGTGACCAAATCATGAAATACATATAAACACATCATCATGGATCGTCATGAAACACCATTTAAACATCATAGATCATCATCAATCACCTTAAAATCAACAAACCCAGATCATAATCTCGTGCATGTGTATTCAAAGTGCTTGCATGTGGGATTTAGCACTTGCATGTGTGTGTAATGGATGTGAAAGTGGGTTTTAAGCATAGAACTACCTTCTAGATATCCTTGAACACCAAGATAATGGATGAGCAGCCCCTGAACCTTCTGAGATGGCTGGATTCGACAGAAAGAAGAGGGTGATGGTAGTTTCAAGCTTCCAACTTAGGTCTTCAAGCTTCCAATCTTCACTCTAAGCTTCCACAAGCTTGATGATGGCTTCAACAGAGTAACAATGGAGCTTTCTGGTGGGGAAGACGACTTTGAGTGGTCTAGAGCTCGAGAAGATAAAATAGGGTGGCTTGAAATGATTTTTCTTGGTTTTATAAAGATTTTAGCGTGTTAGGCTGTCAGGCGTAACGCCTGACGTGGGTGTGCACTATGTGTCGTTACGCGCGGGTTAAGACGGATGAGGCGCTCAATTTTCCATCCGCGCGCATCGCCTGACGTGGGCGTCTCGGGTCAGGCGTACCGCCTGGCTTGAATTTCAAGCCCAATAGGCTTGTTTTGTTGTTCTGGCCCATCCTTGCCCGTTTCTCGACTGTAAAACATCATTCGAGCGTCGTTTGGACTCTATTGGCCAATTATTAGCCATAATTGACTTGTGACAGTGTTTCGTGAAGTTTCGAGTGTTGTGCTACACAATGTGTTAGACGTTCACCAACGTTCGTGTGTTTTGACACGTGTGTGCTGTTTGTCGATAATTCCACGAATTATCTTGTCGTATACCAGTGTTCGTACTGTCGTGCCACGTGTCACACTAAATTAATCTAATTCTAGTGCCACGTGTACCTAATGCATTTAAATAAACATTTAAATAAATAAGATGCTGACCTGGAAATTACGGGGTGTCACACAGCATATCACTGTTAGTTGATAAAACCGACTATTTTATATATATATATATATATATATGACTGTGAACAAATAATAATCCATTGATAGAGCAATAACCCATTAACTCAAATCTAATGGCTAATCAAAAAGTTGAGTGTATAGGATTGTGCCATGTGTCATGTTTCATATTTAAATACAGAAGGGTATTTTAGTCATTTACACCATTTTAAAAAGCTGGAATTAATTTGGTAGTGCCATGTATCACCTTCTAATATATTATGATATATCTACTTTTTTATTTAAAACTTACCCCTCTTTTTTATATATCCATAACTTGTATCCTATAATATTTTTTTATAAAAATTGCACTATTTTACTCGTCTTATTTTTCTCTTTAATTCCGTTATAGTCTTGACTAGGTTTTTTTAATTTTTTTTCGGATGTTCGTATTTACAGCAATGTAACAAATATTAACATTACACATTATTTGTAACGAATTGTAACTAATTTTGGTTTACATTTTCGTAAATTAAATATGGGTTACGTTTAGGGTGTAAACGATCCGTTCCAATCCCGAGCTCATTAAGGCTTGAGCTCGGCTCGTTTAGACAAAATAGCTCGTTAACACCCCTAGTTATGTTGTATCATTTATTTATTTACAGTGATGTAACAAATATGGTTACATTGTTGTAAATAAATATGATTACATTGCATTAATTATTTAATTACAGTGATGTAACAAATATGTTAGGCTCACTTTAATTTACACCGTAAACGTAGTTCATTTTTAATTTACAACAACGTAAACCAAAATTCGTTACAATTCGTCACAAACAATGCGTTATGTTTATACTTGTTACATTGATATAAATACGAACATCCAGAAAAAAAATAAAAAAACGTAGTCAAGAATATAACGGAATTAACGAGCTCGGGATCGGCTTGGCTCGTTTACATTCCTAAACGTAACCCCTATTTAATCTACAACAATGTAAACCCAAATTTGTTACAACTTGTTACATTGGTGTAAATACGAATATCCGAAAAAAAAATAAAAAAACATAGTCAAGACTATAACGGAATTAAAGAGAAAAATAGGACGAGTAAAATGGTGCAATTTTTATAAAAAAATATTATAGGATAAAAAAGTTATGGATGCATAAAAAAAGATGTGGTAAACTTTAAATAAAAAAGTAAATATATTATAATATATTAGAAAGTGACACATAACACCACCAAATTAATTCCAGCTTTTAATATGGTGCAAATGACTATAATACCCTTCTTTATTTATATAAGAAAGATGACACATATCACAAGCATATACACTCAACTTTTTGATTAGCCATTAGATTTGAGTTAATGGATTATTGCTTTATACATGAGTTATCATTTGAACACTTCCCTATATATATATATGTATATATATAGGGAAATGAGTGAATGATAACCCATAATAATTGAGGTAACTTATAAACCCAATTTGATTGGTTGTCTAATTTAATGAATTTGAAATGTGTGGTCCATATTAAATATGAGAAAAATGAGTGGTTGAGATTTCTTTAAGGGTATTTTGAAGATATGTGAGATGTACTTGATTTGATTTTTAAAATAAAAGTTTACCTCCCAATTTTTTAAACCTTCATAACTTTTATATACATTATTATTTTTAAAAAAAAATTACACCATTAAATTTGTCACATTTTTATCTTTAATTCAAGTATAGTTTTGTCAAAAATTTTTAAAGTTTTTGAAATTACACTGATGTAACGAGCTGAATTTTTTCAAAGTGTTCGTAATTACACTGATGTAATGAGCTGAATTTTTTCAAAGTGTTCAATTACACTGATGTAACGAGCTAAATTTTTCAAAGTGTTCATAATTACACTGATGTAATGAGTCGTTACACTGATGTAACGAGCTGTAACTTATTATTATTTTTTTACGTTACAATTATTTAACTTTCTATCTTATTTGATATAAATTTATCTAATTAACTAAATTTTATAATAGAAATAAGTTTGTAATATATATTTAAGATGAGAGAAAAAAAATTTTGATGGAAAACTTTTGAAAAAAGAGAAAAATTATTGTACTTATGTTTTTTACGTTAGTGTAATTACGAACGCTCGAAAAAAATTTGGCATGACTATAATGAAATTAACTAGAAAAATATGACGAGTTTAATGGTGTAATTTTTATAAAAAAATAACATAGTATAGAAAAGTTATAAGTGTAATTATACTATTAAACTCGTTATATTTTTCTCATTAATTCGATTATAGTCATGCCAAATTTTTTTCGAAAAAATTCAGCTCGTTACATCAGTGTAAATATGAACACTTTGAAAAAATTCAGCTCGTTACATTAGCGTAATTACGAACACTTGAAAAAATTCAGCTCGTTATATCAGTGTAATTTCGAAAATTTTAAAAAAAACTGACAAAACTATACTTGAATTAAAGATAAAAATGTGACAAATTTAATGGTGTAATTTTTTTAAAAAAATAATAATGTATGTAAAATTTATGAAGGTTTAAAAATTGTGGGGTAAACTTTTATTTTTAAAATCAAATCAAGTATACCTTACAAATCTCTAAAATACCCTTCAACAAATCTCAACCACTCATTTTCCCAGAATTAATATGGACCACATATTTCAAATTCATTAAATTATACAACCAATCAAATTGGGTTAATAAGTTATCTCAATTAGTGTGGGTTACTAATTGATCATTTCCCTAGGAATTATTATGTAAAATCATATCATATATAATATAATATAGGAATGGATTTAAGGGATATTAATAACAAGGAGAGTGTATTTATAACTTGCCACATAGGGGTAACACATTGTCATTCTATGGACAAAGACTCATATGGAAACACATGATGTATGGTTGATTCCACAATTTAACTTTATGATGGTATGTGAAGATGTTTATGTGTGTTAGTTGCAACCCTTCGCTGATAATCATGTTTAAAGATACATAAAAAAATATTCTACTCATATTAGAACATCATCGTAAGCTAATTTTTTAACGCGTTCTTTGTCTCTTTAAAAACCGACATTATGATCTTTTAGCCCTTTGATTCATTTGTTCTCTTGCCAGCTTAGGTGTCCCCTCACGGATTTGTTCTTCTATGTTTCTTGCTCATTTGTCACTTGTTTACTCCATATTTTAAATCCGTTTAGCGCCCTAAAATCGGTTAACCTGGCCATGTATGTACAACCTCCTAATTTATAAAATCATTCCACATACAGGCTCAACTCGAAGAGTTGGTTTGAATTACACGATGTTCTTTTCACCAATCACCGCCTCAAACAGACAAAAGCGATAGGGCTTGCTCCTGGGTGCGATTCAAACTTGAACCCATGTGGGGAGATCCCTCCATGATCACCCCTCAAGCACTCCAATCATCACAAGAAAAGGAAAAGTCAAGTTGAATCGGTGTTGCTAATAACATGAAGTTTTGTGTCATGGCATGAAGATTATCATACTTAGTAACTAACAATCTACCAATGATGTCTTGTCCTAGCGGTAAGATGGAGGTATGGGGGAAGTGATAGAAGACCCAGGTCCTGGGTGCGATTCTTGATCCCACCCGGTTTTACCTACTTTCCACCGTCGTGCCTTTGGGCGGGTGCTTGGATCGGGTTTTCCCCAGGAATTGGTGGCTGGAGGGCTAGGGGCTTCGTCCTTCTGGACTAGTGGCCAGCTTGGGCATCCTTTAGCCATTGGGGGCTGTGTACGGAGTACCCGACATTTGATTAGTTGGCTGTTCAAAAAAAAGTAACTAACAATCTTCTTGAATTTCGGGAACTTATTATGAATATATATGGTTATGTTGTATTTTTGTTTTAACTAGTTTTATCCCAACTGCGCGTTGCGGCGGAGAATTCATGAATCAATCTGGATTTAAAACGTCAACGACCAAGTCTTTGTTCATTAGGCTTTATACTCAAATATATAACAATCATGCATGTCGTGAATGCAATTTAAGAAAATCAAATAACCAAAATACGAAACCCAAGTTTAACATCTACATATTCCAAAAGATCACACTTGGAATAGATTTGCTTAACACCCTATTTAGAACATTGATTGGGAGGATCATTTTATAGAAACCAATTGAAAGCTATGCTAGAGTGAAACTAATCTCAAAATAGAAGAACAGAGAAAACATGTATGAATCAAATTCTTTTGAGGAACCCAATTTCAACTCAAATATGAATTCATGTGTAAATTAGAGAAAAAACCATTCCTTTCCATACATGAATTGAAAAGCTGCAAAATTTTGTTCAGATCATCTTCTCTCAAGGTAGGGCGGTACGAAATTGTACAACCCCAACTCATACATATATGACACATAGCCTAATGAGTTTCTTGATACAACTTGTGAGGCGTGCGAAGTTTTCCTGTATATATGTAAGGTATAAAAAAAGTAATGCATATTTAGATGTTAGCATGATTTATGAACATATAAAGATTGATAAATAAACAATACAACCTAGTCAACTGGCTTGATATCTCATCCTATTGGCAGAACAAATATTTAGTTGACGCATTCTTCAAGTTTTTAACCTGTTAACTTTTTATACACCCATCTTGTTCAAAAATATGTTAAATAACACATCCAACATATCTTTCTAAAACATTCTATTGTTTCTTTTTATTTGATGTATGATTAGGTAAACTGAATCAAAAATTGATAAATATAATACTTAGGACAAAATTATTAAATTGGTCGTATCTTTAATTTGGGTCATTAACTCCAAAGCTTAATTACACAATAACTTTGTATCTTACACATAAATTTTTTATATTCTACAAAGTATGTTCTTACATTTCACTCATAATATTTTAAACTTATGCACTAATTTCTAAATATCATTGTAATAATTAGAGTAAGTTGCACTTTTGGTCCTTTATGTTTACACAAAATTTCAGAAATAGTCCTTTATGTTTCAAAATGGCAAAAGCAGTCCTTTATGTTTTCAAATCTTGCAAAGTCGGTCCTTTCTCCGTTAACTCCGTTAAGTACTAACATAATAGGGGCATAAATGTCAAAAAAATCATATCTTTTGTTCCTTTATGTTTACATAAATTTTCAGAAATGGTTCTTTATTCTGTTAATACTTAACAGAGTTAACGGAGAAAGGACCGAGTTTGCAACATTTGAAAACTTAAAGGAATGATTTTGCCATTTTGAAACATAAAGGACTATCTCTGAAATTTTGTATAAAGGACCAAAAGTGAAATTTACTCTCATAATTATTTAATATTAAAAAATGATTAAATTGGTCAAATATGAAATCTCATTGGGCATGACCATGTTTCTACAAAAAATGTGATGAAAAACACTTACATGAGGATTTTGAAAAAGATGAATAGATGATCGACAAAAACTGCTACCTCAAGAGCTTGAGAAATAAAAATTAAGTTCCTGAAAGTGAGCCTCACCAAAAAAATGATAACTGAAAATACATATTCACAAAAAAACTTACTTGTACTAAAACAATGGCCTATTACCTGTTCATCAAAGCTGCAAACCCTTAGCAAACCTTTAGTCCAAGCACATTAAAATCCTAACAAAATATAAAATTTATAGGTAATACAAAGAGACCATGTTCTTAATAAAACATCAAAGACCAACAAACCATTTACTTCTCTTTTTAAGCAATCATTATTTTCAAACAACTAATAAGAACCCTAATTAAGACCCAAAAAAAAACAAATCCATGAACAAAGGCATAAAGTTGCATCATTATAAAATGTTGGTATGTATGGTTGAGCGAGAGATGGGCTTACTAAAGACAACAACAACTTGCATCAATTGATACACATACGCATAGCCTCTTTCTTGCAATAATAGAAATAGCCTGCAAAAATAAGACTACATACACCAATCTCTTACCATTTGAACACTAATAATGCAAAACTCAAAACTCTTTAGAAGCTATTAAACTTTTGAACTTGCATTCCTGTGCATATTCAAGTCAGCCTTATTATGGACCATCCGAACCTAGACCAACATTATTTGGAGAATCTCTCTTTGCTTCATGAACTCTTATAGACCTTGACACCAAACTATATATGGATGGATAGATATATAAGCATAATTTAATACATAAAAATGTCTATAAGTTTCGGATTCCAACAATGAGTAGCATGTGTCTTTTACTGAACCAAAATAGTTGTTTCACCTTTTAAATGGGGTTTTCCCCTTCTCCACTAAAAATAAACAAACCATCAATTCAAAAATGGAGAAGGTTTAGAAATATGTGTTATTATCTAGTTGATAAACAATGTATGAATGCCACATGAGAATTGTCATATTTGTAGTTGCTTTTCTTTCTTTGATGTCAGAGATTCTAAAAAATGAAAATATACTAACCATAGAATGATGCAAGAGTAAGTTTTTATAACATATAACCAAAAACATCATTAGTATATCTACCACTACTAGAAAAAATGACTTTTGCTACCATAATTTGTGACGAAATAAAATGCGTAGCAAATTGCTACATATAAGTGACACTTTTCAGTCTAAAAAAACCTAAATTTTTCTTTGAAGTTGCAACAACTTAGTGACGAGAGGTAAAAATTGAAAATTTCGTCACAAATGCGTAGCAAATTAGCGACACATTTTCGACAAAACGAAATTTAATTTATTAATTACTTTATGTGTAGCAAATGTGTCGTAAATAATTGTTTTAATAATTTTTTTACCCATATTTAATATAATAACAATAATAAAGATATTAAATCCCCGTATATATTTTTTTAAATCCTATTGCGTCGCAAATGTGTTGCAGATTTACGACACAGTTCCGACAAAAACTAGATTCAATTTAATTAATTATACTATGTGTTGCAAATGTGTCGCAAAACAATATTTTTTTTATTTCCAAGTTTGTTCAAGTAACAATAACAACAAATATCATAAACGTGTGTTATAAAAAATTCGAATTTTATATTGCAAATTTGCGACACATTTTTGACAAAAGCATTTTAATTAAATTAATTAAACACTGCGTTGCAAATGCGTCGCAAACATGATTTTTTTTATTTGTATGCTTATCATATAAAAAAGACCAATGCGTCGCAAATGTGTCAAAAAAACCTGATAAAATGTATGCGTAGCAAATGTGTAGCAACTATCTAAACTTTGCGTCGCAAATATGATTTTTCTATTTGTATATTTATCATATATATATATAAGAAAAGACCAATGTGTCACAAATGTGTCAAAAAAAACCTGATAAAATGTACGCGTAGCAAATGTGTAGCAACTTTGCTTCACATTTGCTACACAATTCAGCTAAAATTTGTCCTTGCCTTTTGATGCTTAAGCACTGTTTTTTTCCAACTTTAATACGACTTCATCACAAGTGAAATACTTTCATTTCGCAAACTTATAATTGCTGTAAAGTTGTGTACATAATTGCGTATTGTTTGAAATCAGTATTTAATTCCCTTTCATAATGGTATAAATATCATCGCAATGGTGCACACATGCATATATATATATATATACATACATATACATACATACGAGTATAATGTAAGTTGGTGAAATATAAGTATATTACATATAATGAAGGCGTATAAAATATGGATAAAAAATTCACGACGTTTGAATACCGGGAAAACATAAAAACAGTATTGGTTCTAGGACTGCGTAGCAAATGGGTAGCAACTTGCTACGCAAGTACCAACTGTTAGAAAATGTGTTTTCTTTTTAGATACTTAAACGCTGTTCCTTTTTATCTAACTTTTGTATAAATTCACCATAAGTGAAATTATTACATACCACAAACTCATACTTATTGTAAAGTTATGTACGTAAGTGTGTGTCGTTAGAAGTTAGTACTTAATTAAAATAACATTTTATAATCATATACATATAAACGTATTGGTGTAACACACATATACATGAGTATTATTCGTATAAGTTGGTAAAATAAAAGGATATCACACATAGTGAATTTGTATAAAAGATGGATCGGAAAAGAAGTCATTTGAGCTTTGCGAAATCATAAACACTATTTAGTTGTAGGAATGCGTAGCAAATGTGTAGCAACTTGCTACACATTTCCTACGCATTTACCAATAGTTATAATTCTTGTTCATATTTTTGAGGTTTAAACATAACTTTTTTAATCATACTATTGTGCAACTTCATTATAAGTAAAATACTTTCATCTAACAAACATACTTATATTATAAAGTTATGTACATAAGGGTGTAATTAAATATTAATCAAACATAATATTTGGTTGTAGGAATTGGTTCTAGGGCTGCGTAGCAAATGGGTAGCAACTTGCTACGTATTTGCTACGCAAGTACCAACTATTAGAAAATGTGTTTTATTTTTTGAGACTTAAACGTTGTTTCCTTTTATCTAACTTTTATATAAATTCACCATAAGTGAAATAATTGCATCCCACAAACTCATACTTATTGACTTATTGTAAAGTTATGTACGTATAGTGTGTGCCGTTAGAAGTCAGTACTTAATTAGAATAACATTTTATAATTATATAAGTATAAACGTATTGGTGTAACACACATATACATGAGTATTATTCGTATAAGTTGGTGAAATAAAAGGATATCACACATAGTGAAGTTGTATAAAAGATGGATCGGAAAAGACGTCGTTTGAGCTTCACGAAAGCATAAACACTATTTGGTTGTAGGAAAGCGTAGCAAATGTGGTTTGCGAGTGGGACAAACAACCGTGCCTCTTCTGATAACAATGGGATAACTTCCCGTCATACAAGTGGGTCGATCGGATTTGATGAGCATCGTATTAATATGGTAAGCTAAACATATTCATAAGTTTTGGTGATTGTATGAAATTGAACACTTGTTATATTGACTATGTTTTGTATTAATGTAGAAAAAGAAAATGGGAAAAGACCCGTGTTTTTTGTAAGTCTTCCTTGATACCCATCTTACCACAGAGTCTAAAGCTAAACTTTGGGTTGGAAAGCTTGACCTACATGACTCGATACATACACAACGATCTAAAGAAGCATATGTGGGTCATTTTATAATATGTATATAATTATCATATAAATTACTTGTACATTTATAGGCACGCTATTTTATAAATTTTAGGAAGCATATTTGAGTGCGATGATCGAGATGTACGTCCCTGGCTTCACTCAGGATAACGTGGATGTGTGGGAGCATGTGCAAGCCAGAGATTCCACGAGCCGTCACACGAGCCGTTGGGTATATGGGATTGGAGATTCGGATATTAGTTTTGTTGTGACTAGGGCACCATCATCGTCTTGTGGGGTGACACCATCGTATGTTGAGTATCGACAATCACAAGAAAAGGTATTGTTATCTATTTTTTATTATTAGTGATTTTGTAATGAAAATAAATCAACAGCCAAAACTAGAAAACACAAAAAAATAGCTGTCACGTTATAGTCATAATTTTGTGTCGGGTTCCATGGTTACAATGGGTATAATGGGTGCTGGTGCTGGTGCTGGTGCTGGTGCTGGTGCTGCTGTTTATAGGGGCAAAGCTTGGTCACATGGTTGTGTCGTCTTCAACACACACAAAAATTTAATTTTATATCGTGGGGTGTGAGGGTGAGCTTATAAACGGAATTTAACAAGATTATATCGTTCTTAATTCTGGCTTAGCTAGGAAGTTCGTAGATTATATATTATGAAGTTGTTTGGAAGATTTCCTATCTGACTTCGTTAAAGTCATCCAAATCTAGGATTTACAAATATTTTTGAGAGAGACTTTTATTTTATTTTATTTTTTTTGTCATGTTGGGTAATTATATTAAAAATAATTATTTCATTTTCTCAGTTTTTTTTGTCTAATGTTGAGTCGATCTCTCTTGATGTCATATTGGAGTGGTTATATATCAAGTAAGTTCAATGAGTTTTATTATTTTGTTAAAAAAAAGTTTGGGAAATAGACTGTATAGTTAATTGTTTATTACATGTGCAGATTTTATAAACTATAGAATTGTTTATTCTTGTTGTAACATGGTTGGTGCTCTACAAGAATCTAAAATAGGTGGTTGTGTTATTTGTTTGTTTACTAATCATTATGAATTTTTAACAAAATTTTAGGTTGAAGATTTGGAATCACAACTACAAGATCTTGGATCTCAACTAGAAATGGAAAGAAAACTAAGAGATGAGCCGGAACAACGGATTGAGCAAAGACTACTGGAGCAAAATGAGATAGCACAAGAAAAGATGCAAAAACAAATGCAAGAGTTTATTAGTAAATTTATTGCTTCAAGTAATCACTAATAGTTGGATGGAATTTAAGTTGTTATTTTGGATATGTTAACTTATGTTTAGTTTCTTGTTTATACATTAAAACTTGGATTGTAATGCATGTATTTTCTATTTGTTTTGGTTATTATGATTGTGGTTGAATTTGCAAAGCAGGTTTTGAAAAGTTTATGGTTGAATTAGGTTCTTTTAGCATTTAAAAAAAATTGATTTTTTAGTATTGGAATTATTTGTAGCTAATGTGTCGCAAAAAATATAGTTGTTGCTAATTTGTAGCAAACTTATAAAAGAATGTTCTTACTTGTGGCAAATGTGTAGCAAAATAAAAAATTATTTCGTTTGAAAAATTTACAAACGTTGCTAATTTGTCGCAAACCTACAAAAAAGAAAATTATTATTCGTAGCAAATGTGTTGCAAATAAAAAAGATTATTTTGTTTGAAAATTTTAAAACGTTGCTAAATTGTCGCAAACCTATAAAAAATAAAATTATTATTCGTTGCAAATGTGATGCAAATAAAAAAAATTATTTCATTTGAAAATTTTAAAACGTTGCTAACTTGTCGCAAACCAACAAAAAAGAAAATTATTATTCGTTGCAAATGTGTTGCAAATAAAAAAATATTTCATTTAAAAATATATATAAGCGTTGCTAATTTGTCGCAAACTAATGAAAAGAAATTATTTTCAGTTGCAAATGTGTCATTAAAAAAATAAAACATTGTCACAAATTTGTAGCAAATGACAACATGTAATTACGTTAATATTTGTAATATTTTTTAAATACAGTTAACAAGATAAATATAATTAGAGTGTGCGTAGCAAATGCGTAGGAACCTTGCGACGCTCTTTTTTTGTTGCAAAATGGTTACGACTTGTGTAGGAAATTTGTAACAAAACTTTTGCAACTAGAGTTTTTGCCTCGAAAAAATTTCGTGGTAAATGTGTCGCAAAATCCTGTCTGCAACGCATTTGCTACAAAATTGAGCGTAGCAAATTTATCTTTTTTCTAGTTAAGACAATTGCATTTGAGAATTACGTCATCAATGACGTGAGCACATTTGGTCGTGCTTGAGATCCACGTTGATTTAACTATTGTAATTATTACAGGTTGATAGTATGTGAGAAACGGTGAACATATCGCGAAACGGAGTTCCGGATTGTCCGGAATCGCTAAACGAAGCGCCAGCTGCTCTCGCTAGGCGGTACGCCCGGGTCAAGAAATATATCTGGGATTTGGTTTCTCACGCGTTACGCCCCAGACCAAGTGGCCACGCGGGGCGGTACGCCTGGCGTAGGTCGGTTTAGCAGATCAAATCAAACCTCGAATTTCATGCAAAATATCACCATTTCGATTTTTCTTGAACTTTTGCGCTCAAAACTCTTACCAGATCGAATTTTCATCATCCAAACCTTATTTTGAAGCCATCTAATCGCTTGGATTGTACCAGGGAGCATATCTACGAGTCCTGATCGTTGTTCTGCAGCTGAAAATCCGTCAGGTGAGTTTCGTACAACCCCTTTTATCTTTAATGTTTTATAAACATCGGGGTACCTCTGTAAATCCATTTCTGAACATATGATATGTATCACTGTTATCTTTGTGATTTCATGTGACACCCCGTAATTTCCAGGTCAGCATCTCATTTATTTAAATGTTTATTTAAATGCATTATGTACACGTGGCACTAGAATTAGATTAATTTAGTGTGACACGTGGCACGACAGTACGAACACTGGCATATGGTTAGATAATTCGAGGAATTATCGGCAAACAGCACACACGTGTCAAAACACACGAACGTTGGTGAACATCACAGCACTTAAGCACAGAAACACTTCACAAGTCAATTATGGCTAATAATTGACCAATAGAGTCCAAACGACGCTCGAACGATGTTCTACGAACGAGAAACGGGCGAGAACGGGCCCAGGACAACAAAACAGGCTTACTGGGCCTTACAATTGGGTCAGGCGGTACGCCAGACCCGGAGCGCCCACGTCAGGCGATACGCGCGAGACACAGAAGGCGCCTCGCACATCTGGCCAACCCGCGCGTAACGACGGGAGATACCCCCCACGTCAGGCGATACGCCTGGCTTGTCAGAGTCGCCAAACAGCTTTTTAAACCCCAAGATCATCATCATACCTATCCTCATCATTTTAATCCATAACTCACGCCATAACTCGGTCAACTTCATCTTCAACCTCCTGTTTCAGCCATTTTCCACCATTATTAACCTCTTTGAAGCTCCACATTGGAAGATCGAAGCTTATTTCTCACTTGGAAGCTCGAAGAACCACCACCACCTCGCGATTTCTGAAGGTTCTTGCTGTCCAGAAGCTCTAGAAGCTGTTATCACCATCATCTCGAAGTTCCAGAAGCTTTAGAGGTAGTCTATTCATCTCTCATGACTTAAAACCATCATATGTTGCACATACACACTCACAAACACACATGCAAGCCCCATGGTCTTGCATGCACGAATTTTCCTTTGTTTTAATCTGGGTTTGTTGATACATCAGTGTCTTATGATGATCTAAGGTGTTTAGATGATGATCTATGATGATCTAAGATGATGGGTAAGAACCTTGATGCTTAAAATGATGTTTTGTGATAATATATTGCCATGCATGTATGATCCATGATGGTTAGAATGATTATGAGTATGTAGATATGCTTCTTGATGATATTGAGGGATGATTACATGTTTAGATGGTGTTGAAATGATTAAAACTATGATTTTTATGAATCTTTCTATTTATAGTAACTTTTATTTTACAAGATGATGATTTGATGGAAATTATGGACATGCATGCATGTAGAATTGTTGTTAGGATGATAATATGATGATTTGAGTTGTTAGAAAACGATTGGATGATGTTTGTAGTCATATTTGGCATTGTTACTATTTTTAGTAACTTTTTGGGTCAAGATGTTGATAGATGATGAATTTGATCATAATGACACGATTAAATGTTGTTAGAAGATAGATTGTGATGTTTGGTGATATGAAAAATTGGTTTAGAAATGTTAAAATGATTATTTCTATGAAAAACTAGAAAGTTACTATATTTAGTAACTTTATTGTTACAAAAACCGACTTAGGAATATGTTGAATGACTTGAGCATGCTAAATGATTTATTATGTTATAATATGATGTTTAGATGCTAAGTTAGATGGTTTCCGATGTCACGTATGCTAAAAATGGAAACTTTCCATTTTAGGAAACTTTTGTGCACTAACATGCTATAAACGACGTATATGAACTTGTATGACAATGTGCTATGTGTTAACATGACCCCGTAGGACTATTGAACATGCTAGAACTACAAAACCGTTATGCTTTGTGAACTTTCCATAAATGGAAACTTACTATAAATAGTAAGTTGTCCATAGACGCGATTTGCGCGTTTTGCACACGACAAACACTTACACGATTGCTACACGATTCACAACCGTCACACGGTTCACCAACGGGTCGTTGATTTGACACGGTCAACGTTAGTCAAACACGGTTAATGTGGACCAACACAGTCAAACACGGTCAATGTGGACCAACACAGTCAAACACGGTCAATATGGACCAACACGAGCAAACACGGTCAATGTGGACCGACACGGACAAACATGAACAACCAAGGGTTGTCGGACACAAACACGAGCACTAACACGAACACTAGCACGGTCACTTACACAAACTCACGTACGGTATACGCTATAGGTTGCCGGTGACCGACGTGCTACTTGACGATTCAGGAGCTTACGCTTACATACATTCATTTCACTAAGGTGAGTTTACGACCCCTCTTTACTCTTTTTCAAACGCTTTTAAATAGGGGGAGAATACTAGTTGCATCGAGTCAAACATTATTGCTATTACAAACATTTTTGTGTATGCTGGTTTATTGGACAAACATTAAGTGTTGAACTCGTAACAAGCCCTCACAAAGTCTTACCGTTAATGTACAAACAACGTGGTAGATTTGGATGGATCCATTAGGGAATGACTAACCCCACGGGGCACTATGTTGACTGGATGTCATAACCCGTGCAAATTCTGACCTAACTTGCTATGCATACGAGGCATAGCGGAGGCAAGGACAAACAAGTCTAGTTCGGTAGTGACGCACTGACACTTTGGGCCTAGGGCTCGGTACTAACATTTGATAAACAGCATGACACGCTTTCATTACTATATGTATATCAAAACCTGTGAACTCACCAACCATTGTGTTGACGCTTTTTCTAACTTGTATTCTCAGGTAACTAGCTGACTATGGAGCAGGAATGCACATTAGGGATTATGGGCATAGGATCCCGCATTCATGTTATCAGTCTTTTGAAAAACAATTACTTTTGGGTTATGTTTAAACAATGATGTGTTGACAATTTAATTTCCGCTGTGTAAACAACTATCTTTCCGCTGCATGTTATGATAACTTTATTTTCCGCTGCAAACTATTTTATTATGTGTATGTGTCAAACTTGGATTTGTAAACGCATATAGTGTTGTTCTATATGACCTTGAGCTGTGATTCTGGCCACGTCACACCCACGTGGACTGACACCACGAGTGGGAAATTGGGGGTGTGACAGACTGGTATCAGAGCCTTGGTTATAGGGAACTAGGTTTGCATGTAGTAAACTTAGACTATAGCCATTGCTCAACTCTAGACACTACACGTAGAACTTGCACATTGATGACATTGTTACTTATTGAACTGTTGCTTACTAACGTGAAACTTACAGGATGGCCGACAACAACAGCAACGCTAACAGGAGCGCAGCTAGACCCACGGGCACAGATGATTTGGCGGCAGAGAGTCGGCGACGGATCGACGATATCGTAGCCCAGGTTGACGCAGAGATGGATAGACGGGCACAACACGCGGAGCGAGCTCGGTATTGGGGATGGCTCCCGCAAATCATCCGAGGTTGGATCATATCCGAGAGGGTACCTACACCCAGGTATCGCAGTGACGCGCCGACCGATCACCGACTGCCACCACTCGGAGTGCCGCTGGAGCAGGCATTCGCTGCCCACGTGGCATTCTCTCGACGGGAGGCCATGAGGAGTGGCGAACTGTCAAACGAGATTCGATTTCTTCGCGAGAAGAACGATCGACTGGAGAGGCAGAACGAGAGACTGGAGGAACGCAACGACAGACTGGAGGCACAGGTGGAGACTCTACGTCTCCAAGTGTCTCAACTGATGACCCAGCACGGACAGATCGTTGATATCATGCAGGAGCATGATGTACGCATCACTGAGAATCGGACAGACATAACCGAGACTCAGGCGATGGTGCAGGCCAGTGATGCCATGCTTAACGCATGGGCTGCACAGTTTATTGAGGAACCACTACAGGAGGATGGTCCTGAATTCGAGGCCGAGGACCTCGAAGAAGAGGACTTTGATGAGGATCCTGATGAGGATCCGGAGGAGGATGATGATGACGGAGACGTTGCTAGCGACATTTCACACGTCTCTATGGATTCTGACTAGTGGACTGTTGTATTTTGTACTTTCTTATTTTGGCCTAGACGAGCGGGATGTGCTCGAAGAACTTATTATGTATTTCCTTTTGAAATTATTGTACTTCAAGCTTATTATTAATGAGAATTATGTTTGTCTTACTTATTACATATTGACCATGATTGCTTTGACTTGACAACTAACATGACATATGATCTGACTTCCGACACAACATCTGACTAACATTCTGACTTACTAACATTCTATCCCTTCCGTATAGAAAATATCTATGGCGGGAAGAGGACCACATGCACGCCCTCCTAGACGAACACTGGACGCAGCCGTCATTAAGATGATGGTTGACAGACGAGTTAACAAGATATTGGCAGAGCACGAGGCAAACCGCCTTGCTAGTGAAACCAGTGGCTCGAACAACGGTACTAACACTCGCCTAACATGACTAACGTAGTATAACTGACACACTCTAACACACGACATTGGTTTCTGACTGACAGGATCACAAGGCAACAACAACAAGGGATGTTCTTTTAAATCCTTCCTGAACTGCCACCCACACAAATTCAAGGGGACTGAGGGAGCTGTGGGGATGCTCCGCTGGGTGGAGAAAGTCGAATCTGTATTCGCCATGTGCGAATGTGCTGAAGAGAACCGGGTGAAGTTCGCAACTGGAACACTGGAAGGACCAGCCCTCACATGGTGGAATACCCATGTACAAACCCTGGGGTTGGACGGTGCCAACTCCATGCCATGGGCTGATTTCACCCGACTACTGCAAGAGGAATACTGTCCTCGTGATGAGATCAGAAAACTGGAAGCCGAATTCTGGGTACTGAAGATGGTCGGCTCTGAGATCGAGCAATACTGCACTCGATTCCATGAGCTGTGTAAGCTATGTCCGGCTATGGTGACGCCGGAATACAAGAAGGTCGAGCAGTTCATCAGTGGGCTGCCCGAACAATTCAAAGCATGGTGACTGCGTCTGACCTCACCACCATCCAACCACTGATCAGACTGGCTCATAAACTGACTGATCAAGCTGTAGCTCAGGGCAAGCTACCCAAACGAGGCGAACACCTAAAGCCTCAAGAAATCCAGAAAAGGAAGTGGGAACCTAGTCAGCACCAGTCTCACCAACCTCAGCAACAACAACGATCTGCACCTGCTAGAGCATTTACTGCCACCCAACCCGATGACAAGGGGAAGGGTGTATATCAAGGGAAGTACCCACTGTGCAACCGATGTTCATACCACCACTTTGGGCAATGTGAACGATACCGTTGTCTGAAGTGCGGAAGACATGGCCATATGGCCAAGGACTGCAGATCAAAGTTTCCAAGCAACAACAACAACCCCAACCACAACCAGAACAACAATAACAACCAAAACACTCTCAAGGGGTGTTATGAATGTGGCAAGCCGAGCCACATGAGGAGGGACTGCCCTCAACTAAAGAAGGCCGGAGGAGGAGCGGCCAAGGGTCGAGCGTTTGTGATTGGCTCGGGGGAAGCCAAAGACGATCCTAACATCGTAACCGGTACGTTTCTTTTAAATAATGTCTATGCTAGCATATTATTTGATACCGGTGCCGATAGGAGCTTTATATCTAGTGAGTTTAGCAAATTACTAGATATTACCCCAACACCACTAGATTACAAGTATACCGTAGAGTTAGCTGACGGCAAACTGATTGAAACACAACACATCTTTCGAGGATGCGTCATGGTTTTGGCGAATCACGAACTCGAAATCGATTTGATGCCGGTGACTCTTGGAAGCTTTGATGTGGTCGTTGGAATGGATTGGCTATCCGCTAACCAAGCTGAAATCGTATGCAACGAGAAGATCGTACGGGTGACGTTGCAGAACGGAGAACAGATCTCGATTCAGGGGGAAAGACGGGGAGTACCTCTGAACATCATGTCATGCATGAAGGCGAACAAGTACCTACAAAAGGGATACACTGCCATACTAGCCCTCATCGCAGAGCAACCAAAGAAGGAGAGGAAGATTGAGGACATCGCCGTAGTCCGCGATTTTCCCGAAGTGTTTCCCGAGGATCTACCTGGATTGCCTCCGAAACGACAAGTCGAGTTCCAGATAGATCTTACACCTGGAGCAGCACCGATTGCCAAAGCTCCATACCGACTAGCACCGACTGAGATGCAGGAACTGTCTAACCAGTTGCAGGAGCTGTTAGACAAGGGATTTATCAGACCGAGCTTCTCACCTTGGGGAGCACCGGTCTTGTTCGTAAAGAAGAAAGACGGATCATTCCGTATGTGTATCGACTACAGAGAGCTGAACAAGGTGACGATCAAGAATCGATATCCCTTACCGCGAATAGACGATCTGTTTGACCAGTTGCAAGGGTCAAGCTACTATTCGAAGATCGATTTAAGATCGGGTTACCACCAACTAAGGATACAGGAAAACGATATCCCTAAGACTGCTTTTCGAACCCGATACGGACACTACGAATTCTTGGTTATGCCCTTCGGACTAACCAACGCACCAGCTGTATTCATGGATCTCATGAATAGAGTGTGCAAACCTTACCTTGACAAATTCGTAATAGTGTTCATTGACGACATTCTGATTTACTCGAAGAATCGGGAAGAACATGCTGAACATTTGAGGCTAGTCTTGGAACTATTAAAGAAAGAGCAATTGTACGCAAAGCTTTCAAAATGCGACTTTTGGATTCGCGAAGTCCAATTCCTTGGACACGTGGTTAATGAGCAGGGAATACACGTAGACCCAGCCAAAATCGAAGCAATTAAGAACTGGGAAGCACCCAAGACTCCGACTGAGGTGCGACAATTCCTAGGTCTGGCCGGGTACTATAGAAGATTCATTGAGGGATTCTCAAAGATTGCTCAATCACTGACATCCCTGACACATAAAGACAAAAAGTTCGATTGGGGAGACAAACAAGAAGCTGCTTTCAACCTGTTGAAACAGAAACTATGCACTGCACCCATCCTATCCCTACCGGAAGGATGTGATGACTTCGTGGTGTATTGCGACGCCTCGAAACAGGGACTCGGTTGTGTGCTGATGCAACGCGAGAAAGTGATAGCATACGCTTCACGCCAACTGAAGGTGCATGAGAAGAACTACACGACTCATGACCTTGAGTTGGGAGCCGTGGTGTTTGCCTTGAAGATCTGGCGACACTACTTGTACGGCACGAAATGTACAATCTTTACCGATCATAAGAGCCTACAACACATCTTCGACCAGAAAGAGTTGAACATGAGACAACGAAGGTGGGTTGAACTCATAGGTGATTATGATTGCGCCATCAAGTATCATCCAGGCAAAGCCAATGTAGTGGCCGACGCGTTGAGCCGAAAGGAAACAACAAAACGCGTGCGTGCACTACAACTCACGATTCATTCTGAATTGCCAAATCAGATACGAATCGCACAACAAGAAGCTCTAAAAACTGAAAACCTCACTCTTGAAGCCATGCGTGGCATGGATAAGCAAATAAAGGCAAAAGACGACGGAGCTTACTACTTAATGGATCGAATCTGGATTCCACGCTACGGAGGATTGAGAGAAGTAGTGATGATGAAGCTCACAAGAGCCGGTATTCCATACATCCGGGCTCTGATAAGATGTATCACGATTTGAAGACAACCTATTGGTGGCCGAACATGAAAGCTGAGATAGCAACATACGTAAGTAAATGCCTAACGTGCTCAAAAGTCAAAGTTGAGTACCAGAAACCATCAGGGTTACTTCAACAACCGGAACTACCAATGTGGAAATGGGAGCAGATTTCCATGGATTTCATCACTAAACTGCCAAAGACGGCAAGTGGTTGCGATACCATCTGGGTTATCGTAGACCGACTGACAAAGTCTGCACATTTTCTACCCATCAAGGAGACTGACAAGCTAGACAAACTCACTCGGATTTACTTAAAGGAAGTGGTCACTCGACATGGAGTGCCAATCTCAATCATATCTGATCGCGACAGTCGATTCACGTCGCATTTCTGGAAGTCTTTGCATAAGGCTTTGGGCACGAGATTGGACATGAGTACCGCTTACCACCCGCAGACAGACGGGCAAAGTGAGCGAACGATACAGACACTGGAGGACATGCTCCGAGCCTGCGTCATTGACTTTGGGAGTAGCTGGGAATCTCATCTACCGTTAGTTGAGTTTTCATACAATAACAGCTACCACACAAGCATTCAAGCTGCACCATTCGAGGCACTTTACGGACGTAAGTGTCGATCACCCATCTGCTGGGCGGAAGTTGGGGACAGCCAACTGACTGGTCCAGAGCTTGTGCACGAAACCACTGAAAAGATCGTACAAATACGCAAGCGAATGGCAGCAGCTCGTGACAGACAGAAAAGCTATGCCGACAAACGACGCAAACCGTTAGAGTTCCAGGTGGGAGACAGAGTGTTACTCAAGGTCTCGCCCTGGAAAGGTGTCATTCGGTTTGGCAAAAGAGGAAAGTTGAACCCTCGTTACATTGGACCGTTCGAGATTACAAAACGAATAGGCCCTGTAGCCTACGAACTGAACCTGCCAGTTGAGCTGAGCAGTGTACACAACGTATTCCACATCTCGAACCTCAAAAAATGCCTATCTGATGAGACACTTGTTATTCCTCTCGAGGAAATACAAATCGACGAACAATTGAACTTCGTTGAGGAACCGGTAGAAATTATGGACCGGGAAACCAAAAAGCTCAAACTCAGCAAAATCCCGATTGTGAAAGTACGATGGAATTCGCGACGAGGACCGGAATTCACATGGGAACGTGAAGACCAGATGAAACAAAAGTACCCACACCTGTTCGCGGAACAGACAAACACTGACAACACAAGTTGAATTTCGGGACGAAATTCTTTCCAACATGGGGAGGATGTGACACCCCGTAATTTCCAGGTCAGCATCTCATTTATTTAAATGTTTATTTAAATGCATTATGTACACGTGGCACTAGAATTAGATTAATTTAGTGTGACACGTGGCACGACAGTACGAACACTGGCATATGGTTAGATAATTCGAGGAATTATCGGCAAACAGCACACACGTGTCAAAACACACGAACGTTGGTGAACATCACAGCACTTAAGCACAGAAACACTTCACAAGTCAATTATGGCTAATAATTGACCAATAGAGTCCAAACGACGCTCGAACGATGTTCTACGAACGAGAAACGGGCGAGAACGGGCCCAGGACAACAAAACAGGCTTACTGGGCCTTACAATTGGGTCAGGCGGTACGCCAGACCCGGAGCGCCCACGTCAGGCGATACGCGCGAGACACAGAAGGCGCCTCGCACATCTGGCCAACCCGCGCGTAACGACGGGAGATACCCCCCACGTCAGGCGATACGCCTGGCTTGTCAGAGTCGCCAAACAGCTTTTTAAACCCCAAGATCATCATCATACCTATCCTCATCATTTTAATCCATAACTCACGCCATAACTCGGTCAACTTCATCTTCAACCTCCTGTTTCAGCCATTTTCCACCATTATTAACCTCTTTGAAGCTCCACATTGGAAGATCGAAGCTTATTTCTCACTTGGAAGCTCGAAGAACCACCACCACCTCGCGATTTCTGAAGGTTCTTGCTGTCCAGAAGCTCTAGAAGCTGTTATCACCATCATCTCGAAGTTCCAGAAGCTTTAGAGGTAGTCTATTCATCTCTCATGACTTAAAACCATCATATGTTGCACATACACACTCACAAACACACATGCAAGCCCCATGGTCTTGCATGCACGAATTTTCCTTTGTTTTAATCTGGGTTTGTTGATACATCAGTGTCTTATGATGATCTAAGGTGTTTAGATGATGATCTATGATGATCTAAGATGATGGGTAAGAACCTTGATGCTTAAAATGATGTTTTGTGATAATATATTGCCATGCATGTATGATCCATGATGGTTAGAATGATTATGAGTATGTAGATATGCTTCTTGATGATATTGAGGGATGATTACATGTTTAGATGGTGTTGAAATGATTAAAACTATGATTTTTATGAATCTTTCTATTTATAGTAACTTTTATTTTACAAGATGATGATTTGATGGAAATTATGGACATGCATGCATGTAGAATTGTTGTTAGGATGATAATATGATGATTTGAGTTGTTAGAAAACGATTGGATGATGTTTGTAGTCATATTTGGCATTGTTACTATTTTTAGTAACTTTTTGGGTCAAGATGTTGATAGATGATGAATTTGATCATAATGACACGATTAAATGTTGTTAGAAGATAGATTGTGATGTTTGGTGATATGAAAAATTGGTTTAGAAATGTTAAAATGATTATTTCTATGAAAAACTAGAAAGTTACTATATTTAGTAACTTTATTGTTACAAAAACCGACTTAGGAATATGTTGAATGACTTGAGCATGCTAAATGATTTATTATGTTATAATATGATGTTTAGATGCTAAGTTAGATGGTTTCCGATGTCACGTATGCTAAAAATGGAAACTTTCCATTTTAGGAAACTTTTGTGCACTAACATGCTATAAACGACGTATATGAACTTGTATGACAATGTGCTATGTGTTAACATGACCCCGTAGGACTATTGAACATGCTAGAACTACAAAACCGTTATGCTTTGTGAACTTTCCATAAATGGAAACTTACTATAAATAGTAAGTTGTCCATAGACGCGATTTGCGCGTTTTGCACACGACAAACACTTACACGATTGCTACACGATTCACAACCGTCACACGGTTCACCAACGGGTCGTTGATTTGACACGGTCAACGTTAGTCAAACACGGTAATGTGGACCAACACAGTCAAACACGGTCAATGTGGACCAACACAGTCAAACACGGTCAATATGGACCAACACGAGCAAACACGGTCAATGTGGACCGACACGGACAAACATGAACAACCAAGGGTTGTCGGACACAAACACGAGCACTAACACGAACACTAGCACGGTCACTTACACAAACTCACGTACGGTATACGCTATAGGTTGCCGGTGACCGACGTGCTACTTGACGATTCAGGAGCTTACGCTTACATACATTCATTTCACTAAGGTGAGTTTACGGCCCCTCTTTACTCTTTTTCAAACGCTTTTAAATAGGGGGAGAATACTAGTTGCATCGAGTCAAACATTATTGCTATTACAAACATTTTTGTGTATGCTGGTTTATTGGACAAACATTAAGTGTTGAACTCGTAACAAGCCCTCACAAAGTCTTACCGTTAATGTACAAACAACGTGGTAGATTTGGATGGATCCATTAGGGAATGACTAACCCCACGGGGCACTATGTTGACTGGATGTCATAACCCGTGCAAATTCTGACCTAACTTGCTATGCATACGAGGCATAGCGGAGGCAAGGACAAACAAGTCTAGTTCGGTAGTGACGCACTGACACTTTGGGCCTAGGGCTCGGTACTAACATTTGATAAACAGCATGACACACTTTCATTACTATATGTATATCAAAACCTGTGAACTCACCAACCATTGTGTTGACGCTTTTTCTAACTTGTATTCTCAGGTAACTAGCTGACTATGGAGCAGGAATGCACATTAGGGATTATGGGCATAGGATCCCGCATTCATGTTATCAGTCTTTTGAAAAACAATTACTTTTGGGTTATGTTTAAACAATGATGTGTTGACAATTTAATTTCCGCTGTGTAAACAACTATCTTTCCGCTGCATGTTATGATAACTTTATTTTCCGCTGCAAACTATTTTATTATGTGTATGTGTCAAACTTGGATTTGTAAACGCATATAGTGTTGTTCTATATGACCTTGAGCTGTGATTCTGGCCACGTCACACCCACGTGGACTGACACCACGAGTGGGAAATTGGGGGTGTGACAGACTGGTATCAGAGCCTTGGTTATAGGGAACTAGGTTTGCATGTAGTAAACTTAGACTATAGCCATTGCTCAACTCTAGACACTACACGTAGAACTTGCACATTGATGACATTGTTACTTATTGAACTGTTGCTTACTAACGTGAAACTTACAGGATGGCCGACAACAACAGCAACGCTAACAGGAGCGCAGCTAGACCCACGGGCACAGATGATTTGGCGGCAGAGAGTCGGCGACGGATCGACGATATCGTAGCCCAGGTTGACGCAGAGATGGATAGACGGGCACAACACGCGGAGCGAGCTCGGTATTGGGGATGGCTCCCGCAAATCATCCGAGGTTGGATCATATCCGAGAGGGTACCTACACCCCGGTATCGCAGTGACGCGCCGACCGATCACCGACTGCCACCACTCGGAGTGCCGCTGGAGCAGGCATTCGCTGCCCACGTGGCATTCTCTCGACGGGAGGCCATGAGGAGTGGCGAACTGTCAACGAGATTCGAGTTCTTCGCGAGAAGAACGATCGACTGGAGAGGCAGAACGAGAGACTGGAGGAACGCAACGACAGACTGGAGGCACAGGTGGAGACTCTACGTCTCCAAGTGTCTCAACTGATGACCCAGCACGGACAGATCGTTGATATCATGCAGGAGCATGATGTACGCATCACTGAGAATCGGACAGACATAACCGAGACTCAGGCGATGGTGCAGGCCAGTGATGCCATGCTTAACGCATGGGCTGCACAGTTTATTGAGGAACCACTACAGGAGGATGGTCCTGAATTCGAGGCCGAGGACCTCGAAGAAGAGGACTTTGATGAGGATCCTGATGAGGATCCGGAGGAGGATGATGATGACGGAGACGTTGCTAGCGACATTTCACACGTCTCTATGGATTCTGACTAGTGGACTGTTGTATTTTGTACTTTCTTATTTTGGCCTAGACGAGCGGGATGTGCTCGAAGAACTTATTATGTATTTCCTTTTGAAATTATTGTACTTCAAGCTTATTATTAATGAGAATTATGTTTGTCTTACTTATTACATATTGACCATGATTGCTTTGACTTGACAACTAACATGACATATGATCTGACTTCCGACACAACATCTGACTAACATTCTGACTTACTAACATTCTATCCCTTCCGTATAGAAAATATCTATGGCGGGAAGAGGACCACATGCACGCCCTCCTAGACGAACACTGGACGCAGCCGTCATTAAGATGATGGTTGACAGACGAGTTAACAAGATACTGGCAGAGCACGAGGCAAACCGCCTTGCTAGTGAAACCAGTGGCTCGAACAACGGTACTAACACTCGCCTAACATGACTAACGTAGTATAACTGACACACTCTAACACACGACATTGGTTTCTGACTGACAGGATCACAAGGCAACAACAACAAGGATGTTCTTTTAAATCCTTCCTGAACTGCCACCCACACAAATTCAAGGGGACTGAGGGAGCTGTGGGGATGCTCCGCTGGGTGGAGAAAGTCGAATCTGTATTCGCCATGTGCGAATGTGCTGAAGAGAACCGGGTGAAGTTCGCAACTGGAACACTGGAAGGACCAGCCCTCACATGGTGGAATACCCATGTACAAACCCTGGGGTTGGACGGTGCCAACTCCATGCCATGGGCTGATTTCACCCGACTACTGCAAGAGGAATACTGTCCTCGTGATGAGATCAGAAAACTGGAAGCCGAATTCTGGGTACTGAAGATGGTCGGCTCTGAGATCGAGCAATACTGCACTCGATTCCATGAGCTGTGTAAGCTATGTCCGGCTATGGTGACGCCGGAATACAAGAAGGTCGAGCAGTTCATCAGTGGGCTGCCCGAACAAATTCAAAGCATGGTGACTGCGTCTGACCTCACCACCATCCAACCACTGATCAGACTGGCTCATAAACTGACTGATCAAGCTGTAGCTCAGGGCAAGCTACCCAAACGAGGCGAACACCTAAAGCCTCAAGAAATCCAGAAAAGGAAGTGGGAACCTAGTCAGCACCAGTCTCACCAACCTCAGCAACAACAACGATCTGCACCTGCTAGAGCATTTACTGCCACCCAACCCGATGACAAGGGGAAGGGTGTATATCAAGGGAAGTACCCACTGTGCAACCGATGTTCATACCACCACTTTGGGCAATGTGAACGATACCGTTGTCTGAAGTGCGGAAGACATGGCCATATGGCCAAGGACTGCAGATCAAAGTTTCCAAGCAACAACAACAACCCCAACCACAACCAGAACAACAATAACAACCAAAACACTCTCAAGGGGTGTTATGAATGTGGCAAGCCGAGCCACATGAGGAGGGACTGCCCTCAACTAAAGAAGGCCGGAGGAGGAGCGGCCAAGGGTCGAGCGTTTGTGATTGGCTCGGGGGAAGCCAAAGACGATCCTAACATCGTAACCGGTACGTTTCTTTTAAATAATGTCTATGCTAGCATATTATTTGATACCGGTGCCGATAGGAGCTTTATATCTAGTGAGTTTAGCAAATTACTAGATATTACCCCAACACCACTAGATTACAAGTATACCGTAGAGTTAGCTGACGGCAAACTGATTGAAACACAACACATCTTTCGAGGATGCGTCATGGTTTTGGCGAATCACGAACTCGAAATCGATTTGATGCCGGTGACTCTTGGAAGCTTTGATGTGGTCGTTGGAATGGATTGGCTATCCGCTAACCAAGCTGAAATCGTATGCAACGAGAAGATCGTACGGGTGACGTTGCAGAACGGAGAACAGATCTCGATTCAGGGGGAAAGACGGGGAGTACCTCTGAACATCATGTCATGCATGAAGGCGAACAAGTACCTACAAAAGGGATACACTGCCATACTAGCCCTCATCGCAGAGCAACCAAAGAAGGAGAGGAAGATTGAGGACATCGCCGTAGTCCGCGATTTTCCCGAAGTGTTTCCCGAGGATCTACCTGGATTGCCTCCGAAACGACAAGTCGAGTTCCAGATAGATCTTACACCTGGAGCAGCACCGATTGCCAAAGCTCCATACCGACTAGCACCGACTGAGATGCAGGAACTGTCTAACCAGTTGCAGGAGCTGTTAGACAAGGGATTTATCAGACCGAGCTTCTCACCTTGGGGAGCACCGGTCTTGTTCGTAAAGAAGAAAGACGGATCATTCCGTATGTGTATCGACTACAGAGAGCTGAACAAGGTGACGATCAAGAATCGATATCCCTTACCGCGAATAGACGATCTGTTTGACCAGTTGCAAGGGTCAAGCTACTATTCGAAGATCGATTTAAGATCGGGTTACCACCAACTAAGGATACAGGAAAACGATATCCCTAAGACTGCTTTTCGAACCCGATACGGACACTACGAATTCTTGGTTATGCCCTTCGGACTAACCAACGCACCAGCTGTATTCATGGATCTCATGAATAGAGTGTGCAAACCTTACCTTGACAAATTCGTAATAGTGTTCATTGACGACATTCTGATTTACTCGAAGAATCGGGAAGAACATACTGAGCATTTGAGGCTAGTCTTAGAACTATTAAAGAAAGAGCAGTTGTACGCAAAGCTTTCAAAATGCGACTTTTGGATTCGCGAAGTCCAATTCCTTGGACACGTGGTTAATGAGCAGGGAATACACGTAGACCCAGCCAAAATCGAAGCAATTAAGAACTGGGAAGCACCCAAGACTCCGACTGAGGTGCGACAATTCCTAGGTCTGGCCGGGTACTATAGAAGATTCATTGAGGGATTCTCAAAGATTGCTCAATCACTGACATCCCTGACACATAAAGACAAAAAGTTCGATTGGGGAGACAAACAAGAAGCTGCTTTCAACCTGTTGAAACAGAAACTATGCACTGCACCCATCCTATCCCTACCGGAAGGATGTGATGACTTCGTGGTGTATTGCGACGCCTCGAAACAGGGACTCGGTTGTGTGCTGATGCAACGCGAGAAAGTGATAGCATACGCTTCACGCCAACTGAAGGTGCATGAGAAGAACTACACGACTCATGACCTTGAGTTGGGAGCCGTGGTGTTTGCCTTGAAGATCTGGCGACACTACTTGTACGGCACGAAATGTACAATCTTTACCGATCATAAGAGCCTACAACACATCTTCGACCAGAAAGAGTTGAACATGAGACAACGAAGGTGGGTTGAACTCATAGGTGATTATGATTGCGCCATCAAGTATCATCCAGGCAAAGCCAATGTAGTGGCCGACGCGTTGAGCCGGAAGGAAACAACAAAACGCGTGCGTGCTCTACAACTCACGATTCATTCTGAATTGCCAAATCAGATACGAATCGCACAACAAGAAGCCCTAAAAACTGAAAACCTCACTCTTGAAGCCATGCGTGGCATGGATAAGCAAATAAAGGCAAAAGACGACGGAGCTTACTACTTAATGGATCGAATCTGGATTCCACGCTACGGAGGATTGAGAGAAGTAGTGATGAACGAAGCTCACAAGAGCCGGTATTCCATACATCCGGGCTCTGATAAGATGTATCACGATTTGAAGACAACCTATTGGTGGCCGAACATGAAAGCTGAGATAGCAACATACGTAAGTAAATGCCTAACGTGCTCAAAAGTCAAAGTTGAGTACCAGAAACCATCAGGGTTACTTCAACAACCGGAACTACCAATGTGGAAATGGGAGCAGATTTCCATGGATTTCATCACTAAACTGCCAAAGACGGCAAGTGGTTGCGATACCATCTGGGTTATCGTAGACCGACTGACAAAGTCTGCACATTTTCTACCCATCAAGGAGACTGACAAGCTAGACAAACTCACTCGGATTTACTTAAAGGAAGTGGTCACTCGACATGGTGTGCCAATCTCAATCATATCTGATCGCGACAGTCGATTCACGTCGCATTTCTGGAAGTCTTTGCATAAGGCTTTGGGCACGAGATTGGACATGAGTACCGCTTACCACCCGCAGACAGACGGGCAAAGTGAGCGAACGATACAGACACTGGAGGACATGCTCCGAGCCTGCGTCATTGACTTTGGGAGTAGCTGGGAATCTCATCTACCGTTAGTTGAGTTTTCATACAATAACAGCTACCACACAAGCATTCAAGCTGCACCATTCGAGGCACTTTACGGACGTAAGTGTCGATCACCCATCTGCTGGGCGGAAGTTGGGGACAGCCAACTGACTGGTCCAGAGCTTGTGCACGAAACCACTGAAAAGATCGTACAAATACGCAAGCGAATGGCAGCAGCTCGTGACAGACATAAAAGCTATGCCGACAAACGACGCAAACCGTTAGAGTTCCAGGTGGGAGACAGAGTGTTACTCAAGGTCTCGCCCTGGAAAGGTGTCATTCGGTTTGGCAAAAGAGGAAAGTTGAACCCTCGTTACATTGGACCGTTCGAGATTACAAAACGAATAGGCCCTGTAGCCTACGAACTGGACCTGCCAGTTGAGCTGAGCAGTGTACACAACGTATTCCACATCTCGAACCTCAAAAAATGCCTATCTGATGAGACACTTGTTATTCCTCTCGAGGAAATACAAATCGACGAACAATTGAACTTCGTTGAGGAACCGGTAGAAATTATGGACCGGGAAACCAAAAAGCTCAAACTCAGCAAAATCCCGATTGTGAAAGTACGATGGAATTCGCGACGAGGACCGGAATTCACATGGGAACGTGAAGACCAGATGAAACAAAAGTACCCACACCTGTTCGCGGAACAGACAAACACTGACAACACAAGTTGAATTTCGGGACGAAATTCTTTCCAACATGGGGAGGATGTGACACCCCGTAATTTCCAGGTCAGCATCTCATTTATTTAAATGTTTATTTAAATGCATTATGTACACGTGGCACTAGAATTAGATTAATTTAGTGTGACACATGGCACGACAGTACGAACACTGGCATATGGTTAGATAATTCGAGGAATTATCGGCAAACAGCACACACGTGTCAAAACACACGAACGTTGGTGAACATCACAGCACTTAAGCACAGAAACACTTCACAAGTCAATTATGGCTAATAATTGACCAATAGAGTCCAAACGACGCTCGAACGATGTTCTACGAACGAGAAACGGGCGAGAACGGGCCCAGGACAACAAAACAGGCTTACTGGGCCTTACAATTGGGTCAGGCGGTACGCCAGACCCGGAGCGCCCACGTCAGGCGATACGCGCGAGACACAGAAGGCGCCTCGCACATCTGGCCAACCCGCGCGTAACGACGGGAGATACCCCCCACGTCAGGCGATACGCCTGGCTTGTCAGAGTCGCCAAACAGCTTTTTAAACCCCCAAGATCATCATCATACCTATCCTCATCATTTTAATCCATAACTCACGCCATAACTCGGTCAACTTCATCTTCAACCTCCTGTTTCAGCCATTTTCCACCATTATTAACCTCTTTGAAGCTCCACATTGGAAGATCGAAGCTTATTTCTCACTTGGAAGCTCGAAGAACCACCACCACCTCGCGATTTCTGAAGGTTCTTGCTGTCCAGAAGCTCTAGAAGCTGTTATCACCATCATCTCGAAGTTCCAGAAGCTTTAGAGGTAGTCTATTCATCTCTCATGACTTAAAACCATCATATGTTGCACATACACACTCACAAACACACATGCAAGCCCCATGGTCTTGCATGCACGAATTTTCCTTTGTTTTAATCTGGGTTTGTTGATACATCAGTGTCTTATGATGATCTAAGGTGTTTAGATGATGATCTATGATGATCTAAGATGATGGGTAAGAACCTTGATGCTTAAAATGATGTTTTGTGATAATATATTGCCATGCATGTATGATCCATGATGGTTAGAATGATTATGAGTATGTAGATATGCTTCTTGATGATATTGAGGGATGATTACATGTTTAGATGGTGTTGAAATGATTAAAACTATGATTTTTATGAATCTTTCTATTTATAGTAACTTTTATTTTACAAGATGATGATTTGATGGAAATTATGGACATGCATGCATGTAGAATTGTTGTTAGGATGATAATATGATGATTTGAGTTGTTAGAAAACGATTGGATGATGTTTGTAGTCATATTTGGCATTGTTACTATTTTTAGTAACTTTTTGGGTCAAGATGTTGATAGATGATGAATTTGATCATAATGACACGATTAAATGTTGTTAGAAGATAGATTGTGATGTTTGGTGATATGAAAAATTGGTTTAGAAATGTTAAAATGATTATTTCTATGAAAAACTAGAAAGTTACTATATTTAGTAACTTTATTGTTACAAAAACCGACTTAGGAATATGTTGAATGACTTGAGCATGCTAAATGATTTATTATGTTATAATATGATGTTTAGATGCTAAGTTAGATGGTTTCCGATGTCACGTATGCTAAAAATGGAAACTTTCCATTTTAGGAAACTTTTGTGCACTAACATGCTATAAACGACGTATATGAACTTGTATGACAATGTGCTATGTGTTAACATGACCCCGTAGGACTATTGAACATGCTAGAACTACAAAACCGTTATGCTTTGTGAACTTTCCATAAATGGAAACTTACTATAAATAGTAAGTTGTCCATAGACGCGATTTGCGCGTTTTGCACACGACAAACACTTACACGATTGCTACACGATTCACAACCGTCACACGGTTCACCAACGGGTCGTTGATTTGACACGGTCAACGTTAGTCAAACACGGTTAATGTGGACCAACACAGTCAAACACGGTCAATGTGGACCAACACAGTCAAACACGGTCAATATGGACCAACACGAGAAAACACGGTCAATGTGGACCGACACGGACAAACATGAACAACCAAGGGTTGTCGGACACAAACACGAGCACTAACACGAACACTAGCACGGTCACTTACACAAACTCACGTACGGTATACGCTATAGGTTGCCGGTGACCGACGTGCTACTTGACGATTCAGGAGCTTACGCTTACATACATTCATTTCACTAAGGTGAGTTTACGGCCCCTCTTTACTCTTTTTCAAACGCTTTTAAATAGGGGGAGAATACTAGTTGCATCGAGTCAAACATTATTGCTATTACAAACATTTTTGTGTATGCTGGTTTATTGGACAAACATTAAGTGTTGAACTCGTAACAAGCCCTCACAAAGTCTTACCGTTAATGTACAAACAACGTGGTAGATTTGGATGGATCCATTAGGGAATGACTAACCCCACGGGGCACTATGTTGACTGGATGTCATAACCCGTGCAAATTCTGACCTAACTTGCTATGCATATGAGGCATAGCGGAGGCAAGGACAAACAAGTCTAGTTCGGTAGTGACGCACTGACACTTTGGGCCTAGGGCTCGGTACTAACATTTGATAAACAGCATGACACGCTTTCATTACTATATGTATATCAAAACCTGTGAACTCACCAACCATTGTGTTGACGCTTTTTCTAACTTGTATTCTCAGGTAACTAGCTGACTATGGAGCAGGAATGCACATTAGGGATTATGGGCATAGGATCCCGCATTCATGTTATCAGTCTTTTGAAAAACAATTACTTTTGGGTTATGTTTAAACAATGATGTGTTGACAATTTAATTTCCGCTGTGTAAACAACTATCTTTCCGCTGCATGTTATGATAACTTTATTTTCCGCTGCAAACTATTTTATTATGTGTATGTGTCAAACTTGGATTTGTAAACGCATATAGTGTTGTTCTATATGACCTTGAGCTGTGATTCTGGCCACGTCACACCCACGTGGACTGACACCACGAGTGGGAAATTGGGGGTGTGACATTTCATGTGACTCTTATGTGATTTCTTGGGATTTTGCCCTTAGTATCTCTATCACAGTATCAAAAGTCCTCATTCCTCGAAACTATATCTAGTATACTCATGTGGGGCCGAACAGACATCAATGATAGTACTATCGGCTGACAACCCATTCACTGGGAGGTTTGCATCTCCCCTGGTGTGAATGTTTGTTACATGTTTCCAAAACATCTTCTTAATGTTAATGACAGACATTGAGATAATGAGGCATTAAGATATTTACCTACGGGTGGTATCTTCGTAAAACACAGAATTGTCCGAAAGAAACTAGATACGGGTCCCATGGTTATCTTGAACTGAATCTCTTGAGAATTTGTATATCATGTCATATCATATGGTTTAACTTGAACTTTACAAACTCACTAGCTTTGTACTGATCTTTCAAACTCAAACATTTTTGTAGGGAGAAAGTGACCCACGGTGAGGCTGCACTTCAAACACTTGTAATTAAATAAGTTAGTTTGTGTAATAAACTTAGTTGTAAACTGTAATGTTGATTGTAACAACGATTCTTGTAATGTATTTATTTTAAGGTAATCTGTGTGTTGTGATACCGGATCAAGTAAGTCATACTTATCTCTAAGACATCACCACTATGCTTCCGCAGTAACACAAAGCTACGCCAAAAAAATCCGAGTATGGTTTATTTTAGGGATCATACAGTAACACAAAGCTAGTCACATTAGATAACAAAAAGAAAACTCATTTATATCAAATTCATATGCATAAATATCTATAACATAGATAGTAATCCTCACCCTGAGGTAAATTAATCTCTCAGCAAGACCAAAACACATAGAGTTGTATCGTTAGCTACCACCGAAGACTACCGTGAAACCCTAGGTCATTTCCTGACTTCCTGTCGGTGGCGTATCATCTAACATAATCCTTCCCCTTCAACACCATCTTCGATTCATAAATCCTAAAAGGAAAACTCGGTTTGATTGTCCTCGATCATTGATTAACCACATCTCTGAGCAAAAATTGAACAAATACATACGTGATTCTTCAATAAAACCTCATGGGGTTCTTAGAATAAAAATTTCTATGCCAATCTCTGCAATCGTCAGTGTCAAACCTAGGGTTTTGTTCTCACCTCCTGAAAATACATCAAGATGTCACAAACTTCAATTAGGGCTTTGTCTCCCCCTTTCTCTCTAAAAGTCAAAGAAGAAGTTCTTGATGAAAAGAAAAGATGTTGAAGATGATGATGACGATTCCCTTATCTTTGTCTTTGCTTTTGCGAGTGTACATGCCAAATATAGCAGAGGAATGGCATTCGAGCATGGGTTCTCGTTTACGTTTGACTGCTTCAAAAGTTAAAACCTAACATGTGGTGGTCAAAATTTAAAGCACTGAAATGTCACTATTCATTTTGGTTGGTTTTTAATATATAGTATAATATAATAGCTTGAAGTAATAAATGATATTTTCGGTTTAATAACTATGTTTTTAATGTTTAAATCCAACAAAGACATCTTTAAAGAATATAAATTTTCATACATAGTCATTTTCGTGTCTATATTGTATTCAGTGGCGTACCCACCCTTTGGGTAACGGGGGCAGCCACACTCCGTAAATTTTTTTTATTCTAGTGGTATATATATGTTAATATTCTGACCGACCCCCTTAATATTTTGCAATCGCCCCCCTTAAATTTGCATAATTGAACTTGTGATGTGAATTTAAGTGATAGTTATACTTGTTTTTTTGGAAAAAGAGTTATCTAAAAAGTCTCCATAGATATTGTTTGGGATAGATTTTAAAAAATAAAACCAAGTAGAAATCAATTAGGTTTGAGAATCTTAACTTATAACAAGATATATGCATAGATTGGGTAAACAAATATTGTATTTAAGATAAAAATGGGCAAAACTATAATATACAATGGGTTGAGATGGTAACACCTTAACAAAATACATGTCAAGATGAATAACTTAAAAATTATGTAAATATAATGGATTCAAACGGATAAGATTATCAATAATAAATTTGATAAGAAAATAACTAAAAATTATTCAATGAAACTATTTGCTTAGTTACAATTCACTTTTAAGTTGAAAAAAATTGATGTTTTTTACAATGATTCATTTAAACTCAAACTGATTTTGCTTAAAATTCATCCTAACACAGTTTTGACTTGTTACTCAACCCAACCCAACGCATAAAAATAACTTTAGATGTATTGTATTTTTATTATGCTTTTACATATGAAATTTAGTTTAATTGTCTTATTTTAAAATGATCCTACCCGATTCGACCTGACTAGATCTGAACAAAAGAGAAAAAAAATATTAAGATCCTTAAATGACCATAAAAAATTTTCGCCCCCATGAAAAAAATTTTTGGGTCCGCCACTGATTGTATTGTGTTTTTCTTTGTATACAACTCATGATTTTGTGAAAGTAGGCATACATGTGAGTTAGTGTTTCTATTTATGATTACTTGATTATGATCTTAGACTTAAAGTCATTTCTTTCACCACAATAGAACCGAGTCTAAGTGAAATAAATGCTTGTACTTTATGTCATATATGGTCCATCATCTATGAACCACCAAACATGGCAACGGCCTAACGGTGGAACATGTTTTTATACACCGGTATCAATCTCAATTATTAAGTTCAAGAATGACACATCCATAATTTTAATGGTCTAATGGACGTGTACACTCATTATAGGTTCGGTTTTTTATCGTTACATAGAGAACAATTTTGGGTTTGGTTTAGATCTAGAGTGTTGGAGAATTTCAGGAATTAATACTTGAATTTCTATCGGATTGTGTATGAAATCACTTTTCGAAATCAATATTTCTACTCTTACGAGTTCAAGAAATTTGATCAAGAGATAATGCAATAGAATTTGTGAGATGTGAATTTTCGTTTGTATGTTCTTTATGCACATTCGTTTAGTGTATTTTACGTACCAACAAGAAGAAAGTTATTGTCAGTTGGTTTTGTGGGTGAAATCAATTTAGCGGGTCAAATTAATCCAGTTGCACTGAAATATACAATATGGAGTATTTACATTCTAGGACCCCCACAAGTGGATGTGGCCCCTTGGCCTTTGCAATATCTGAAGCTCGAAAATCTTAAATAGATGTGCACTACGTATATCTGAACTTTTTAAGATTCACTTACATTCAAGTGGAATCTACAATGATAATAAAATTGGTTCATAGGTTGCCATTGTTGACCATTTTTGAAGTGGTAATATAATTGATTCATATGTTGCCATTGTTGACCGTTTTTGAACCCCTCTGATTTGTTTTCCTTCCTATTAATGATAGAGACTCATACCAGCCGAGAAGACACGTGTATAACGCTACCCTTTACGGTCTTATGTCAAAGTGACAACACATATTTGCATTTTGATATATGGAATCGTACTTGCCCGTCACAACGCGCGGGTAACCCACTAGTTAACAATCAATCAAAGAACTCTAGATCATATATTCATCTCGTCAATGGTCATCCCTCAGTGATTCGTGCTCACTACTCAGGTACTTCAAATCTTCAATTGGTGTTGAGAATAACACAAGTATAAAATCTTGGTTCTTAAAAGTATTGAGGATTATTAATCTAGTTCACTACTAGAAAACACTCAATATTCCCACAAAAATTTCCGACAAAATACCGACAATCAAAATTCCCTACTAAATAGCGACAAAATTCCAACGAAGTAAATAACTCCAAAATTTCTGACGAAATTCCAACGAAATAGCTACAAACGAAAATTTCGTCGCTATTTAGTGGCTAATTCTAATTTAATTCCGATACAATTCCGACAAACTTCAGTTTTTGCAATGGGAAATTATTATTTTTTTCTTTAGTCGGAAAATAGTCGGACGAATTTATGTGTTTCCGACGAAATTCCGATAACACAAAAACAATTGTATTATCTACATTATTAAACTAGGTTTAGAAAAGAGGAAATTAATATTTATACAATTTTGTGGAAATTTAGTCGGAACATCATTAATGTTTCCGACAAATTTCCAACGAACGTGAAATTAATTGTATTATTTATGGTTTTGTCGGAAGCTTGTCGGAAAATAATAAACTTTCTGACAACTTTCCGACGAATTTTAAAAGAAGATACATTAATAAACTAGTTTTAAAAAGAGGAAAATAATATTTATACAATTTCGTGGGAATTTAGTTGGAAATTTATTAATGTTTCCGACGAATTTCCGACGAACGTGAAATTATTATATTATTTATGGTTTTTTCGGAAGCTTGTCGGAAAATAATAAACTTTCCGACTACTTTCCGACGAATTTTAAAAGAAAATGCATTGCTTGCATTAATAAACTAGTTTTAAAAAGAGGAAAATAATATTTATAAAATTTCGTGGGAATTTAGACGGAACTTCATTAACGTTTCCGACGAATGTGAAATTAATTATATTATTTATGGTTTTGTCGGAAGCTTGTCGGAAATTAATAAAATTTCCGACTACTTTCCAACGAATTTTAAAAGAAAATGTATTACTTGCATTAATAAATTTATTTTAAAAAGGGGAGTGAAATTTTAAAATTTTATTGGAAGGTACTTGGAAAGTGTTAGAAAATTTTTGACTATTTTTGGGTGAATTTAAACAAGTTATATTATTTTTAGAATTTTGTTGGTAACTTGTCAGAAATTCGATAATGTGTTTTGTGGATATTAGTGAAATATAGTTTAATAAAGCTTTTTAATTTTTATTTATGATAATATTAGTGAAAGACATGGTCCTATTTTCGAATGTTTTCTAGAAAGTATTTTGTGGATATGTCTTATGCATATGGTCTTTTAGTATGCACATGTGTGTGTAGTGCACTAGTGTGTGAGTATTAGCAGATAAATATTTATGAGCGCGTGGTGTGTGTGTCATTGTATGTGTACATTTATGCATAGGGTAAGTGTGTGCTATGGTATGTGTATATGCATCTATATGTGTTAGTGTGTGTGTGTGTTTGTATATGCATGTGTAAGAGTCAAATTAGTGCAATTAGCATGTGCATGCATAACATGTATGTTTGTCTGTCTTCATATATTAGTTTATGTATTTGTCTAAGATGTTTTTGTATGTGTTAATGTATCCGCCTGTGGTGTATGTGTATTTCATGCATATATTTTATAGTGTATTTTATAGTGTATTGTGTGTGTGGATATGCTTATTTATGTATGTGTTAGTGTGTATATGTTCATGTATGAATGTGTATATACATGTTTTACGATTAGTGTATGCATGTATGTACGTGTATGTTAGTAAATCAACCTACAACTATATATGTGTGTATATGTGTATCTAATATACAAAACATATGCATACATATATGCAGTGGCGAAGCTTGACGAGGATCCCAGGGGGGGCGAAATAAAAAAAAAATTTCCCAAGGGGGGCGAAGTAAAGATTTTTAAAAAATTTTACACTACGCATCGGGAAATATACACTACTACGCGAAAAAAAAGGGGGGGCGGTCGCCCCCCCGGTCCCTTGTATCCTTCGCCCATGCATATATGTGTTATTTTTATAATATGTTAGTAAATCAGCCTATTGTTCGTAAATTCCGTCGCAATTTCGTCGGAAGATATTTTTCTACGAGGTTTTTTTCGACCAACGTTTTTCGTAGATAGTTTGTCGCTATTTAAGTTTTCCGACGAATTTCCGACGAAAATTTGTAGGAAAAATTTCAGTTTTTTTGGTAGTGTTCGGATCAAAAGTAATCTAATTTATATTCTTGTTAGTGTTGGTGATATAATTTGGATTGGTAACAAACAATAGGCTATGTTCTACTCATAAATTGAAGAAACCATGCTACCATTCATATAACAAGATTACAAGAAACCATCAGAAGACCTTTTTTATAACGAAGAGATTAAATAACAAAGCAACCCTAATAAACATAGGTACTCTAGTATCTACTTATCAACATGATACTACTAATTGTAAAATCTATTGTGTTTTTGCATATGATAAGGCCCTGTTTAGAATTGCTTATTTAACTTCAAAAAGATTGTTTATCAAAATTGCTTATTAACTTATGACTTTTTGAAATTAAGTTTTTAAAAATGTGTTTGGATTAGCTTTTCCAAAATAATTTTTAAAATGACTAAAAGTGACATTTTTAATGACATTATTTTAAGGTTATTTGTAATTTGAAAAAAAGCTAATAAATCAATAAGTTATTTTTAGATGAAATCCCAAACATGGTCTAAATAGAATGTTTCTATACATTACCTTTTATGTGCAGGTTGGATGCAATTCAACTAGAGGAGAAGTAGAATAAAGGGAAGGAAATAAGAAGCTAGGTTATTTAAGAAGGTGAGTTTTTGCTAGTTCGTTATGAATTATGAGCAGATGACTCTTTCGAAGCAGCCTCTCTATCCCAATTGGGATAGGGGTATAGAAAACACGCGTTTTTCCGACGACAATTTTGGTCGGAAATTTGTCGGAAATCGATGTTTCCGACGAAATTCCTACAGACAATATTAGTCGGAAAAAACCTGGTTGGAAAAATATTTCCGACAAACTTCCGTGGAGATTTTGCGACAACTTTCCGACGACAATGTTTCCGACTAAATTCCGAGGAATTTTTCGACAATAAAAAATAATAAGATTAAGTTTTATTTTTTTTCTATTCCGACTAGTTTCCGACAAAATTTATTTCCGACTGATTTCCGATCATGTGTTTCCGACGAATTTCCGACCACAAGCTTTATTAATTTTATTGTTGTGTTTCCATCAAACTTCCGACAAAAGCGTTTCAGACCAATTTCCGACAAGTTTTACACCTGTACTTTTTCTTAGTTCCTACCAGTTTCCAACAAACAAACATTTTAAAAAATAAAATAAAATAATTGCAATAAACCCATATTTTTTCCTGCTTTAAATACCAAAAAATTCAATACAAATCATGTTCAACTACAAGATAATATTATTGTTGAGTTAAAAGTTCTACCACAAAAACTACCATCATCGAATTACAAGTTTTACCTCAAAAGATTACAACTATCAAATTACAAGTTCACCACAAAAGACTACAATCATCAAACTACAAGTTCAACAACAAAAAACGAATATATAAGCCAAACTATCATGTTGAATTGTCGGGATTACCAAATTTTTTCATTAGCTCGGCTATTTGTCGTTGCATCTCTTCCTTCATCTCTTCCCTCATTTGTTGTTGTATTTCTTCCCTCATGTGGTGTTGCACCTCTTCCCTCATTTTTTGTTGAACATCTTCGACTCGATTATGTAATTCTTCTACTTGGGATTGCAATTCTTGCACCTAAAAAATTGTTAAAACACACATGAATGTTAACCAAACAAGAAAACATACAAGTTGGTTAAACGAGTATGACTAGTCAAAACGGGTCAGACTTTTCTTAATTAAATTTTCTTATGAAATACCTTCTCTTGCGAGCGTTGATACTCAGCGTAAGTCGGTGTTGACCCGGATGACGAAGAAGGTGTGACCGTAATGATGAAACTAGAATCTGAAGAACCTATCCCGAATTTTTTCCCTCCTTGTGTACGCTCCCACAACTCAACATCACCAACCGGATGTTGAGTAACGTCCTCCCCGTACCTCTCAAGCATTGATGTTGCGTATTCCTCCTACAATATATAAAATCAATATGGCTATTGTATTAAAAGTTGATACAATTTATAATATATAGTTTTTACATGCAACATAAACAAACACATCTAGAATACATATAAAGGTGATAAAATTCAATTTATTCTATCTAGACATGATCCATACATTAAAAACGCATCTAGAATACGTATAATTTTTAATCATTTTATTTTCTACTTGATTCGATACGAATAACCAAGAGCCTATCCTATGCAAGTTCATACCAATAATTAAATACTTACATTTTCTATTACATTTCATACTACATATTAGGCCTCTAACTCACAAACAAAACATTCACTCTAATAAGTCACCCTAATGAGTCAGTTAGACCAAAAATACAAGTTGGTTTGATTTGAAACATGTGATTAGAGTCAAAAGATAGATGGGCTGATAGTGGATTTGTAAGAGGTGTTTTTTTTTTTTAAAAAAAAGATTACTTGTTTTTCCTAATTAAAAAAGTTGATTTTTTGTAACCTGCAAATACAGTTGTATGATGATTTAATCCCTTAAATCATTAATCACCAAGGAATTATTATTCTTAGAGGTAGTTAAACTTTACAAGATAAAATTATGGCATGAGCTACACAAATATTATATTTTTGTTTTTTCAAGCATTACACATCGATTTTTTTGGCTTTTGTTTTTCGATATATTCATTATACATCATAACATTAAGCTTTCGTATGTATTTTTATGTTCGTAATAAAAAAAAATAAAAAAATATTTTTTATTTCCGACAAATTTCCGACCATTATTTTTTTAATGTATATTATGTTATTTTCCCGATAATTTCCTGATAAATATTTTAATTTTTTTTATTTTGAAAATTTTGGTCGGAAAATAGTCGGTAGATACCGAGAGATTTCCGACCAAATCATGTATTGTCTATTTATTGTCGGAAATTTAACACTAAAAAATTTGGTTTTTTTTTTGTCGGAATTTGCTTGGAAAACCGTTGGAAACTTCCGACCATATTTTTTGGTCGGAAAATTTTGTTGGAAAATTTCAGTTTTCTAGTAGTGAAGGTTTGTATCTATCCTTCTCCTCAGACCATATTGAAAAGTGGGAATATACTGGGTAAGATTGTTGTTGTTATGAATTATTACTTGTTTATTGTTTATCACTAATTAGAGATAAAAACAGTGCTTGAAACAATAGATTTAGATGTCAAAATGAAAATTGAACGTATGCATAGGATGCATTCAAGATAGCAAAAAAAACTTAAACATGAAGCTATAAACAAATCACAATTAAAGTTTGTAACAACCACGTATACAAATCTGCAATCATATTTGTTTGTTTTTGTCAGCCACAAGTTTAGGTTAAGGAGGAAAATTTATACTCAATAACATGACTTAAAGATAGGGCCCAAGGTTTTAGTTCGCTTAGTGCCTCCAAATCTGTTGAACCGCCCTTGTGGTTGCTTACCGTTGTACCTTACCTTTTCCTTCCGGTTAGTCGGGTATTGAGGGATCCAGAGGTTTACTACGTAAGGAGGTTCCCATTGTACATGTTAATTTTTTGAAAACAAAGAGCGAAACCAGTACTTAAAACAAAAAATAACATTTCGGTTGAAAAATTAACACTACGAACGAAAAAATAGGGGTGGTTGTTGGACCGGATTATGAACTAGATTCGATTAAAATGACTAAAGCATGCAGTGAGATGGTCAGATGGGATCCATGCACGTGGTCAACACGTACCATGCAGTGCAAATGGGTTTTTATGATTTCCACATTCTGTGGTCTTTTTTTGTTTATTTATTTTAATTTTGTATGTTGTGGAAAATAAAGAGGAGTGCCGTAGTGGGGATGCCCATGTTATGAATGTTCTTTTTTAAGCACAAACATTTTATATCTAATATTCTCTCTACATTTCTTATAAGCTTTTATCTAATTCATTTTGAAAAAAATGTTGAACGTCACTATTAGGCACTCTTCACCGACCGATCCCACAACCAATATGAGGGAGGTAAATTGCGTGACCATGGAAAATTATGTGGTGCTGGGCTTTGAACCCTAGACCTCTCACTACATCATATGTAGGATTTATTTCACATAAGTTCTTCTATACTTGGTATAGCTTCGCACCATTTGCTTGATCGTAACAATCATTAAGTTTGTTCCAAAGTCGATGAGCATCACATAGGCGGACGCATTTATTCATTACGGGGTGGGGCGACACCTATGAAAACAAAAACATTCATTGTAATATGATTTAATCTCGACCGACCTCCAAAAAATTTTAGCACTGACCCCTCACGAGATTTTGACAATTATGAAATCCAATTTAAAACAAAAACTAATAAAATTAATACATAAGTAACCTAATATGCATTACCCATGATAAAACTTTGTTACCAATTTAACTCAATATTTAGTCATTCTTAGCTCAATATTCTTACTTGTTAGATTTCTTTTTTATTTTTAGCAATACTTTCTATATCAATCCGTCTACGGTGACTTGAATATTTGATCTAAAGAAGAGAAACACTTTAACTTCAACGATTTCGTCATTTAAAGTCAACCCTTCACGTTTCACTTATTTGTTAGATAGTTAAATTTTCATGTGATTTAGTCATTTAGGTATAATTTTAAAGGTTAAAATTTGTTATCAGGACAAGAAACTTTGTTAATTTGTGTATAATTTGTCTATTTAGGTAACATGGAACAATTTTTAAAAATAAAACTTGGCCAATCACCTTATTTGAATGTCAAAAGATAACCAATTTTATCGTATCATCTTAATCAACAATACGTCAATTTGATGTACTTTTATTACGTATTTGTGATTGTTTTGATTCAAATAATACACAAATCTTCCGTCTTCAGTCTTTAACGTGAACTATTCTCAACCCTACAAAAGTTCTGACCATCTCCTCTCTTATCCTCCCCACGTTCGGCGATCTCCTGTCTTCTCCTCCCCACACCCGACTGATTCGTTGGAAGACATCTCCAGTCACCGAAAGAGATATCACATCCGAAAGAGGTATGTTTGCGTGTGTTTTAATCTATTGGATGATCATAGCATATTTAGAATTTTAGTTGAGTTCAAGGTAGGAAGAATCTTTAGAATTTAAAAATTAACATTAATATGCTATTCAGGTTTTTTACGTAAAATTAGTACACCATTATTAAGTTCAATGATCTAATTGAGAAAAAAAAATTTCAGTTACTTAATTAAAACAATTATAAAAATTAGTTATATTTCTATAGAGTTATCCCTTAATAGAAATATAAACTTAATTAATTAAGTTTGTATTTCTTGTAAGTTAATTATATGTTGTATACAAAAGTCAAAACTGGTTAAACCAATCTCTAACTTCCACTAACTAAATAACTAAGTTGTATTGCCAACTTAAACTTTGGTTTATCAAGGTTTTTTTTTTAAAAAAAATAACAACAATTCTTTGTATTTATTTTAATTAAGAGACTCAAATCCTTAACTTCAACCGAGCAACATCTTCAAAAAATTTATGACTTTACTAATTGAATTTTTAAGCATACTATTTTTATATCAACTTTATTAAATACACAAAGCATTAGAAATTCTAAAACATTCAACCTTTTTATATTATTATTATTGAATTGCAGTCAAAATCAAAGTCTCGTAAGAAAAAAAGAAATTGAATATTTTAAACAGAAGAATATAATTTACCAGAATTTGAAAAGAAGACTGACGTGTTTAAGATTTTTTCTTATCAAAGACGTATTCAAAATAGATGTTATTTCCACCTAACAACAAACTATAGATAAGGAGATAACGATCATTTCTATTGTATTTAATATAATAGAATCATATTAATTAATAAATAAATTAATAAAAAACTATAATGAATTTATTGAGGAAAAAATAAATAGATACAATAAGTTTATTGGATAAAAATAACCAAAAAATAATTATAGATCATTTAAAAAGAAAAAACAAACTAAAAACACTGATTTTGTGTAACTTCGAGTAATCAATTTTGATAATTAATTTTTTCACTAATATCTGTTTAGAAATGAATAATAATAAGTAAAAAAAAACTCTTAATTTCTAAAAATTAAAACTTAAAACCTTAATATCAACACATTAGGAAAATCGGTTTAAAGATTGACCATCTAGTTCTTTGAACTTTGAGGGACCGAACGGCAAAAGTAAAAAAATGTTCAAAAACAAAACAAAACAAAACAAAAACAAAGAAAAATTACATAAATCTTCTTTTAAATTTGAAAACTCACATGTTTTCTCAAATTATATGTTTTAATGTGTGATGTATAACACTTTTTACGTATGATTTAAAAAAATATATAATTATTAAAGATTAAAATAAAATATATAAAATTGCAAATAACTTCACATTTTTGGTGCACACATATAAATATATATATGTGTCCTCAAGGGTCAAAAGTAAAATTAAACTAATTTTAGTATTATTTTACTTATTTTGTGAAAAAAAAAACGTTAAAAGTGTTGGATGGTTAACTTCAGTCGATAACTTTGATCTGAGTATTCCTTCGAAGCAGCTCTCTAGCCTAATTGGGATGTGATTAAGGTTTGTTTTCATCCTTTCATTCCAGACCTTACTGTATAGTGAGAATATACTGAATAAATTATTGAATGAGATAATTTTAATTACAAATTTTAAGTATAGATAAGAATCAATCATTTGATTTTAAAAAGTTATATTCATTATACTTAATAAATGTAATTTTATTATAATGGATCAATTATATTTTGTTTTTGTAATTATTAAATTTAATGTTAAATGATCTAATAATAATTAAGAAAAAGATGAATTTGTTTCGGTTATAATTTTGAATTTTAAAAATATCTTAGAAAGTTGACCAAAAATAATTAGTAAAAATATTACAACCAATGTTTTCAGAATTGGACAGGAATTCGAACGAACGTCTCACTGGTTACTGATCGGACATGTTGGACCGGTCGGACCGGATTTAAGAACCGGATAACATAATAAATATATAATATATTCCAAAAAAATTATACAATTATAAACACATTTAAACAAACATAAATACATAATCATGTTAAAAAATATAAGATTTGGTTTTAATGTTTCATTATTTGAATTTTAGTTAAAAAAACTGAAATCCGATCCCGCCAGTCTGGTTATGTTCTGAAAACCTTGATTAAAACAGGTAAAGTTGAATAACACTGCTTATTATATTTTTATGAACTATATAAAAATTGTATTATTCCAAAATTTGAATATATCTGTAAAAAATAAGGTGGTATAAATACATGCCACATGGCATTGAAAGGATTAAAATAGGTCAAGTGGCAGTTATAAATTTTTGTTTAACCAGGTTGAACACTTCAAGAACCTGATCAAAGACTTCAATAATATTCAAATGAGGATTGCAATTTTGACCCGTTAATTTTGACTTCTTTCATAGCTGCTTCTTGAATCTTGAACAGGCAACCGGGACTTCTTTTCCATGCCATTTATCTGCAATCTATAAGTTGTTTCCCGCTGATTTTAAAAAAATTGAAACTTGAAAGTGAGATCCATCCAATTGGTTATAAATTTATATGAACACATGCACAGATTAGCTTTCAGAAATATATATAATCGAAGCAGCATCATCATCGGTGGTCAAAGGAAGATCTTAAAATCACCAATCTACACGACGGTTTTTGATTCAATCGATACAAAGATTTGTTCATCATCTTCATCTGGTATTTCAGAAGGTACAATTAAGTTAATCGTCTTGTTATTTACGCGATTTGATACGAACGGATACAAATGAACCTTATTTGTGTTCGTTTGTTTACATTTAATTTGTTAACGGATGGGTTATAAACACTTACTGAACAGAAAATGTTGTTCGTGTTCGTTCAATAAGGAATTGAACTTGTTATCGAACAGTTTATAAACATAAACAAGTGCATATTAATTTAAAAAGAAAAATTAGCAGTTTGAAATTTGAATCTCAAATATTAGACATAATCATCTTTGAATGAAACAATTAATATAAAGATAAAAAAATTTCTTTAAACATGGCAAAATTAAAAAATAATAATCGTAACTAAAATGAATTAAAACTAATATTTCAAATATATGAGTTTTAAATTATTATGTTTTTAATAATATATAAATTTCAAATGACTAGATATTTATACTAAAAATATTCCGTTTTTAATCGTAATTAGTTAAATATTACGATATTAAACTAAAAATAAAAAAATTAAGAATTTAAACATATTTAACAAATAAACATAAACGGACATTAACGAACATAAGTGAACATGTTACCGAACATTCAAGAAGACAAATGAACGAATTTGACCTTTGTTAATTTAATTCATTTAACTAAACAAACGTGTTCGTGTTTGTTCATTTATTAAACGAACGAACAAAAACGAACTTTCCGCCGAACGGTTCACGAATTGTTCAACTTGTTCGTTGAACAGTCGGTTCGTTTACGGCCACAGTTTGGTTCGTTTTATTGGGTCACGTTGACTCGTTTATCTTTGTAACTGTAGATATGATCTAATTGGTTAACCCCTTAAACAATGGTTTTGGTAAAAATAATTGGTTTTTGGATAAATTTTTTTGAAAAAATACGTATTAATATTTTCTGAATGAATTCTTCTCATTGATTTCCCTCCATATATATATGTACAAAGTTTCCTATTCTATATCCTATTTACAAGGAATGAATGATTATCCATATCTACATATTATTTTGTTGCAATAATTCCTAGAATTATATTATGTCTATTACACCCCCGTAGTCGAAGCGGGAGGTGAGCGGATGCTGAGACTGGAGCGGAAGTCTTCAAATAGAACCCGTGGGAGGCCTTTAGTGAAAATGTTTGCGATATGATATCGGGAAGGGACATGTTGGACCCGAACCATGCCGCGTTGCACCTGTTTGTGAACGAAATGGACGTCTACTTCGATGTGCTTAGTGCGTTGATGTTGAACAAGGTTCCCAGAGAGGTACATAGCATTGTCACAGTATACTATGGAAGCAGTAGATAATGGCCTGTGGAGTTCCAACAGCAGGTTACGAAGCCAACAGAGTTCGGCCACAACATTTGCAATTCCCCGATATTCGGCTTCGGCGCTGGAACGGGAGATTGTAGACTGACGTTTCGATGAACATGAGATGAGGTTTTCCCCGAGGTAGACACGATACCCAGATGTCGAACGACGTGTATCCGGGCACCCAGCCCAATCTGCGTCTGTGTACGCCCATAAAGACAGATTGTGGTGATGAGTAAGGATGAGGCCATAGGTGATAGCGCCCTGTATATAATGTACAACTTGTTTCAGAGCATTCCAGTGATCGACCTTGGGCGAGTGCATGTGGATGCAAAGTTGTTGGACCGCGTACGATATGTCTGGGCGTGTGAAGGTCAAGTATTGTAACGCACCTGCAAGGCTGCGATAGAAGGTGGGATTAGCAAAATCTGGCGAGCTGGAAATGTCACCTTGGGTTTAGTATCAACAGGAGTGGCGACCGGTTTGCAAGAGTCATGCCAAAACGTTCAATAATGTCTCGGGCATAAGTCTGTTGAGATAGAAATAGGGAATCTTTGTGGCGGGAGACATATATTCCCAAAAAATAGGATAGAGGGCCTAGGTCTTTCATTGCAAATTCTTGAGCAAGAGCTGCCAAGAGTTTAACTCTTAATTGATCCGATGAGGTAGTGAGGATGATATCATCGACATAGATTAGGAGGTAGGCAGTGTCACTTTTCTGATGATTAGTGAAGAGAGAGTTGTCACACCGGCTTTGTTGGAATCCCAAAGATGTAACGAAGTCCGTAAAGCGTTGAAACCAAGCCTGGGGTGCTTGTTTAAGTCCATAAAGAGACTTTTTGAGTAAACAAACATCATCCGGGTAGTCACGGTGTCGAAACCCCATAGGTTGATACATATAGACTGTTTCATGGAGTTGTTCGTGTAAGAAGGCATTAGTGGCATCCAATTGATGAATTTTCCAGGATTGAGCTAATTCAATGGAGAGTACCGTTCGAATGGTAGCCGGTTTAACCACCGGACTAAATGTTTCGCCACAATCAACACCCACCTGTTGGGTTCGTCCATCGCATACTAGATGCGCTTTGTAGCATTCAAACGAGCCATTAGATCTGTACTTGTGCCTAAAGAGCCATATGCTCCTTATAACATTCATATTTGGGAGTCGAGGGACTAGTTCCCATGTTTTGTTTTTAAGAAGGGCTTTAAACTCCAATGTCATGGCATTATGCCATTCCAGTGTGGCTAAAGCAATTTTGGGGTTTGTGTGAAAAGGTGCGATTGAGCTTGAGTGGAGGTTGAGAGGCTGTTTTTGTTTGGTAACGCCATTCATGGAGCGGGTGCGCATAGTGCGAGGTGTTGGATGGATGTGTGGGGGGGGGGTGGATTGGGTGGGTGGAGGAAGGTGGGGGGTTGATGAAGGTTGGGATGCAGACGAGGCTGGAGTAGTTGGAACGATTGTTTTGGATCGACGAGAGTATGTAAGAATGGGTTGTGGGCTAGTTGGAGAAGTAGCTGATGGATGTGGGTTTTGTGATGTTGTAGAGATGTTAGAGGGATGTGGGTTTAGAGGATTGGAAGGAAGATCTGTAGGGGGGATGGTGGGGAATTGGATGTAAGGCCAAAAGAGTGGATGAGTGGGATTTGTTAGTAACTCATAGTTTTGAGGAGGAGGTTTTGAAATTTGATGAAAAGGAAAAGTGGTTTCATCAAAAGTGACATGGCGACTAGGGATGATTTGGTGAGTGGCACGATCCAAGCATTTGTAACCTCTGTGTTGGTTTGGGTAACCAAGAAAGACACATGGCTTGGATCGTTTGTCAAGCTTGTGAATAGAAGTGGAGGGAAGTAAGGGATAACATAGGCATCCGAATACGCGGAGATGAGTGTAGAAGAGTAGACGATTGTATAAGAGTTGAGTTGGGGTGATGTAGTTGTGTAGTTTGCTGGGTAGGATGTTGTGTAGGTAAGTTGCCATTTCAAGTGCATGATGCCAATATGTGTTGGGTAGTCCAGAGTGAGCAATAAGAGTGCGAATGAGATTGTTGATCGATCGGATTTTTCGTTTTACTTTGCCATTTTGAGATGAGGTGTGTGGACATGAGAACCGAAAGATCATGCCATTATTATGGCAGAAGGTATGAAATGAGGAATTTGCGTATTCAGTGCCATTGTCACATTGGAACTGTTTACTTTTTCGTTCAAATTATGTGTTAATAAGTTGAGTAAATTGCAGGAAAATTGAATAAACTTGGGACTTTTTGCTTAGTGGGTAAGTCCATAAAAAATTGGTAGTGTCGTTCAAAAATAGGATGTAGTAACGATGTCCCCCACTGCTTAAGATGGGTGAAGTCCATAAGTCACTATGGATAATGTCAAAAGGCATGTAAGTAACAGTAAATGAAGTAGCAAAAGGTAATTTGATAGATTTTCCAAACACACAAGATTGACAAAGTTTAGGTTATGAAATGTTAAAATCAATACAACTAGAATGTTTTAATGATTTTAATAAGTTGGGGCCGGGATGACCCAATCTTTGATGCCAAATATCTTGAGACAAAGTTGCAAAGGTGGAGGGTTGGTGAATCTTGGATGCTAGAGAAGAAGTGAGAGGCTAGAGATCCCCGGAGCCATTGCATCGTAGGATAGGAATCCGAGTCTTGAGGTCCTTCACAAAAAAACCATAGGGGTCAAATTCAATAGAAATTTGATTGTCGGTTGTGAGACAACGAATAGAAATTAAATTTTTTAATTAAATTAGGTGCAAACAAAACATGATTGAGTTTGAAGGGTGGGTAAGGTGGGGCTAGTGTTTGATTGCCATAGCCAGTAACTGGAATAGTGTTGCCATCTCCGACAGTTATGTGTCGTAAAATGCGATTGTTAAAAAGTTGAGAGAATTCACCCTGGTTGTTGGTCATGTGAGAGGTTACACCAGTATCCATGTACCAGTTGTTATCCAGTGGGTTAAGTGACATGGTGTAAAGTGTCTGATCAAGGTCGGTAGGAGTGTAGCTAGCTGCATATGATTGAGCAGGTCTTGGGCCAAGAAGGCCAAGAGCAGATGAGGTTGAAGTGCCGGTCTTGGGTTGGTAGGATAGGGGCAAGGCTGGCTGTTGTTCCATGGGGACCAATGATGGTGGGGAAATCCAGATGTTAGAGAGGCCCAGGGTGGGTACATAGTGAGATGGTGAGAGGAGTTGGCCGGGCCTCGTCCACGGCTGCTGGGTGAACCACAACCACGACCCCTACCGCGACCACGAGTACGACCGCGTCCACGATCAGTGTTGTTGGAAGCCGAGTATTTAGGTTCGGAATCTAGCCTAGAGGAGTCGTTTTTGGTGGAGGAGGCATGAAGTGCAACCCCAGATGTTTGAGCAGATTGTAAGGCTTGGTTGGCTTTCCGGGCTTCTTCCATGCAAAGACGGGAGCGATCATCATAGAAATTAGGTAGGGCTGTGGTTTGTTGCAGCATCATAGCAATGTGTTCATATTGCTCACTTAGGCCAGAGATTAACTGAAGAACGAGTTGTTGATTTGTAACTGGAAAATCAACATTGGCAAGCTGATCTGAGAGGACTTTGAGTTCCTCACAGTAAGACGACATGTTGCTGAAGTTTTCCAACCGAGTGTTAGCAAACTTGTGATCAAGGTAGATCGCCTGGGCAGACTTGTTATCCTGAAACAAAATTTTGAGGGCTGTCCAAGCATCATAGGCGGTTGAGTTGGGTTTAAGAATGGTGTGAAGAAGGCCGTTAGAGATGGTGCCATAGATCCATTGTAGTACAATGGCATCAATTCAATCCCAAACAGCAGCCGCGGTCAAAGAACCGGTGATGGCGGCATCAGCTTTTTCGACAACAATAGTCGGGGCTTTGGGTTGGAGATGATCAACAATTGAAACTCTCAGCAATGAATTTTGAATAGTTCCGACTAGGAGACATACTAGCCGGTTTCCATCTCTAGTGTAACCGGGATAAAGGTCTTAATATTGGATACGGTGATCGCAGGGTGAAGTTTAGGGTCTTAATATTGGAAATCGGAGGTTTGGAGGAGCGCACAGCAAGAAGATGACGGGTTTTAGGGAAGGGTCGGCAGGATCGTGCGTATGAGAGGGGGTTTTAGGGTTGATATCATGAAAGAATACGTATCAATATTTTCTTAATGAATTCTTCTCATTGATTTCCCTCCATATATATAGTTACAAAGTCTCCTATTCTATATCCTATTTAAAAAGGAATGAATGATTATCCATATCTACATATTATTTTGTTACAATCACTGTTGCAAAAGTCGGCCTTCAAGGCCGAGTACTCGCTCCAAGGAGTTGTTCTGAGGACGAGTAGCTTCCGAGTATTGCCCGAGTACTCCCGCCTAGGGCCGAGTACTAACCGATTACTCGGTCCAAGGAAATATTTCGACCTGGGAGCGCCTAGCGACTTTTGCAACATTGGTTACAATAATTCCTAGAATTATATTATGTCTGTTAGTTTTTACTTTAACCAAATAGGTTTTGAACCGGTTTTTGACTGCCAGAAAGCTAACTAGTCAAACCGATTAGGTTATTGATTCGGACCAGTTAGCCGATTTTAAACTGTCTTTTTAATACGAATAACAAAATTTTGTATATAATTAATATTGAACAATAAAATCACAAACGAATAAAAATTTAAACTTGATAAATACACTTTTATTTATTTATTTATTTATTTATTTATTTATTTATTACATATAGTAAATACTAAATAAAAAATATAAGCCTCATAAATTTAATGTTGCTGCATCTTTAAAAACTTCTACGAAGAATGTTTTATGGCGTAATGAAAATGATGGGTATTTTGAACTAATTGGGTATCTTATGCTATATTCAAAATTCACAAGATGATAAGCATCAGTTTTCATTCTTTAAATTTAATTAGAATATATCCTTTATTTTATTATTTTATTTAATTTATTTTTTCCAATTTGTTCATCAGAATTAAGGTTTAAAGCTAGTGGTGCATTCCAAACAAGACTTGCAACGAATATAGCAATAATGAACATGGAAACTTCATCAAATGAGATTGTAAATGAAGTTGATATGCTTAATGCCTCTTATGATGCTTTTGAAGGAGTTATTATAAACATCGAAAACGACATGGATGAATATGTTTTTACCACTTTACTTCGAACATCGATATCTCAATGGAGACAGCAGGTAATCTATATGTTTTCAACTTCCATAGATCATAAGATCTATGTAGTCAAAAAGGTGATCATGTCGCCTCGCCTAAGATGCAAGGTGCTTAAAAAAGGGTATTCAAGGCTGTTTTTAGCCATTTAAGATGTTTTCAGACAAGCTTTAGCTGTTTTAGACTGTTTTGTAGATTTTGGCCATTTTTTTTAAAATTTTACGCACGTTGTTAGATGCAAAGCAAAGCAAAGCGTTTAGGCCCGCTTACCTGTCAGTTTGCTGTAATCTTTCACAATCTTGCAGGGAAAGAAGGGAGTGTGGCTTAAACTGTCTCTTGAACTTGTGAATCTTGTTAAGCCTGCAGTAAAGGTAAAAAAGTTGTGCTTCATTTTATCAATTTCATGTTGACTTTTTATATCCAATGCAGAATGTTTGACTTTGATGATTTTGTTGAGTCTTTCAGGAAGGATTTTGGTACCATCATGCGGAACCAACATATGTTATGCTTGTGTATTGGATTCCTGAAACTAGTCATACTCTCCCGCCGAATGCTTCACATCGAGTCGGTGTTGCTTCTTTTGTTGTAAACAACAAAGGAGAGGTCAGTCTCCCGACCTCCCCCCCTGTTTTTTTTTATTTTAATTAGATAAATATTGTATAAAAATTTGATTTTTATGTGAATTTGAAGTTAATATGATGTTTTAGGTTCTTGTGGTTCAAGAGAAGAGTGGATCATTTAAAGGAACAGGGGTCTGGAAATTACCAACCGGTACTGTTGAAGAGGTATGCACAATGTTTTTTTAGTTGATGTTTATTTTATTTATTTATTTATTTTCAAAAGAGAATTAGAAACTTAAATTGGATTTAGGGGTGTGCAAAAATGGTTCTAACATGCATAACCAGTTTACCAAAGAACCAAACTGGCCAGGACCTAGGACTATCTTGGTTCACAGTCTGGGCACGAACCAGTTTGGATTAGTTATTTGTTCAACATGACCAAATACATGGGCCAAGGCCCTCATATTACAATCAGTTTGGTTTTGTCCCAAGTTCAAGATATTTCCTGTTGATGGTTACTTAGTTCTTTTTAAATTCTGTCTTCCATATGGGAATGGCTCGGTTTAAACCCAAGTTTGTATTCGGTTCATAGCTCTGTTTGGGACCAAAACCGGTGTCGTGTAGACTGGTTTGGCTTTCGGTTATGTTATATATCTGTTTCTTGGGTTGGATCATGCCGGATCCGGTCCAGTTTCAACTCATTGAACACTCCTATCTGAGCACTTACAATCACATTTTATTATAATTATTCTAATTACAGGGTGAAGATATAAGCCTAGCTGCCATCAGGGAAGTGAAAGAAGAGACTGGAGTATGTATCTAGACTGTTCAACATTTTATTCAAGTGAAATATAGTATTTTATAATAGATTTTTTTTATCTAATAACCTTTTTTATTTTTATTTTTTTATCTCCAGATTGAAACAGAATTCATGGAAGTCCTTGCATTCAGGTAAGAATTGCAGCAAACATTTTCTTATCTGTTATTATTGACTTTTTATTGAATTCTTTAATCTTAAATTGTGTATAAATTAATAAATTACAGGCAAAGTCACAAATCATTCTTTAGCAAGTCAGATCTAATGTTTGTTTGCATGTTAAAACCAACATCTTTGGATATCCAAAAACAAGATTCTGAGATTGAAGCAGCAGAGGTAATTAGTTAACACCTGCTCTAGCTAAGTTAATCCATATATTAATTATTTTAATACATGCCAAAGGCATTGCAGCCTAATGACATCTTAGTGGTAGGATAAGGTTCAGGAACCATAAGGTCCTGGGTTCGAATCCCATAAGGGATTAAAGGGATTTACTCAAAATATTGAGTTTCCTTCTAAACTGGTGACTTGATGGTGGATATGATCGGGTGGTACCGTTGGTGACAAAAAGATACTCCAGTGATCCAAATTAGTCGTTAAAAAAAATATTTTTATACATAGTTATTTATTATGATTAAAATACATCATTTAATGAAATAATAATTTTCTTTCTTGCAGTGGATGCCAGTTGAAGAATATGCAAACCAGCCCTTTATAAAGAATCACAAATCTTTTGACTCAATTGCTAAAATATGTATAGCAAAAAAAGATGACAAATATGTTGGATTTTCACCATTGCTTACAACAACTGCCACGTCAGCCAAAAAGAGCTATTTGTATTCAACTTATCAAGATCAATGATCCAATGCCATACCCAACAAGCCCCAACTCAATAAAAATAATTAATGTATAATAATAATAATAATAATAATTATATTTTGTATTATTTTATATTTATTTTCTTTAAAGGTATAGAAAACATACACAATAAAATCCTATTTTTTAATTAAGATATGTACTCAATATTCATTTATTTGTAAATTTTTATTATGAATTTGTTTATTACTACTGTATATACATTTATCAAATGGTGATTCATAGTTTTTAATTTTTTTTGATATAAAATTCTTATTGTATAACAAAGTCCACTTTTGCTATTTAGATAAGTTGGCAATTTGTGATGTGTGATAAGTCTCTTCCTCTCATTTATCCCACGTACGAATTCGAAGCCATGCATCCTATTTTTTTTCACACATAAATAAATAATTAAACGCTAACAGTACTGTAAGTGTTTTTTCCCAAAACTTACAACGATGTAATCTTTTAAACTGTGGTGAATTTACGCAAACTCATAAAAGAACATAGTGTTCTAAATGTGTTACATTGATGTTAAAAAAAATCAAAGATTTGGTTTAATCTTGCCAAAGTTATTTTGGAAATCACTCTTAATTGATACATTGTTTACACTTTACAGTCGTGTTACGTCTGTGTTACGTTGTTTACATATCTCCTTTCGGAGGAGCGGTCAACGTATAGCACCACGAAATTAAAAAGACTCGAACATATCCACGACTCCATTGGGAAAAATGGAGATGACTCAAACACTCAAACCTACTCCATAGGACGAACTAAATTTCGAGACGAAATTCTTTTTAACAAGGGGATGATGTGACACCCCGTAAATTCCATGTCAGCAATTCCTTTAATTTAATAATAGTTTATATTATTAGAACATATGTGGCACTAGAATTGGTTTAATTTAGTGTGACACGTGGCACAAAAGTTCAAACACAAACAATCACATTGTAATTCGAGGAATTACTGGAAATGCACACATGTGTCCTCAAACTCACGAACGTTGGTGAACAAACAATAAGCAAACAAACATATGTGTTATTATGTGCTTATGTGCTAAAACACGAACTAAACGTTTATGATAAACGTTAAGAATCGAACGCGAACGAAATCGGATAATAAAAATGAAAAATCAAGAAAATTGATCATTTGCGGTACGCGAAGACCCCTCGGCAAAAAGCGTTGCGGTACGCGAAGCAGAAGCGGGATTTTTGAATCCCGAAATCCTTGGCGGTACACCAAGGCCATGCACGATCGGCCTTGGCGGTACGTGAAGCCTTCCAGCAGACAAAATCCTTGTAAAACCAATGCAAATCATTCTAGCTACTCTCCTAAACACTTTCCCCAAGTTTTGAGACCATCATTTCGACCTTATCCCCTCCAAAACCTCCTGCTAACCTCTTTGGAAGCCATGGATGAGTTCTTGAAAATTATTTTGAAGCTTTGAAGGAAAGAAACTTGAAGGGAGACCATCCACCACCATTTCATACATTGTAGCATCTGCAAAACCCTTCGTCACGAGATCCCAGAGCCTGGAAGCTGCTGTTCTTACACAAACCCAACCATCTAAGCTTCTTTGGAGGTAGTTTTGATGCCTTACACACACATTTCACACAAAACACACACATGCAAGCATGTATGGTGACATGCAAGACCATCTATGGTACATGCACGAAATTTTACTACAATTAGTCTGGGTATTACTAGATTGATGGTTGATTTGATTAGTGATAATGATCTATTGAAGGTCTTGATGATATTTGATGCCATGAATATGAGTATTGATGATATTTGATGTTTATCACAATCTTTGATGACATGCAAGTACGATCTATGGATATTTAGAATATTTTGGTTGTAAGGATGTGATTATTGCGATGTTAGGAATATTTGTAATGAAAGCTATGAGTTAAAATGGCCATTTTTCGTTATTTGGACATAGTTACTAATAATAGCAACTTTTGTTGCACAAATAATGCTAGATGATGATCTAGATAAAATAGATATGTTCAAGTAATGATTTGAGAGTTTTATTGATGCTATTGACATGATTTGTAAAATTGAATGTAAGGAAGTGGGTGATTTCGTCATAGATTTCTATGAATAGAAACTTTAAAGTTAAGGATTATACATGCATGTTGATTTTGACTATGAATGAGTGATTTTGGTCATGCTAATGTTTATATGAGACTATTTGAATAGTTCAATCTTGGTTAAGATGAGTATTGCTACAAACTTTCCATTTTAGGAAACTTTATTTGGGGATCTCATGAAATATGGTTTTTGGTTAAGTCTTATTGATAGTAAACGATTTGAAATACTATAACATGATGTTTATGAGAAGTTGTTGTGTGATTTCCTATGCTAAACATGTCAAACCTAGAAACATTCTATTTTAGGTAACTTTATTTGTTAAAAATAAACTTATGTGTTTAATTGATAACATGTAACAACGTGCTAAGTGTTAACATGATCACTTAAGTTTAATGAGCATGCTGAAACCACTAAAATGTAAATTGCGGTAAACTTACTAAAAATGGAAACTTACTTATAGTAAGTTGTCCATTAACGTGATTTACGTGTTTACATGCAATACGTGAATGATAACGAACATTAAACGAACTATAACAAACACACGGTTCACCAACGGGTCGTTGACTTGACACGGTCAAACACGGTCAAGTATGGACCAACATGGACAAACATAACAACCTTGGGTTGTTGAGCACAAATACAAACATGCACACGACCTCATAAGTCCTATGTGATATAGGTAACCCGTATCCGATTCAACGGAAAGTTTAGGAGCTTACGCATATACACTCAAGTGAGTTCACGGCCTCCTTTTCTCTTAACCGTTTGCAAAACTCAAACCGGGGGGGGGGGGGTTACATGCAACTACTTATGACAAACATTTTAGACAAACACTTTTGACAGACAATTTGTAACTGTCACACCCCCAAATTCCCACTCGTGGTGTCAGTCCACGTGGGTGTGACGTGGCCAGAATCACAGCTCAAGGTCATATAGAACACCTCTATATGCATTCACAAATACAATGTTTGACACACACACTTAACAAAAATAGTTTGCAGCGGAAATTCAATAGTATTGAAGCGGAATAAATAATATCATAACATGCAGCGGAAAGTTATAAGTTGTTAAACACAACAATGTAACATTACAAATCATGGTTAAATATTGTTTTCAAAAGACAGGAAATCAAATGCATGCGGGATCCTATGCTCAAATCCCCTAAATGCATTCCTGCTCCATGTGCTTGTCATGCTAGTTACCTGAGAATACAAGTTTGAAAAGTGTCAACACAATGGTTGGTGAGTTCAAAGGTTTTGATATACATATAGTAATAAAAGTGTGTCATGCTGTTTATCATATGTTAGTACCGAGCCCTAGGCTCCAAGTGTCAGTGCGTCACTACCGAACTAGACTTGTTTGTCCTTGCCTCCGCTATGTCTCGTATACATAGCAAGTTAGGTCAAAGTTTCACGTGTTATGACATCCAGTCAATATTGTGCCACGCGGGGTTAGTCACACCCAAACGGATCCATTCAAACCTACCACGTTGTTCGTACATTAACGGTAAGACTTTGTGAGGGCTTGTTACGAGTTCAACACTTAATGTTTGTCTAATAAACCAGCATACACATAAAATGTTTGTACAGTAATAGATGTTTGACTTGATGTAACTAGTATTCTCCTCCTATTTAAAAGCGTTTGAAAAGAGTAAAGAGGGGCCGTAAACTCACCTTAGTGAAATGAACGTAAGTATGCGTAAGCTCCTCGAGAAAGTGACGCATCGGTCACCGGCAACCTATATCGTATACCGTAAGTGATTTTGTGTAAGTGATCGTGATCGTGCTTGTGTTAGTGCTCGTGTTTGTGCCCAACAACCCTCGGTTGTTCATGTTGGTCCGTGTAGGTCCACAATGACCGTGTTTGCTCGTGTTGGTCCACATTGACCGTGTTTGACTGTGTTGGTCCACAATGGTCGTGTTTGACCATGTTTGACCGTGTTTGACCAAGGTCGACCGTGTTTGACCGTGTCAAGTCAACGACCCGTTGGTGAACCGTGTGACGGTTGTGAATAGTGTAGCAATCGTGTACGTGTTCGTTGTGTGCAAAACGCGTAAGTCGCGTATATGGACAACTTACTATTTATAGTAAGTTTCCATTTATGGAAAGTTCACAAAGCATAACAGTTTTAAAGTTCTAGCATGCTCGTTAGTCCTACGTGATCATGATAACACATAGCACATCATCATACGAAGTCACATACGCCATTTTCATCAAGTTAGTACACAAAAGTTTCCTAAAATGGAAAGTTTCCGTTTTTAGCATACGTGACATCGGAAACCATCTAACTTAGCATCTAATCATCATGTTACAATATAATAAACCACTTAGCATGCTCAAATCATACAAAATGTTCCTAAGTCGGTTTTTGTAACAATAAAGTTACTATAAATAGTAAGTTTGCCCATTTGCATACAAATTATTATTCTAAACCATTTATGTCACAAAACATTATAATAAACCATTTAACATTATTTAAATATGCCAACATAGTCATATTCATCACCTAGCATCATTTCATCAATAAAAGTTACTAAAATTAGTAACTTATCATATATGACTACAATCAAATTCCAAATCCCATTCCTAAGCTTCTAATCATCATAATATCATTCAAGTAGCAATTTCATAAACATGCATGTTCATCTTTCAACATTCATCAACAAGATGTAACTAAAAGTTACTATATTTAGCAAGTTCATCAAAATAGCATTTTTAACCATTTCAACATCATCTAATCATGAAATCATCTTCCAATATCATCAAGAAGCATATCTAATTGTCAAAAATCATCCCACATGCCATGGATCATACATACATGTGGGTTTTTCACCATATCAAGACCAAATCATGACATTTACACAATCACATCATCATAGATCTTCATAAAACTTAATCTAATCATCATAGATCATCAAGAATCATATTAAAACTAGCAAACCCAGATCATAAACTCGTGTACTTGCATCATAGGTGCTTGCATGTGAGTTTTGGTGCTTGCATGTGTGTGTAATAGATGTGAAAGTGAGTTTTGGGCATAAAACTACCTTAAATGCTCCAAGGTTTGATGAATGATGATGTTAGCAGCTTCCAAGACTCCTGGCCAGCTTGTGCTTAGTAGAAATGAAGTGGTGGTGGTGGTTTATGCTCCAATGTATGCTTCAAGCTTTCTAGTGTTTCCCCCAAGCTTCTCAAGCTCAAAGATGGACTTCTATGGCTTCCAACAGAGTTTCCAGGTGAGGAAGACGAACTTGAGTGGCCTGGTGCTCGAGAATTACAAAATAGAGTGGCTAGGAATGATTGCATCTTGGTTTTATAAAGAGTTGCCGTCTGACACCCGTCGCGTACCGCGACAAGAGGCCAAAAAGATGCTTCGCGATACGCGAAGGAATTCGGGATTCAAACCCCCGCGACGCCTGTCGCGTGCCGCTACTGGGCCTCATGTTGGGCCATCGCGTACCGCGATGGCTTCACAGGGAGCCCAATAGGCCCAATTCAATGTCTTTGATCCGTTCGTTGCCGTTTTCACGTTTACGAACTATCGATTGGCTCCGGTTGAACTTCCAAGTTCAATGTTTGAGTGTTTCGTGAGGTTTCGAGTGTTGTGCTACACAATGTGCTAGACGTTCACCAACGTTCGTGTGTTTTGACACGTGTGTGCCGTTTGCCGATAATTCATCGAATTATCCTGTTGTGTGTCAGTGTTCGTACTGTCGTGCCACGTGTCACACTAAATTAAACTAATTGTAGTGCCACGTGTACAAATAGTATTTAAATAAACATTTAAATAAATAAAAGCTGACCTGGAAATTACGGGGTGTCACAGTAACAAACAATTTGTCGAACACTTCAGATAAACAATTTTGACAAACACTGTTGACAAACTCTTCTATCAAACCTTTTGGACAAACACTTTGGACAAACACATTTGATAAACGCTTTTGACAAATATTGGGTACAAACATTTTACAAACATTACTGACCAACTTCTGGGTCAGACAAATTGGGCAAACTATTTGCACAAACATAATATGATTGCTGGTTTATTGGGAACAAACATTTAAGTGTTGTATATCATAGTAAAGTCCTCGCAAAGTCATGCCGTTAATGTGTATACAACGAGGTGAGTTTTGAATGGATCCGTTTGGGTGTGACAAATCCCGCGTGGCACAATACTGACTGGAGGTCGGGACACGTGAAATCTCAGCCCATAGCCATTGTTTGTACGATAGACATTGCGGAGGCAAGAGCAAACAAGTCTAGTTCGGTAGTGACGCAACTGACATTTGGAGCCTAGGGATCGGAACAAACATATAATAAACAGCAAGTCATTTGAAAAACTGGTTTTCTCTACTTTACTTTTAATATAAACATGTGAACTCACCAACTTTATGTTGACCCGTTTTAGTATGTAATTTTCAGGAACTGTCACACCCCCAAATTTCCACTCGTGGTGTCAGTCCACGTGGGTGTGACGTGGCCAGGATCACAGCTCATGGTCATATAGAACGACTCTATATGAGTTACACAATCACACAGTTTTGTAAAACAAACAAGTTTTCAAATAAAGCAGCGGAATAGTTTAAATCAAAAGCAGCGGAAATGTTTTAATATCATAAGTAAATAAAGTTGCAGCGGAAAGTAAATTGTTCAAGACACTACATAGCTCAAATTGTTTCGAATAAAATCAATGCACACAAAGCCTAGGACATGAGACTATATGCCATTCAGACTCCTTAATGCTTCCTTGAGTGCGTCCTAGCGTGTGCTCCATTTAGTTACCTGAGAATACATGCGAAAAGTGTCAACTAAAAAGTTGGTCAGTTCACAGGTTTAGACAGACCATAAATAGTAAACAGACATATACTGGGTATGTTAAGTTTAGTTGTTGGATCTACGATCCGTGAAGTGTGTCAGTTCATCTTACCGAAACTAGACTGTTCCTGTTTGCCTCCGCAGGTCATCGCTGAACCCGCATTCACATCGAAATTACACTCGTTATGACCTCCAGTCAACATTGGTGCCGAGTGGGGTTAGTCAAACCCAGTAGTACTACGTAATTACGACTCGTTTATTACACAACTAACGGTAAGGATAAGTGAGAACTTTAAGCGATAATAGTTACACTCGAAAATGGTTTTCACAACATACCAGTCATACATCTAAAACAGTTGCATAGTATTCTCACCCCCAAAGTTAAGTAAAACAGTGTAAGAGTAAAAGTGGGGCCGTAAACTCACATGAGTTTGTGTAGAGCGTTCTTAACAAGAATCGTGTAGCTCGCCGGCTAGTAGTTACCTATATCACATAGGTACTATGAGTTCGTGTTCGCATACATGTGGGCCTCACAGGACCGTGTTCGTGTTTAACAACATCCAAGTTGTTATGTGGGTCGAGTTGACCGTGTTTGACCTAACGACCCGTTGGTGACGGTTTTGGATAAGTGTTCGTGTAACGTGCGGTTTAGTGTCGTGTGAAGTGTGCGGATACCAATAATCACTTTCGTGAGGAAACTTACTAGTTATAGTAAGTTTCTATTTCAGGAAAGTTTCCAAATTTGGCAAGTCATGCAATAAATCATTTTCCGATTATTCTAACATGCATATTTATCCTAAATGAGCATGTTATCACATTGCACATAGTTACACATAGTTGGTTTGGCACATTTAGTGCGTAAAAGTTTCTATAATTAGAAAGCTACTAAATAAGCATATTTCATCAAGTTTCAATACCCAATATTAACTAAATATCAATATATTAGTTCCATGTAGTCATTTAATCATAACCTTTACGACTAGCATGTGACAAATTATCGACTTTGCAAAATAAAGTTACTATATTTAGTAAGTTATGAAAAATACACAAAATCAAATCTTCCAACAACATAATTCCTTCAATATCATCATATTAACATCAAAGAAGCATATTAGACACACAACATTATCAAAATCAACATTTCTCAACAACTTATGACAAAAAGTTACTATACTTAGTAACATTCATGAAGATCTCATTTTACACAATCCCAACGATCTCAATGCATCTAATAACCATCGTTGCTACTTCTAAACATCATTTTTAAACACAATTTATGAATCTAAACACATGCATTAGGCTATTTCATCATAAACCACAATTTCAAAAGATTAAAGTTACCATATTTAGCAATAATGCCCAAATGACCATTACTTGACATAATTCTTCATTCTAACCATGTAGAACATCTCAAATATCATTTCTAACAACATTTCAATATCAAATATCATGCCATTAGGCTTAGATCATACATGCATGTAACTAGAAACACCCATTTGTGACCAAATCATCAATATACATGTTAACATCTTCATGGATCGTCATAGAAACTCATTTAATCAATCTAGATCATCAAATAACACAAGATCATCATCAAACCCAGATCCAAACAAGGAAAAATTCGTGCATGTGAAGAGTTAGTGATTGCATGTGGGTATTTCCCATTGCATGTGGGTTTAGAAGTGATTTTAGGCTACATTGGGTCATAGATCTACCTTTCAAAGCTTCAAATGTGTTAAGATGGTCGACCCACAGCTCTTCAAGCTCCTGGAATCCTTCTCGAAGTCGAGCAAGTGATAGTGTTGGTGATGAGAAGCTTCAAACCTTCTTCCAAGATCTCCAAGCTTTCAACAATGGCTTCCTCTAGGTTCTTAGTAGTGTTTATGGGGTTGTAGAGGGATTTGCAGGTGAGTCTTGGGGGTTTAAAAAGAGCATATGGCGTCTGGGGTTGGTTAAGATAGGTATAGAGTGGCTAATGTAATGATTAATCTTGGTTTAATAAAAGATTTTGCGTGCTGGAGTCATCGCGTACCGCGACAGGGGTCTCCGAAAGGCGCCGCGTACCGCGATGGATTTCGGGATTCAAATTGCCCGCCCATCCATAGCGTATCGCGATGCTCCTTCTTGTGGGCTGTCGCGTACCGCGACGGGTCTATGAGAAGCCCAATAAGCCCAATTTTGTTGTTTCGAACCGATTTTCACGTATTTCTCGATTACGATCATTGCTTCTTGACATGTAAACATCGTTCCACCTATTCTAGGTTCCCTAGAACCTAAGTGTAGTGAAAGTGTACTGTGATGTGATCCGTTCACCAACGTTCGTCATTCAAGATACGTACGAGAGTTGTGCGATAGTTCCTCGAACTATCGGTGTGTTTGGTCTGTTGTGCCACGTGTCACACTAAATACAATTATTCTAGTGCCACGTATGAAATAATAATACACATTATTGTTAAGATAAAATAAATGCTGACCTGGAAATTGCGAGGTGTCACAGGAACTCATCACGCTTAAGAGCATAAGATTTGCACTTAAGGAAACTACAGGAAGGAGTCTTGCATGCATCTAAACTTTTATTCGAACACTTTATATTAATGTACTTATAAAACAATGTAGTGTCTTGACGTTTTACTTTCCGCTGCTTAACACTTACATTATTCCGCTGCTATTTATATCAACAAAGTGATTTATATTATTGAAACGATGTATTTTCAAACTCATTTAAAGTCGTTCTATATGACTAAGAGCTGTGATTCTGGCCACGTCACACCCAGCGGTCTGACACCGCAAGTGGGAATTTGGGGGTGTGACATATATTTGCATTTCGTTTTTGTAATTATTAAATTTAAGAGTAAATTACTGATTATGTCCTTTAAAAATGTAGCAATTTGCTGATTTCGTCCTTTTGTCACACCCCCAAATTTCCACTTGTGGTGTCAGTCCACGTGGGTGTGACGTGGCCAGAATCACAGCTCAAGGTCATATAGAACAACTCTATATGCGTTTCAAGTCAAAGTTTGACATACAAAATAATAAGATAGTTTGCATCGGAAATTAAATAGTATTGCAGCGGAAAATAATACAATAAGTTAAGCAGCGGAAAATAATGTGTTTGACATATGCAGCGGAAATAATAAAATTGTCAGACACTATGATGTTTGATAAAATACATAATCCAAAATAAATATTGTTTGAATGAAAGACATAAATAAATGCATGCGGGTCCTATGCTCAGTCCCCTACGTGCATTCCTGAATTCCATAGCCTGCTAGTTACCTGAGAATACAAGTTTAAAAAGTGTCAACACAATGGTTGGTGAGTTCACAGGTTTTGATAGATACATATAATAAGAAAACATGTGTCATGCTGTTTATCAAATGTTAGTACCGAGCCCTAGGCTCCAAGTGTCAATGCGTCACTACCGAACTATACTTGTTTGTCCTTGCCTCCGGTGTGTCTCATATACACAGCAAGTTAGGTCAGAGTTTCACGGGTTATGACACTCAGTCAATATTGTGCCCCGTGGGGTTAGTCACACCCAAACGGATCCATTCAAATCTACCACGTTGTTCGTACATTAACGGTACGACTTTGTGAGGACTTGTTACGAGTTCAACACTTAATGTTTGCCTAATAAACCAGCATACACAGTAAAATGTTTGTACAGTAATAGATGTTTGACTCGATGCAACTAGTATTCTCCCCCTATTTTAAAATGTTTGAAAAGAGTAAAGAGGGGCCGTAAACTCACCTTAGCGTGAAAGTAAGAGAATGCGTAAGCTCCTCGTGTAGAAAGCGCGTTGGTCACCGGCTACTTATATCGTATGCCATATGTGAGTCCGTGTAAGTGACCGTGCTAGTGCTCGTGTTTGTACTCAACAACCATCGGTTGTTCATGTTTGTCCGTGTTGGTCCATAATGACCATGTTTGCTCGTGTTGGTCCACATTGACCGTGTTTGACCGTGTTTGACCAAAGTTGACCGTGTCAAGTCAACGACCCGTTGGTGAACCGTGTGTCGATTGCGAATCGTGTAGCAATCGTGTAAGTGCTCGTCGTGTGCAAAACGCGCAAGTCGTGTCTATGGACAACTTACTATATATAGTAAGTTTCCATTTGTGGAAAGTTTCACAAAGCATAACGATTTTAGAGTTCTAGCATGCTCGTTAGTCCTACGTGATCATGTTAACACATGGCACATTATCATATGAAATCACATAAGCCACTTATGTCATGTTTGCACATAAAAGTTTCCTAAAATGGAAAGTTTCCATTTCTAGCATATGCGATATCGGAAACCATCTAACTTAGCATTAAATCATCATATTACAACATAATAAACCACTTAGTATGCTCAAATCATACAAAACATTCACAATTCGGTTTTTGTAAAAATAAAGTTACTATAAATAGCAACTATGAGTATTTTCATACAAATGACCATTCTAGTAACTCCTAAGCCATTTTCATAACACATAACATTATATTGTGCCATTTTATATCATCTAAACATGCTCATATAGCCTAAATCACCAACAATCAACATTTGAACTACAAAAGTTACTAAAAATAGTAATTATGCTAAATATGACCATAATCAATATAAAAATCACATTCTAAGCATCATCATCATCCTAATAATATTCTAATAGCAATATCATATGCATGCATGTTGCCAATATCAACCATTTCACCATTTTATAAATAAAAAGTTTCTATTAATAGAAAGTTCATCAAAAACCATGTTCTTAACCATTTTAACTAAATCTAACCATGTGCTAACCTTCTAATATCATCATTAAACATCTACAAACATCCAAAATCATTCCAACATTCATGGATCATACATGCATGTACACATCTCATCACCTTAAGTACAAATCATGAGTTTTATCAATATCCACTATCATGGATCATCAAAATATGTCACAAAATCACTTTAGATCATTAAGAAACATGTTAAAATCAACAAACCCAGAATTAAAGTTCGTGCATGTGCATTCTATGAGCTTGCATGTGTGTTTCATGCCTTGCATGTGTGTGTAGAAGTGAGAAATGGCCATTTTAGCCATGAGGGATGTAAGGACTACCTTCCAAGCCTCTTGAATCTCTGAGATGATGCTTCTTCAGCTCCTGGAACTCCTGGTTCATGGGTTTGGTCCAGAACAAGAAGGTGGTGGTGGTGGTCAAGTCTCTAGGAAGTCACCAAGCTTCAATCTCTCCAAGCTTGAGCTTCAAGGTGGTCTACAATGGTAGAAAATGACTGGAAAATGGTGTAGAAGACGAAGTCAGTCGAGGGGTGGCGTGTTTAGTCGAAAGTGATGATTAGAAGGGATAGATTAGCCATAATGGTCTTGGTTTTATAAAGATTTGTCGCCTGGACGGCGTCGCGTACCGCGAAGAGGCTCCAAGATTCCTTCCGCATACCGCGATGGATTTCGGGATTCAAATTCTCCCGAATCTCGTCGCGTACCGCCATAGGGCCTCTTATGGGCCATCTCGTACCGCGATGGGCCCCTGAAGAGCCCAATAAGCCCAATCTTCATGGTTTGAGTCGTTCGTCGTCGTTTTCACGTTTACGAACATTCGTTTGGCCTCACTTGAACTTCTAAGTTCAATGCTTGGGTGTTTCGCGAGGTTTCGAGTGTTGTGTTAAACGATATGCTAAACGTTTACCAACGTTCGTGTGTTTTGACACGTGTGTGCGGTTTCCCGATAATTCCTCGAATTATCTTGTTGTGTGTCAGTGTTCGTATCGTCATGCCACGTGTCACACTAAATTAAACTAATTCTAGTGTCATGTGTACATAAATCATTTAAATAAACATTTAAATAAATAAGAGTCTGACCTGGAATTTGCGGGGTGTCACACCTTTAAATTCAAAAATTACTAGGGGTGTGCCTATTTTGAGAATGTTGCACTGATGTTGTCATTTGTCACTAACCCCATTGAGTTATTCCGTTAAAAATCCCATGCCCCATACACATGAGGGATAAAATCGTCAAATCCTCACCATCATCTTCCCCACTCCACCTAGGGTTTTCAGATGCACTGGTTTCGTCCTTTAAATCCGCAACTTTCTCCTTCCCCACCTTAATCTTTCTGCCATGAACAGGAGTGGTGTGATTTCATTTGAATCTACTAAAAAAAATCATCAATTTGTCACGGATTTGGGGTCCAACCGGAATATTTGAAAGGAATTTGTTCGTTCCTCATGTTGTTAATTTTTCAAAAGTTTCAATTGTCTTCGTCTCCTTGTATCTTGATTTGATAATTTAGGTATTAAAGTTTCCATCTTTGACTGAAATTGCAGTTGGGTTTTCTAACCATGGTGGAGGCAAATTTGGGGCGAATTAACCTTTAGGTATAAACTTTTTCCAAGCTTTTCTAACCTGCTAGTTCTTCCACCTTCCTTCGATCTCAAGCTTCGATGAGTTTGCAGATTCCGGTTTTCAAATCATGGTTGTGATAGTTGTGGTGATGGGTTGCGATGGTGAGATGGGTACTAGGCCACCAGATATGGTGGTGGTTGCTGATGGACATGGGATGGTGGTGGTTGGAAGCTAGTGGTCATGGACGTACGTGGTGGTTGGGTGATTTGAAAACTCTAGCTTTTGAAGAAGGGTATGATTTGACGATTTAACCACTCATGTGTATGGGGCATGTGATTTTTAACCGAATAACGTAACGGGGTTAGCGACACAGGACAAAATCAGTGCAATATTTTCAAAATAGGCACACCCATAGTAATTTTTAAATTTAAAGGACAAAAACAGCAAATTACTACATTTTTAAAGGACACAATCAGTAATTTCCTCTAAATTTAATGTTAAATGATGTAATAATAATTAAGGAAAGCATGAAATTGTTTCAGTAATAATTTTGAATATTTAAAATATCTTAAAAAGTTGTCCAAATCAATAAAAATATCTAAACAGGTAAGATTGAATAATATCATTGTTTTTTTTATATTTTATAAAGTATATCATTGTTAATTTTGACTTCTTTCTGTTTCTTGAAGAGATTCGTTAATAGGCAACCGAGACTTCTTTTCCATGCCATTCATCTGCAATCTATAAGTTGTTTCCCGCTGATTTCTTTAAATATTGCAAGTGGGATCCATCTAATTGGAGATGTTAAATAGGATCATCATCATCATAATCGTCGTCGTCGTCATCGTCGGTCAAGGGAAGATCTTACAATCATTAATCTACACGACGGTTTTTGATTCAATCGATAGAAAGATTTGTTCATCATCTTCGTCTAGTATTTCAGAAGGTACAAGTTAATCGTCTTATTATTTACGTGATTTGATACCATGAACTTCTCAAACCCTTAACGAAAAATTATGGGTTTGGGTTTGGCTGTAAACGAACCAAAGAGATACAAATGAACCCTTATTCGTGTTCGTTCGGTTAACATTTAACTTATTCATGAACACTTACCAAACATAAAATCTTGTTCTTGTTCGTGTTCGGTAATTAAGGAATTAAACTTGTTATCGAACTGCTCACTAACATAAACGAAAGCATATTAATTTAAAAAGAGAAATTAGCATTTTGAAATTTGAATCTCAAATATTAAACATAATTAATAATCTTAAAATTAAACAATTAATATAAAAAAAAAATTTCTTCAAACAAAGCATAATTAAAAAGTAATAATCGTAATTAAAATTACTTAAAACTAATATTTCAAATATCTGAGATTTAAATTATTATGTTTTTAATAAGATATAAATTTCAAATGACTAGATATTTAGTTTAAATATATTGGCACTAAACTAAAAAAAAAATTTAAACATATTAAACAAATAAACATAAACGGATATTAACAAACATAAAGAAACACCTTACCGAACATTCCCGAACACAAATAAATGAATGCGACCTTTGTTAATGTTCGTTCATTTAACTAAACGAACGAAATTTCTTGTTTGTGTTCGTTCATTTATTAAACGAATGACAAAAACAAGCTTTCCGCAAAACGGTTCACGAACTGTTCGCTACACGTTTAGTTCATTTACAGCCGTAGTTTGGGTCGTTTTGTTGGGTCTTGTTGACTCGTTTATCTTTGTAACTGTGGATATGATCTAACTGGTTAACCCCTCAAACATTGGTTTTGGTAAAAATAATTGGTTTTTGTATAAAAGTTTTTACTTTAACCAAATAGGTTTTGAACCGGTTTTTGGCTGCCAGAAAGCTAACTAGTCAAACCGATTAGGTTGTTAATTCAGACTGGTTAACCAGTTTTAAACTGTCTTTTTAATACAAATAATAATTTTTTATATAATTAATTAATTTTGAACAACAAAAATACAAACGAATAAAAATTTAAACTTAATAAATACACTTTTATTTATTTTTTGATTACATATAATAAATACTAAATAAAAAATATATATAAACCTCATAAACTTAATGTTGTTGTATCTTTAAAAACTTCTACGAAGAATGTTTTATGGTGTAATGAAAATGATGGGTATTTTTAACTAATTGGGTATCTTATGCTATATTCAAAATTCACAAGATAATAAGCATCAAATTTCATTCTTTAAATTTAATTAGAATATATCCTTTATTTTATTATTTTATCTGATTTATTTTTTCCAATTTGTTCATCAGAATTAAGGTTTAAAGCTAGTGGTGCATTCCAAACAAGACTTGCAACGAATATAGCAATAATGAACATGGAAACTTCATCAAATGGTATCGTAAATGAAGTTAATATGCTTAATGCCTCTTATGATGCTTTTGAAGGAGTTATTATAAACATCGAAAACGACATGGATGAATATGTTTTTACCACTTTACTTCAAACATCGATATCTCAATGGAGGCAACAGGTAATCTATATGTTTTCATTTCCATAGATCATAAAGGTGATCCTGTCGCCTCGCCTAAGACGCAAGGCACTTAAAAAAGGGTATTCAAGGCTGTTTTTAGCCATTTTAGATGTTTCAGACAAGCTTTAGCTGTTTTAGACTGTTTTGTAGATTTTGGCCATTTTTTTTAAAGATTTTACGCACGTTGTTAGATACAAAGCAAAGCGTTTAGGCCCGCTTACCTGTCAGTTTATATAAATCTTTCACTATCTTGCAGGGAAAGAAGGGAGTGTGGCTTAAACTATCTCTTGAACTTGTGAATCTTGTTAAGCCTGCAGTAAAGGTAAATAAGTTGTGCTTCATTTTATCAATTTCATGTTGACTTTTTATATCCAATGCAGAATGTTTGACTTTGATGATTTTGTTGACTCTTTCAGGAAGGATTTTGGTACCATCATGCGGAACCAACATATGTTATGCTCGTGTATTGGATTCCAGAAACTAATCATACTCTCCCGCCAAATGCTTCACATCGAGTCGGTGTTGCTTCTTTTGTTGTAAACAACAAAGGAGAGGTCAGTCTCCCGACCTCCCCCCCCCCTGTTTTTTTTTTATTTTAATTAGATAAATATTGTATAAAAATTTGATTTTTATGTGAATTTGAAGTTAATATGATGTTTTAGGTTCTTGTGGTTCAAGAGAAGAGTGGATCATTTAAAGGAACAGGGGTCTGGAAATTACCAACCGGTACTGTTGAAGAGGTATGCACAATGTTTTTTTTAGTTGATGTTTATTTTATTTATTTAAATGAGAACTAGAAACTTAAGTTGCAAAAATTGTTCTAATATGCATAACCAGTTAACCAAAGAACAAAACTGGCCCGGACCAGACTAGGACTATCTTGGTTCACAGTCTGCTTTGGGCATGAACCAGTTTGGATTAATTCAACATAACCAAAGAATCAACATGGGCCAAGGCCCGTAGATTACAATCAGTATTTCAGTAATCTTAGACATGGGCAAAAAAACCGGTTTCGTTTCCCAAACCGGTTTATAAACCGGCATTAAACACCCCTCAAACCGGTCCAAACCGCTGGTTTGTAATAGGCTTGACATTCTCATCTCCAAAACCGGTTTCCAAACCGGTTTCAACCCCTCCAAACCGGGACCGGTTCCTATAGGTTTGACATCCTTATCTCCCAAACTGGTTTCTAAACCGAACCGGTTTTGACCCAAACCGGTTTTGACCATCCGTTGACCGAACCGGTTTGGTAAAAAAAACCGATTTGAGCAACCCTATTCAGTATGGTTCTTTTCTTAAAGCTTCTAAAAAATCATTTTTTGGTTTTTGTCCCCAGTTCAAGACATTCTCTGTTGTTGGTTACTCGGTACTTTTTAAACTTCGTTTTCCATATGGGAATGCCTCTTTTTAAACCCAAATATGGAACAAAACCGGTGTCGTGAGGACTGGTTTGGCTTTCGGTTATGTTATATATCTGTTTCTTGGGTTGGATCATGCCTGATCCGGTCGAGTTTCAACCCGTTGAAAACTCCCATCTGAGCACTTACAGTCACATTTCATTATAATATTCTAATTACAGGGTGAAGATATAAGTTTAGCTGCCATCAGGGAAGTGAAAGAAGAGACTGGAGTATGCATCTAGACTGTTCTAACATTTTATTCAAGTGAAATATAGTGTTTTATGATAGATTTTTTTAATCTAATAACCTTTTTTTTTATTTTTTTTTATCTCCAGATTGAAACAGAATTCATGGAAGTCCTTGCATTCAGGTAAGAATTGCAGCAAACATTTTCTTATCTGTTATTATTCATTTTTTATTGAATTCTTTAATCTTAAATTGTGTATAAATTAATAAATTACAGGCAAAGTCACAAATCATTCTTTAGCAAGTCAGATCTAATGTTTGTTTGCATGTTAAAACCAACATCTTTGGATATCCAAAAACAAGATTCTGAGATTGAAGCAGCAGAGGTAATTAGTTAACACCTGCTCTAGCTAAGTTAATCCATATATTAATTATTTTAATACATGCCAAAGGCATTGCAGCCTAATGACATCTTAGTGGTAGGATAAGGTTCAGGAACCATAAGAGCCTGGGTTCGAATCCCATAAGGGGATTTCCTCAAAATATTGAGTTTCCTTCTAAACTGGTGACTTGATGGTGAATATGATCGGGTGGTACCGTTGGTAACAAAAAGATACTCCAGTGATCCAAATTTGTCGTTAAAAAAATATTTTTATACATAATTATTTATTATGATTAAAATACATCAATTAATGAAATAATAATTTTCTTTCTTGCAGTGGATGCCAGTTGAAGAATATGCAAACCAGCCCTTTATAAAGAATCACAAATCTTTTGACTCAATTGCTAAAATATGTATAGCAAAAAAAGATGACAAATATGTTGGATTTTCACCATTGCTTACAACAACTGCCACGTCAGCCAAAAAGAGCTATTTGTATTCCACTTATCAAGATCAATGATCCAATGCCATACCCAACAAGCCCCAACTCGATAATAATAATTAATGTATAATAATAATAATAATAATTGAGTCAAGTGGTTGTGAGTTTGCAGATAGATGTGTGTTATCTTTAAAGTTTTGTAGTCTTGTGATGAAAATCATACATTTGGTTCAATATCTATAAATATTATCTTAATTTGTCCTACAAAAATACAAAATTTTATACTCGAAAGAATTATAAGAATCAAGATATATGAAAAACAAACGCTAATAATTAAATATATTCCTCTTAGAAAGCTTATATATGTCTCATTACTCTTTCCCCTAGCAGCATCTAAAAATAAATCCATTGCTATCACAACAAATAATTAATAATTTAATATAGTTAAATGGGCTAATTAACAATTCAAATCCATCAATGACACAAACCTTCAAATTAACCGAACATTTTAACACCGTTGGCTTTTTTAGCCAATTACGTAGTGATCTGAAAAAAAGGCCATACACTAATCTTGAAAAAAAAATCATTCATAAAGATAAAACGTGAAGACCATTTAAAGATATGAACTTGGCACTACTGGCAAAATGGTGGTAGAGATATAAGTCCTTACAATCACAACTATGGGCAAGGGCGATAAAGGCAATACGTGAAGGAAAAAAATGGTTCAAGACTATTCCATATAACAGGTCAGTCAATGGTGTGTGGAAAAACATAGGAGGCATTGAGATAGAGATGGAAAAAGCAAACATAAACATACACAACAAGTTAAGAAGTGAAGTGGGGAATGGTCAAAAAGAAACTTTTGGACAGATAATTGGATGGAGGGTAGAATACTTTGTGAATACTTTCCAAGATCATTCATGTTAGCAAAGAAAAAAAAGCTAAGGTATGTGCTTGCTATTATAGGTTAGGTAATTCAATTCTATGGAAGTGGGAGTGGGAAAGATGTCACACGTCACTTGATGAGTGGAAAGAGATTGGAAGCTTAATGAAATTGTTAGCTGAGGTAAAAATAAACCAAGATGAAGATAGGTGGGAGTGGAAAAACGATTTGGGGGCGGCGTTTGCAGTAATAGAGGAGAGGGAAAATATGTTCCCGAGTCGGACTATGGACAAGGGTTTCTTTTGGAACAATTGGGTGCCTAAGAAAGCGAACTTACTAATATGGAGAGCATCTTGTTAGGCTGGCAGGACACTTTTTTTCAGGGAATAAAAATGGCTCGTTGGCTACCCTAAGATTCTTCCAAATGGGAGGTCTTGGTTCAAATCCTTCCCGCAGCGAAATAGGGGTCTGAGGGGGGTCAGGGGTTTTCCCAGTGAGGTTTCCTCCTGGGGTGGTTGTGATGGCTCATGGGAGGTTTAGGTAACTAGACATTGGTGACATGGCTTCGAAACAGTGGGTTCACACGATTGAGACCTTTGCCGTTAAAAAAAAACTAAGACTTTCACGATGTTACATTAATCACATGGCGCGGGCATGTTAGGAGGCTAAAAGTATGTCCATAGTTGCTCGTGACCATTTCTCCTTCAACATTTCGATACGCAAACAACATTATTTTCAGAAACTACTTTGGTGAGAAAGTGCAATATAACTTACTTTTTGCTGAGACAACCCATTCATTTGAAAATTCCATTTATGAAGACTATTTAAATTAATGAAAAGTGGGACCGGTCGCTGAGGGGCGCCTAACGGTGACATTCACCATTTTTTTTTTTAAATTAATGAAAAGAAACTCCACCAAACACTTTCTTAGTGCAACTGAGCTAATTCCTTAGCAGAAAACACACCATCAATATCTATCCTTAGCATAAAACAATGACCATAGAAAGCTTCTTTCTTTCAAATTAACTCTTCATGACAGCCATTTGTTTCTCCCGTGTAACAATCCCTTTATAAAAGTGGACAAATCTAGCATTCATTTTCCTGATATGATTTCAACGCTTTAAATCCTTGTCTTCACTAGAACCGAGTTAGTTTCTATCTCTAGAAACATTCAAGCACCGGCAACGTCGCCGCCTCTTTTCCCCAAATCAATATCATGTCGGTTCAGAGTCCTAACTTTGCAAAAAAAAAAAAAAAAAAAAAAAAAAAAAGTCAGTCTCATTAACCCAAAATCTCAAAAGAATCTGAATGTAGGAATTATGAAGATGGAAGAATTGATGCAATGGATGAAAATATATGATAAAGATAGGAGAAGTGAATTAATTGATTAAATTGATGAATTCATGATGTAACTTTTGGAAGCGTAAGTTACAAAATGGGCGGGAAAACCCTAGAAACAGTGCTCTTATCAATTGACATGTGTACTATTAGCTATTCTTTTATTATGTTAAGATAGGATTACATAACCAAAATATTTTGCAAAAGAATTAATTGGATGATTTCTCTAATTTTTTAGCTTCTCTTCATGAACTTGAATGAACTGATTAAGCTTGTCAGTTATATGAGAATGATGGGTTGTTAAAATCCTATATTATAAGTATGAGTTTTAATTACCTTAAACAACCTTGGGCCCAAGCTTTTTTATTAAATCGAGATGGCTCGAGTTAGCTTACAAGCCTAAACAAGTTTACGAGTCTTTCTTTTTATATAATTTTGTTTAATAGATTAAATATATATTTACAAAATAATAATAATTATTAAAAATATAACATATAGAAGTTAAATTATTTAATATATAATAATCAAGCTGAGCTCGAGCTATATAGATAAAATTTGAAATGAAACTGCCACAAGCTTTAGCTTTTCATATATTAAAAGAGACAAGCTTAAGTTTTGATGTGTATGTACTTCACTTAGCTTGTTTTCACCTTTACTTCTCTCTCTCTCTCTCTCTCTCTTATTACAAAAATAACTTCTAAGATTGTTGTTTTGTAACATTAAGTTAATGAGTTCAAGAGTTGGAGATAGTCTTCTGTATAAATATATATGATAAAGCTGATAAATCAATCTGGCCTCTCTCTATACCTACGTAAAACGGGAGTTAAGTTAAGCATCAGACATGCCCTTTTATATCACAAAATGTATACATCTTTCTACTATAATAAAAGAGTATTTATAGGAGACACATGTCATCTCCTAACTAAATATAAAAAAAGTTTTCCCGCCTATCTCTACTAAAAGTATTAATAATTTTTATTAATTAAATTATACAACTAAAATTAAAAAAGAGTATTTTTGTGAGATACATGTCACATTATAATGAAATTTTTAAAAAAATTCCCGCCTCTCTCCTAAAAAATATTAATAATTTTTATAAATTAAATTATCTAATTAAATATTAATAATTATAAATCTTCTTATTACAAAAATTTACTAATTAGTTAATTAAAATAATAAAATTCTAATTATATCTTGTATGTATAATTTAAAAAATATTAAATATATATTATTAGTTGTTATTTACAATTTTTAAATATTCATATTTTTTATTTAATCACATTTGATAAATGTAACATATTAATTTAACATATAAATGTTTATACAAACATTGTTTATAACATATTATGTTTATTCAACCCATGTAATACATGGGTTTCTAGGCTAGTAATATAATATATGATTATATAGGCAATATGAGTTTAAAAATATTTAGATAACACTATTGTATATTATATATATTTTACACCATAAATATAGTCTAGATTGCTTCTTGCGAGTTATCATAGATTCATAGTATTTATTTATAATGAAAAGAACCCTTCACAAAATGCATACTTATTTATAGCTTATATATCTATACACACTCATTGTTTCTTTTTATTTTCTTAAGCTAATCTATAAAGAGAAACCATACATGATTTGGTCTTTAAGGTAACTTATAATGGTCTTGTTGGCATGTTCTTACTATTGGTTGCTTTCTTATTCTGGTTTAACCTCTGGAAAATCTCAAATAGGTTATAATGATAATGGTGCATCCATATCACCAACAGTTGTTGTATGTGAAAACTGCAACAACTGTTCATATCCATGCACATCTTAACCACCATCGCACAGAGGAAGCTCAATATATGCAGCTACACCACCTCCTTTTTAATATTTTGTTTTGCAAAACTTGGAGATTCTATTACAATTGCAATATGTTTCATTATTTCAATTACAATGGTATACTTATATGGTTTCATTATCCCTTTTCAAATCTTTGGATTTCTAAAGCTTGGGGTTTGTATTACAATTACATTATAGTTACATATTTCAATTACAATGATATGCTTGCATGTTAATCGTGTATTCCAACTTTTGTCTGATGATTACATGAAAATGGATACTGCTATCGTAAAAGCCCTTGCATTACAATTGTAACCAATAAACTCATGGATGAGTTGGATGATAACAATGATAGTACTATCGGGCAGACAACCCCATTCACGAGAAGATAACGTCTACCCTGGTGTTAATGTCTGTTACCATTTATTACATTACAATATTACAGCTTAATGCAACGATAGACATTAAGAGTGAGGCTAAGGTGTTACCTTCGGGTATTGCCGCCAATTACAATACAGTCATATAGGCTTTGGTTATGGGTTTTCATGTTGAATCATATTCATAAAGTTGTATATGCATGTATACTTATCATATCATATCACATCAAGTCTATATTACAACTACGAACTCACCAGCATCCTTCCTGGTCTTTTAGATTACAAAAACCAATTTTAGGTAGAAGGTAACATTCATGAAGGTGAGGATACACGATCAAGAAATATGTTTAGAAACTCTTTAAACTAGTTTGAGATTGTATTGAAAATGTTTTAACTTAATATGTAATACTCCAGTTTGCAATTTAATATATATGGTGCGTTGTTTGCCATGGATGTATGATACAATTACGATCATTAGTCACACCCCATCTCGGAGACTTCACCACCAAGCTTCCGCGACACGTTACGTCAGTTATTGACTTCATACATAATTTAGTGTTTATAGCAGGTGATATGAGAGATGGGGGTGTAACAGGTTGGTATCAGAGCCATTGTTTGTGACACCCCGTAAATTCCAGGTCAGCTTTGATTTTATTTAAATGTTTATTTAAATGCATTATGTACACGTGGCACTAGAATTAGATTAATTTAGTGTGACACGTGGCACGACAGTATGAACACTGGCATACGACTAGATAATTCGTGGAATTATCGACGAACAGCACACACGTGTCAAAACACACGAACGTTGGTGAACATCACAACACTTAAGCACTGGAACATCTCACAAGTCAATTATGGCTAACACTTGACCGATAGAGTCCAAACGACGCTCGAACGACGTTCTATGATCGAGAAACGGGCAAGATTGGGCCAGAACAACAAAAACAAGCTTATTGGGCTTGAAATCCAGGCCAGGCGGTACGCCTGACCCGGGAAGCCCGCGACAGGCGATGCGCGCGGGTGGAATTTGAGCGCCTCGTCCGACCGGATCCGCGCGTAACGTACAATATGGTTCGCCCACGCCAGGCGATACGCCTGGGGCGCCTCAGTCGCCAAACACCTTTTTAAACTTCCAAAATCCATCATTTCTCCTACCCTCATCATTTTAATCGCACCCAGACGCCACCCCTCGAGTTTATCTGTGACAACTAGTACTAAACCGTACGGCAAGTCCGTACGGTGTGTGTACTTTCACCACGTACTGTGTGTAAATATAGTACGTAAACAGTTGTGTAACAACAGAACACGGAAAACAAATCACAGTTGTACGTGTTTAAGTGAACACTTAAATACAGTAAATACAACAACTCAAAGAAAAACAACCGTGTTCAAACAAATTACAATAACAAATCGGTTGCGATCTGATATCCATGGATGACAGGAATCAGATGGCCGACAATTCAGTGTGAAAATAATGTGATAACAGAATGTTTAGTTGAGTCCGACAGTGAGGAAACGCAATTCAAATCATATTGCAGTGTCGTTTTAGAATATTAAACTGACAGTGTGTTGCGTGGGTGACGATTCACACAAACATATCTGTGAGTTTAACGTTCCGAACGATAACTGATAACTAGAAAACAAGATCAGAAAGTGAAACGTACGATCGTGTTCGTACAGTTAGCGCTCTGTACGAAGACGCGCGTAAGTGACGCGATCTGACGAAACGAAAACGAAACCCGTCACGAACGATAATAATTTAATAAAATAAAATATTTAACATTTTACAATTTTGAAACTCATCAAATAATTAAAATAACTTTCTTTTATTTAAACCAATTAAATTACGCGTAAAAGTTCCGGATACGCGACGAAGATACGAGCCGAGCAACCGAAACGAACCCGGACACCACACGGGGTATAAAAACCCTAAAATAAGAGTGTCTCTCATTTTATTCATCTTCATCCTCTCTCCTACTCTCATTTCCGGCCACCTCCATTCCTAGGGTTTTCTTCACCTTTAAACCCTCATAACTCACTCATTTCTTGGCCAAATCATCCCATCTTTGGACCAAATCGAAGGCATTGATCTCCTCTACACGAAAGTACAAAGGATCCGTCCTAACATCCACTATATCTCAGGTAATCTGAGCTCAAAGAGGGCGATTTTTAGGGTTTTCACCCTTTGTTCTTGTCTCTTAACCCTAGCCGGCTCACACCCTTCTTCTTGAACCCTACACCCACGAACACTGGTTCTAACATGCTACCACCCTCGAAACACCACTGGACCACGCCATGGGGAGGCGGCGCTGCTACGGCCGAACCACAGGTGCAGGTGGCCGAAAGGCCTAGGCTCGAATGGCCAAAGGCTCGAATGGCCCAAGGCCGAATGTCTCTCGGCTGGGGTAGCTGCCATTCGCCATCTAGCCATTCGGCCGAACCACCAGCTCATTCGACCATCACTTTCGCCACTCTCCTCATTCGACCAGCTTACAATCGTCCAGACCACCATCATTCGCCGGCCAGGACATGCGGCTCTCATTCGTGGGCTCACACTTTCTCATTCGACCATGCTCATTCGCTGGACTCTCCTCTCGTTCGGTCACCTTCATTTGCAGCTTCCTTATTCGCCATCTAAGCCTCATTCGGTGGCAAACCAACCCCACACCATTCGACCTACATGATGCTTCTCAATCCATCTGTTGAACGTAGAGTTTTGGCCTAGGCCCATGGTGCATGGGCTCGGCCCAGCACACTGTTTGTCCCACAGCGCATCCGGTGCAGCCCATTTATTATGAGGCCCAATAGTGGCCAAGATGCTGTTGAGGCTTAAATCCCACGGTTCAGGCCCATAAGTGGCTATGTTCACAATCTGGCCCAACAGCTTTAACTTTGGCCACCCTTATTTTCTGCCCAAATCAGTGAGGCCCATAGCCGGCCCAATGTCTTATCCCTTGGTCCATTACAGGCCCAATCTCAATTTCAATCTAACATGACCCAATATGAGATAATCTGACCATTTAGCTTGATTGGGATTAAATTGGCCTTTGGAGTTAACTCGCACGCACACAAATGGCCCTCATTTCCTTGATTTGGGCCCACAACTGTTTTTGGCCCAACTAAACCTGGCCCAGCTTGGCCCAATACATATCATACATCAGGCCTGAATGAAATTCCTTGGGGCCCAGCAAATTCAGCTCGTGGCCCACAAAATTTGATCCATGACCTACTCCTAAGGCCCATGGCCTAACTTTTGGGGCCATGATGCAAGCAACTTGGTCGACAGTTACTTTTGACTCAAATAAGGTTTCTTACAACTCAATTCCAATTCAGGCCCAACATTTCTTATTGGGCCCACATCTAGCCCAACAATACCCTCGGGGCCCAATGGAGGCCCACAAGGCCCTTTGATTTCTAGGCCTTGTAACACTTGATCGGGCCATTTCTTTCCAGCAGCCTATATCCTTGGCCCACACATTCCAATAGGCCTCACAACCCTCAATCGTTCAAGATTATTTCAAGGCCCATAGGTTTGGGCCCAAGGCCCAACTTGTTACACGGAGGCCCAACAAGTAACTTGGTCATATTGTTCGGTCCACACTCTATTTTAGGCCCACATGGGTTTAATACATTTCACAATATCAAGACACTATAGGTCAAAAGAATGTTTGTTAATTAATTCATAATTATGCAATAAATGTTCAAAATGTACAAGATCAACAACGTGGAATTGGAATATAACACTAAGCCTTTATCAAAGCAAATGGTCTATGACTAATGACTAGATGTGCAAATTTCAAGGATTAATCAAAAATACGGGACCGAACAAGGATCATGACCAAGACTCGCGAATGTTAGCCAACTAAAGGGCTAACACAAACACACATTTAAAGACTTATACTTATAAGTTACAACAACGTGAAATCAATACAGGAACGTGAATACACAACCACAACAATCAAGAGCGCGTGCATTTTGTTTAAGCTAAGTCAACCCTAACTACTACAAGGTGAGTTCATTGTCCCTTTTCAAACATATTTGTTTTTACCTCGGGACTGAGAAGCATGTTAAACATTCTAAATAAACAATGAAATGTCTTAAAGAAATGCTTTTACACTTATACTTGGTGCTCATACTGTATGCTTGACACTTATGTGTTGTTGTGTATACTTAACTCTATGGTTGATATCTATGCTATGAAACTTTAGGCTTAAACTTTACACTTGATGAGGGTGCTGTAAACTTTATTCTTAAACTACAGGCTAAAGTCTAAACGACTATGCCAGAGGCTATGTGCTTGAACTATACGCTTGATGATTGTGCTATACACCTTATTCTCAAACTTTAGGCTAAATGCCTATTCTAAAGGCTAGACTCTTAAACTATACGCTTGATGTTATGCTAAACACGCGAGACTTAGACAACATACTCAATGCTAAGGCTTTGAATCATTTATGCTAAATGCTAACACTTGTTACACTCGTTTCGAAAACTAATACTATGAACACATATTCTAAACCCTAATACTGTATATCAATATTTTAAAGGTTAATTTCTTACACTCTTAATCTAAGTGCCAAATCAGTTTGTCACTTACACTTACTTGCTTAAACTTAAACTTGGAAACTTAACTCACGAAGACTTGTAGGCTTAGAATTCTTAAAGCACTTAAATGCTTGTAACACTAGAAGGCTCGAACAGTTGAAGGCTTGATACTCATAAATACTTACTATACTAGGAATGTTTGAAACACATGTTTTAAACTTAGCAAAATGCTATTTGATTATGCCAAGTGCTAAGGGCATAAGCTACTTGTTTATACTAAAGCTATGTGTTAATACCAAGTGCTAAGGGCATAAGCTACTTGTTAATACTAAAGCTATGTGTTAATACCAAGTGCTAAGGGTATATACTATTTGATGATACTAATGTGAATGCTTGATATACTTGGGAAGGCTCAGACAACAGACTGATTGACCGACGCGTCTTGACATTTGTCAAGCCCTTCTAGTCATCAGTAAAACTATATGGATGTGTTAAACTTGCATGCTAAAACTTTGGGACATTGTAGGACAGACTGCTGACCGCCGCGTGTTGACCTAGTTGTCAACCCTTACTAGTCATCAGTGTTCCTCTTTGTCAGACATTGTAGGACAGACTGTTGACCGCCGCGTGTTGACTTAGGTGTCAACCCCTACTAGTCATCGGTGTTCCTCCTTGTCGTACATCGTAAGACCGACTGTTGACCGCCGCGTGTTGACCTAGGTGTCAACCCCTTCTAGTCATCAGTGCTCTTCGGTGTTGAAATTAGGTAAGATAGACTGATTGACCGCCGCGCCTTGACAGTGGTCAAGCCCTCCTAGTCATTCAGTTATCTTCTTGATTTAATCATTAGGACCGTTATGGATGGATGCTAAATTCCCTAGGGTATTAAGCTGTCCATAATGGTGCCTCTCAAACTCGATACTCATATACTACTCTGTGCAGGTGGAATGTTAGGTAAGACGCTTAATTATCATTAACAACAATGTCCTATGCGACTTAGTATGTGGTGGGACGTCGTCTGGGCGGGTTGTAGGCTTGACCCAGGGGTATGCCCTATATATAAGCATACCGAGTTGGATGATACAGGTGGTGTTAATGAGATTAGGGTTGTTACCTAGGGGATACTAGAATGCTTTTGGGAGATTATCATAAACTACTAAACGCAATGCTTGTTAAACTCATGTTGAAACTAATACATACTGATAACATAGACTTGGAAACTTGAATCAATAAACAAAAGCTATTTTTCACATACTAAAACTACATGAACTCACCAACCATTGTGTTGACCTTGTTTTCTTACATGCTTTCTCAGGTGACGCACAGGTATAAGCTAAGACTATGGATTTTGCATGCTAGGTAGTCCAACTAGAGAACCCAGCAGACTTTGGAAGAGCACATCTTTTGTAGCTAATACGAATCCATTTTGATATCTTGTACAGATACAAGATAGAAACATTTGATTCTTTTGAATAGGTTTACTTGGTTAAATTATCAAACATCAACGCTGTAATTTAACTTTGTAATCCTATCTTTATGCTTTATTGTGCTTTAGATATTCTTAACATTGATGCTATGTAAACAATCTGATCAATCCGATTATCACTCACGATATCGCACTCCGGGAACCTTCCGCCCGACGGGACAACCGATCCTATCCCGCCGGCTCGGGGTGTGACAGATTGGTATCAGAGCTCAAGGTTATAGAGAATAATAGGTCATTTACTTAAATGGTTTGGCCTAGACTATAACTTAGGGACCCTCATGTAGAGAACTTAGGAATATGTTTGCATTATGTTTTCTGCATTCGATCACTGCACTAACCAAATTCTTTTGGTTATGATCAGAATGCCGCCAAGAAAACAGCCTACTACTCAGACTTCTGCACCACATTCTTCTACTCCTACACCACCAGATTCACCACCGCCAGGCTCAAACACTGTTCAGATGATAGATCCTGCTACCATCGCTTTGGCGACACTGCTGAGTACCCAACTGACAAGCCAACTGAAAGATGTCATCCCAGAAATGATAAATCGGATTCAAGGCCATGGCAACACCTCTGGCCATACTACAGGAGAGGCTAGTGGAAACACTAGTCATACTTCTGACTGCTCCTACAAATCCTTTGTAGGATGCAACCCACCAAGCTTTACCGGTGCTGAAGGAGCTGTTGGACTGATCCAATGGCTAGAGAAAATGGAGAATACACTGGACATAAGTGGTTGTCCGGAACACCACAAAGTTCGCTATGCAGCGGGATCATTTAGCAAGCGAGCATTGACATGGTGGAATGCTCAGATTAGAGCAAAGGGGAGAGATGAAACAATGGCGATGCCCTGGGCAGAGTTCAAACTCCTACTGAGGAATGAGTTCTGTCCGAAACATGAACTGCAGCAATTAGAGGTTGAGCTCTCAAACCATGTGATGAAGGGAGCCGATCATATGACTTTTACCAACCGCTATCATGAACTGGTAGCCCTGGTGCCAGAGATGGTGCCAACATTGGAAAAGTTGATTGATCGATATGTAGCAGGATTACCTTCCTGTATTCAAAGCATTGTATTGGCTTCATATCCTGCTACACTGGAGTCAGCTATCTCCCTCTCAGCCAAGCTTACCAAAGTAATGGTGAAATCAGGAGAGTTGAAAGACGACTCGGGCAAGACTAAAGAGGAACAACCGAAGAAGAAACAAAAGGTCACTCGAGACTACGCGACACCCGTGACTCTTCATCAAGTTGCTACAGTGCCTGCTAAAGCTACACGCAAACCTTACTCAGGCGTACATCCTCAATGTGCACAATGTCAGTTTCATCATGCTGCCACAATGCCGTGTAGGCAGTGTACCAACTGTGGCCGAAAAGGTCATCTGGTACAACACTGCCGAACCACACCGGCACCGGTCATAAACAACGCCGCCATGGCAATGCCACCACCACAAAACCCTGGCAATTACAACAATAACAATCGGGGATGCTATAACTGTGGAGAACTAGGTCATTTCTTCAGAGACTGCCCGAAGAAGGCACAACAAGGAGCTCAAGTGCCTCGTGGGAGAGCATATATGATTGGAGCCGCTGCAGCACGCCAAGACCCGGAGACGGGTACTGGTATGTAGTATCTCCTTACTCACAAGACTTTATTTCATTTTGATACTAGTATGAATAAGAAATTCATCTTATTCTTATTAGTATAAACACATGAGTATTCCATGGAACTTAGAAATCCTTTTATTGTGATATAAACAATGAAAGAGTGCCTAGTTAATACACATAACATACGAAGGAGACAATAACTAACACTAAGATTGTGTAACAATTGATGCTCAAAGCAACAACTAGTTTGAGCAATAAGATGTTGGAATCATACATAGACTTAGTAAGCCGTAACAGTAAGACACTGATGCACAATAAGATTAGCGAAACTTTGAGGTCATACATAAGGATCCCAAACACAACCCAGATTTGACTTGGGAGTGTATACAAACAGCTATGGAACATGATGCCAAGCTACCTTACACTTCCAATAGACTTGATGTTCTTGGATTGACAAGAACAATGAAATCAAGTCTGCTCATGTCATAACTATACACAAAATCCTAGGCCCTAAGGAGGACTAGGTCACATACGAACAATGTTCTTTCAAGAACATAAACATTTCGGATCGTACGGCGAGAGACTGAAAACGAATCCGTAGACTATCGAACAGACTCTGGAAATTCTAAATGCAACTTCGCATAAACATGAGAAACACGTGATATCAAAGCATCTCCCCCTATGCAAGGAAAAAGTAGTACCCGATAAATACGCTTAAATTTCGGGACGAAATTTCTTTAACAAGGGGAGACTTTGACAACTAGTACTAAATCGTACGGCAAGTCCGTACGGTGTGTGTACTTTCACCACGTACTGTGTGTAAATATAGTACGTAAACAGTTGTGTAACAACAGAACACGGAAAACAAATCACAGTTGTACGTGTTTAAGTGAACACTTAAATACAGTAAATACAACAACTCAAAGAAAAACAACCGTGTTCAAACAAATTACAATAACAAATCGGTTGCGATCTGATATCCATGGATGACAGGAATCAGATGGCCGACAATTCAGTGTGAAAATAATGTGATAACAGAATGTTTAGTTGAGTCCGACAGTGAGGAAACGCAATTCAAATCATATTGCAGTGTCGTTTTAGAATATTAAACTGACAGTGTGTTGCGTGGGTGACGATTCACACAAACATATCTGTGAGTTTAACGTTCCGAACGATAACTGATAACTAGAAAACAAGATCAGAAAGTGAAACGTACGATCGTGTTCGTACAGTTAGCGCTCTGTACGAAGACGCGCGTAAGTGACGCGATCTGACGAAACGAAAACGAAACCCGTCACGAACGATAATAATTTAATAAAATAAAATATTTAACATTTTACAATTTTGAAACTCATCAAATAATTAAAATAACTTTCTTTTATTTAAACCAATTAAATTACGCGTAAAAGTTTCGGATACGCGACGAAGATACGAGCCGAGCAACCGAAACGAACCCGGACACCACACGGGGTATAAAAACCCTAAAATAAGAGTGTCTCTCATTTTATTCATCTTCATCCTCTCTCCTACTCTCATTTCCGGCCACCTCCATTCCTAGGGTTTTCTTCACCTTTAAACCCTCATAACTCACTCATTTCTTGGCCAAATCATCCCATCTTTGGACCAAATCGAAGGCATTGATCTCCTCTACACGAAAGTACAAAGGATCCGTCCTAACATCCACTATATCTCAGGTAATCTGAGCTCAAAGAGGGCGATTTTTAGGGTTTTCACCCTTTGTTCTTGTCTCTTAACCCTAGCCGGCTCACACCCTTCTTCTTGAACCCTACACCCACGAACACTGGTTCTAACATGCTACCACCCTCGAAACACCACTGGACCACGCCATGGGGAGGCGGCGCTGCTACGGCCGAACCACAGGTGCAGGTGGCCGAAAGGCCTAGGCTCGAATGGCCAAAGGCTCGAATGGCCCAAGGCCGAATGTCTCTCGGCTGGGGTAGCTGCCATTCGCCATCTAGCCATTCGGCCGAACCACCAGCTCATTCGACCATCACTTTCGCCACTCTCCTCATTCGACCAGCTTACAATCGTCCAGACCACCATCATTCGCCGGCCAGGACATGCGGCTCTCATTCGTGGGCTCACACTTTCTCATTCGACCATGCTCATTCGCTGGACTCTCCTCTCGTTCGGTCACCTTCATTTGCAGCTTCCTTATTCGCCATCTAAGCCTCATTCGGTGGCCAACCAACCCCACACCATTCGACCTACATGATGCTTCTCAATCCATCTGTTGAACGTAGAGTTTTGGCCTAGGCCCATGGTGCATGGGCTCGGCCCAGCACACTGTTTGGCCCACAGCGCATCCGGTGCAGCCCATTTATTATGAGGCCCAATAGTGGCCAAGATGCTGTTGAGGCTTAAATCCCACGGTTCAGGCCCATAAGTGGCTATGTTCACAATCTGGCCCAACAGCTTTAACTTTGGCCACCCTTATTTTCTGCCCAAATCAGTGAGGCCCATAGCCGGCCCAATGTCTTATCCCTTGGTCCATTACAGGCCCAATCTCAATTTCAATCTAACATGACCCAATATGAGATAATCTGACCATTTAGCTTGATTGGGATTAAATTGGCCTTTGGAGTTAACTCGCACGCACACAAATGGCCCTCATTTCCTTGATTTGGGCCCACAACTGTTTTTGGCCCAACTAAACCTGGCCCAGCTTGGCCCAATACATATCATACATCGGGCCTGAATGAAATTCCTTGGGGCCCAGCAAATTCAGCTCGTGGCCCACAAAATTTGATCCACGGTCAACTTTGGTCAACTCTAGTCAAACACGGTCAATGTGGACCAACACGAGCAAACATGGTCAATGTGGACCGACACGGACAAACATGAACAACCAAGGGTTGTTGGACACAAACACGAGCACTAACACAGACACTAGCACTGTCACTTACACGAACTCACGTACGGTATACGATATAGGTTGCCGGTGACCGACACGTACTACTACATCAGGAGCTTACGCTACTTGCTACTTTTATCACTAAGGTGAGTTTACGGCCCCTCTTTACTCTTTTTCAAACGCTTTTAAATAGGGGGAGAATACTAGTTGCATCGAGTCAAACATTATTACTATTACAAACATTTTTGTGTATGCTGGTTTATTGGACAAACATTAAGTGTTGAACTCGTATTAAGCCCTCACAAAGTCTTACCGTTAATGTACGAACAACGTGGTAGATTTGGATGGATCCATTAGGGAATGACTAACCCCACGGGGCACTATGTTGACTGGATGTCATAACCCGTGCAAATTCTGACCTAACTTGCTATGTATACGAGACATAGCGGAGGCAAGGACAGACAAGTCTAGTTCGGTAGTGACGCGCTGACACTTTGGGCCTAGGGCTCGGTACTAACATTGATAAACAGCATGACACACTTTTATTACTATATGTATATCAAAACCTGTGAACTCACCAACCATCGTGTTGACACTTTTTCTAACTGGTATTCTCAGGTAATTAGCTGCGCATGGAACATGATGCACGTTAAGGGATGAGCTTTAGGAACCGCATGCATTCTGTTGTTTCTTTTGAAAACAATTTAGTTCTTAATGTTCTAAACAATGTTGTATTAAACTATTTGCATTTCCGCTGCATGCTTTCAAACATATTTGTTTCCGCTGCTATGAAATACTTTTCCGCTGCAAACTATTTTGTTATGTGTATGTGTCAAACTTGGATTTGTAAACGCATATAGAGGTGTTCTATATGACCTTGAGCTGTGATTCTGGACACGTCACATCCACGTGGACATACACCACGAGTGGGAATTTGGGGGTGTGACAGACTGGTATCAGAGCCTTGGTTATAGGGAACTAGGTTTGCATGTAGTAATCTTAGACTATAGCCATTGCTCAACTTTAGACACTACACTTAGAACTTGCACATTGATGATATTATTGCTTATGTTAAACTATTACTTACTAACGTGAAACTTACAGGATGGCTGACAGCAACAGCAACGCTAACAGGAGCGCAGCTAGACCCACGGGCACAGATGATTTGGCGGCAGAGACGCGGCACGGGCCCGACATTGGGGATGGCTTCCCACCATAATCCAGGGATGGATCATCGGGGAGAGAGTACCTCCATACCGTTTCCCTGGTGATACCACCCCAGGACACCGACTGCCACCACTTGGAGTACCACTGGAGCAGGCCTTCGCGGCCCACGTTGCTTACACCCGACGAGAGATTGGGAGGACTAGAGAGCTGTCAGACGAGGTCCGAGTTCTTCGCGAGAAGAACGATCGATTGGAGAGGCAGAACGAGAGACTGGAGGGACGCAACGACAGATTGGAGGCACAGGTGGAGACTCTACGCCTCCAAGTGTCCCAACTGATGACCCAGCACGGACAGATCGTTGATGTCATGCAGGAGCATGATGTACGCATCACTGAGAATTGGACAGACATAACCGAGACTCAGGCGATGGTGCAGGCTAGTGATGCCATGCTTAACGCATGGGCTGCACAGTTTATTGAGGAACCACCACAGGAGGATGGTCCTGAATTCGAGGCCGAGGACCTCGAAGAGGAGGACCTTGATGAGGATCCTAATGAGGATCCGGAGGAGGATGATGATGACGGAGACGGTGCTAGCGATATTTCACATGTCTCTATGGATTCGGATTAGAGGACTGTTGTATTTTGTACTTTCTTATTTTGGCCTAGACGAGCGGGATGTGCTCGAAGAACTTATTATGTATTTCCTTTTGAAATCATTGTACTTCAAGCTTATTATTAATGAGAATTATGTTTTGTCTTACTTATTACATGTTGACCATGATTGCTTGATAACATAACCTCTGACTTGACAGCTAACATGACATCTGATCTGACATCTGACATGACATTTGACTAACACTCTAACATGTGCTGATTAAAACTCTATCCCTTATGTATAGAACCATACATGGCGGGAAGAGGACCGTACGCGCGTCCTGCTAAACGGACACTAGATGCCGCTGTGATAAAAATGATGGTTGACCGTCGGGTCAACAAAGCGATCGCTGACTACGAAGCCAGTCGCCAGCATAGCGAAACTAGCGGAAACAACAACGGTACTAACACTTGCCTGACGCGACTAATATAGTGTAGCTAACACAATACTAACACACGACACTGGTTTCTGACAAACAGGGTCAAACAGCAGCAACGGGAAAGGATGTTCCTTTAAATCTTTCCTAAACTGCCACCCACACAAGTTCAAGGGAACTGAGGGAGCTGTCGGAATGCTCCGCTGGGTGGAGAAAGTGGAGTCTGTATTCGCCATGTGCGAATGTGCTGAAGAGAACCGGGTGAAGTTCGCAACTGGTACACTGGAAGGACCAGCACTCACATGGTGGAATACCCATGTACAAACCCTGGGGTTGGACGGTGCCAACCCCATGCCATGGGCTGATTTCACCCGACTACTGCAAGAGGAATACTGTCCTCGTGATGAGATCAGAAAACTGGAAGCCGAATTCTGGGTACTGAAGATGGTCGGCTCTGAGATCGAGCAATACTGCACTCGATTCCATGAGCTGTGTAAGCTATGTCCGGCTATGGTGACGCCGGAATACAAGAAGATCGAGCAGTTCATCAGTGGACTGCCTGAACAGATTCAAAGCATGGTGACTGCGTCTGACCTCACCACTATCCAACCTCTGATCAGGCTGGCTCACAAACTAACCGACCAAGCGGTAGCACAAGGCAAGCTACCCAAACGAGGCGAACATCTGAAGCCTCAAGAAAGCCAGAAGAGGAAGTGGGAACCCAGCCACCACCAATCTCATCAGCCCCAACAACAACAACGATCTGCACCTGCCAGAGCATTCACTGCCACCCAACCCGATGACAAGGGAAAGGGTGTGTATCAAGGAAAATACCCGCTATGTAACCGATGCTCTTATCACCACTTCGGGCAATGCGAACGATATCGTTGCTTGAAGTGTGGACGACATGGCCACATGGCCAAAGACTGCAGATCCAAATTTCCCAGTAACAACAACCCCAACCAGAACCAGAACAACAACCAGAACACCTCCAGAGGGTGTTATGAATGTGGAAAACCAGGCCACATGAGGAGGGATTGCCCTCAATTGAAGAAGGCCGGAGGAGGAGCGGCCAAGGGGAGAGCATTTGTGATTGGCTCGGGAGAAGCCAAGGATGACCCGAACATCGTAACCGGTACGTTTCTTTTAAATAATGTCTATGCTAGCATATTATTTGATACCGGTGCCGATAGGAGCTTTATATCTAGTGAGTTTAGCAAATTACTAGATATTACCCCAACACCACTAGACTACAAGTACACCGTAGAGTTAGCCGACGGCAAGCTAATTGAAACACAACACATCTTTCGAGGATGCGTCATGGTTTTGGCGAATCACGAACTCGAAATCGATTTGATGCCGGTGACTCTCGGAAGCTTTGATGTGGTCGTTGGAATGGATTGGTTATCCGCTAACCAAGCTGAAATCGTATGCAACGAGAAGATCGTACGAGTGACGTTGCAGAACGGAGAACAGATCTCGATTCAGGGGGAAAGACGGGGAGTACCTCTGAACATCATATCATGCATGAAGGCAAACAAGTATCTGCAAAAGGGATACACTACCATACTAGCCCTCATCACGGAACAACCGAAGAAAGAAAGGAAGATTGAGGACATCGCCGTAGTCCGCGACTTTCCCGAAGTGTTTCCCGAAGACCTACCTGGACTGCCTCCGAAACGACAAGTCGAGTTCCAGATAGATCTTACACCTGGAGCGGCACCGATCGCCAAAGCTCCATACCGACTAGCACCGACTGAGATGCAGGAACTGTCTAACCAGTTGCAAGAACTGTTAGACAAGGGATTCATCAGACCGAGCTTCTCACCTTGGGGAGCACCGGTCTTGTTCGTAAAGAAGAAAGACGGATCATTCCGTATGTGTATCGACTACAGAGAGCTGAACAAGGTGACGATCAAGAATCGATATCCCTTACCACGAATAGACGATCTATTTGACCAATTGCAAGGGTCAAGCTACTATTCAAAGATCGATTTAAGATCGGGTTACCATCAATTGAGGATACAAGAAAACGATATTCCTAAGACTGCCTTCCGAACTCGATACGGACACTACGAATTCTTGGTTATGCCCTTTGGAGTGACCAACGCACCAGCCGTGTTCATGGATCTCATGAATAGAGTGTGCAAACCTTACCTTGATAAATTCGTAATAGTGTTCATTGACGACATTCTGATTTACTCGAAGAATCGGGAAGAACATGCTGAGCATTTGAGGCTAGTCTTAGAACTATTAAAGAAAGAGCAGTTGTACGCAAAGCTTTCAAAATGCGACTTTTGGATTCGCGAAGTCCAATTCCTTGGACACGTGGTTAATGAGCAGGGAATACACGTAGACCCAGCCAAAATCGAAGCAATTAAGAACTGGGAAGCACCCAAGACTCCAACGGAGGTGCGACAATTCCTAGGTCTGGCCGGGTACTACCGAAGGTTTATCGAAGGATTCTCGAAGATTGCTCAATCACTGACCTCCCTGACACATAAAGACAAAAAGTTCGATTGGGGAGACAAACAAGAAGCTGCCTTCAACCTGTTGAAACAGAAATTATGCACTGCACCCATCCTATCCCTACCGGAAGGATGCGACGATTTCGTGGTGTATTGCGACGCCTCGAAACAGGGACTCGGTTGTGTACTGATGCAACGCGAGAAGGTTATAGCTTACGCTTCACGCCAACTGAAGGTGCATGAGAAGAACTACACGACACATGACCTTGAGTTGGGAGCCGTAGTATTTGCCTTGAAGATCTGGCGACACTACTTGTATGGCACAAAATGCACAATCTTTACCGATCATAAGAGCCTACAACACATCTTCGACCAGAAAGAGTTGAACATGAGACAACGAAGGTGGGTTGAACTCATAGGTGATTATGATTGCGCCATCAAGTACCATCCCGGTAAAGCCAACGTAGTGGCCGATGCGTTGAGCCGGAAGGAAACAACAAAACGCGTGCGTGCTCTACAACTCACGATTCATTCTGAATTGCCAAATCAGATACGAATCGCACAACAAGAAGCCCTAAAAACTGAAAACCTCACTCTTGAAGCCATGCGTGGCATGGATAAGCAAATAAAGGCAAAAGACGACGGAGCTCACTATTTAATGGATCGAATCTGGATTCCACGTTACGGAGGATTGAGAGAAGTAGTGATGGATGAAGCTCACAAGAGCCGGTATTCCGTACACCCGGGCTCTGACAAAATGTATCATGATCTGAAAACAACTTACTGGTGGCCAAACATGAAAGCCGAAATAGCAACTTACGTGAGCAAGTGTCTAACGTGCTCAAAAGTTAAAGTGGAGTACCAGAAGCCATCAGGGTTACTTCAGCAACCGGAATTGCCAATGTGGAAATGGGAGCAAATTTCCATGGACTTCATAACGAAACTGCCCAAAACGGCAAGTGGTTGCGATACTATCTGGGTTATCGTAGACCGACTGACAAAGTCCGCACATTTCCTACCCATCAAGGAGACTGACAAGTTGGACAAGCTCACACGTATCTATCTGAAGGAAGTGGTTACTCGACATGGAGTGCCAATCTCCATCATATCTGATCGCGACAGTCGATTCACGTCGCACTTCTGGAAGTCTTTGCATAAGGCTTTGGGCACGAGATTGGACATGAGTACCGCTTATCACCCGCAGACGGACGGGCAAAGTGAGCGAACGATACAGACACTGGAGGACATGCTCCGGGCATGTGTCATTGACTTTGGTAGTAGCTGGGAATCTCATCTACCGTTAGTTGAGTTTTCATACAACAACAGCTATCACACAAGCATTCAAGCTGCACCATTCGAGGCACTCTACGGACGTAAGTGTCGATCGCCCATCTACTGGGCAGAAGTTGGAGACAGCCAACTGACTGGCCCAGAGCTTGTGCACGAAACGACTGAAAAGATCGTGCAAATACGAAAACGAATGGCAGCAGCTCGGGACAGACAGAAGAGCTATGCTGATAAACGACGAAAGCCATTGGAATTCCAGGTGGGGGACAGAGTGTTACTCAAGGTCTCGCCCTGGAAAGGTGCCATTCGGTTTGGCAAACGAGGAAAGTTGAACCCTCGTTACATCGGACCTTTCGAGATTACAAAGCAAATAGGCCCTGTAGCCTACGAACTAAACCTGCCAGTTGAACTGAGCAGTGTACACAACGTATTCCACATCTCGAACCTCAAGAAGTGCCTATCTGATGAGACACTTGTTATTCCTCTCGAGGAAATACAAATCGACGAACAATTGAACTTCGTGGAGGAACCGGTGGAAATCATGGACCGGGAAACCAAGAAGCTCAAACTCAGCAAGATACCGATTGTGAAAGTGCGATGGAATTCGCGACGAGGGCCGGAATTCACGTGGGAACGTGAAGACCAGATGAAACAAAAGTACCCACACCTGTTCACGGAACAGACAAACACTGACAACACAGGTTGAATTTCGGGACGAAATTCTTTCTAACATGGGGAGGATGTGACACCCCGTAAATTCCAGGTCAGCTTTGATTTTATTTAAATGTTTATTTAAATGCATTATGTATACGTGGCACTAGAATTAGATTAATTTAGTGTGACACGTGGCACGACAGTATGAACACTGGCATACGACTAGATAATTCGTGGAATTATCGACGAACAGCACACACGTGTCAAAACACACGAACGTTGGTGAACATCACAACACTTAAGCACTGGAACATCTCACAAGTCAATTATGGCTAACACTTGACCGATAGAGTCCAAACGACGCTCGAACGACGTTCTATGATCGAGAAACGGGCAAGATTGGGCCAGAACAACAAAAACAAGCTTATTGGGCTTGAAATCCAGGCCAGGCGGTACGCCTGACCCGGGAAGCCCGCGACAGGCGATGCGCGCGGGTGGAATTTGAGCGCCTCGTCCGACCGGATCCGCGCGTAACGTACAATATGGTTCGCCCACGCCAGGCGATACGCCTGGGGCGCCTCAGTCGCCAAACACCTTTTTAAACTTCCAAAATCCATCATTTCTCCTACCCTCATCATTTTAATCGCACCCAGACGCCACCCTCGAGTTTATCTGTCCCAGAACACCTACAACACCTCTGAAACACTCCAAGAACCTCCATTGACACCATAGTGAAGCTTGGGTTGAGATTCAAGCTTGAAGGAAGCCATTGTTGAAGCTTTGCACCACTATCACCACCATCCTCACGGCTAGGAGAAGAGTTTGAGAACTCCAGGAGCTGTAGCATCACATTTCATCAGATTAGAGAGCATTTGAGGTAGTTCTATGGTTTAAATGCACTCTAAACACTCACAAGCTCACATACATGTGTTAGATCGCACATGCAAACACCTATGACCCACATGCACGAGATTTATTTCTGGGTTTGTTGATTTTAATGTGTTTTATGATGATCTAAGGTGTTTAAATGATGATCTATGATGATCCATGGTGTTGTGTATGGGTCTTGTTGTTCAAAGTGATGTTTTGTGATGAGATATGGACATGCATGTATGATCTAAGGCATTTTAGATAGTTTTGTTGATATTGAAATGATTCATGATAATGTATAAGTGTCCTTGTAAGATTAAATTGTGATTATAATGGTCAAAATGTGATTTAGAGGCAAACTTGCTATTTTTAGTAACTTTTTAGTTACAAAGTGATGATTTGATGTTTATGATGAACATGCATGTATATAGAATTGATGCTAGAATGATATCATGATGATTTGATGTATTAGAAAGTGGTCTTGATGATATCTATGATCATATTTAGAGTTATTTCTATTTTTAGAAACTTTGCTAGTTGAAATGTTGATAGATGATAAAATTGGTTATGTTGACATGATTAAATGTTGCTAGAAGATATATTAGGATGATTTGTGACATGAACAACGAGTTAGAAATGTTAAATGGTCATTTTTATGCAAAAACCACAAAGTTACTATTTATAGTAACTTTATTTTTAGAAAAACCGATTTGTCAACATGTTGTGTTATTTGAGCATGCTAAATGACTTATTGTGTTATAATATGCGTATTAGATGCTAAGTTAGATGGTTTCCGATGTCACATATGCTAAAAATGGAAACTTTCCATTTTAGGAAACTTTTGTGCACTAACATGTTATAAACGACTTATGTGAATCCGTATGATAATGTGCTATGTGTTAACATGACCCCGTAGGACCATTGAGCATGCTAGAACTCTAACATCGATATGCTTTGTGAACTTTCCATAAATGGAAACTTACTATAAATAGTAAGTTGTCCATAGACGCGATTTGCGCGTTTTGCACACGACAAACACTTACACGATTGCTACACGATTCACAAACCGGCACACGGTTCACCAACGGGTCGTTGACTTGACACGGTCAACTTTGGTCAACTCTAGTCAAACACGGTCAATGTGGACCAACACGAGCAAACACGGTCAATGTGGACCGACACGGACAAACATGAACAACCAAGGGTTGTTGGACACAAACACGAGCACTAACACAGACACTAGCACTGTCACTTAGACGAACTCACGTACGGTATACGATATAGGTTGCCGGTGACCGACACGTACTACTACATCAGGAGCTTACGCTACTTGCTACTTTTATCACTAAGGTGAGTTTACGGCCCCTCTTTACTCTTTTTCAAACGCTTTTAAATAGGGGGAGAATACTAGTTGCATCGAGTCAAACATTATTACTATTACAAACATTTTGTGTATGCTGGTTTATTGGACAAACATTAAGTGTTGAACTCGTATTAAGCCCTCACAAAGTCTTACCGTTAATGTACGAACAACGTGGTAGATTTGGATGGATCCATTAGGGAATGACTAACCCCACGGGGCACTACGTTGACTGGATGTCATAACCCGTGCAAATTCTGACCTAACTTGCTATGTATACGAGACATAGCGGAGGCAAGGACAAACAAGTCTAGTTCGGTAGTGACGCACTGACACTTTGGGCCTAGGGCTCGGTACTAACATTGATAAACAGCATGACACACTTTTATTACTATATGTATATCAAAACCTGTGAACTCACCAACCATCGTGTTGACACTTTTTCTAACTGGTATTCTCAGGTAACTAGCTGCGCATGGAACAGGATGCACGTTAAGGGATGAGCTTTAGGAACCGCATGCATTCTGTTGTTTCTTTTGAAAACAATTTAGTTCTTAATGTTCTAAACAATGTTGTATTAAACTATTTGCATTTCCGCTGCATGCTTTCAAACATATTTGTTTCCGCTGCTATGAAATACTTTTCCGCTGCAAACTATTTTGTTATGTGTATGTGTCAAACTTGGATTTGTAAACGCATATAGAGGTGTTCTATATGACCTTGAGCTGTGATTCTGGACACGTCACATCCACGTGGACATACACCACGAGTGGGAATTTGGGGGTGTGACATTGTTATAGGGAATTAGATTAATTAAAGACCTAGTCTATAACTTTAGGATCATATATATACACCTGGTGCCATGAGATACATACATTACTTACATACATACCTCATGAGATCATGATTGTTATTGATATTACTTGCAAACAATAAGGTATGATACGGTTCCAAAAATTTATTGTAGCTATGTCGAAACCATTAAAAGAATACATAGTAGAAGTAATACCGAGGGTGATACTAGATTACACCCCATCTGGATCAAGCTCTTCAAACGATGATTCAAATTCCAATAACCACACACCGGTAGCATCTTAGGTTGGCACATCTAGAGTTTCTCCAAATGCACCTTCCCATTCTCCTGCGAGGACCCTACCGGTCTCTGAGGATTTTGGTGTGCAGAAATATCAACCTAAAGAGTTTTTAGTTCCTTATATTCCCCTACCTTCGAGGTTAGTTGTCGAAGAGGGGACAAACACAAATAAGGATAGGATTCCTCCCTAGAGGACAATTAGCACCCTGAGACCTACCTTCTCCTAACTTTGAACATGGAGAGTCATCAGCTCAAGCCGAAATGTGTGCACAACTTCAGAGGGTTACTGCAAAGTTACTGGATACACGAGAACAACTAATGGGGACTCATAGACGGTTGAATGGAGCGTATGATACAATCCAACAGACCCGTTTTTCTTTGGAACAAGCTAACACTACTCAACAAAGTTTAGCGGAACAATTTCATGCCTTGGAATCAGATTCAGCAGCTTGGACAAGAATGGTGGCAGATCAGGTGCAAGGATCGGCGAAACACTTAGATGCAATGGAGGCAATGTAACATTTCTGTATTTTGTAATAAACAATTATATTATTTAAATAAATTATGACGTAATCTGAAATTTCATCTATGAGTTATATACATATGAGAAAAAAAAAATTTAACATCTTTAATATACATATATGTATATATATATGTATAATTATTTATAATAATACTAGTTAAAGAAACAAAAGTAAAACTTCATTTTTATATTTAGTTCAAATTAATAATAAGTTTAAACTGTTGGTAAATAAATAGTTTAAAAATAAATTTTCATTATAAAATTTTAAATCACAAAAAATTTTATTAAATAAATAAAACTTTATAAAATTTTGAATACTTTAGTCATAAACTTTAAATAAATAATACAAACAATTTTGTTTTAATTCTATACAACATTAAAATAAGGTTTTATATTAATATAACTAATTTATATTAGTTACAAAGTTTAAATAAAATTATACCCAATCTAAAACATTGTTTTATAAAGTTGGGGGTATATTTAGCGAATTTTGAAACTTATAATGAAAGACACAACTCCAGGGGGCATTACTTCCGTATTTCCAAAGATTTCACCATCTTCACGCATGATTCCTTCTAACCCGCTCCACGACCCATCTCCAGCTCGGTTACGATCTCCAGCTCAATCCCCGCAATTAACAGCTCTATCTCCTCTATTAGGCAAGTTTTAAACCGCGTGAAATGATTTCAATCACAATAATGTCAATTAGCAGCTAATTGATGAGTTAATCCCTTCCAAAATTGAGAACAAAGACCCCGGATTCAAAATACATGGAAACGAGTATAAAAACTAGATTAAAACAACCAAAATGATCCACTACACGGTGCGAAGCTTTCTGTGCAACCAGAATCTACTCCAAACCAAACCAATCACAAATCAATAACCAAACACGTTCGGTTGTTTCTCTCTCGAGTTCTCAAACAAAAAAAACGAATCATCAAACTAAAGTAAGTGTTTAACATCCTATCTTAATCGTTTTTTTGATAACTAACAAAAGCCATATTGTTTTGTTCCCAATCGGAAACTTAAACGATCGAATTTGATGAGATTGGGAACTAGGGTTTTGGTTTCTTAAGAACTGAATTGGGGGAAGAGTTTTGGTTGATATTAAAACCATTTCGAATGGAGATTCCTTGCGGCCAAGTGCCTAGTTCAGCTGGTAAACGTGTATGGTTTCAGGGTATAGGTCGTGAGTTAGAGCCCTTGTTAGCGCGTTTTTTTTACCAGATTTATTATTATTTATAACTTTTAATCTGTAAATTTTTTAATAAATATGTTTATACCATAAATTTTTATAAATAATAATCTATAAGTTTAGTAAAATATATATATATATATAATCATTATGTCATAAATATAAAACTATATATACTAAATATGTTTTACTGGTAATCGTGCCTAGTTCAGCTGATAAATTTGTATGGTTTCAGGGTATAGGTCGTGAGTTCGAGCCCTTGCTAGGGCGTTTTTTTTAACCATATTCTATTATTATTTTTTTATAACTTTTAATCTGTAATTTTTTTTATAAATATGTTTTTACCATAAATTTTTATTAATTAATAATAATCTATAAGTTTAGTAATATGTATATATATATATATAATCATTATGTCATAAATATAAAACTATATATACTAAATATGTTTTACTTAATATTTTTAATCATTATATATGATTAAATTTATTTATTTATTTTTTACAACTTAACATTACACATGAATCTTTATATATTATTCAACTTTTAATATTTTTTATAAATGTTTAAATAATAAAAATTCTAACTTTTGTTTTAACTATAATTCACATTTTTTTGAATTATATGTTCTAACAACTTATGATAACATATATATTTATAGTGCGTTACAAATAATAAGCAATTATGAAAAACATTAAAAATATCATATTTTTGTTTATAACTTAAACAAATGATTTTACATTTCCAAAATGTTTTATATTTAAATAAAAACATTTTTTTAAACTTTTGTTTCAACTTATACAACTTACAAACATTTAAACTTTTATTTTTGAAAACAATATTATTAAACTTATTTACAAGGGATTATACAAAATAAATCTTTTAAATATTAGTTAATTTGTACATTGTAGAACTATTATTTATAACTTATTTAATAACTTACATTTCTTGTAATATTAAAAACATTTAAATGGTTTACATTTTAAATATTTCAACTTTGGAAATTTATTCTAAAAATTTACATTAAAACTTTTACAATAAAAACCAAATTTAGTTTGAACAAAGCAATTGTTGAACATTTAACAATGTCTCAGAACAAAACCAAACACTATGACCTATTTAGATTTTAAGTGTTACATATAAGTCATAGCTACATAAGAACATGCATTTATGCATCATGAACTATCTAGGTTGATATTGAACTTGTTGGACAACTTGAGCTACTAATTGATTATCTATTGCAAAGTTATCAAACTTATCAAAAAGTAGGTTTTCGTAGTCCCTCTTTTACTATTTTATTTTTGGGGTGAAACATGCAACTTATCTATTACCATTTTTCATGTGAACTTAGTTTAATGATCTTATAGTTTGTGAAATTTAACTAAGAACATGGATTGATCACCCTTAGTGACTATGATAGATCTATTGGACCGACCATCCCACTGTTGGTTGAGTTGACTTCGGTCTTTCGCGATGATAGTTTACTACTTCAGCATTGTTAGGAATGCTAGAATGTGGTTAGATAATCATTTATTAACATCAGTTGATCTACTTTACTTGCTAGTTCATTTTGAATATGTTCATTGTGCTTTGAGTTCACATAAGACATTATTAATAAAATATTTATAAACATTTTGGTGTGAGTGTTCAAACCTATGAAACTCACAAACTATTCATAGTTGACACTTGATTTTAACATGTTTCAGGTGGAAATGATAGTTAGCTATATTATCAAGCTTGGATTAGTTTTCATTTAATTTATTTTTGATGTAATAGTTAGGGTTTTGATCATTTTGAACAGTGTAAAAAATGTTTGAGTTTAATGGTTGAACTATTTACAACTTTATACCTTGTGCTATGAAAAATCTACACTTCGTGTACACCCCGATGTTTCTGCCATCGGTCGGGGTGTTACAGGAAAGCGTTGTAGCATGGCATAGGATATTTGAGGATCGTGTTCGTGGTTTAGCAAGCAAGATAGAGAGGTACCATGAGGATTCATTGACTCAGTTGACAGGTTAGAATCAACTATTAATAGGAGTGGTGATGATCGTGGCTTTTGTCTACATTATCTCATTCCTACCATTCCTTGGTAGGAGGTAAAGGTAATCGGGAAATGAGTTTCCCAAATTTTGCTATACCCATGTGATGGGTAACATATAGGTTGACTTGGGATGTGGTGAGTGTATGTATGAAGGGAGGTGAGTTTGAAGGAAGGTGTAAATGTAGGGACTGGTAATGAATAAGACTGATTGAGTGATTTTCTATGTATATACAAATACTTGATGTACTTTATGCGGATATAAATTATGAGTGAAGTATTATATATTTCTTTCTTTTCATTTCAAATTATTTAATCGCATATATAGAATAATAATTAAAATGAGGCGAGTTAAAATGATCAGGGATACAATTTGCAAATATGGCTGGCCAGCATAATTGGAAATTACAACCATGGTCTAACTAACTAACCTAAAAAAGTAGGGTAGGAATGAAATAAAACCAAAACAAGTTAAGCTAAGTAAACAATTATAAATCAATTACAAATATAACAATTTTAAATAACATAATACATATTAAGTATGTGAAATTACAATACATACCAATAATGGATTACAGGTATGTCAATTTCAAGCAACCAGAGCTATACATATTATGTATGGTTACATGTACATTTATTTCAACTACTCAATACTTAGAATGTGAAGTAATAGAGCAAGGAGACGATCGTGGTATATCGAAGGGGTGGTGGGTTGGTTGGTGGTTGGGCAACCAAAGGCAAAATCGAACAATATTGGTGGTAGACAAGGCAATATGTTACATAATATGTATAGAAACACTCATGTTTCACACAAGATGGTAGGACAAACCTTATTGAGAAAGATGAGTCCCTGAGGGGGGATGTATGTAACATCATAGGCTAATCTCATATCGACCATGAACATGAGAGATTCATGTCTGATAAGTAACGATCCGCCTCTTATATCATCAACGCATTTTGGGCTTAGCTGGCTTGTAGCACATGAAAACTCTACAGTTAAACGTGCTCTATTTGCAACAATACAGGGATGAGTGACTTCATTGAGACGTTTTCACCTAGGCAACCAAAGCAAAACCGTAAGCTTCGAGTGGGCAAAACAGACAATATTGGTGGTAGACGGGGCCGAATGTTACAAAACATCCAAACCGGTCTGAACCGTTGATTTGATACCGGTTTGAGATTTTACCGTTAAAACCAATTCTTAAACCTATCCGAACCGGTTTCAAACCCCTTCGAATCGGTTTCAACCCCTCCAAACCGGTTTAGGACCATTGACTAAGCCGGACCGGTTCCTAACGTGAATCAGTTTGGCTAAAAAAACCGGTTTGTGTACCACTAATTTTTATTAGAAGACTCAAATCATTAACTTCAAACGGAGCAGCATCTTGAAAAAAATTATGACTTTACTAATTGAACTTTTAATTATACTATTTTTATATCAACTTTATTAAACACACAAAGCATTAGAAAACATAAATTCTTCAAATTCGACCCTTTTAAATTATTATTATTGATTTGCAATTAAAATCAAAGTCTGCTTGTAAGACAAAAAGAAATTGAATATTGTAAACAAAAGAATATGATTTACCAGAATTTGAAAAGAAGATTGACGTGTTTAAGATTTTTTTCTTATCAAATACATATTTAAAATCGATTTTTTTTTAACGGCATTGGATCTCAACGTGTGAACCACTGATTTTCAGGCCACGTCACCAAATCATAACCACGATTTAATTATCCCACTGGTTATCATATTCAATAATATGATTTCCACACCAACCGGACATCATAACGGATCAAAATCAAGATTTCACCGTTAAAACATCTAGTTCTTCATTTCTAATCATCGCAAATCATCATATAATGCTCACAATTCAATTTAATCTGTATATTATCAAAATAAATAGGATAATACGAATCGTTACCCTTTCGACGGATTTCTGGTTGAAATACGACGATCAAAACTTGCAGAAACGACTCCTGGATCGATCCGGATGATCTGGTAGCTTCAAAATGAAGATCAGATGCAAAAATTTCGATTTAGTGGCTTAAGGTGGAGCTAAAGTTCGAAAACAGTCGAATTTTATGTTTTCTGGCGAATTTTGATGAAGATAAGCATTCTGTCAAACCGCCACACCCATCGCGTACCGCGAAGAAGGTTTCAAGGGTTCTTCGCGTACCGCGAAGCAATCCGGAGTTCTCAGATATTTTTGGTCTTTCGCGTACAACGACAGAACCTCAAAATCATTGTCGCGTACCGCGAAGAATCCCAAACCACATTTTCTTTGAAATTTTCTTTGTTTCGCGATTCCGGACAATCCGTAACTCCGTTTCGCGCACCGTTTTCGCCTACGTTTATCATTTCTCGCATATTTTCTATTTGTAACAATCATAATCATTTTATTAATGTTTATATCAACATGTGTGATTTCTGAAAATCGATCGTTACACATATATATAGGGGGAGGTTCCATAAAAAACCTTCATATTTGAGAAAACTTAGAAAACTAATCAGAATTGTTATTAATCAATTACGTTTTGGTTTTTTTTACATTTTGTTTTATTATACGGTTAGATTTGTTAACAAAAAGAAAAAAATAAAAAAATATATGTAATTCATGTTATTACATATATGTAACTCATTGGTTACATATATGTAACTTCTAAACTACATATATAAGTTACATATACGTAACTTTATTGGTTACATATACGTAATTTCGTGATCTACATATTTTTATGAAAAAAATTTTCTTGTTTACAACATTTTTAAGCTAATAATAAAAAATCATGAAATTTTTTTTTTAAATTTGATTGGGTAGTATGAGTTTTCTTGGTTTTTCTCCAAAGTGTGGAGTTTTCTTTTGAACCCTCCCCCTATATATATGGAGAGGATCAAAAATTAACCATCCCTTATTGTGTTAACTGAATAACTACATCTTATTACTTTATGGCCCACATTAAAGTAAATCTAAAGATGTAGGTTTTTTCTTTTTTAATTAATGTAGGGCTCACTTACATTAATAAAAAAAGAAGAAAAAACCTACACCTTTAGATTTACTTTAACGTGGGCCTCAAAGTAATAAGATGTAGTTATTCGGTTAACGCAATAAGGAATAGTTAACAAAGGAACCATCCCCTATATATATATATATATATATATATAGGGGAGGGTTATTTTGAAAACTTAGTTGAGTTGAGAAAACTTTGAAAACAATGAAAAAAACCATCAAAAAAATTTTTTTTTTCATTTTACATCATTAGGGTCATTTTTATAAAAAAAATACAAAAAGCGCCGATTAGTTTTTTTTTAAAAAATTAATAAAAAACCGATGTAACACAAACGTAACATCGCTGTACAACACTGAAAAAAAGGGTTACGTCAGTGTTACATTTTCTTTTTATTAATTTTTTTTAAAAAATTGGGTCGGCGTTTTTTATATTTTTCATAAAAATGACCCTAATAATGTTACAAAGCAATAAGAAAAATTTCAAAAAAAAAACTTTTGTTAAATAGGGTTTTTTAAAATTTTCTAAACTCAAGTGAGTTTTCATTATATATATATATATATTGGAGAATGATCAAATACATGTGTTTCTTAACGTACTAAACGTATGATGACTTCTGAACCCTTTGATCAAACTAATCAATGGGTAAGATCTATTGGTCCCTATTTTATACCACTTTCTCCACAAAACAAGCGTAAAATATAACTAGAAGGGCAAAAGAGGAAAATCACATTTTATATCTTAAAACAATTTCCACTCGTTTTTTAAAAATTAAATAACTTTTACATGCTTTATTATTTTTAAAAAAAAATTACACCATAAAATTGAGAATTTTATTATCTTTAATTTGAGTATAGTATTGTTATAGTTTTAAAAAAAAATGACGTGGTCCGTGATTTTTATGCTTGGTACGTGATTATTGGTACGTGATTATGCAGTTGGTCATTTGGTCATGCATGTTAAATGACGGTCCGTGTTTTTCATATAACGTGGTCCGTGATTATACATTTTGTCTTTGATTATATGTGTTAAAATACGGTATGTGATTGTTATATAATGTGGTCCGTAATTATTGGACTGTGATTATCCCGGTGGTCCTTGATTATGAGGGTTAAATGTCAGTCCGTAATTATACAAATCACAATCTGTAATTTTATATAGACAATAATGCCCTTACCATGATGACACATGGCACGTTCCTATTGCTTCCTACGTTTAGCACGTTAAATTCATATGTACGTTAACCGTCCCCTAGATATATATATATATATAGGGCATGGAATTTTACATAACCCACTAAATGTGTACTAACCCAAATAACTTTGACTAGATGAAGCCAAATCTTGGATTTTTTTTAACATCATTGTAACACATTTATAACACTATGTTCTTTTATGAGTTTGTGTAAATTCACCACCGTTTTAGAGATAAAATCGTTGTAAGTTTTTGACTTACAGTACTGTAAGAGTTTTTTTGCCCAAAACTTACAACGATGTAATCTCTTAAACGGTGGTGAATTTACACAAACTCATAAAAGAACATAGTGTTCTAAATGTGTTACATTGATGTTCAAAAAAAAAAATCCAAGATTTGGCTTAATCTTGCCAAAGTTATTTGGGTTAGTACACATTTAGTGGGTTATATTTTTAACAATCCCCTATATATATATATATATATATATAGGGGATGGTTATTTTGGAAATCACTCTTAATTGATACATTGTTTACAGCTGTGTTACGTTGTTTACATATCTCTTTTCGGAGGAGTGGTCAACGTATAGGACCACGAAATTAAAAAGACTCGAACATAGTCACGACTCCATTGGGAAAAATGGAGACGACTAAAACACTCAAACATACTCCATAGGACAAACTGAATTTCGGGACGAAATTCTTTTTAACAAGGGGATGATGTGACACCCCGTAAATTCCAGGTCAGCAATTCCTTTAATTTAATAATAGTTTATATTATTTGAACATACGTGGCACTATAATTGGTTTAATTTAGTGTGACACGTGGCACAAAAGTTCAAACACAAACAATCACATTGTAATTCGAGGAATTACTGGAAATGCACACATGTGTCCTAAAACTCACGAACATTGGTGAACAAACAATAAGCAAACAAACATATGTGCTATTATGTGCTTATGTGCTAAAACACGAACTAAACGTTTATGATAAACGTTAAGAATCGAAAGCGAATGAAATCGGATAATAAAAATGAAAAATCAAGAAAATTGATCCTTCGCGGTACGCGAAGACACCTCGGCAAAAAGCGTCGCGGTACGCGAAGCAGAAGCGAGATTTTTGTATCCCGAAATCCTTGGCGGTACGCGAAGCCTTCCAGCAGACAAAATCTTTGTAAAACCAATGCAAATCATTCTAGCTACTCTCCTAAACACTTATCCCGAGTTCTGAGACCATCATTTCGACCTTATCCCCTCCAAAACCTCCTGCTAACCTCTTTGGAAGCCATGGATGAGTTCTTGAAAATTATTTTGAAGCTTTGAAGGAAGGAAACTTGAAGGGAGACCATCCACCACCATTTCATACATTGTATCAGCTGTAAAACCCTTCGTCACGAGATCCCAGAGCCTTGAAGCTGCTGTTCTTAAACAAACCCAACCATCTAAGCTTCTTTGGAGGTAGTTTTGATGCCGTACACACACATTTCATACAAAACACACACATGCAAGCATGTATGGTGACATGCAAGATCATCTATGGTACATGCACGAAATTTTACTATAATAAATCTGGGTATTACTAGATTGATGGTTGATTTGATTAGTGATAATGATCTATTGAAGGTCTTGATGATATTTGATGCCATGAATATGAGTATTGATGATATTTGATGTTTATGACAATCTTTGATGACATGCAAGTACGATCTATGGATATTTAGAGTATTTTGGTTGTAAGGATGTGATTATTGCGATGTTAGGAATATTTGTAATGAAAGCTATGAGTTAAAATGGTCATTTTTCGTGATTTGGACATAGTTACTAATAATAGCAACTTTTGTTGCACAAATAACGCTAGATGATGATGTAGATAAAATAGATATGTTCAAGTAATGATTTGGGAGTTTTATTGATGCTATTGACATGATTTGTAAAATTGAATGTAAGGAAGTGGGTGATTTCGTCATAGATTTCTATGAATAGAAACTTTAAAGTTAAGGATTATACATGCATGTTGATTTTGACTATGAATGAGTGATTTTGGTCGTGCTAATGTTTATATGAGACTATTTGAATAGTTGAGTCTTGGTTAAGACGAGTATTGCTACAAACTTTCCATTTTAGGAAACTTTATTTGGGGATCTCATGAAATGTGGTTTTTGGTTAAGTCTTACTGATAGTAAACGATTTGAAATACTATAACATGTTGTTATGAGAAGTTGTTGTATGATTTCCAATGCTAAACATGTCAAACCTAGAAACATTCTATTTTAGGTAATTTTATTTGTTAAAAATAAACTTATGTGTTTAATTGATAACATGTAACAACGTGCTAAGTGTTAACATGATCACTTAGGTTTAATGAGCATGCTAGAACCACTAAAATGTAAATTGTTGTAAACTTACTAAAAATGGAAACTTACTGATAGTAAGTTGTCCATTAACGTGACTTACGTGTTTACATGCAATACGTGAATGATAACGAACATTAAACGAACTATAACAAACACACGGTTCACCAACGGTTCGTTGACTTGACATGGTCAAACAAGGTCAAACACGGTCAAACACGATCAAACACGGTCAAGTATGGACCAACATGGACCAACATGGACAAACATAACAACCTTGGGTTGTTGAGCACAAACACAAACATGCACACGAACTCATAAGTCCTATGTGATATAGGTAACCCGTATCCGATTCGACGGAAAGTTTAGGAGCTTACGCATATACACTCAGGTGAGTTCACGGCCTCCTTTTCTCTTAACCGTTTACAAAATCAAACCGGGGGGGGGGGGAGTTACATGAAACTACTTATGACAAACATTTTAGACAAACACTTTTGACAGACAACTTGTAACAAACAATTTGACGAACACTCCAGATAAACAATTTTGACAAACACTGTTGACAAACGCTTCTATCAAACCTTTTGGACAAACACTTTGACAAACACTTTGGACAAATATTGGGTACAAACATTTTACAAACATTGCTGACCAACTTCTAGGTCGGACAAATTGGGCAAACTATTTGTACAAACATAATATGATTGCTGGTTTATTGGGAACAAACATTTAAGTGTTGTATATCGTAGTAAAGTCCTCGCAAAGTCATGCCGTTAATGTGTATACAACGAGGTGAGTTTTGAATGGATCTGTTTGGGTGTGACGAACACCGCGTGGCACAATACTGACTGGAGGTCGGGACACGTGAAATCTCAGCCCATAGCCATTGTTTGTACGATAGACATGGGGAGGCAAGAGCAAACAAGTCTAGTTCGGAAGTGACGCAACTGACACTTGAAGCCTAGGGCTCGGAACAAACATATAATAAACAACAAGTCATTCGAAAAACTGGTTTTCTCTACTTTACTTTTAATATAAACCTGTGAACTCACCAACTTTATGTTGACCCGTTTTAGTATGTAATTTTTAGGTACTCAGCACGCTTAAGAGCATAGGATTTGCACTTAAGGGAACTACAGGAAGGAGTCTTGCATGCATCTAAACTGTTATTCGAACACTTTATATTAATGTACTTATAAAACAATGTAGTGTCTTGACGTTTTACTTTCTGTTGCTTAACACTTACATTATTCCACTGCTATTTATATCAACAAAGTGATTTATATTATTGAAACGATGTATTTTCAAACTCATTTAGAGTCGTTCTATATGACTAAGAGTTGTGATTCTGGTCACGTCATACCCAGCGGTCTGACACTGCAAGTGGGAATTTGGGGGTGTGATATATATTCGTATTTCGTTTTTGTAATTATTAAATTTAAGAGTAAATTACTGATTGTGTCCTTTAAAAATGTAGCAATTTGCTGGTTTGGTCCTTTAAATTCAAAAATTACTAGGGGTGTGCCTATTTTGAAAATGTTGCACTGATGTTGTCCTTTGTCACTAACCCCGTTGAGTTATTCCGTTAAAAATCCCATGCCCCGTACACATGAGGGGTAAAATCGTCAAATCCTCACCATCATCTTCCCCACTCCACCTAGGGTTTTCAAATGCACTAGTTGCGTCCTTTAAATCCTCAACTTTCTCCTTCCCCACCTTAATCTTTCTGCCATGAACAGGAGTGGTGTGATTTCATTTGAATCTACTAAAAAAAATCATCAATTTGTCACGGATTTGGGGTCCAACCGGAATATCAGAAAGGAATTTGTTCGTTCCTCATGTTGTTAATTTTTCAAAAGTTTCAATTGTCTTCGTCTCCTTGTATCTTGATTTGATAATTTTGGTATTCAAGTTTCCATCTTTGACTGAATTGCAGTTGGGTTTTCTAACCATGGTGGAGGCAAACTTGGGGCGAATTAACCTTTAGGTATAAACTTTTTCCAAGCTTTTCTAACATGCTAGTTCTTCTACCTTCCTTCGATCTCAAGCTTCGATGAGTTTGCAGATTCCGGTTTTCAAATAATGGTTGTGATAGTTGTGGTGATGGGTTGCGATGGTGAGATGGGTACTAGGCCACCAGATATGGTGGTGGTTGCTGATGGACATGGGATGGTGGTGGTTGGAAGCTAGTGGTCATGGACGTACGTGGTGGTTGGGTGATTTGAAAACCCAAGCTTCTGAAGAAGGGTATGATTTGAAGATTTTACCACTCATGTGTATGGGGCATGGGATTTTTAACCGAATAACTTAACGGGGTTAGTGATAAAGGACAAATTCAGTGTAAAATTTTCAAAATAGGCACACCCATAGTAATTTTTAAATTTTTAAATTTAAAGGACGAAAACAGCAAATTACTACATTTTTAAAAGACATAATCAGTAATTTCTTCTAAATTTAATGTTAAATGATGTAATAATAATTAAAGAAAGCATGAAATTGTTTCAGTAATAATTTTGAATATTTAAAATATCTTAGAAAGTTGTCCAAATCAGTAAAAATATCAAAACAGGTAAGATTGAATAATATCATTGATTTTTTTTTTAATATTTTATAAACTATATAAAAAATGATTTATTCCAAAATTTGAATATATTTGTACAAAATAAGGTGGTAGAAAACTCTAAATACATGCCACATGCCAATTGAAATGATTAAAAATTAAAATAGGTCAAGGGGCAATTTGTTTAAACATGTTGAACACGTCAAGAAGCTGACCAAAGGCTTTATTCTTGTTTTTTGATTCTTATCTCTTGACGTGTTTTACATTTAACTTTCTTTCTCCGCATTAATGACGTTATTAAATTATAAAATTCAAAAAAAACGCTAGAACACATACCTAGTTAAAATCCTACAATGTAAAGATAAAATTCAAGAATCAACATAATAGTCTACTCTAATAAAAAAGTAACAAAAATCGACATATGTCAATTGTTGAACCGGTCTCTCAATTTTTTTCCCGTCTTTTTTTTTTCCTACTAAATGATAGCCCTCTATCCTATTTAACACTAAAATTTAAAAATATTAAATTATATAACTAAATAAAAATATATAAATCTTTTTATTCTAATAATTTACTAAAACTTAAAAAAGATTTCAACCATAATTTTTAAATCCTTTTTTAAACATTTAGTATTCATTATTTATATTTTTTTAAATTACTTTTTTTATATGTATGCTAATATTATTTTATTAACATAGTCTAATATGTATATGTATTTCCAATTTCATAAGAATATAATTAGTCGGATGTTTGCATTTAACATATTAAATTTTTTCATTCTATCTCAACAAAATTAACTATTTTTTTATCTAATAACTTAACTAACACAAAGTTATATAATAAAATCATTTTGCAATTATTAAATCTTAATTACTAATTTGCATAATTTAATGTAACTTTTTCAATAAACTCGTGTAATACACAGGTGACAGACTAACCTAGTTTTATAATATTGAAGAATGAAAAAAACGCAATTTTGACCCGTTAATTTTGACTTCTTTATGTTTCTTGAAGAGATTCGTTAATAGGCAACCGAGACTTCTTTTCCATGCCATTCATCTCAATCTATAAGTTGTTTCCTGCTGATTTTTTTAAATATTGCAAGTGGGATCCATCTAATTGGAGATGTTAAATAGGATCATCATCATCATAATCGTCGTCGTCATCGTCGTCGGTCAAGGGAAGATCTTACAATCATCAACCTACATGACGGTTTTTGATTCAATCGATAGAAAGATTTGTTCATCATCTTCGTCTCGTATTTCAGAAGGTACAAGTTAATCGTCTTATTATTTACGTGATTTGATACCATGAACTTCTCAAACCCTTAACGAAAAATTATGGGTTTGGGTTTGGCTGTAAACAAACCAAAGAGATACAAATGAACCCTTATTCGTGTTTGTTCGTTTAACATTTAACTTATTCATGAACACTTACCAAACATAAAATCTTGTTCTTGTTCGTGTTCAGTAATTAAGGAATTAAACTTGTTATCGAACAGTTCACTAACATAAACGAAAGCATATTAATTTAAAAAGAAAAATTAGCATTTTGAAATTTGAATCTCAAATATTAAACATAATTAATAATCTTAAAATTAAACAATTAATATAAAAATAAAAAAAATTCTTCAAACAAAGCATAATTAAAATTACTTAAAACTAATATTTCAAATATCTGAGATTTAAATTATTATGTTTTTTATAAGATATAAATTTCAAAAGACTAGATATTTAGTTTATATATATTGGCACTAAACTAAAAAAAAAGAATTTAAACATATTTAACAAATAAACATAAACGGATATTAACAAACATAAAGAAACACCTTACCGAACATTCCCGAACACAAATAAATGAATGCGACCTTTGTTAATGTTCGTTCATTTAACTAAACGAACGAAATTTCTTGTTTGTGTTTGTTTATGTATTAAACGAATGACAAAAACAAGCTTTCCGCAAAACGGTTCACGAACTGTTCGCTACACGTTTAGTTCGTTTATAGTCGTAGTTTGGGTCCTTTTGTTGGGTCTTGTTGACTCGTTTATCTTTGTAACTGTGGATATGATCTAATTGGTTAACCCCTCAAACATCGGTTTTGATAAAAATAATTGGTTTTTGTATAAAAGTTTTTAGTTTAACCAAATAGGTTTTGAACCGGTTTTTGGCTGCCAGAGAGCTAACTAGTCAAACCGAATAATTGGTTTTTGTATAAAAGTTTTTACTTTAACCAAATAGGTTTTGAACCGGTTATTAATTCAGACTGGTTAACCGGTTTTAAACTGTCTTTTTAATACAAATAATAATTTTTTTTGTATAATTAATTAATTTTGAACAACAAAAATACAAACTAATAAAAATCTAAACTTAATAAATACAATTTTATTTTTTTTTATTTTTTTTGATTACATATAATAAATACTAAATAAAAATATATATAAACCTCATAAATTTAATGTTGTTGTATCTTTAAAAACTTCTACGAAGAATGTTTTATGGTGTCATGAAAATGATGGGTATTTTGAACTAATTGTGTCTTATGCTATATTCAAAATTCACAAGATAATAAGCATCAAATCCTATTCTTTAAATTTAATTAGAATTTATCCTTTGTTTTATTATTTTATTTAATTTTATTCTTTTCAATTTGTTCAGAATCAAGGATTAAAGCTAGTGGTGCATTCCAAACAAGATTTGCAACGAATATGGAAATAATGAACATGGAAACTTCATCAAATGATATTGTAAATGAAGTTGATATGCTTAATGCCTCTTATGATGCTTTTGAAGGAGTTATTCTAAACATCGAAAACAACATGGACGAACACGTTTTTACCACTTTACTTCGAACATCGATATCCCAATGGAGGAAGCAGGTAATCTTTATGTTTTCAACTTCGATAGATCATAAGATCTATGTGGTCAAAAGGGTGATCCAAGTCGCCTCGCTTAAGACGCAAGGCACTTAAGCAAGGGTATTCAAGGCTATTTTTAGCCATTTTAGATGTTTCAGACAAGCTTTAGCTGTTTTAGACTGTTTTGTATATTTTGGCCATTTTTTTTAAGATTTTACGCGCGTTGTTAGATGCAAAGCAAAGCGTTTAGGCCTGCTTACCTGTCAGTTTACTGTAATCTTTCACAATCTTGCAGGGAAAGAAGGGAGTGTGGCTTAAACTGTCTCTTGAACTTGTAAATCTTGTTAAGCCTGCAGTAAAGGTAAATAAGTTGTGCTTCATTTTATCAATTTCATGTTGACTTTTTATATCCAATACAAAATGTTCGACTTTGACGATTTTGTTGACTCTTTCAGGAAGGATTTTGGTACCATCATGCGGAACCAACATATGTTATGCTTGTGTATTGGATTCCTGAAACTAGTCATACTCTCCCGCCGAATGCTTCACATCGAGTCGGTGTTGCTTCTTTTGTTGTAAACAACAAAGGAGAGGTCAGTCTCCCGACCTTCCCCCTTTTTTTAATTTTAATTAGATAAATATTGTATAAAAATTTGATTTTTATGTGAATTTGAATTAATATGATGTTTTAGGTTCTTGTGGTTCAAGAGAAGAGTGGATCATTTAAAGGAACAGGGGTCTGGAAATTACCAACCGGTACTGTTGAAGAGGTATGCACAATGTTTTTTTTAGTTGATGTTTATTTTATTTATTTATTTTCAAAAGAGAATTAGAAACTTAAATTGCATTTAGGGGTGTGCAAAAATGGTTCTAATACGCATAACCAGTTTACCAAAGAACCAAACTGGCCCGGACCAGACTAGGACTATCTTGGTTCACAGTCTAGGCACGAACTAGTTTGGATTAGTTATTTGTTCAACATGACCAAATACATGGGCCAAGGCCCTCATATTACAATCAGTTTGGTTTTGTCCCAAGTTCATGATATTTCCTGTTGTTGGTTACTTGGTTCTTTTTAAATTCTGTCTTTCATATGGGAATGGCTCGGTTTAAACCCAAGTTTGTATTCGGTTCATAGCTCTGTTTGGGACCAAAGCCGGTGTCGTGTAGACTGGTTTGGCTTTCGGTTATGTTATATATCTGTTTCTTGGGTTGGATCATGCCGGATCCGGTCCAGTTTCAACTCATTGAACACTCCTATCTGAGCACTTACAATCACATTTCATTATAATTATTCTAATTACAGGGTGAAGATATAAGCCTAGCTGCCATCAGGGAAGTGAAAGAAGAGACTGGAGTATGTATCTAGACTGTTCAACATTTTATTAAAGTGAAATATAGTATTTTATAATAGATTTTTTTTATCTAATAACCTTTTTTTATTTTTATTTTTTTATCTCCAGATTGAAACAGAATTCATGGAAGTCCTTGCATTCAGGTAAGAATTGCAGCAAACATTTTCTTATCTGTTATTATTAATTTTTTATTGAATTCTTTAATCTTAAATTGTGTATAAATTAATAAATTACAGGCAAAGTCACAAATCATTCTTTAGCAAGTCAGATCTAATGTTTGTTTGCATGTTAAAACCAACATCTTTGGATATCCAAAAACAAGATTCTGAGATTGAAGCAGCAGAGGTAATTAGTTAACAAGATTCTGAGATTGCAGCCTAATGACATCTTAGTGGTAGGATAAGGTTCAGGAACCATAAGGTCCTGGGTTCGAATCCCATAAGGGGATTTCCTCAAAATATTGAGTTTCCTTCTAAACTGGTGACTTGATGGTGAATATGATCGGATGGTACCGTTGGTAACAAAAAGATACTCCAGTGATCCAAATTAGTCGTTAAAAAAATATTTTTATACATAATTATTTATTACGATTAAAATACATCAATTAATGAAATAATAATTTTCTTTCTTGCAGTGGATGCCAGTTGAAGAATATGCAAACCAGCCCTTTATAAAGAATCACAAATCTTTTGACTCAATTGCTAAAATATGTATAGCAAAAAAAAATGACAAATATGTTGGATTTTCACCATTGCTTACAACAACTGCCACGTCAGCCAAAAAGAGCTATTTGTATTCCACTTATCAAGATCAATGATCCAATGCCATACCCAACAAGCCCCAACTCGATAATAATAATTAATGTATAATAATAATAATAATAATTGAGTCAAGTGGTTGTGAGTTTGCAGATAGATGTGTGTTATCTTTAAAGTTTTGTAGTCTTGTGATGAAAATCATACATTTGGTTCAATATCTATAAATATTATCTTAATTTGTCCTACAAAAATACAAAATTTTATACTCGAAAGAATTATAAGAATCAAGATATATGAAAAACAAACGCTAATAATTAAATATATTCCTCTTAGAAAGCTTATATATGTCTCATTACTCTTTCCCCTAGCAGCATCTAAAAATAAATCCATTGCTATCACAACAAATAATTAATAATTTAATATAGTTAAATGGGCTAATTAACAATTCAAATCCATCAATGACACAAACCTTCAAATTAACCGAACATTTTAACACCGTTGGCTTTTTTAGCCAATTACGTAGTGATCTGAAAAAAAGGCCATACACTAATCTTGAAAAAAAAATCATTCATAAAGATAAAACGTGAAGACCATTTAAAGATATGAACTTGGCACTACTGGCAAAATGGTGGTAGAGATATAAGTCCTTACAATCACAACTATGGGCAAGGGCGATAAAGGCAATACGTGAAGGAAAAAAATGGTTCAAGACTATTCCATATAACAGGTCAGTCAATGGTGTGTGGAAAAACATAGGAGGCATTGAGATAGAGATGGAAAAAGCAAACATAAACATACACAACAAGTTAAGAAGTGAAGTGGGGAATGGTCAAAAAGAAACTTTTGGACAGATAATTGGATGGAGGGTAGAATACTTTGTGAATACTTTCCAAGATCATTCATGTTAGCAAAGAAAAAAAAAGCTAAGGTATGTGCTTGCTATTATAGGTTAGGTAATTCAATTCTATGGAAGTGGGAGTGGGAAAGATGTCACACGTCACTTGATGAGTGGAAAGAGATTGGAAGCTTAATGAAATTGTTAGCTGAGGTAAAAATAAACCAAGATGAAGATAGGTGGGAGTGGAAAAACGATTTGGGGGCGGCGTTTGCAGTAATAGAGGAGAGGGAAAATATGTTCCCGAGTCGGACTATGGACAAGGGTTTCTTTTGGAACAATTGGGTGCCTAAGAAAGCGAACTTACTAATATGGAGAGCATCTTGTTAGGCTGGCAGGACACTTTTTTTCAGGGAATAAAAATGGCTCGTTGGCTACCCTAAGATTCTTCCAAATGGGAGGTCTTGGTTCAAATCCTTCCCGCAGCGAAATAGGGGTCTGAGGGGGGTCAGGGGTTTTCCCAGTGAGGTTTCCTCCTGGGGTGGTTGTGATGGCTCATGGGAGGTTTAGGTAACTAGACATTGGTGACATGGCTTCGAAACAGTGGGTTCACACGATTGAGACCTTTGCCGTTAAAAAAAAACTAAGACTTTCACGATGTTACATTAATCACATGGCGCGGGCATGTTAGGAGGCTAAAAGTATGTCCATAGTTGCTCGTGACCATTTCTCCTTCAACATTTCGATACGCAAACAACATTATTTTCAGAAACTACTTTGGTGAGAAAGTGCAATATAACTTACTTTTTGCTGAGACAACCCATTCATTTGAAAATTCCATTTATGAAGACTATTTAAATTAATGAAAAGTGGGACCGGTCGCTGAGGGGCGCCTAACGGTGACATTCACCATTTTTTTTTTTAAATTAATGAAAAGAAACTCCACCAAACACTTTCTTAGTGCAACTGAGCTAATTCCTTAGCAGAAAACACACCATCAATATCTATCCTTAGCATAAAACAATGACCATAGAAAGCTTCTTTCTTTCAAATTAACTCTTCATGACAGCCATTTGTTTCTCCCGTGTAACAATCCCTTTATAAAAGTGGACAAATCTAGCATTCATTTTCCTGATATGATTTCAACGCTTTAAATCCTTGTCTTCACTAGAACCGAGTTAGTTTCTATCTCTAGAAACATTCAAGCACCGGCAACGTCGCCGCCTCTTTTCCCCAAATCAATATCATGTCGGTTCAGAGTCCTAACTTTGCAAAAAAAAAAAAAAAAAAAAAAAAAAAAGTCAGTCTCATTAACCCAAAATCTCAAAAGAATCTGAATGTAGGAATTATGAAGATGGAAGAATTGATGCAATGGATGAAAATATATGATAAAGATAGGAGAAGTGAATTAATTGATTAAATTGATGAATTCATGATGTAACTTTTGGAAGCGTAAGTTACAAAATGGGCGGGAAAACCCTAGAAACAGTGCTCTTATCAATTGACATGTGTACTATTAGCTATTCTTTTATTATGTTAAGATAGGATTACATAACCAAAATATTTTGCAAAAGAATTAATTGGATGATTTCTCTAATTTTTTAGCTTCTCTTCATGAACTTGAATGAACTGATTAAGCTTGTCAGTTATATGAGAATGATGGGTTGTTAAAATCCTATATTATAAGTATGAGTTTTAATTACCTTAAACAACCTTGGGCCCAAGCTTTTTTATTAAATCGAGATGGCTCGAGTTAGCTTACAAGCCTAAACAAGTTTACGAGTCTTTCTTTTTATATAATTTTGTTTAATAGATTAAATATATATTTACAAAATAATAATAATTATTAAAAATATAACATATAGAAGTTAAATTATTTAATATATAATAATCAAGCTGAGCTCGAGCTATATAGATAAAATTTGAAATGAAACTGCCACAAGCTTTAGCTTTTCATATATTAAAAGAGACAAGCTTAAGTTTTGATGTGTATGTACTTCACTTAGCTTGTTTTCACCTTTACTTCTCTCTCTCTCTCTCTCTCTTATTACAAAAATAACTTCTAAGATTGTTGTTTTGTAACATTAAGTTAATGAGTTCAAGAGTTGGAGATAGTCTTCTGTATAAATATATATGATAAAGCTGATAAATCAATCTGGCCTCTCTCTATACCTACGTAAAACGGGAGTTAAGTTAAGCATCAGACATGCCCTTTTATATCACAAAATGTATACATCTTTCTACTATAATAAAAGAGTATTTATAGGAGACACATGTCATCTCCTAACTAAATATAAAAAAAGTTTTCCCGCCTATCTCTACTAAAAGTATTAATAATTTTTATTAATTAAATTATACAACTAAAATTAAAAAAGAGTATTTTTGTGAGATACATGTCACATTATAATGAAATTTTTAAAAAAATTCCCACCTCTCTCCTCAAAAATATTAATAATTTTTATAAATTAAATTATCTAATTAAATATTAATAATTATAAATCTTCTTATTACAAAAATTTACTAATTAGTTAATTAAAATAATAAAATTCTAATTATATCTTGTATGTATAATTTAAAAAATATTAAATATATATTATTAGTTGTTATTTACAATTTTTAAATATTCATATTTTTTATTTAATCACATTTGATAAATGTAACATATTAATTTAACATATAAATGTTTATACAAACATTGTTTATAACATATTATGTTTATTCAACTCATGTAATAAATGGGTTTCTAGGCTAGTAATATAATATATGATTATATAGGCAATATGAGTTTAAAAATATTTAGATAACACTATTGTATATTATATATATTTTACACCATAAATATAGTCTAGATTGCTTCTTGCGAGTTATCATAGATTCATAGTATTTATTTATAATGAAAAGAACCCTTCACAAAATGCATACTTATTTATAGCTTATATATCTATACACACTCATTGTTTCTTTTTATTTTCTTAAGCTAATCTATAAAGAGAAACCATACATGATTTGGTCTTTAAGGTAACTTATAATGGTCTTGTTGGCATGTTCTTACTATTGGCTGCTTTCTTATTCTGGTTTAACCTCTGGAAAATCTCAAATAGGTTATAATGATAATGGTGCATCCATATCACCAACAGTTGTTGTATGTGAAAACTACAACAGCTGTTCATATCCATGCACATCTTAACCACCATCGCACAGAGGAAGCTCAATATATGCAGCTACACCACCTCCTTTTTAATATTTTGTTTTGCAAAACTTGGAGATTCTATTACAATTGCAATGTGTTTCATTATTTCAATTACAATGGTATACTTATATGGTTTCATTACCCCTTTTCAAATCTTTGGATTTCTAAAGCTTGGGGTTTGTATTACAATTACATTATAGTTACATATTTCAATTACAATGATATGCTTGCATGTTAATCGTGTATTCCAACTTTTGTCTGATGATTACATGAAAATGGATAATGCTATCGTAAAAGCCCTTGCATTACAATTGTAACCAATAAACTCATGGATGAGCTGGATGATAACAATGATAGTACTATCGGGCAGACAACCCCATTCACGAGAAGATAACGTCTACCCTGGTGTTAATGTCTGTTACCATTTATTACATTACAATATTACAGCTTAATGCAACGATAGACATTAAGAGTGAGGCTATGGTGTTACCTTCGGGTATTGCCGCCAATTACAATACAGTCATATAGGCTTTGGTTATGGGTTTTCATGTTGAATCATATTCATAAAGTTGTATATGCATGTATACTTATCATATCATATCACATCAAGTCTATATTACAACTACGAACTCACCAGCATCCTTCCTGGTCTTTTAGATTACAAAAACCAATTTTAGGTAGAAGGTAACATTCATGAAGGTGAGGATACACGATCAAGAAATATGTTTAGAAACTCTTTAAACTAGTTTGAGATTGTACTGAAAATGTTTTAACTTAATATGTAATACTCCAGTTTGCAATTTAATATATATGGTGCGTTGTTTGCCATGGATGTATGATACAATTACGATCATTAGTCACACCCCATCTCGGAGACTTCACCACCAAGCTTCCGCGACACGTTACGTCAGCTATTGACTTCATACATAATTTAGTGTTTATAGCAGGTGATATGAGAGATGGGGGTGTAACAGGTTGGTATCAGAGCCATTGTTATAGGGAATTATATTAATTAAAGACCTAGTCTATAACTTTAGGATCATATATATACACCTGGTGCCATGAGATACATACATTACTTACATACATACCTCATGAGATCATGATTGTTATTGATATTACTTGCAAACAATAAGGTATGATACGGTTCCAAAAATTTATTGTAGCTATGTCGAAACCATTAAAAGAATACATAGTAGAAGTAATACCGAGTGTGATACTAGATTACACCCCATCTGGATCAAGCTCTTCAAACGATGATTCAAATTCCAATAACCACACACCGGTAGCATCTCAGGTTGGCACATCTAGAGTTTCTCCAAATGCACCTTCCCATTCTCCTGCGAGGACCCTACCAGTCTCTGAGGATTTTGGTGTGCAGAAATATCAACCTAAAGAGTTTTTAGTTCCTTATATTCCCCTACCTTCGAGGTTAGTTGTCGAAGAGGGGACAAACACAAATAAGGATAGGATTCCTCCCGAGAGGACAATTAGCACCCTGAGACCTACCTTCTCCTAACTTTGAACATGGAGAGTCATCAGCTCAAGCCGAAATGTGTGCACAACTTCAGAGGGTTACTGCAAAGTTACTGGATACACGAGAACAACTAATGGGGACTCATAGACGGTTGAATGGAGCGTATGATACAATCCAACAGACCCGTTTTTCTTTGGAACAAGCTAACACTACTCAACAAAGTTTAGCGGAACAATTTCATGCCTTGGAATCAGATTCAGCAGCTTGGACAAGAATGGTGGCAGATCAGGTGCAAGGATCGGCGAAACACTTAGATGCAATGGAGGCAATGTAACATTTCTGTACTTTGTAATAAACAATTATATTATTTAAATAAATTATGACGTAATCTGAAATTTCATCTATGAGTTATATACATATATAGGTATAGTTGTACAAATATATCTATATATATATATATATATATACATATGAGAAAAAAATTTTAACATCTTTAATATACATATATATATATATATGTATGTATAATTATTTATAATAATACTAGTTAAAGAAACAAAAGTAAAACTTCATTTTTATATTTAGTTCAAATTAATAATAAGTTTGAAACTGTTGGTAAATAAATAGTTTAAAAATAAATTTTCATTATAAAATTTTAAATCACAAAAAATTTTATTAAATAAATAAAACTTTATAAAATTTTGAATACTTTAGTCATAAACTTTAAATAAATAATACAAACAATTTTGTTTTAATTCTATACAACATTAAAATAAGGTTTTATATTAATATAACTAATTTATATTAGTTACAAAGTTTAAATAAAATTATACCCAATCTAAAACATTGTTTTATAAAGTTGGGGGTATATTTAGCGAATTTTGAAACTTATAATGAAAGACACAACTCCAGGGGGCATTACTTCCGTATTTCCAAAGATTTCACCATCTTCACGCATGATTCCTTCTAACCCGCTCCACGACCCATCTCCAGCCCGGTTACGATCTCCAGCTCAATCCCCGCAATTAACAGCTCTATCTCCTCTATTAGGCAAGTTTTAAACCGCGTGAAATGATTTCAATCACAATAATGTCAATTAGCAGCTAATTGACGAGTTAATCCCTTCCAAAATTGAGAACAAAGACCCCGGATTCAAAATACATTTAAACGAGTATAAAAACTAGATTAAAACAACCAAAATGATCCACTACACGGTGCGAAGCTTTCTGTGCAACCAAAATCTACTCCAAACCAAACCAATCACAAATCAATAACCAAACACGTTTGGTTGTTTCTCTCTCGAGTTCTCAAACAAAAAAAAACGAATCATCAAACTAAAGTAAGTGTTTAACATCCTATCTTAATCGTTTTTTTGATAACTAACAAAAGCCATATTGTTTTGTTCCCAATCGGAAACTTAAACGATCGAATTTGATGAGATTGGGAACTAGGGTTTTGGTTTCTTAAGAACTGAATTGGGGGAAGAGTTTTGGTTGATATTAAAACCATTTCGAATGGAGATTCCTTGCGGCCAAGTGCCTAGTTCAGCTGGTAAACGTGTATGGTTTCAGGGTATAGGTCGTGAGTTAGAGCCCTTGTTAGCGCGTTTTTTTTACCAGATTTATTATTATTTATAACTTTTAATCTGTAAATTTTTTAATAAATATGTTTATACCATAAATTTTTATAAATAATAATCTATAAGTTTAGTAAAATATATATATATATATATATATATATAATCATTATGTCATAAATATAAAACTATATATACTAAATATGTTTTACTGGTAATCGTGCCTAGTTCAGCTGATAAATTTGTATGGTTTCAGGGTATAGGTCGTGAGTTCGAGCCCTTGCTAGGGCGTTTTTTTAACCATATTCTATTATTATTTTTTTATAACTTTTAATCTGTAATTTTTTTTATAAATATGTTTTTACCATAAATTTTTATTAATTAATAATAATCTATAAGTTTAGTAATATGTATATATATATATATATATAATCATTATGTCATAAATATAAAACTATATATACTAAATATGTTTTACTTAATATTTTTAATCATTATATATGATTAAATTTATTTATTTATTTTTTACAACTTAACATTACACATGAATCTTTATATATTATTCAACTTTTAATATTTTTTATAAATGTTTAAATAATAAAAATTCTAACTTTTTTTTAACTATAATTCACATATTTTTGAATTATATGTTCTAACAACTTATGATAACATATATATTTATAGTTCGTTACAAATAATAAGCAATTATGAAAAACATTAAAAATATCATATTTTTGTTTATAACTTAAACAAATGATTTACATTTCCAAAATGTTTTATATTTAAATAAATACATTTTTTTAAACTTTTGTTTCAACTTATACAACTTACAAACATTTAAACTTTTATTTTTGAAAACAATATTATTAAACTTATTTACAAGGGATTATACAAAATAAATCTTTTAAATATTAGTTAATTTGTACATTGTAGAACTATAATTTATAACTTATTTAATAACTTACATTTCTTGTAATATTAAAAACATTTAAATGGTTTACATTTTAAATATTTCAACTTTGGAAATTTATTCTAAAAATTTACATTAAAACTTTTACAATAAAAACCAAATTTAGTTTCAACAAAGCAATTGTTGAACATTTAACAATGTCTCAGAACAAAACCAAACACTATGACCTATTTAGATTTTAAGTGTTACATATAAGTCATAGCTACATAAGAACATGCATTTATGCATCATGAACTATCTAGGTTGATATTGAACTTGTTGGACAACTTGAGCTACTAATTGATTATCTATTGCAAAGTTATCAAACTTATCAAAAAGTGAGTTTTCGTAGTCCCTCTTTTACAGTTTTATTTTTGGGGTGAAACATGCAACTTATCTATTACCATTTTCATGTGAACTTAGTTTAATGATCTTATAGTTTGTGAAATTTAACTAAGAACATGGATTGATCACCCTTAGTGACTATGATAGATCTATTGGACCGACCATCCCACTGTTGGTTGAGTTGACTTCTGTAACATCAGTGCCGGACGCGTGCCGGAACAGTGATCGGAATAGTAAACATGTACAGTGATTAAGGTACACATTTCGTTAAACTATGTTTAGACTATTTATACAAATTGATTAGCATGAAACTATTAAACGATTGTCTGAATCTGACTAAAACCTTAGGGTTTAACAGTCAGAAAACATGTCAGATAACACAGTGTTGAAACACAAATACTTGATATGATATTAGTTGGCATAAACGTATGTGAGGTTTAACAAAACGAAACTAAAGCGGTTATTGTTGTGGAATGCTAAACCGACGAGTTATTCGTATAGGTGACGATCTGTACGAATGATTCTGATAGTTTAACGTTCTGAAATAATGACTTAACAGTAGAAAACAAGAATCAGAAAGCCAAACCATCGACGTGTTCGTTCGAATGACGATTCGAACGAATACGCGCGATGGCGACGCGATCTGACGAAACGATAACGGAAACGAATAACAATACGAACGATCATAATTTTTTAAAGAAATATAATAGTTCTTATTTTACAATTTTGAAACTCATCATAAAACAAAATAAACTAAACTATTTTATTTAAAGCGCGAATAATTATTTGAAACACGTAAAATATTAAAATTCGATATTAAATTATACGCAATGATGTTTTATATAAATTTATAATAATATTTATAATTTAGTCATCCTAAAATATTCATTTTGTTTTATTTTACGAAAAAGCCGCGTAACGTGCCGGATACGCGACGAAACCGCAAACCGAGCAACCGAAACGAACCCGGATACCCGTGGGGTATTTAAGCACCAAATGTGGTGTTTGACTCATTTTCAACCAGCCACATTCTCTCTCTTGAAGCCATTCACGAACCCTTCTCTCTATCACTAGAAACCAACTTCAATCCTTCATAACTTGCTCGTTTCTAGCTCGATTCGAGTGATTCTTTCGCCTAAACGTTCATCTCGAAGCCCTCTACAAGAAAGTACAGCAGATCTGGAAGTTTACCCCTCCGATTTTGAGGTATGAGTCCGCGAATGTCTGGGATTTTAGGGTTTTCGTGACTCTTTTGTTCATCATCTTCTAGCCGGCTCCAAACTCTTTCTCTCGAACCCTACACACACTAAAACGTTTAATGGTACACTCACGCTAGAGAGACAACCCTGAAACAACCTAAAATCGGACGAGGATGATGATGGCGGGCTAATGGTGATGACAGTGGGTCGACCGAACCTTACATGGTGGCCGAACCCACACCCTAGACGACCGAACCCTAGTCCTCTCACGAACCCTTCACGAACCAGACTACATGCAAGACGAACCCTTAGCCATCACCGAACCCACCTTCGAATCACGAACCCATTAGCAGCGAACCTGGAGCAGACAAACCATAACACCGAACCATTGTTAGAGTTGGTCCTAGCCGAACCCACAGAGCCATAACAGCGAGCCTTTCATGCTGATATTAGCCGAACCCTAAACCATAACCGAACCATGTTGTTCTTAGAATCCACGAACCTAGCTGTTAATTCAAGTGAATGTTCGCTGCCAAAGGAAAACCTTTCTGTTCGAATTGTTGAGATACCGAACAGCAGGCCAATATTATTTCATAAGCCCAACAACGTTTCTCAGCCTACATGCATCATTTTGGCCCATCTTATCTATATCCGATCCATGTGTATGGAGTTACCCGGTTATTTCTTGGTCGGCAATAATGACACTATAATCTTGGGCCATAGGAAATAATGTGGTCCACTTTCTATTCGATCTAACAAAAACCTTCGGCCCAAAACTCTTAGTTGGCCCAAATACATCGGCCCACACATGTGATATTTGGCCCAGTTTAATTTGTAAAGCCCTTAGATTTAACTGGCCCAATAATCTGGACCAGGCCCATTTGAAATGCTGTTCGGCCCAGTTTATTTATGGCAGCTCAAAGGCAATGCAAATTCGGCCCATGTGAGGCTACTCGATCCAAGAACCATTACGACCCATGATGGTCTAGCAAACCCACGACTCTATTAAGCCCAAATCTACTCATGACTCTAGAATAACATTCGGCCCAAGTGAATAATCTAGCCCATGAAATGAAAGACCTAACCGATTTGATGAGTAAACTAACATGTATAATCAAGCCAAACGATAATATGCAAAGGAGTTTATGACAAATATCAACTTTTATTACAAAGGTGGCAAGCTAGATGGACTAGTTTATAAGGTTGAAATAACACATATTAAAACATACTAACGAATGATATATATATATATATATATATATATATTAAGTAAAAAGGAAAACTTTGGGCCGAAAGGAGACCTAGGTCGAGACTCGCAAGTGTTAGCCAACTTTAGGGCTAACACTAACAAGTACACGCGCACTAATCATTACGAACAAATATTCATGAATTACAAACACTATGAAATCAATACCGGATCGTGAACATCAAAACAAGAACAAACAAAGAGCGCGTGCATTCTTATCCTACTTAAGTCAAGCACTTCGGACCTAAGGTGAGTTCATTGTCCCCTTTCAAACTTATTTGTTTTACTTCGGGACTGAGAAGCATGTTAAACATTTTTATAGAAATGTTATTTAATGCTTTAAACATAAACATGATTTCTTATGATGGAAACCTTTACTTTAAGCTTGATGCTTAAAATCAATTGTTGATTACTTGATACAATTACATGATACTTGATACGATTACATGAGACTTGATTCAATTACATGCGATGTGATTCAATTACATGAGACATGATACAAATACATGATACTTGATACAAATACATGATACTTGATTCAATTATATGAGACTTGATACTATTACATGCTACTAGGCCATCATACATGTATCTAACCATAGACTACGTAATTGCTGAACGTCTGGTATTCCAGAGCTTGTACCTATGGGGTGAGATACATGTAATAACATAAACGTAATGATACTCAGCTATTACCTGGTTATAAGTGACATGTAATTGCTGAACGTCTGGTATTCCAGAGCTTTTGTCAGCTTATATGAGGTATGTAAAGGCTAAATATGAAAGTATCGATTCTAAGCTATTACCTGGTTATAAGGGACACGTAATTGCTGAACGTCTGGTATTCCAGAGCTTGTGTCGGCTTATATGAGGTATGTAAAGGCTAAACATAAACGTAACGTTACGGAGCTATTACCTGGTTATAAGGGACATGTAATTGCTGAACGTCTGGTATTCCAGAGCTTTTGTCGTCTTATAAGAGGTATGTAAAGGCTAAACATGAACTTGTTGAATGCTAAGCTGTTATCTATATAAGAGACATGTAATTGCTAAACTACTGGTATTCCAGAGCTTTTGTCTACTTATAGGAGATATGTAATTGCTAAACTATGTGTGTGTGAATCTATGATGCTTGATAAACATGATGAGAAACTAACACTTACGAATACATTAGACATGAAAACATCGAAACAGATAACAAAGGCTTGATGAGGATTGAGTTGATTGGTAGGTAAAATGCTTAATTATTATTAACAACAATGTCATATCCGAGTTAGTATGTGGTGGGATGTTGGCTAGGGCTTGTTCCCTTACATATGTCCTATATATAAGCATACCGACTTGGATATCACAGGTGGAGTTAATAAGGTTAAGGTTTTACCGAATGAGGTTGTGAAACTATTTTTAAACTTATAAACTATATGAACTCACCAACCGTTGTGTTGACTTGATCTTTTTACATGCTTTCTCAGGTGAAGAACATGTTTAAGCATAAGCTCTTGGATATGAATACTAGGCTGCCCCGATAGAGGACCTAGTAGACTTTTGGAGAAGCACATATTTTGTTAAGGATGCATATTACTTTTGATATCTTGTACATATACAAGATATAAACATTATTCTTTTGGTTAGGTTTACTTAGTTAAATTGCAGAACATGGATATTGTAATTTAATTTTGTAATCCTACATATCACTTGATTGTGCTTTAGATATTCTTAAACGTTGATGCTATGTAAACAATCTGATCATCATGATTATCATCCGCGATATCACGCCCCGGGAACCTTCCGCCCGGCGGGGACTCCGATCCAACCCCGCCGGCCCGGGGTGTGACAGATTGGTATCAGAGCACAAGGTTATAGAGAATAATAGGTCATATACTAAACGGTTTGGCCTAGACTATAACTTAGGGACCCTCATATAGAGAACTTAAGATTTAAGTATGCATTTTGTCTTCAGCATTCGATCACTGCACTAACCAAATCCTTTTGGTTATGATCAGAATGCCGCCAAGGAGACAACCGTCTTCACAAGTTTCTGCTCCTCACTCTTCGACTCCTACACCACCAGATTCACCACCGCCACCGCCACCTCCTCCTCCTCCGCATAGTCCTCCTCCGAACACGAGCACAGGTCCAGTCATTGACCCCACTACTGTTGCTTTGGCAACACTGCTGAGTACTCAACTGACCAGTCAACTGAAGGATGTCATCCCTGAGATGATAAACAGGATTCAGAGTCATGGCAACAATTCTGGCCACACTACAGGCGAGGCTAGTGGAAACACTAGTCATACTTCAGACTGCTCCTACAAGTCTTTTGTAGGATGCAAACCCCCAAGCTTCACAGGAGTTGAAGGAGCTGTTGGACTGATCCAATGGCTAGAGAAGATGGAAAACACTTTGGACATTAGTGGTTGTCCCGAACATCACAAAGTTCGCTATGCAGCTGGTTCTTTCAGCAAGCGAGCTTTAACTTGGTGGAATGCCCAGATTAGAGCCAAGGGAAGAGATGAGGCTATGGCGATGTCCTGGGCAGAATTTAAACTTCTTCTGAGGAATGAATTTTGCCCGAAACATGAGCTGCAGCAACTGGAGATTGAGCTCTCGAATCATGTGATGAAGGGAGCCGACCATATGACTTTCACCACACGCTATCATGAGCTGGTAGCTTTGGTACCAGAAATGGTACCAACTTTGGAAAAGTTGATTGACCGTTATGTAGCGGGACTACCTTCTTGCATCCAAAGCATTGTTTTGGCTGCCTACCCTGCTACTCTGGAGTCTGCTATCTCCTTATCAGCTAAACTCACCAATGTGATGGTGAAGTCTGGAGTTTTAAAAGATGATGCTGGAAAATCCAAGGAAACAACGTCAAAGAAACCCGAGTACCACCAGAAAAAGAAACAGAAGGTCGTTAAGAACTATGCGGCCGTTACCCCTTTGAGACAGGCACCTGCAGCACCTGTCAACCCTGCTGCCAGGGGTTATGGAGGGGAATATCCCCAGTGCACAAGCTGCAGATATCATCATCCTACTGGTGCTCAATGCAGAAAGTGCACGAATTGTGGCCGGTTTGGTCACTGGGTCAACAAATGTCGCCTTGCGGTAAACCAGGCGACCAATACTGCAACCAGAGCACTACCACCACCACCACAGAACCCAGGCAATAACAACAACCGAGACTGTTACAACTGCGGAGAACCCGGTCATTTCTCTCGCAATTGTCCGAAGAAGGTGCAAGCTGGAGCACAAGCACCTCGCGGACGAGCCTTTGTCATCGGAGCCAATGCTGCACGTCAGGACCCTAATGTGGTCACTGGTACATTTCTTTTACATGACTCTTATGCATCTATACTATTTGATACTGGTGCAGACCAGAGTTTTATATCATCTGACTTTGCACGACAACTTAGTCTTACTGAGGATACTTTAGACTCCCCATACATTATTGAAGTAGCTAATGGGAAACAAATTACGGTTAGCACTATACTTCGGAACTGCCCACTTACACTCGTAGATCACACATTTACCATCGACTTGTTGCCGATGGAGCTGGGCGGTTTCGATATCATTGTGGGGATGGATTGGCTCTCACTCAATCGAGTGGAAGTCATCTGTTCCGAGAAGCTACTTCGGATTCCAGTAACGGATGACCGTGTATTGGAAGTTCGTGGGGATCAAGCAAAGAGAAACGTAAAGATCATTTCATGCATAAAAGCGCGTAAGTGCCTGCAAAAGAAATGCATAGCATTCTTGGCTCATGTGGTGGAGAAAGACAAAGACAAGAAGACAATACAAGATGTACCAATAGTGAAAGAGTATCCTGAAGTATTTCCGGATGATCTACCTGGTTTGCCACCTGTGCGACCGGTAGAGTTTCGTATCGATTTGATTCCTGGAGCAACGCCTGTTGCAAAATCTCCTTATAGGTTAGCACCTTCGGAGATGCAGGAATTATCCAACCAACTACAGGAATTACTTGATAAAGGTTTCATCCGACCGAGCTACTCACCTTGGGGAGCTCCGGTTTTGTTCGTGAAAAAGAAGGATGGATCCTTTCGGATGTGCATAGACTACAGGGAGTTAAACAAACTAACCATCAAGAATCGGTATCCACTGCCGAGGATTGATGATTTGTTTGATCAATTGCAAGGAGCTCAATACTTTTCGAAGATCGATCTACGTTCCGGATACCATCAGCTCAGAGTACAAGACGAAGACATACCAAAGACGGCGTTTCGTACCCGATACGGGCATTACGAGTTCATGGTGATGCCTTTTGGCTTGACGAATGCACCCGCGGTTTTCATGGATCTCATGAACCGTGTGTGTAAGCCGTATCTAGATCAATTTGTTATTGTGTTCATTGATGACATATTGATCTATTCTAAAAGCAAAGAAGAACATGAGCAACATCTTAGGACGATCTTGGAACTGTTAAAGGAAGAGAAGCTCTATGCCAAATTCTCTAAGTGCGAGTTTTGGTTAAAGGAGGTTCAATTCCTAGGTCACGTTGTTAACAGTGAGGGAATTCACGTTGATCCTGCCAAGATCGAGGCAATAAAAGATTGGGACACTCCGAAGACACCTACGGAGATACGTTCTTTTCTAGGCTTAGCAGGCTATTACAGAAGGTTCATCTCGAATTTTTCTAAGATAGCTCTGCCACTCACGAAACTAACACAGAAGAGCGAGCCGTTCGTTTGGGAACAAAAGCAAGAAGAAGCCTTTCAGACATTGAAACAAAAGCTATGCGATGCTCCGATCTTATCTCTCCCCGATGGTTGTGATGACTTTGTTGTGTATTGCGATGCATCCCATCAGGGACTTGGCTGTGTACTTATGCAGCGGGACAAAGTCATTGCCTATGCTTCGAGGCAATTAAAGATTCATGAGAAGAACTACACAACTCATGATCTGGAACTGGGAGCAGTGGTGTTTGCACTGAAGATCTGGAGGCATTACCTATATGGGACCAAGTGTACCATATTCACGGATCACAAAAGCTTACAACACATATTCGATCAGAAGGAACTCAATATGCGTCAGCGACGTTGGGTTGAGCTTCTGAATGACTATGACTGTGTGATCAAGTACCATCCGGGCAAGGCAAATGTTGTTGCTGATGCCTTGAGCCGGAAGGAACGGGTCAAACCCTTGCGCGTCAGAGCAATGGGAATGACTGTGCAGACAAGCTTACACGAAAACATAATACAAGCACAACAAGAAGTGATTGAACGAGAAAACCTAAAGAAAGAACTTGATTGCGGTGTGGAGAAACAATTGGAAACAAAACCCGATGGACTTGTTTACTTCAAGGATCGTATCTGGATTCCTGCAGTAGATGAGTTAAGAAAACTTATATTTGATGAAGCACACAAGACAAAGTACTCTGTGCATCCTGGTGCTGATAAAATGTACCAAGACTTGCGTGCGTTTTATTGGTGGCCAGGCATGAAGAAAGACATAGCCGAGTATGTTGGTCGATGCCTTACGTGTGCTAAAGTAAAGGCAGAACACCAGAAACCGTCAAGTTTATTGGAACAGCCTGAAATTCCACTTTGGAAGTGGGAACAAATAGCTATGGACTTCGTTACCAAGCTACCCCGCACTTCCAGGGGACATGATACCATTTGGGTTATCGTTGATCGATTAACCAAGTCTGCTCATTTCTTGCCAATGCGAGAAACTTATACGATGGATAAACTAGCGAAGCTTTACATCGATGAGATAGTGGTACGCCATGGTGTGCCATTGTCTATCATTTCAGATCGTGATAGCAGATTTACATCAAGGTTCTGGCAATCATTGCTGAAATCTCTAGGGACGCAACTAAACTTGAGTACAGCTTATCATCCACAAACGGATGGTCAAAGCGAACGTACTATTCAGACCCTGGAGGATATGTTAAGAACTTGTGTTCTAGATTTCGGTGGTAATTGGGATTCTCACTTGCCACTAATTGAGTTCTCCTACAACAACAGTTATCACAGCAGCATCGGTTGTGCCCCATTCGAGGCTCTTTATGGCCGAAAGTGTCGGTCACCGATCTGTTGGTCAGAAGTGGGAGATAATCGTATCACCGGGCCAGAACTTATTCAAGAAACTACAGACAAGATTGCTCAAATACAACAAAGGCTACAAGCAACACGAAGTAGACAAAAGAGCTATGCTGATAAAGGACGCAAGCCATTGGAATTCCAAGTGGGAGATCGTGTCATGTTAAAGGTTTCCCCATGGAAGGGCGTAGTTCGATTCGCAAAGAAAGGTAAACTAACACCACGATATGTGGGACCGTTCGAAATCGTCGAACGTATTGGTCCTGTAGCATACAGATTGAGCTTACCAGATGAACTTAGTGGTGTCCATGACGTGTTTCATGTTTCAAACTTGAAGAAGTGCCTTGTTGATGAAACTCTTATCATACCAGTTGAAGAAATTCAACTGGATGAACATCTACGTTTTGTGGAAGAACCGTTGGAGATCATGGATCGTAAAGTCAAGCAACTGAGACGAAGTCGTATTCCTATTGTTAAAGTTCGTTGGAATTCAAGGCGCGGACCCGAGTTTACTTGGGAACGTGAAGATCACATGAGAAACAAGTATCCCCAACTCTTTGTCGAGGAAGTCGTACCGAATAACGAGTCTTAAATTTCGGGACGAAATTTCTCTAACAAGGGGAGACTGTAACATCAGTGCCGGACGCGTGCCGGAACAGTGATCGGAACAGTAAACATGTACAGTGATTAAGGTACACATTTCGTTAAACTATGTTTAGACTATTTATACAAATTGATTAGCATGAAACTATTAAACGATTGTCTGAATCTGACTAAAACCTTAGGGTTTAACAGTCAGAAAACATGTCAGATAACACAGTGTTGAAACACAAATACTTGATATGATATTAGTTGGCATAAACGTATGTGAGGTTTAACAAAACGAAACTAAAGCGGTTATTGTTGTGGAATGCTAAACCGACGAGTTATTCGTATAGGTGACGATCTGTACGAATGATTCTGATAGTTTAACGTTCTGAAATAATGACTTAACAGTAGAAAACAAGAATCAGAAAGCCAAACCATCGACGTGTTCGTTCGAATGACGATTCGAACGAATACGCGCGATGGCGACGCGATCTGACGAAACGATAACGGAAACGAATAACAATACGAACGATCATAATTTTTTAAAGAAATATAATAGTTCTTATTTTACAATTTTGAAACTCATCATAAAACAAAATAAACTAAACTATTTTATTTAAAGCGCGAATAATTATTTGAAACACGTAAAATATTAAAATTCGATATTAAATTATACGCAATGATGTTTTATATAAATTTATAATAATATTTATAATTTAGTCATCCTAAAATATTCATTTTGTTTTATTTTACGAAAAAGCCGCGTAACGTGCCGGATACGCGACGAAACCGCAAACCGAGCAACCGAAACGAACCCGGATACCCGTGGGGTATTTAAGCACCAAATGTGGTGTTTGACTCATTTTCAACCAGCCACATTCTCTCTCTTGAAGCCATTCACGAACCCTTCTCTCTATCACTAGAAACCAACTTCAATCCTTCATAACTTGCTCGTTTCTAGCTCGATTCGAGTGATTCTTTCGCCTAAACGTTCATCTCGAAGCCCTCTACAAGAAAGTACAGCAGATCTGGAAGTTTACCCCTCCGATTTTGAGGTATGAGTCCGCGAATGTCTGGGATTTTAGGGTTTTCGTGACTCTTTTGTTCATCATCTTCTAGCCGGCTCCAAACTCTTTCTCTCGAACCCTACACACACTAAAACGTTTAATGGTACACTCACGCTAGAGAGACAACCCTGAAACAACCTAAAATCGGACGAGGATGATGATGGCGGGCTAATGGTGATGACAGTGGGTCGACCGAACCTTACATGGTGGCCGAACCCACACCCTAGACGACCGAACCCTAGTCCTCTCACGAACCCTTCACGAACCAGACTACATGCAAGACGAACCCTTAGCCATCACCGAACCCACCTTCGAATCACGAACCCATTAGCAGCGAACCTGGAGCAGACAAACCATAACACCGAACCATTGTTAGAGTTGGTCCTAGCCGAACCCACAGAGCCATAACAGCGAGCCTTTCATGCTGATATTAGCCGAACCCTAAACCATAACCGAACCATGTTGTTCTTAGAATCCACGAACCTAGCTGTTAATTCAAGTGAATGTTCGCTGCCAAAGGAAAACCTTTCTGTTCGAATTGTTGAGATACCGAACAGCAGGCCAATATTATTTCATAAGCCCAACAACGTTTCTCAGCCTACATGCATCATTTTGGCCCATCTTATCTATATCCGATCCATGTGTATGGAGTTACCCGGTTATTTCTTGGTCGGCAATAATGACACTATAATCTTGGGCCATAGGAAATAATGTGGTCCACTTTCTATTCGATCTAACAAAAACCTTCGGCCCAAAACTCTTAGTTGGCCCAAATACATCGGCCCACACATGTGATATTTGGCCCAGTTTAATTTGTAAAGCCCTTAGATTTAACTGGCCCAATAATCTGGACCAGGCCCATTTGAAATGCTGTTCGGCCCAGTTTATTTATGGCAGCTCAAAGGCAATGCAAATTCGGCCCATGTGAGGCTACTCGATCCAAGAACCATTACGACCCATGATGGTCTAGCAAACCCACGACTCTATTAAGCCCAAATCTACTCATGACTCTAGAATAACATTCGGCCCAAGTGAATAATCTAGCCCATGAAATGAAAGACCTAACCGATTTGATGAGTAAACTAACATGTATAATCAAGCCAAACGATAATATGCAAAGGAGTTTATGACAAATATCAACTTTTATTACAAAGGTGGCAAGCTAGATGGACTAGTTTATAAGGTTGAAATAACACATATTAAAACATACTAACGAATGATATATATATATATATATATATATATTAAGTAAAAAGGAAAACTTTGGGCCGAAAAGAGACCTAGGTCGAGACTCGCAAGTGTTAGCCAACTTTAGGGCTAACACTAACAAGTACACGCGCACTAATCATTACGAACAAATATTCATGAATTACAAACACTATGAAATCAATACCGGATCGTGAACATCAAAACAAGAACAAACAAAGAGCGCGTGCATTCTTATCCTACTTAAGTCAAGCACTTCGGACCTAAGGTGAGTTCATTGTCCCCTTTCAAACTTATTTGTTTTACTTCGGGACTGAGAAGCATGTTAAACATTTTTATAGAAATGTTATTTAATGCTTTAAACATAAACATGATTTCTTATGATGGAAACCTTTACTTTAAGCTTGATGCTTAAAATCAATTGTTGATTACTTGATACAATTACATGATACTTGATACGATTACATGAGACTTGATTCAATTACATGCGATGTGATTCAATTACATGAGACATGATACAAATACATGATACTTGATACAAATACATGATACTTGATTCAATTATATGAGACTTGATACTATTACATGCTACTAGGCCATCATACATGTATCTAACCATAGACTACGTAATTGCTGAACGTCTGGTATTCCAGAGCTTGTACCTATGGGGTGAGATACATGTAATAACATAAACGTAATGATACTCAGCTATTACCTGGTTATAAGTGACATGTAATTGCTGAACGTCTGGTATTCCAGAGCTTTTGTCAGCTTATATGAGGTATGTAAAGGCTAAATATGAAAGTATCGATTCTAAGCTATTACCTGGTTATAAGGGACACGTAATTGCTGAACGTCTGGTATTCCAGAGCTTGTGTCGGCTTATATGAGGTATGTAAAGGCTAAACATAAACGTAACGTTACGGAGCTATTACCTGGTTATAAGGGACATGTAATTGCTGAACGTCTGGTATTCCAGAGCTTTTGTCGTCTTATAAGAGGTATGTAAAGGCTAAACATGAACTTGTTGAATGCTAAGCTGTTATCTATATAAGAGACATGTAATTGCTAAACTACTGGTATTCCAGAGCTTTTGTCTACTTATAGGAGATATGTAATTGCTAAACTATGTGTGTGTGAATCTATGATGCTTGATAAACATGATGAGAAACTAACACTTACGAATACATTAGACATGAAAACATCGAAACAGATAACAAAGGCTTGATGAGGATTGAGTTGATTGGTAGGTAAAATGCTTAATTATTATTAACAACAATGTCATATCCGAGTTAGTATGTGGTGGGATGTTGGCTAGGGCTTGTTCCCTTACATATGTCCTATATATAAGCATACCGACTTGGATATCACAGGTGGAGTTAATAAGGTTAAGGTTTTACCGAATGAGGTTGTGAAACTATTTTTAAACTTATAAACTATATGAACTCACCAACCGTTGTGTTGACTTGATCTTTTTACATGCTTTCTCAGGTGAAGAACATGTTTAAGCATAAGCTCTTGGATATGAATACTAGGCTGCCCCGATAGAGGACCTAGTAGACTTTTGGAGAAGCACATATTTTGTTAAGGATGCATATTACTTTTGATATCTTGTACATATACAAGATATAAACATTATTCTTTTGGTTAGGTTTACTTAGTTAAATTGCAGAACATGGATATTGTAATTTAATTTTGTAATCCTACATATCACTTGATTGTGCTTTAGATATTCTTAAACGTTGATGCTATGTAAACAATCTGATCATCATGATTATCATCCGCGATATCACGCCCCGGGAACCTTCCGCCCGGCGGGGACTCCGATCCAACCCCGCCGGCCCGGGGTGTGACAGATTGGTATCAGAGCACAAGGTTATAGAGAATAATAGGTCATATACTAAACGGTTTGGCCTAGACTATAACTTAGGGACCCTCATATAGAGAACTTAAGATTTAAGTATGCATTTTGTCTTCAGCATTCGATCACTGCACTAACCAAATCCTTTTGGTTATGATCAGAATGCCGCCAAGGAGACAACCGTCTTCACAAGTTTCTGCTCCTCACTCTTCGACTCCTACACCACCAGATTCACCACCGCCACCGCCACCTCCTCCTCCTCCGCATAGTCCTCCTCCGAACACGAGCACAGGTCCAGTCATTGACCCCACTACTGTTGCTTTGGCAACACTGCTGAGTACTCAACTGACCAGTCAACTGAAGGATGTCATCCCTGAGATGATAAACAGGATTCAGAGTCATGGCAACAATTCTGGCCACACTACAGGCGAGGCTAGTGGAAACACTAGTCATACTTCAGACTGCTCCTACAAGTCTTTTGTAGGATGCAAACCCCCAAGCTTCACAGGAGTTGAAGGAGCTGTTGGACTGATCCAATGGCTAGAGAAGATGGAAAACACTTTGGACATTAGTGGTTGTCCCGAACATCACAAAGTTCGCTATGCAGCTGGTTCTTTCAGCAAGCGAGCTTTAACTTGGTGGAATGCCCAGATTAGAGCCAAGGGAAGAGATGAGGCTATGGCGATGTCCTGGGCAGAATTTAAACTTCTTCTGAGGAATGAATTTTGCCCGAAACATGAGCTGCAGCAACTGGAGATTGAGCTCTCGAATCATGTGATGAAGGGAGCCGACCATATGACTTTCACCACACGCTATCATGAGCTGGTAGCTTTGGTGCCAGAAATGGTACCAACTTTGGAAAAGTTGATTGACCGTTATGTAGCGGGACTACCTTCTTGCATCCAAAGCATTGTTTTGGCTGCCTACCCTGCTACTCTGGAGTCTGCTATCTCCTTATCAGCTAAACTCACCAATGTGATGGTGAAGTCTGGAGTTTTAAAAGATGATGCTGGAAAATCCAAGGAAACAACGTCAAAGAAACCCGAGTACCACCAGAAAAAGAAACAGAAGGTCGTTAAGAACTATGCGGCCGTTACCCCTTTGAGACAGGCACCTGCAGCACCTGTCAACCCTGCTGCCAGGGGTTATGGAGGGGAATATCCCCAGTGCACAAGCTGCAGATATCATCATCCTACTGGTGCTCAATGCAGAAAGTGCACGAATTGTGGCCGGTTTGGTCACTGGGTCAACAAATGTCGCCTTGCGGTAAACCAGGCGACCAATACTGCAACCAGAGCACTACCACCACCACCACAGAACCCAGGCAATAACAACAACCGAGACTGTTACAACTGCGGAGAACCCGGTCATTTCTCTCGCAATTGTCCGAAGAAGGTGCAAGCTGGAGCACAAGCACCTCGCGGACGAGCCTTTGTCATCGGAGCCAATGCTGCACGTCAGGACCCTAATGTGGTCACTGGTACATTTCTTTTACATGACTCTTATGCATCTATACTATTTGATACTGGTGCAGACCAGAGTTTTATATCATCTGACTTTGCACGACAACTTAGTCTTACTGAGGATACTTTAGACTCCCCATACATTATTGAAGTAGCTAATGGGAAACAAATTACGGTTAGCACTATACTTCGGAACTGCCCACTTACACTCGTAGATCACACATTTACCATCGACTTGTTGCCGATGGAGCTGGGCGGTTTCGATATCATTGTGGGGATGGATTGGCTCTCACTCAATCGAGTGGAAGTCATCTGTTCCGAGAAGCTACTTCGGATTCCAGTAACGGATGACCGTGTATTGGAAGTTCGTGGGGATCAAGCAAAGAGAAACGTAAAGATCATTTCATGCATAAAAGCGCGTAAGTGCCTGCAAAAGAAATGCATAGCATTCTTGGCTCATGTGGTGGAGAAAGACAAAGACAAGAAGACAATACAAGATGTACCAATAGTGAAAGAGTATCCTGAAGTATTTCCGGATGATCTACCTGGTTTGCCACCTGTGCGACCGGTAGAGTTTCGTATCGATTTGATTCCTGGAGCAACGCCTGTTGCAAAATCTCCTTATAGGTTAGCACCTTCGGAGATGCAGGAATTATCCAACCAACTACAGGAATTACTTGATAAAGGTTTCATCCGACCGAGCTACTCACCTTGGGGAGCTCCGGTTTTGTTCGTGAAAAAGAAGGATGGATCCTTTCGGATGTGCATAGACTACAGGGAGTTAAACAAACTAACCATCAAGAATCGGTATCCACTGCCGAGGATTGATGATTTGTTTGATCAATTGCAAGGAGCTCAATACTTTTCGAAGATCGATCTACGTTCCGGATACCATCAGCTCAGAGTACAAGACGAAGACATACCAAAGACGGCGTTTCGTACCCGATACGGGCATTACGAGTTCATGGTGATGCCTTTTGGCTTGACGAATGCACCCGCGGTTTTCATGGATCTCATGAACCGTGTGTGTAAGCCGTATCTAGATCAATTTGTTATTGTGTTCATTGATGACATATTGATCTATTCTAAAAGCAAAGAAGAACATGAGCAACATCTTAGGACGATCTTGGAACTGTTAAAGGAAGAGAAGCTCTATGCCAAATTCTCTAAGTGCGAGTTTTGGTTAAAGGAGGTTCAATTCCTAGGTCACGTTGTTAACAGTGAGGGAATTCACGTTGATCCTGCCAAGATCGAGGCAATAAAAGATTGGGACACTCCGAAGACACCTACGGAGATACGTTCTTTTCTAGGCTTAGCAGGCTATTACAGAAGGTTCATCTCGAATTTTTCTAAGATAGCTCTGCCACTCACGAAACTAACACAGAAGAGCGAGCCGTTCGTTTGGGAACAAAAGCAAGAAGAAGCCTTTCAGACATTGAAACAAAAGCTATGCGATGCTCCGATCTTATCTCTCCCCGATGGTTGTGATGACTTTGTTGTGTATTGCGATGCATCCCATCAGGGACTTGGCTGTGTACTTATGCAGCGGGACAAAGTCATTGCCTATGCTTCGAGGCAATTAAAGATTCATGAGAAGAACTACACAACTCATGATCTGGAACTGGGAGCAGTGGTGTTTGCACTGAAGATCTGGAGGCATTACCTATATGGGACCAAGTGTACCATATTCACGGATCACAAAAGCTTACAACACATATTCGATCAGAAGGAACTCAATATGCGTCAGCGACGTTGGGTTGAGCTTCTGAATGACTATGACTGTGTGATCAAGTACCATCCGGGCAAGGCAAATGTTGTTGCTGATGCCTTGAGCCGGAAGGAACGGGTCAAACCCTTGCGCGTCAGAGCAATGGGAATGACTGTGCAGACAAGCTTACACGAAAACATAATACAAGCACAACAAGAAGTGATTGAACGAGAAAACCTAAAGAAAGAACTTGATTGCGGTGTGGAGAAACAATTGGAAACAAAACCCGATGGACTTGTTTACTTCAAGGATCGTATCTGGATTCCTGCAGTAGATGAGTTAAGAAAACTTATATTTGATGAAGCACACAAGACAAAGTACTCTGTGCATCCTGGTGCTGATAAAATGTACCAAGACTTGCGTGCGTTTTATTGGTGGCCAGGCATGAAGAAAGACATAGCCGAGTATGTTGGTCGATGCCTTACGTGTGCTAAAGTAAAGGCAGAACACCAGAAACCGTCAGGTTTATTGGAACAGCCTGAAATTCCACTTTGGAAGTGGGAACAAATAGCTATGGACTTCGTTACCAAGCTACCCCGCACTTCCAGGGGACATGATACCATTTGGGTTATCGTTGATCGATTAACCAAGTCTGCTCATTTCTTGCCAATGCGAGAAACTTATACGATGGATAAACTAGCGAAGCTTTACATCGATGAGATAGTGGTACGCCATGGTGTGCCATTGTCTATCATTTCAGATCGTGATAGCAGATTTACATCAAGGTTCTGGAAATCATTGCTGAAATCTCTAGGGACGCAACTAAACTTGAGTACAGCTTATCATCCACAAACGGATGGTCAAAGCGAACGTACTATTCAGACCCTGGAGGATATGTTAAGAACTTGTGTTCTAGATTTCGGTGGTAATTGGGATTCTCACTTGCCACTAATTGAGTTCTCCTACAACAACAGTTATCACAGCAGCATCGGTTGTGCCCCATTCGAGGCTCTTTATGGCCGAAAGTGTCGGTCACCGATCTGTTGGTCAGAAGTGGGAGATAATCGTATCACCGGGCCAGAACTTATTCAAGAAACTACAGACAAGATTGCTCAAATACAACAAAGGCTACAAGCAACACGAAGTAGACAAAAGAGCTATGCTGATAAACGACGCAAGCCATTGGAATTCCAAGTGGGAGATCGTGTCATGTTAAAGGTTTCCCCATGGAAGGGCGTAGTTCGATTCGCAAAGAAAGGTAAACTAACACCACGATATGTGGGACCGTTCGAAATCGTCGAACGTATTGGTCCTGTAGCATACAGATTGAGCTTACCAGATGAACTTAGTGGTGTCCATGACGTGTTTCATGTTTCAAACTTGAAGAAGTGCCTTGTTGATGAAACTCTTATCATACCAGTTGAAGAAATTCAACTGGATGAACATCTACGTTTTGTGGAAGAACCGTTGGAGATCATGGATCGTAAAGTCAAGCAACTGAGACGAAGTCGTATTCCTATTGTTAAAGTTCGTTGGAATTCAAGGCGCGGACCCGAGTTTACTTGGGAACGTGAAGATCACATGAGAAACAAGTATCCCCAACTCTTTGTCGAGGAAGTCGTACCGAATAACGAGTCTTAAATTTCGGGACGAAATTTCTCTAACAAGGGGAGACTGTAACATCAGTGCCGGACGCGTGCCGGAACAGTGATCGGAACAGTAAACATGTACAGTGATTAAGGTACACATTTCGTTAAACTATGTTTAGACTATTTATACAAATTGATTAGCATGAAACTATTAAACGATTGTCTGAATCTGACTAAAACCTTAGGGTTTAACAGTCAGAAAACATGTCAGATAACACAGTGTTGAAACACAAATACTTGATATGATATTAGTTGGCATAAACGTATGTGAGGTTTAACAAAACGAAACTAAAGCGGTTATTGTTGTGGAATGCTAAACCGACGAGTTATTCGTATAGGTGACGATCTGTACGAATGATTCTGATAGTTTAACGTTCTGAAATAATGACTTAACAGTAGAAAACAAGAATCAGAAAGCCAAACCATCGACGTGTTCGTTCGAATGACGATTCGAACGAATACGCGCGATGGCGACGCGATCTGACGAAACGATAACGGAAACGAATAACAATACGAACGATCATAATTTTTTAAAGAAATATAATAGTTCTTATTTTACAATTTTGAAACTCATCATAAAACAAAATAAACTAAACTATTTTATTTAAAGCGCGAATAATTATTTGAAACACGTAAAATATTAAAATTCGATATTAAATTATACGCAATGATGTTTTATATAAATTTATAATAATATTTATAATTTAGTCATCCTAAAATATTCATTTTGTTTTATTTTACGAAAAAGCCGCGTAACGTGCCGGATACGCGACGAAACCGCAAACCGAGCAACCGAAACGAACCCGGATACCCGTGGGGTATTTAAGCACCAAATGTGGTGTTTGACTCATTTTCAACCAGCCACATTCTCTCTCTTGAAGCCATTCACGAACCCTTCTCTCTATCACTAGAAACCAACTTCAATCCTTCATAACTTGCTCGTTTCTAGCTCGATTCGAGTGATTCTTTCGCCTAAACGTTCATCTCGAAGCCCTCTACAAGAAAGTACAGCAGATCTGGAAGTTTACCCCTCCGATTTTGAGGTATGAGTCCGCGAATGTCTGGGATTTTAGGGTTTTCGTGACTCTTTTGTTCATCATCTTCTAGCCGGCTCCAAACTCTTTCTCTCGAACCCTACACACACTAAAACGTTTAATGGTACACTCACGCTAGAGAGACAACCCTGAAACAACCTAAAATCGGACGAGGATGATGATGGCGGGCTAATGGTGATGACAGTGGGTCGACCGAACCTTACATGGTGGCCGAACCCACACCCTAGACGACCGAACCCTAGTCCTCTCACGAACCCTTCACGAACCAGACTACATGCAAGACGAACCCTTAGCCATCACCGAACCCACCTTCGAATCACGAACCCATTAGCAACGAACCTGGAGCAGACAAACCATAACACCGAACCATTGTTAGAGTTGGTCCTAGCCGAACCCACAGAGCCATAACAGCGAGCCTTTCATGCTGATATTAGCCGAACCCTAAACCATAACCGAACCATGTTGTTCTTAGAATCCACGAACCTAGCTGTTAATTCAAGTGAATGTTCGCTGCCAAAGGAAAACCTTTCTGTTCGAATTGTTGAGATACCGAACAGCAGGCCAATATTATTTCATAAGCCCAACAACGTTTCTCAGCCTACATGCATCATTTTGGCCCATCTTATCTATATCCGATCCATGTGTATGGAGTTACCCGGTTATTTCTTGGTCGGCAATAATGACACTATAATCTTTGGCCATAGGAAATAATGTGGTCCACTTTCTATTCGATCTAACAAAAACCTTCGGCCCAAAACTCTTAGTTGGCCCAAATACATCGGCCCACACATGTGATATTTGGCCCAGTTTAATTTGTAAAGCCCTTAGATTTAACTGGCCCAATAATCTGGACCAGGCCCATTTGAAATGCTGTTCGGCCCAGTTTATTTATGGCAGCTCAAAGGCAATGCAAATTCGGCCCATGTGAGGCTACTCGATCCAAGAACCATTACGACCCATGATGGTCTAGCAAACCCACGACTCTATTAAGCCCAAATCTACTCATGACTCTAGAATAACATTCGGTCCAAGTGAATAATCTAGCCCATGAAATGAAAGACCTAACCGATTTGATGAGTAAACTAACATGTATAATCAAGCCAAACGATAATATGCAAAGGAGTTTATGACAAATATCAACTTTTATTACAAAGGTGGCAAGCTAGATGGACTAGTTTATAAGGTTGAAATAACACATATTAAAACATACTAACGAATGATATATATATATATATATATATATTAAGTAAAAAGGAAAACTTTGGGCCGAAAGGAGACCTAGGTCGAGACTCGCAAGTGTTAGCCAACTTTAGGGCTAACACTAACAAGTACACGCGCACTAATCATTACGAACAAATATTCATGAATTACAAACACTATGAAATCAATACCGGATCGTGAACATCAAAACAAGAACAAACAAAGAGCGCGTGCATTCTTATCCTACTTAAGTCAAGCACTTCGGACCTAAGGTGAGTTCATTGTCCCCTTTCAAACTTATTTGTTTTACTTCGGGACTGAGAAGCATGTTAAACATTTTTATAGAAATGTTATTTAATGCTTTAAACATAAACATGATTTCTTATGATGGAAACCTTTACTTTAAGCTTGATGCTTAAAATCAATTGTTGATTACTTGATACAATTACATGATACTTGATACGATTACATGAGACTTGATTCAATTACATGCGATGTGATTCAATTACATGAGACATGATACAAATACATGATACTTGATACAAATACATGATACTTGATTCAATTATATGAGACTTGATACTATTACATGCTACTAGGCCATCATACATGTATCTAACCATAGACTACGTAATTGCTGAACGTCTGGTATTCCAGAGCTTGTACCTATGGGGTGAGATACATGTAATAACATAAACGTAATGATACTCAGCTATTACCTGGTTATAAGTGACATGTAATTGCTGAACGTCTGGTATTCCAGAGCTTTTGTCAGCTTATATGAGGTATGTAAAGGCTAAACATGAAAGTATCGATTCTAAGCTATTACCTGGTTATAAGGGACACGTAATTGCTGAACGTCTGGTATTCCAGAGCTTGTGTCGGCTTATATGAGGTATGTAAAGGCTAAACGTAAACGTAACGTTACGGAGCTATTACCTGGTTATAAGGGACATGTAATTGCTGAACGTCTGGTATTCCAGAGCTTTTGTCGTCTTATAAGAGGTATGTAAAGGCTAAACATGAACTTGTTGAATGCTAAGCTGTTATCTATATAAGAGACATGTAATTGCTAAACTACTGGTATTCCAGAGCTTTTGTCTGCTTATAGGAGATATGTAATTGCTAAACTATGTGTGTGTGAATCTATGATGCTTGATAAACATGATGAGAAACTAACACTTACGAATACATTAGACATGAAAACATCGAAACAGATAACAAAGGCTTGATGAGGATTGAGTTGATTGGTAGGTAAAATGCTTAATTATTATTAACAACAATGTCATATCCGAGTTAGTATGTGTGGGATGTTGGCTAGGGCTTGTTCCCTTACATATGCCCTATATATAAGCATACCGACTTGGATATCACAGGTGGAGTTAATAAGGTTAAGGTTTTACCGAATGAGGTTGTGAAACTATTTTTAAACTTATAAACTATATGAACTCACCAACCGTTGTGTTGACTTGATCTTTTTACATGCTTTCTCAGGTGAAGAACATGTTTAAGCATAAGCTCTTGGATATGAATACTAGGCTGCCCCGATAGAGGACCTAGTAGACTTTGGAGAAGCACATATTTTGTTAAGGATGCATATTACTTTTGATATCTTGTACATATACAAGATATAAACATTATTCTTTTGGTTAGGTTTACTTAGTTAAATTGCAGAACATGGATATTGTAATTTTTATGTAATATACATATACTTGATGTACTTTATGCGGATATAAATTATGAGTGAAGTATTATATATTTCTTTCTTTTCATTTCAAATTATTTAATCGCATATATAGAATAATAATTAAAATGAGGCGAGTTAAAATGATCAGGGATACAATTTGCAAATATGGCTGGCCAGCATAATTGGAAATTACAACCATGGTCTAACTAACTAACCTAAAAAAGTAGGGTAGGAATGAAATAAAACCAAAACAAGTTAAGCTAAGTAAACAATTATAAATCAATTACAAATATAACAATTTTAAATAACATAATACATATTAAGTATGTGAAATTACAATACATACCAATAATGGATTACGAGTATGTCAATTTCAAGCAACCAGAGCTATACATATTATGTATGGTTACATGTACATTTATTTCAACTACTCAATACTTAGAATGTGAAGTAATAGAGCAAGGAGACGATCGTGGTATATCGAAGGGGTGGTGGGTTGGTTGGTGGTTGGGCAACCAAAGGCAAAATCGAACAATATTGGTGGTAGACAAGGCAGGATGTTACATAATATGTATCGAAACACTCATGTTTCACACAAGATGGTAGGACAAACCTTATTGAGAAAGATGAGTCCCTGAGGGGGGATGTATGTAACATCATAGGCTAATCTCATATCGACCATGAACATGAGAGATTCATGTCTGATAAGTAACGATCCGCCTCTTATATCATCAACGCATTTTGGGCTTAGCTGGCTTGTAGCACATGAAAACTCTACAGTTAAACGTGCTCTATTTGCAACAATACAGGGATGAGTGACTTCATTGAGACGTTTTCACCTGGGCAACCAAAGCAAAACCGTAAGCTTCGAGTGGGCAAAACAGACAATATTGGTGGTAGACGGGGCCGAATGTTACAAAACATCCAAACCGGTAACCGGTCTGAACCGCTGATTTGATACCGGTTTGAGATTTTACCGTTAAAACCAATTCTTAAACCTATCCGAACCGGTTTCAAACCCCTTCGAATCGGTTTCAACCCCTCCAAACCGGTTTAGGACCATTGACTAAGCCGGACCGGTTCCTAACGTGAATCAGTTTGGCTAAAAAAACCGGTTTGTGTACCACTAATTTTTATTAGAAGACTCAAATCATTAACTTCAAACGGAGCAGCATCTTGAAAAAAATTATGACTTTACTAATTGAACTTTTAATTATACTATTTTTATATCAACTTTATTAAACACACAAAGCATTAGAAAATATAAATTCTTCAAATTCGACCCTTTTAAATTATTATTATTGATTTGCAATTAAAATCAAAGTCTGCTTGTAAGACAAAAAGAAATTGAATATTGTAAACAAAAGAATGTGATTTACCAAAATTTGAAAAGAAGATTGACGTGTTTAAGATTTTTTTCTTATCAAATACATATTTAAAATCGATTTTTTTTAACGGCATTGGATCTCAACGTGTGAACCACTGATTTTCAGGCCACGTCACCAAGGTCTAGTTACCATGACCTCCGTTGAGACCCCACCACCACCTCTTTAGTACGTATTTAAAATAGATGTTATTTCAACTTAACAACAAACTATAGACAAGTAGATAACGATCATTTTAGTTGTATTTAATATGGTAGAATCATATTAAGTTAATAAATAAATTAATAAAAAACTATAATGAAATTATTGAGGAAAAAATAAATAGATATAATAAGTTTATTGGATAAAAATAACCAAAAAATAATTATAGATCAGTTAAAAAGAAAAAAAAAACTAAAAACACTGATTTTGTGTAACTTCGAATAATCAATTTTGATAATTAATTTTTTCACTATTATCTTTTTAGAAAAGGATAATAATAAATAAAAAAACTCTTAATTTCTGAAAAAATAAAACCTAAAACCTTAATATCAACACATTAGGACAACCGGTTTAAAGATTGACCATTTAGTTCTTTGAACTTTGAGGGACCAAACGGCAAAAGTACAAAAATGTTCAAAAACATTATAAATATATATATATATATATATAGGGGATTGTTACATCAGATAGTGTAAGCGTGCGTTACACTGCTTACATCATATAGTGTAACTCAAGCTTACAATTGTTTTAAATTCTAAACGGTGATAAATTAGCAAAAATACAAAAAGAAACCTCTATTTATGTATAATAAAGGCCATGAAAAAAAAATCAAAGATTCGGGCCTTTTTTGCCAAAGTTAATGGGTTAACGGCTTAACGCTATAAGGGAGGGTTAACATTTGATCATCTCCCTATGTATGTTAACCCTCCCTTATAGGGTTAACACATGTTTTAAATTCTAAACAGTGATAAATTAACAAAAACACAAAAAAGAGCCATATTTATGTATAATAAAGGCCATGAAAAAAAAATTCAAAGATTCGGACGTTTTTTGCCAAAGTTAACGGGTTAACGCTTTAAGGGAGGGTTAACAAAGGAACCATCCCCTATATATATATACACACATATTGTGACACCCCAGTCACTTACATGTCCCCTCTGGACAATTTACACTACATTTTAAATAAATTACGTTTAGGTCCCAGTAAACAAAAACGACTTTTGTGTTTTACACCCCTTTAAACATACTATTACCAACACCTATCAAAACAAGCTTAAGTATGTTTACAAACTTCACAAAACATTTATTGCACAAAAGCTTCACACAAGTTCGATTATTTAAATATTAAACCACCATACGAGCCTCCATGTTCAATTCCCGATCACCATCACCGCTCACCCTACTCCCTTATACCTGTAAGCACCACATTTAAATTCACCATTAGTTCGTTAGAACTAAGTAAGATTACCTCATCATTCACCACGTGTACTCCATAACACCATATGGATACACTAATAAGGTTTCAAATAAAATGTTGATGACAACATTTAACCACATACAAAACGATTTACTAACGGTTCGTTTTCAACCAAAAACCTCAATACATCCCCCATTCATGCACAATTATTATAACTTAGTATAACACATATATAAACACACAAAATACCAATTGTGCATCATATTTCACAAAGATCGTAATTCACAAATTTGACACTTGAATTTCAAATGTCTACACCAAACATACACCTTACCAATCCAACATCTACACATTCGTAGATAATGGCATGTTCACACCCTTGTGAATCATGCAGCAACAATAACCACAATCATGATAACATCATGTTCACACACCTTGTGAATCATGCAGCAACAATAACCACAATTATGATAACGACATGTTCACACACCTTGTGAATCATGCAGCAACAATAACCACAATTATGATAACGGCATGTTCACACACCTTGTGAATCATGCAGCAACAATAACCACAATTATGATAACGGCATGTTCACACACCTTGTGAATCATGCAGCAACAATAACCACAATTATGATAACGGCATGTTCACACACCTTGTGAATCATGCAGCAACAATAACCACAATCACATATAACACCATCACTTGTAGTATGGACTCACCCAGTCCTTAAGTACAAATTCTATCAAATAGGTAACTTACCTCGATTTGGAGAGTTATCAACAATCTCCAACTCCTTTCCAGGCCTTCTAGAACTAGATTCACCTCCTCTTCCTATTATATATTCACATATAACAGGATTTAACAACATGAACGCACAACTTGTGTTATTATATAATCTAATTCATTTGACCTGTTTTACTTTTTCCTATTCCATCACAACCTCATTGAGGCTTTTATCAAACAACTCATGTGTAGAAATTAATCTACACATGTTCTTAATCGTATTATTTAAGTTTCATATTTTGTAATCCATTACTAAGGATTAACATATCATGCTAAAACCATTAACTTCCAAGTTTCAACATTTAATCAACACTTGAATTAGATCTATCATTACAGAGAATGATCTAAAATCATCATAACCACGATTTAATTATCCCACTGGTTATCATATTCAATAATATGATTTCCACACCAATCGGACATCATAACGGATCAAAATCAAGATTTCACCGTTAAAACATCTAGTTCTTCATTTCTAATCATCCCAAATCATCATATAATGCTCACAATTCAATTTAATCTGTATATTATCAAAATAAATAGGATAATACGAATCGTTACCCTTTCGACGGATTTCTGGTTGAAATACGACGATCAAAACTTGCAGAAACGACTCCTGGATCTATCCGGATGATCTGGTAGCTTCAAAATGAAGATCAGATGCAAAAATTTCGATTTAGTGGCTTAAGGTGGAGCTAAAGTTCGAAAACAGTCGAATTTTATGTTTTCTGGCGAATTTTGATGAAGATAAGCATTCTGTCAAACCGCCACACCCATCGCGTACCGCGAAGAAGGTTTCAAGGGTTCTTCGCGTACCGCGAAGCAATCCGGAGTTCTCAGATATTTTTGGTCTTTCGCGTACAACGACAGAACCTCAAAATCATTGTCGCGTACCGCGAAGAATCCCAAACCACATTTTCTTTGAAATTTTCTTTGTTTCGCGATTCCGGACAATCCGTAACTCCGTTTCGCGCACCGTTTTCGCCTACGTTTATCATTTATCGCATATTTTCTATTTGTAACAATCATAATCATTTTATTAATGTTTATATCAACATGTGTGATTTCTGAAAATCGATCGTTACACATATATATAGGGGGAGGTTCCATAAAAAACCTTCATATTTGAGAAAACTTAGAAAACTAATCAGAATTGTTATTAATCAATTTCGTTTTGGTTTTTTTTACATTTTGTTTTATTATACGGTTAGATTTGTTAACAAAAAGAAAAAAATAAAAAAATATATGTAATTCATGTTATTACATATATGTAACTCATTGGTTACATATATGTAACTTCTAAACTACATATATAAGTTACATATACGTAACTTTATTGGTTACATATACGTAATTTCGTGATCTACATATTTTTATGAAAAAAATTTTCTTGTTTACAACATTTTTAAGCTAATAATAAAAAATCATGAAATTTTTTTTTTAAATTTGATTGGGTAGTATGAGTTTTCTTGGTTTTTCTCCAAAGTGTGGAGTTTTCTTTTGAACCCTCCCCTATATATATGGAGAGGATCAAAAATTAACCATCCCTTATTGTGTTAACTGAATAACTACATCTTATTACTTTATGGCCCACATTAAAGTAAATCTAAAGGTGTAGGTTTTTTCTTTTTTAATTAATGTAGGGCTCACTTACATTAATAAAAAAAGAAGAAAAAACCTACACCTTTAGATTTACTTTAACGTGGGCCTCAAAGTAATAAGATGTAGTTATTCGGTTAACGCAATAAGGAATAGTTAACAAAGGAACCATCCCCTATATATATATATATATATATATATATAGGGGAGGGTTATTTTGAAAACTTAGTTGAGTTGAGAAAACTTTGAAAACAATGAAAAAAACCATCAAAAAATTTTTTTTTTTTCATTTTTTTACAGTTAAGTTACATCATTAGGGTCATTTTTATAAAAAAAATACAAAAAGCGCCGATTAGTTTTTTTTAAAAAAATTAATAAAAAACCGATGTAACACAGACGTAACATCGCTGTACAACACTGAAAAAAAGGGTTACGTCAGTGTTACATTTTCTTTTTATTAATTTTTTTTAAAAAATTGGGTCGGCGTTTTTTATATTTTTCATAAAAATGACCCTAATAATGTTACAAAGCAATAAAAAAAATTTCAAAAAAAAAACTTTTGTTAAATAGGGTTTTTAAAAATTTTCTCAACTCAAGTGAGTTTTCATTATATATATATATATATATATATATTGGAGAATGATCAAATACATGTGTTTCTTAACGTACTAAACGTATGATGACTTCTGAACCCTTTGATCAAACTAATCAATGGGTAAGATCTATTGGTCCCTATTTTATACCACTTTCTCCACAAAACAAGCGTAAAATATAACTAGAAGGGCAAAAGAGGAAAATCACATTTTATATCTTAAAACAATTTCCACTCGTTTTTTAAAAATTAAATAACTTTTACATGCTTTATTATTTTTAAAAAAAAAATTACACCATAAAATTGAGAATTTTATTATCTTTAATTTGAGTATAGTATTGTTATAGTTTTAAAAAAAAATGACGTGGTCCGTGATTTTTATGCTTGGTACGTGATTATTGGTACGTGATTATGCAGTTGGTCATTTGGTCATGCATGTTAAATGACGGTCCGTGTTTTTCATATAACGTGGTCCGTGATTATACATTTTGTCTTTGATTATATGTGTTAAAATACGGTATGTGATTGTTATATAATGTGGTCCGTAATTATTGGACTGTGATTATCCCGGTGGTCCTTGATTATGAGGGTTAAATGTCAGTCCGTAATTATACAAATCACAATCTGTAATTTTATATAGACAATAATGCCCTTACCATGATGACACATGGCACGTTCCTATTGCTTCCTACGTTTAGCACGTTAAATTCATATGTACGTTAACCGTCCCCTACATATATATATATATATAGGGCATGGAATTTTACATAACCCACTAAATGTGTACTAACCCAAATAACTTTGACTAGATGAAGCCAAATCTTGGATTTTTTTTAACATCATTGTAACACATTTATAACACTATGTTCTTTTATGAGTTTGTGTAAATTCACCACCGTTTTAGAGATAAAATCGTTGTAAGTTTTTGACTTACAGTACTGTAAGAGTTTTTTTGCCCAAAACTTACAACGATGTAATCTCTTAAACGGTGGTGAATTTACACAAACTCATAAAAGAACATAGTGTTCTAAATGTGTTACATTGATGTTCAAAAAAAAATCCAAGATTTGGCTTAATCTTGCCAAAGTTATTTGGGTTAGTACACATTTAGTGGGTTATATTTTTAACAATCCCCTATATATATATATATATATATATATATATATATATATATATATATATATATATATATATATAGGGGATGGTTATTTTGGAAATCACTCTTAATTGATACATTGTTTACAGCTGTGTTACGTTGTTTACATATCTCTTTTCGGAGGAGCGGTCAACGTATAGGACCACGAAATTAAAAAGACTCGAACATAGTCACGACTCCATTGGGAAAAATGGAGACGACTAAAACACTCAAACATACTCCATAGGACAAACTGAATTTCGGGACGAAATTCTTTTTAACAAGGGGATGATGTGACACCCCGTAAATTCCAGGTCAGCAATTCCTTTAATTTAATAATAGTTTATATTATTAGAACATACGTGGCACTATAATTGGTTTAATTTAGTGTGACACGTGGCACAAAAGTTCAAACACAAACAATCACATTGTAATTCGAGGAATTACTGGAAATGCACACATGTGTCCTAAAACTCACGAACATTGGTGAACAAACAATAAGCAAACAAACATATGTGCTATTATGTGCTTATGTGCTAAAACACGAACTAAACGTTTATAATAAACGTTAAGAATCGAAAGCGAATGAAATCGGATAATAAAAATGAAAAATCAAGAAAATTGATCCTTCGCGGTACGCGAAGACACCTCGGCAAAAAGCGTCGTGGTACGCGAAGCAGAAGCGAGATTTTTGAATCCCGAAATCCTTGGCGGTACGCGAAGCCTTCCAGCAGACAAAATCTTTGTAAAACCAATGCAAATCATTCTAGCTACTCTCCTAAACACTTATCCCGAGTTCTGAGACCATCATTTCGACCTTATCCCCTCCAAAACCTCCTGCTAACCTCTTTGGAAGCCATGGATGAGTTCTTGAAAATTATTTTGAAGCTTTGAAGGAAGGAAACTTGAAGGGAGACCATCCACCACCATTTCATACATTGTATCAGCTGTAAAACCCTTCGTCACGAGATCCCAGAGCCTTGAAGCTGCTGTTCTTAAACAAACCCAACCATCTAAGCTTCTTTGGAGGTAGTTTTGATGCCTTACACACACATTTCATACAAAACACACACATGCAAGCATGTATGGTGACATGCAAGATCATCTATGGTACATGCACGAAATTTTACTATAATAAATCTGGGTATTACTAGATTGATGGTTGATTTGATTAGTGATAATGATCTATTGAAGGTCTTGATGATATTTGATGCCATGAATATGAGTATTGATGATATTTGATGTTTATGACAATCTTTGATGACATGCAAGTACGATCTATGGATATTTAGAGTATTTTGGTTGTAAGGATGTGATTATTGCGATGTTAGGAATATTTGTAATGAAAGCTATGAGTTAAAATGGTCATTTTTCGTGATTTGGACATAGTTACTAATAATAGCAACTTTTGTTGCACAAATAACGCTAGATGATGATGTAGATAAAATAGATATGTTCAAGTAATGATTTGGGAGTTTTATTGATGCTATTGACATGATTTGTAAAATTGAATGTAAGGAAGTGGGTGATTTCGTCATAGATTTCTATGAATAGAAACTTTAAAGTTAAGGATTATACATGCATGTTGATTTTGACTATGAATGAGTGATTTTGGTCGTGCTAATGTTTATATGAGACTATTTGAATAGTTGAGTCTTGGTTAAGACGAGTATTGCTACAAACTTTCCATTTTAGGAAACTTTATTTGGGGATCTCATGAAATATGGTTTTTGGTTAAGTCTTACTGATAGAAAACGATTTGAAATACTATAACATGTTGTTATGAGAAGTTGTTGTATGATTTCCAATGCTAAACATGTCAAACCTAGAAACATTCTATTTTAGGTAATTTTATTTGTTAAAAATAAACTTATGTGTTTAATTGATAACATGTAACAACGTGCTAAGTGTTAACATGATAACTTAGGTTTAATGAGCATGCTAGAACTACTAAAATGTAAATTGTTGTAAACTTACTAAAAATGGAAACTTACTGATAGTAAGTTGTCCATTAACGTGACTTACGTGTTTACATGCAATACGTGAATGATAACGAACATTAAACGAACTATAACAAACACACGGTTCACCAACGGTTCGTTGACTTGACATGGTCAAACAAGGTCAAACACGGTCAAACACGGTCAAACACGGTCAAGTATGGACCAACATGGACAAACATAACAACCTTGGGTTGTTGAGCACAAACACAAACATGCACACGAACTCATAAGTCCTATGTGATATAGGTAACCCGTATCCGATTCGACGGAAAGTTTAGGAGCTTACGCATATACACTCAGGTGAGTTCACGGCCTCCTTTTCTCTTAACCGTTTACAAAATCAAACCGGGGGGGGGGGAGTTACATGAAACTACTTATGACAAACATTTTAGACAAACACTTTTGACAGACAACTTGTAACAAACAATTTGACGAACACTCCAGATAAACAATTTTGACAAACACTGTTGACAAACGCTTCTATCAAACCTTTTGGACAAACACTTTGACAAACACTTTGGACAAATATTGGGTACAAACATTTTACAAACATTGCTGACCAACTTCTAGGTCGGACAAATTGGGCAAACTATTTGTACAAACATAATATGATTGCTGGTTTATTGGGAACAAACATTTAAGTGTTGTATATCGTAGTAAAGTCCTCGCAAAGTCATGCCGTTAATGTGTATACAACGAGGTGAGTTTTGAATGGATCTGTTTGGGTGTGACGAACACCGCGTGGCACAATACTGACTGGAGGTTGGGACACGTGAAATCTCAGCCCATAGCCATTGTTTGTACGATAGACATGGGGAGGCAAGAGCAAACAAGTCTAGTTCGGTAGTGACGCAACTGACACTTGAAGCCTAGGGCTCGGAACAAACATATAATAAACAAGTCATTCGAAAAACTGGTTTTCTCTACTTTACTTTTAATATAAACCTGTGAACTCACCAACTTTATGTTGACCCGTTTTAGTATGTAATTTTCAGGTACTCAGCACGCTTAAGAGCATAGGATTTGCACTTAAGGGAACTACAGGAAGGAGTCTTGCATGCATCTAAACTTTTATTCGAACGCTTTATATTAATGTACTTATAAAACAATGTAGTGTCTTGACGTTTTACTTTCTGTTGCTTAACACTTACATTATTCCACTGCTATTTATATCAACAAAGTGATTTATATTATTGAAACGATGTATTTTCAAACTCATTTAGAGTCGTTCTATATGACTAAGAGTTGTGATTCTGGCCACGTCATACCCAGCGGTCTGACACCGCAAGTGGGAATTTGGGGGTGTGATATATATTAGTATTTCTTTTTTGTAATTATTAAATTTAAGAGTAAATTACTGATTGTGTCCTTTAAAAATGTAGCAATTTGCTGGTTTCGTCCTTTAAATTCAAAAATTACTAGGGGTGTGCCTATTTTGAAAATGTTGCACTGATGCTGTCCTTTGTCACTAACCCCGTTGAGTTATTCCGTTAAAAATCCCATGCCCCGTACACATGAGGGGTAAAATCGTTAAATCCTCACCATCATCTTCCCCACTCCACCTAGGGTTTTCAAATGCACTAGTTTCGTCCTTTAAATCCTCAACTTTCTCCTTCCCCACCTTAATCTTTCTGCCATGAACAGGAGTGGTGTGATTTCATTTGAATCTACTAAAAAAAATCATCAACTTGTCACAGATTTGGGGTCCAACCGGAATATCTTAAAGGAATTTGTTCGTTCCTCATGTTGTTAATTTTTCAAAAGTTTCAATTGTCTTCGTCTCCTTGTATCTTGATTTGATAATTTTGGTATTCAAGTTTCCATCTTTGACTGAATTGCAGTTGGGTTTTCTAACCATGGTGGAGGCAAACTTGGGGCGAATTAACCTTTAGGTATAAACTTTTTCCAAGCTTTTCTAACATGCTAGTACTTCTACCTTCCTTCGATCTCAAGCTTCGATGAGTTTGCAGATTCCGGTTTTCAAATAATGGTTGTGATAGTTGTGGTGATGGGTTGCGATGGTGAGATGGGTACTAGGCCACCAGATATGGTGGTGGTTGCTGATGGACATGGGATGGTGGTGGTTGGAAGCTAGTGGTCATGGACGTACGTGGTGGTTGGGTGATTTGAAAACCCAAGCTTCTGAAGAAGGGTATGATTTGAAGATTTTACCCCTCATGTGTATGGGGCATGGGATTTTTAACCGAATAACTTAACAGGGTTAGTGACAAAGGACAAATTCAGTGTAAAATTTTCAAAATAGGCACACCCATAGTAATTTTTAAATTTAAAGGACGAAAACAGCAAATTACTACATTTTTAAAAGACATAATCAGTAATTTCTTCTAAATTTAATGTTAAATGATGTAATAATAATTAAAGAAAGCATGAAATTGTTTCAGTAATAATTTTGAATATTTAAAATATCTTAGAAAGTTGTCCAAATCAGTAAAAATATCAAAACAGGTAAGATTGAATAATATCATTGATTTTTTTTAATATTTTATAAACTATATAAAAAATGATTTATTCCAAAATTTGAATATATTTGTACAAAATAAGGTGGTAGAAAACTCTATATACATGCCACATGCCAATTGAAATGATTAAAAATTAAAATAGGTCAAGGGGCAATTTGTTTAAACATGTTGAACACGTCAAGAAGCTGACCAAAGACTTTATTCTTGTTTTTTGATTCTTATCTCTTGACGTGTTTTACATTTAACTTTCTTTCTCCGCATTAATGACGTTAATAAATTATAAAATTCAAAAAAAACGCTAGAACACATACCTAGTGAAAATCCTACAATGTAAAGATAAAATTCAAGAATCAACATAATAGTCTACTCTAATAAAAAAGTAACAAAAATCGACATATGTCAATTGTTGAACCGGTCTCTCAATTTTTTCCCGTCTTTTTTTTTTTCCTACTAAATGATAGCCCTCTATCCTATTTAACACTAAAATTTAAAAATATTAAATTATATAACTAAATAAAAATATATAAATCTTTTTATTCTAATAATTTACTAAAACTTAAAAAAGATTTCAACCATAATTTTTAAACCCTTTTTTAAACATTTAGTATTCATTATTTATATTTTTTTAAATTACTTTTTTTATATGTATGCTAATATTATTTTATTAACATAGTCTAATATGTATATGTATTTCCAATTTCATAAGAATATAATTAGTCGGATGTTTGCATTTAACATATTAAATTTTTTCATTCTATCTCAACAAAATTAACTATTTTTTTATCTAATAACTTAACTAACACAAAGTTATATAATAAAATCATTTTGCAATTATTAAATCTTAATTACTAATTTGCATAATTTAATGTAACTTTTTCAATAAACTCGTGTAATACACAGGTGACAGACTAACCTAGTTTTATAATATTGAAGAATGAGGATTGCAATTTTGACCCGTTAATTTTGACTTCTTTATGTTTCTTGAAGAGATTCGTTAATAGGCAACCGAGACTTCTTTTCCATGCCATTCATCTCAATCTATAAGTTGTTTCCTGCTGATTTTTTTAAATATTGCAAGTGGGATCCATCTAATTGGAGATGTTAAATAGGATCATCATCATCATAATCGTCGTCGTCATCGTCGTCGGTCAAGGGAAGATCTTACAATCATCAACCTACATGACGGTTTTTGATTCAATCGATAGAAAGATTTGTTCATCATCTTCGTCTCGTATTTCAGAAGGTACAAGTTAATCGTCTTATTATTTACGTGATTTGATACCATGAACTTCTCAAACCCTTAACGAAAAATTATGGGTTTGGGTTTGGCTGTAAACAAACCAAAGAGATACAAATGAACCCTTATTCGTGTTTGTTCGTTTAACATTTAACTTATTCATGAACACTTGCCAAACATAAAATCTTGTTCTTGTTCGTGTTCAGTAATTAAGGAATTAAACTTGTTATCGAACAGTTCACTAACATAAACGAAAGCATATTAATTTAAAAAGAAAAATTAGCATTTTGAAATTTGAATCTCAAATATTAAACATAATTAATAATCTTAAAATTAAACAATTAATATAAAAATAAAAAAAATTCTTCAAACAAAGCATAATTAAAATTACTTAAAACTAATATTTCAAATATCTAAGATTTAAATTATTATGTTTTTTATAAGATATAAATTTCAAAAGACTAGATATTTAGTTTAGATATATTGGCACTAAACTAAAAAAAAAGAATTTAAACATATTTAACAAATAAACATAAACGGATATTAACAAACATAAAGAAACACCTTACCGAACATTCCCGAACACAAATAAATGAATGCGACCTTTGTTAATGTTCGTTCATTTAACTAAACGAACGAAATTTCTTGTTTGTGTTTGTTTATGTATTAAACGAATGACAAAAACAAGCTTTCCGCAAAACGGTTCACGAACTGTTCGCTACACGTTTAGTTCGTTTATAGTCGTAGTTTGGGTCCTTTTGTTGGGTCTTGTTGACTCGTTTATCTTTGTAACTGTGGATATGATCTAATTGGTTAACCCCTCAAACATCGGTTTTGATAAAAATAATTGGTTTTTGTATAAAAGTTTTTAGTTTAACCAAATAGGTTTTGAACCGGTTTTTGGCTGCCAGAGAGCTAACTAGTCAAACCGAATAATTGGTTTTTGTATAAAAGTTTTTACTTTAACCAAATAGGTTTTGAACCGGTTATAAATTCAGACTGGTTAACCGGTTTTAAACTGTCTTTTTAATACAAATAATAATTTTTTTTGTATAATTAATTAATTTTGAACAACAAAAACACAAACGAATAAAAATCTAAACTTAATAAATACAATTTTATTTTTTTTTATTTTTTTTGATTACATATAATAAATACTAAATAAAAATATATATAAACCTCATAAATTTAATGTTGTTGTATCTTTAAAAACTTCTACGAAGAATGTTTTATGGTGTCATGAAAATGATGGGTATTTTGAACTAATTGTGTCTTATGTTATATTCAAAATTCACAAGATAATAAGCATCAAATCCTATTCTTTAAATTTAATTAGAATTTATCCTTTGTTTTATTATTTTATTTAATTTTATTCTTTTCAATTTGTTCAGAATCAAGGATTAAAGCTAGTGGTGCATTCCAAACAAGATTTGCAACGAATATGGAAATAATGAACATGGAAACTTCATCAAATGATATTGTAAATGAAGTTGATATGCTTAATGCCTCTTATGATGCTTTTGAAGGAGTTATTCTTGATAACGGTACATGGGTTACCGTCAAAAACACATCTTGACAAAGCATTTAATAAAAGTAATCATGACATGGAAGAGCAATTAATGCACACCATGCCTAATTAATGAAGCAGCATAGTATGCGGCGGGTGACAAGAGACACAGCCGCACATCAGTCAGGGACTGATAGAAGAATCCTTGTCCGAAGGACAATACCCCAGCGGAAGTAGGGAGAAACTCGTGGGGAATAACCAAGGAAAAGGGACTATAAATAAGATTCCACCAAAGCATTGAAGATCATCATAAATACAACCCAACTACACCAAGAGAACGGAGGTCAGTAATGATATCGTGATCTTCTGGTAGCGTGAGATCCTTACACCCGTAAGGAAGGAGAGTGGCACCATTCTTTGCCGCTTACTGTAATAACACGCTGTATAGTAGCACTTTGTGTTTCATATGTATTCCTTATTGTTCATTTAATGAGAGTTACGATCTGGTCATTGTCTTGTGTCGTTCTAAACTAAGATTAGGCTAAAATTAGCTTCATCATTTTGGCGCCATCCGTGGGACCCGTTTAGGGTTACCATACAACACGTGAGCACACAGCATGGCGGACGCTAACGCTCGTTCCACTCCAGTCAGTGCATTCTCCAAAGGACCTGCAGGGAAAGGATCCACGGAGGTTGAAAACATCGTCGACCCTCATGAACCAATAAGTGAGGAGTCCGAAGAGGAGGAAGCTGAAGTAACCATCACTCCAGAATTTGTCAAGAATAATCGCGAAACGTTGAAGGCGAGGCTGGCTGAGCTCGAGCACCAAGAGAAACTGGAAAGTCTAAAGTCGCGGTTAACGTATAGTGAAGGAGGGTCTGGCGGAACATCCAAGGATCCAGAACCTGGCGAGGGGCTGTGGGACCAACTCTTCAAAATGATGGAAGAAGCCCGACAGAAGCAAAAAGCGGGAAGCAAAAGCCACCCGAAGTTTGGAGAAAAACCGAGGGACGGAGACGATCCGCTCTTGAAACCGTACCACCCGACTAACTACACCGACTTATCGAAGTTTACTCCTCGAATAGCGGAAGCACTCCTGCCTGAAAAACTGAAGCTCCCTGCCAATGTGGGGAAGTACGATGGGACCGAAGATCCAGACGACCATCTGCACACTTTCTCAGGCGCGGGTAAGGTGGGTAGGTGGAACCTCCCCACTTGGTGTCACATGCTGGTGCAGACGTTAACAGGAGCTGCTCGTCTTTGGTTTGACAGCCTCCCACCGGGAAGCATTGACAGCTATGAAGAGTTACGGGACAAGTTTTTGAAGCAGTTCCATCAGAAAAAGAAAGCCGTTAAAAACCCGAACGAGATATTACACATCAGGCGACGAGATGACGAGAAAGTAGAACAGTTCATGGAGAGGTTTATAACGGAGAGCATGCAGATACAAGGCGTGCCGGAAGTCATGAAGACCAGCAGCTTCATCAATGGGGTAAGGCAGCCCCAATTGTGCGAAAAGCTGGGAGAGGATTTCCCAGAAACGTTCGACAGCTTGATGGATAAGGTCAGAGCTTTTGTCAGGGGGAAGGACACCAGCTTTAGAGCCAGAGAATGGGACTTAAAGAAAGGTGGGAGTTTCAGAGCCAGGGAGACACAAGAAACCTCTAAAGGAGGACCTTACGTGGGGAAAGGTAAGGTCCTTACAGAAAGAAACCGCCAATTTTTCACCCCTTACAGAGCTAACCCCAAGCAACTAGAAAAATTTACACCACTAACAAAAACCCCCGGTGAGATTTTAGCAACAGAGAAAGCAAAAGCATCCTTCACGAAGCCACAACCCCTTCGAAATGTGTCCCGTCCCAATCCCGACGAATTCTGTGAGTTCCATAGATGTCATGGCCACAAGACTGACGATTGTATGCACCTCAAAAGGGAAATAGAAACAGCTGTAAAATCAGGCAAACTCTCGCACTTAATAAAGGAAATAGGAACGGCGACGTCCAAAGGAAAGGATATCCATCGGGAAGAAGCGGGGGAAAAGAAACGGGCATATGTTGATATGATTCGGAGAAGAACAGACAACGAATACGAAGTGAGTAAGCGCCACAAGATGATGGAAGAAGAAGGATACCCCTGGATGGAGACGTCAATTACATTCCCGCCTTTAAAACCCTGGGAGACCCAGGAAGCACCATTAAACATTTCTGCCAATATTGCAGGACACAAAGTCGCAAGGATCCATGTTGACGGAGGTAGTGGGTCAGAAGTCATGTACGAGCACTGCTTCCGCCGTCTGGACCCTGATGTCAGAGAAAGGTGGGAAGAAGACGCATCAGCAATGGTGGGCTTCTCTGGAGAGATCGCGTACTCATTAGGTAAGATCACGTTACCTTTTACAATTGGGGAGGGGTTAAATGGAGAACTGTGTACCTCACGTTTTACATTGTAAAGGCACCATCAAAATACAACGTGATCTTGGGACGGCCTGGGATAAAGGCTCTTCGAGCGTTGGTTTCCACGGTACATGGGTCCATAAAATTCCCCACACCCACGGGAATAGCAACAGTAAGCTCCTCCGCGGAAATAGTAGCCACAATTAGTAGAAAAGAAGAAAGCAATGACAAGGCGGAGGAGGAATGGGTTCTAGATGATCGATTCCCAGAATCAACAATAAAAGTAGGAAAACAGTTGAGTGACAAAGGGAAAACCGCCCTCAAAGAATTACTCTTAAAAAACCATGACATGTTCGCTTGGACCCCAACTCACATGGAGGGGATTCCAAGAAACCAAGCTGAACATAGAATCAACATATATCCAGGGGCAAAGCCAGTAAAACAAAAGAAAAGGAGCATGGGGGAGGAAAGAAGTAAAGCAGTTTCCGAAGAGGTAAAGAAGTTGCTCGCAGCTGGCATTGTAAGGACGATACAGTACCCCTCATGGATTTCCAATCCGGTGATGGTAAGGAAGGGCAACGGAAAGTGGAGAATGTGTATCGACTTCAAAGATGTCAATAAGGCCACACCAAAAGATTGTTACCCACTGCCAGAAATGGAGGCCAAGGTCGATTCCCTTCAAACATACCCACTTCGATGTTTTCTCGATGCGTACAAGGGATACCACCAGATACGGATGGCCAAAGAAGACGAAGAAAAAACAGCTTTCTACACGACCGAAGGGACATTCTGTTACACCAAAATGCCCTTCGGACTCAAAAACGCAGGCGCCACGTATCAACGAATGATGGACAAGTTATTTCAAGACCAAATAGGCCGAAATGTGGAGGTATATGTAGACGACTTAGTCGTCAAGAGTAAAGAGGAAGAAGCAATGTTGTACGACATTCAAGAAACTCTCGACACACTCCGAAAATCCCAAATGAAGTTGAATCCCGATAAGTGCTCGTTCGGTGTGGAGGAAGGTAAATTTCTGGGAGTAATAGTTACTAAAGAGGGCATAAAAGCAAATCCAGAAAAAGTGGAAGCAGTTATCTCAATGACATCCCCGAAAACAGTGAAAGAAGTACAGAGATTAAATGGGAGGCTGATAGCACTCAGCCGGTTCTTGTCCAAAACAGCCGAACGATCCTTACCTTTCGTGAAGACATTAAAAAAATGCCTGAAGAAAAGCAAGTTTACCTGGACAATCGAGGCTGAAAGATCCTTCCAAGAAGTTAAGGAACACCTCTCATCCCTCCCTGCTCTAGCCACTCCACTCCCAGCAGAAACCCTTACAGTGTACTTATCGACAGCCGAAAAGGCAATCAGCACAGTCTTGTTGGTTGAACGACAAGGGGTACAAACACCAATCTACTTTGTCAGCAGAACGTTGAAAGGCGGAGAAGAAAGATACAGCAGCATGGAGAAAGCAGCACTGGCACTAATACATACGTCCAGAAAGTTGCGCAGGTATTTCCAAGCCCATCCTATTCGAGTACTTACTAATTTGCCAATTCAGCAGATACTAGCGAAGCCAGAAATCTCTGGACGGCTAGCAAAGTGGGCCATCGAACTGGGCGACTTCGAGATCAAGTTCGAACCTCGAACGTCCTACAAGGGACAGGTACTCGCTGATTTTTTGATAGAAGCACCCTTGAACGAGAATGGAGAAGCAAGCATCAACAACCACAAGCAAACAGAGAAAAATGTAAAACGATGGCAACTATATACAGATGGAGCTTCCAACACGGATGGGAGTGGGGCAGGTTTCATATTGACAACACCAGAAGGCATTGAGTTTGCCTATGCCATCAGGCTAGAGTTTGCAACCACCAACAATGAAGCAGAATATGAAGCTTTATTGGCCGGATTACGAGTGGCACGAGCCATGAAAGTATCACACCTCCAAGTACACGTAGATTCCCTCCTAGTGGCCAATCAAATAAATGGTGAATACGAAGCTAAGGAAGAATCCATGAGGCGGTATCTGGCCAAAGCAAAGTCACTTCAGAAAGAATTCATTGAATGTCAAGTGGTACACATCAACAGGGGTAAGAACCATAAAGCTGATGCGCTGAGCAAGCTTGCATCTGCAGCTTTCAGCAAATTAGGGAGTGAAATCCGAATCGACATCCTAACCCAGCCATCCATTGATTCAAAAATTGAAATGCAAGAAATTACCCAAATTTCTCCGTGGGGAGAGCCAATTAAAGAATTCCTAAGAACAGGAAAAACACCGGCAAACAAGGACGAAGCAAGAAGGCTGCGATTACGTGCCCTGCAATATGAACTCATTGAGGGAGAGCTATACAGAAAATCGTACCTAGGGCCTTCCCTCAAATGTATCGAAGAAGAGGAAGCTACATATGTCATGCGAGAAATCCATGAAGGAATATGTGGGCTCCATTCCGGAGCAAAAACGATGGTGTCAAGTGCAATGAAAGCAGGCTTCTACTGGCCAGGAATGTACAACACAGCGATAGCCATAGCCCGAACATGTGACAATTGCCAAGTCCACGCGCCTATACCAAAAAAGCCAAAACAACCCCTGGTGCCTGTAAGCTCCGCATGGCCGTTCCAGAAATGGGCAATCGACATCGTAGGTCCGTTCCCAGAAGCAGTGGGAAAAGTAAAATTCCTGGTGGTGGCCATCGACTATTTCACAAAATGGGTTGAAGCAAAACCGGTAGCAAAGATCACAAGCCAAGCAATTAAAAGATTCGTGTGGGAAAACATAGTTTGCCGATTTGGCCTACCACACACAATCGTCAGTGATAATGGGAAACAGTTCGACAGTACTCTCTTCAAAACATGGTGCAAAGAATTACAAATCAAGCAAACTTTCACCTCCGTGGCACACCCACAAGCAAACGGCCTGGTGGAAAGAGCAAACAGGAGCATTGTCGATGGAATTAAGGCGCGGTTGGGAAGAACACGCAAAGCATGGCTAGAAGAACTACCACACGTACTTTGGGCACACCGAACAATGACAAAAACAAGCACAGGAGAAACTCCATTCAGCTTGACATACGGAACTGAAGCCATGATACCCGCAGAAATCGGATCACCAACGCCAAGAACAAACATCCAAGAGAATGAGAATACGGAAGATCTGCGGATTAACTTAAATCTCCTAGAAGAAAGAAGGTATCATGCAGCGATCAAAGAGGCTAACTACAAAAAGGCAATGCAAAGACACTACAACAAAACAGTCAAAGCAAAAGACTTAAAGCCAGGAGATTTGGTATTACGCTCCAGCGCAGCAAGTGGCAAAGAGCATCACGACAAGCTGACTCCGAAATGGGAAGGCCCATACAAGATCATCTGGAGCAATGGAAAAGGATCACATAGGCTGGTCGACGTTGAAGGCAAAGAGATACCCCGCACTTGGAACTCCATGCAGTTACGGAAGTATCACATGTAAAAGTAAACCTAGATGGAAATACCACATGGCTAAGCACCTGTTTTGTCTATGAAAAGGCCAATTGCAATGTATGTTTGAAACATCTTTTTGTACTAAAAACGAAAGTTGAAATGAAGTGGAAATTCCATCATATGATTAACTACATAGCATTATAAATGCCGAATCAAAACAAGAAAGACTGAAGTCTTAAATAAAAGCATGCATGCAAATCGTTAACGAAAAAGTACTGGGTAACCGGCTTTATAAAAGGGTCCCCAATTAAAAGTGCGCTACAGCATAAATATCCAACAGAGGCGTCACAACGCCAAAGTAAAAACATAAGTTGTCCAAACAACAAACTACACCATTAACCAAATATATATCAAGGTAAGGGGGTTGTCGGATCAATGACGGCCGTGAGAGCCTCCAGTTCCACAACCGGAATATTCGGAGAATCCTCCAAGAGAGATAGCAAGGAATGGTCGGCAGCACCTAATGCAAGAGTCGCTTTAGTCATCCACGCCTCCGTGGTAGGATCATAGCATGGACTTTCTTCGAGGAGCAACCCTTGAGTCGAATACTTGTAGCCTGCACGAAGTCCATTCTGGTAACCAACAGCAAGGCAAGCAGAGTTTACATCACCCAGAAGTTGAACATACTCCCGACTATCACGAATGCGGTTGAACACACGACGGAAACCCTGAGTAACCAACCACGCACGGTCCGCCGCAAGACGATCATTCAAGCTGGTGGTTTCCACAACCTCATTCCGCAACCTCTGATTTTCTTCAGACAATCGAGCAATCTCAACACGAGCAGTAAGCACATCCTCCTGTGCCTGCTCCAATCCACCTTGCTTCACCTCCAACGCCTGTTTCAAATCCTTAACCAATCCCTACAAAAAAAAAAACAAAAAACAAATACAAGTGAATGAAAAACAAGCAAGGTCACAAAAACACACTACCACTGAACAAAAATTTATGTGTACCTCCATCAAGCGCATATCAGTTTTGTAGTTCTTTATATAAACTCGCTGCTCCTGCATCTCAACACGGTTGTGCTCCACTTCCGACTCAAGCTCTACAATACGCGGCTCAAAAATGGCAACCTTTTCATTGGCTAAACGAAGAGATTCCTTCAAATCCTTCGACTCCCCACGAAGGGCATCCATATCCAATAATTCCCCCAAGAGGTGCTTCTTCTCTTCCAAGGCTTTAACAAGCTCATCTTCAACAACAGCTATCCGACGCTGGAACTTCATCGACACATCCGATCGATGTTGCAACCGCCTCACAATCTCCAACCCCTGATTACGATGGGTCTCCAACGACACCGAAAAAAGACGAGCCAGCGCCAAGGTATCCATATCCTCATGACATGTCTCCGCAACGAGAGGAGACACAATCGAAGTAGTAGTAACAGGTGGCAGAGAAGAAACTATTGAACTTAACACCGTGGAAACAGTAGTCACAGAAACCGAATCCGAAAACACAGCCGAGATAGGCATGTCCAAGCCAACCAAACTAAAATCACTACCAGAACCCATACAAACATCCTCCGGACATCCAGACAAAGGGGTACCAGATACAGGAATCGTGCAATCCTCAACGGTCATCTTACCTTTCTTTTGGCGCAACGACAAACTCTTATCAACCTCACAATCTTCAACACCCACAGCTGATGGAGAACACGCCTCTTTCCGCTTGCCAACCATAGGGGCACTGACCATAACCATCTCTGATGAAGAAGATGCAGCACCACGCAAACGAAGCTTCAAGGGAGGATTCAAGGGAACCCCTTGAGACTGAGTTTCCTTCCGGAGAGATTGGCCTCTCTTCTCCAACAGACTAGCCAATGGCATCTCATCATCGTCCGGGCTAGAAACAATCTCAATAGACTCAGCAGGAGAATCAAGAGCAACACTCATGGCCGGTGGCGAAGGCACCGGAACAGTCGATTCAACAGCCACAAACTCCATGCCCTGCAGGTCGAAAAGACGGTTCATCCCAAAGAGGGCTAACACCAGCCATAACAAGCAATGGTTCAGGAAAAACTACCGCAGGGGTTGGATTTTCAACCAACATCCGAAACAAAGGGACGTCACAATCTCGGAGGGGCGGCGCATCATCAACAATAAGGTTTCGAATATTGCGACGCGGCAACCGGGCAGGCAGAAAATTATTGCTAACATAGAAAAAACGAAGCTTCCAATCACGAAGACTCCGTAAAATTTTACTCGTGCAACTGGAGAAGTTTTGTGGACGCCGTTTCTCGAAGGTGAACCACTCGCCATCAACGCGAAATCGGTAGAAGCGACGAAAAAGGGGTATATTGGGCTCACCGCCCATCGCTCTACACGCAATCAAGAAATGCATCACCCTTAGAAGCCCTAAAGGGTGCATCTGTGAGAAGTGAACTTCGAAAAACCGAAGAACAGAAAACAGAAAGGGAGGAAGAGGATACCGAACATTACAAGATTTAAACACCTGAGTAAACACAACAACAGTGTCGTTACACAGAGAAACATCATCATCAGGGCGGGGAAGCCTAGGATGTACAGACATGGGCAACTGATATAATCGACAAAAACCCTGCAACTCCTCCTGCGTCAACAAAGACGACGACGACTCCAAACCCCGCCTATCCATCGATAAGGGAAAGTATGCACAGAAAGGAAAGAACTTACCTAACAATGGCGAGACAATAGGAAACCGGAGAGAAGGAAGACAACGAGCGGGAAAAGAAGAAGAAGAAGAGAATATCAAAGGGTTTTCAACTTAACAAGGGGAAACGTGTCCTTACCACATCCAATCACGTCAAATCAGTTGCCACCTTTTTAGGACACTAAAAAATATATATATAAATAATAATAATAAATGATAAATAAAATACAACTAATACGAGAAAAACAACAAGAAATGAATAAGCAGGAAAAACCAGGAACATGAAAGGACCCTCTGAAGTTCAACAGGTGACCTCTATGTAGAGGCACCAGCCGAACTGGGGGGACTTGATAACGGTACATGGGTTACCGTCAAAAACACATCTTGACAAAGCATTTAATAAAAGTAATCATGACATGGAAGAGCAATTAATGCACACCATGCCTAATTAATGAAGCAGCATAGTATGCGGCGGGTGACAAGAGACACAGCCGCACATCAGTCAGGGACTGATAGAAGAATCCTTGTCCGAAGGACAATACCCCAGCGGAAGTAGGGAGAAACTCGTGGGGAATAACCAAGGAAAAGGGACTATAAATAAGATTCCACCAAAGCATTGAAGATCATCATAAATACAACCCAACTACACCAAGAGAACGGAGGTCAGTAATGATATCGTGATCTTCTGGTAGCGTGAGATCCTTACACCCGTAAGGAAGGAGAGTGGCACCATTCTTTGCCGCTTACTGTAATAACACGCTGTATAGTAGCACTTTGTGTTTCATATGTATTCCTTATTGTTCATTTAATGAGAGTTACGATCTGGTCATTGTCTTGTGTCGTTCTAAACTAAGATTAGGCTAAAATTAGCTTCATCAATTCTAAACATCGAAAACGACATGGACGAACATGTTTTTACCACTTTACTTCGAACATCGATATCCCAATGGAGGAAGCAGGTAATCTTTATGTTTTCAACTTCGATAGATCATAAGATCTATGCGGTCAAAAGGGTGATCCAAGTCGCCTCGCTTAAGACGCAAGGCACTTAAGCAAGGGTATTCAAGGCTATTTTTAGCCATTTTAGATGTTTCAGACAAGCTTTAGCTGTTTTAGACTGTTTTGTATATTTTGGCCATATTTTTAAGATTTTACGCGCGTTGTTAGATGCAAAGCAAAGCGTTTAGGCCTGCTTACCTGTCAGTTTACTGTAATCTTTCACAATCTTGCAGGGAAAGAAGGGAGTGTGGCTTAAACTGTCTCTTGAACTTGTGAATCTTGTTAAGCCTGCAGTAAAGGTAAATAAGTTGTGCTTCATTTTATCAATTTCATGTTGACTTTTTATATCCAATACAAAATGTTCGACTTTGACGATTTTGTTGACTCTTTCAGGAAGGATTTTGGTACCATCATGCGGAACCAACATATGTTATGCTCGTGTATTGGATTCCTGAAACTAAACATACTCTCCCGCCCAATGCTTCACACCGAGTCGGTGTTGCTTCTTTTGTTGTAAACAACAAAGGAGAGGTCAGTCTCCCGACCTCCCCCCTTTTTTAATTTTAATTAGATAAATATTGTATAAAACTTTGATTTTTATGTGAATTTGAATTAATATGATGTTTTAGGTTCTTGTGGTTCAAGAGAAGAGTGGATCATTTAAAGGAACAGGGGTCTGGAAATTACCAACCGGTACTGTTGAAGAGGTATGCACAATGTTTTTTTTAGTTGATGTTTATTTTATTTATTTATTTTCAAAAGGGAATTAGAAACTTAAATTGCATTTAGGGGTGTGCAAAAATGGTTCTAATACGCATAACCAGTTTACCAAAGAACCAAACTGGCCCGGACCAGACTAGGACTATCTTGGTTCACAGTCTGGGCACGAACCAGTTTGGATTAGTTATTTGTTCAACATGACCAAATACATGGGCCAAGGCCCTCATATTACAATCAGTTTGGTTTTGTCGCAAGTTCAAGATATTTTCTGTTGTTGGTTACTTGGTTCTTTTTAAATTCTGTCTTTCATATGGGAATGGCACGGTTTAAACCCAAGTTTGTATTCGGTTCATAGCTCTGTTTGGGACCAAAACCGGTGTCGTGTAGACTGGTTTGGCTTTCGGTTATGTTATATATCTGTTTCTTGGGTTGGATCATGCCGGATCCGGTCCAGTTTCAACTCATTGAACACTCCTATCTGAGCACTTACAATCACATTTCATTATAATTATTCTAATTACAGGGTGAAGATATAAGTGTAGCTGCCATCAGGGAAGTGAAAGAAGAGACTGGAGTATGTATTCTAGACTGTTTGCAACATTTTATTCAAGTGAAATATAATATTTTATAATAGATTTTTTTTAATCTAATTTTTTTTTTTTATCTCCAGATTGATACAGAATTCATGGAAGTCCTTGCATTCAGGTTAGAATTGTTGCAATTATTTTGTTATGTGTTATTATTATTATTTTATATTTAATTTTTTAATCTCAAATTGTATATTAATTAAAAATTTACAGGCAAAGTCACAAATCATTCTTTAGCAAGTCAGATCTAATGTTTGTTTGCATGTTAAAGCCAACATCTTTGGATATCCAAAAACAAGATTCAGAGATTGAAGCAGCAGAGGTAATTAGTTAACACCTGCTCTAGTTAAGTTAATCCATATATTAATTATTTTAATACATGCCAAACAATGACGGAGCTTGATAGTATTGAAAGGAGACGGAAATTTACGTGACCCCCAATACATATTAATATTTTGAAGCGAGCGGGTGAAACCGATGCTTAAAACAAAAAATAACCTTTCGATCGAAAAATTAACATTACGAATGGAAAAAAGGGCCCACCCCTATTATCCTTCGTCACTGATGCCAAAGGCATTATAGTCCATTGACATTTTTGTGGTATGATAAGACTTAATAACCATAAGGTCCTAAGTTTGAATCTTATAAGAAGATTTCCTCAAAATATTGAGTTTTCTCATAAACTTCTAACTTGTTGTGGATATTATCGAGTGAAACTGCTGGTGCCACAATGATACTCAAGTGATTTGTTAGTGATCCAAATTAGTCGTTCAAAAACTTTTTTAATACGTAATATATTTATTATGATTAAAATACATTAATTAATGAAATAATTATTAAAATCATTGTTATATATTATTCATTGCAGTGGATGCCTGTTGAAGAATATGCAAACCAGCCCTTTATTAAGAAGCACAAATCTTTTGACTGCATTGCTAAAATATGTATAGCAAAAAAAGATGACAAGTATGTTGGATTTTCACCATTGCTTACAACAACTGCCACGTCAGCCAAAAAGAGCTATTTGTATTCAACTTATCAAGATCAATGATCCAATGCCATACCCAACAAGCCCTAATTTAATAATAATAATAATAATAATAATAATAATAATAATAATAATAATAATAATAACAACAATAATTAATGTATAATATAATATAAATTGGTTTATATTTTGTATTGTTTTATATTTATTTTCTTTAAAGATATAAAAAAACGAATATACACAATAAAATCTTATTTTTTTAATTAAGATATGTACTCATTTATTCTATATATTATTTGTAAATTTTTAATATGAATTTGTTTATTGATTGAGTTAAAAATTGAGTCAAGGGTTTGTGGCAGTTTGCAGATAGATGTGTGTTATCTTTAAGTTTTGTAGTCTTGTGATGAAAAACATACGTATATATCTTCATCTGGGGTTGCCACCTTGCATGTGAGGTGGCAAAATGGTGTGTTCATATGGTATGCTGACGTGTAAATGACCGAAACTTTCATGCAGGAGATCGACATGGTCATAAATACTATTATACTATATATAGGTTTTCATCATAACCAAAATATTTTGCAAAAGACTTAATTGGATGATTTCTCTAATTATATTTTTTTGAACAGCTAACGCCACCACTGTTTAAATGGGTACATTGACACCACCTTTTAGGAGAAAACCACACTGGGAAAACTCCTAGCTCAATCTAGAGCATTTTTTTTCTCCAGCCGAGACTCGAACCAAGACCTTTCATTCGGGAAGTCAAGGGGTACCATTAGACTATAAGCCCTTTGGTTTCTCTAATTATTTAACTTCTCTTAACGAACTTGAATGAATTAATTAAGATTGTGAGTTATTTGAGAATGATGGGTTTGTTAGATCGAGAAATGGGAACCTGTTAAGTTATACGATTAGACCTGTTTAACAAAAAATTTACTATTTCATTTTATACTTTTTTAAAAATAATAAAAATTGAGGGCAAGACTTCATCATTTTTTACATAAAACATAGAACTGTCATGATTAAATTACCAAACCAAGTGTTAAACAAGTCATTTTCATGTTTTATATTTGCATTAACCGCATCATCTGAAACCTTTTAAATCCGTTAAGACCCGTTTTGTCAGTCTTAGTTAAAAAATTATATTATAAGTAGAGTTTTAATTACCTCAAACAAGCGTGAGCCCAAGTTTTTTTTTTTTTTTTTTTGAAATCGAGATGGCTTGAGTTAGCTTACAAGCCTAAACAAGTTTATGAGTCTTTCTTTTTATATAATTTTTGTTTGATAGATTAAATATATATTTACAAAATACTAATTATTATTATAAATATAATAATAAAATAAAATAATTAATATATAATAATCAAGCCGAGGCCAAGCTCAAGCTATATCTATAAAGCTTGAAATGAACCTAGCTCAAGTTTGAGCTTTCCATATGCTAAGAGACCTTTTATGTTTCTTCATGCACATTCGTTTTAGTGTATTTTACCAACCAACAAGATGAAAGTTATTGTAAGTTGGTTTTGCAGATGAAATCAATTTAGCGAGTCAAGAAATGGTGAACCGAAGATTTTTTTCCTATGGGGCCACTTTTTCCTGTTTTTTTTTTTTTTTACTAACTCGATGTTATAATTTTAAGATTGTGTTTGGGTCACGAGGCAGGCTCGGTCGGATCGGATAAGATAATAACATATGATTACATAATTGATGGGGCAATTTTTGTAATTAAACTTAATTATTGTTTGGAATTTAAAGAAAAGACTCCACTAAGATTCGAACTCTAAACCTATTTTATGTGAAATCAATCGATCTCTCAATAACAATTCAACCAACTTGAATTTAAATATTATAAGTCGTATTTATTTGTACTTGTGGGGTCACTTAGAAAAATCCTATGGGGTCAAAAGAAATTTCACGATATATGTTATATTAACGAGTTGAGATTCAATGGGTTCCCGTGACCCGTTTGAATAAATGTAAGTCCGCCCATGGGGTCAAGTTAAATTAGTTACACTGAAATCTATCTTATATAACAAATCAAGGTTTTTATGTGCCACTTGTCATGCAATGTAGCATGTTTTATTTTTGTTTCCCTCCAAAATTTGAAGCATTAAATCATTTATTAGTTATTACCAATCATTTATTAATAGTGATAATTAATAAATTTGACAATTTTTTATTTTAACTTATTTTCCTAAATTTTAAAAATTATATATACAAATAAATAATCAAGTCATGACTATCTTACACTTTTAACGCAAAAAATTAATAATATGTTTAGACTATATTAAAAAAGGTAAATAACTAAACACAATAAAATAGATATATTATAAGACAAATCGTAAACTATACAAATATATAATCATTTTATTAATAATAAGGATATTAAAAACTTAAATTATTTCATGTATATTCATGTATTTTTATATTTTAACTTACTATTATCATTAAACATTATAAAACTTTTAAATCTTGTCATTTTTTATGTAAGTTACATAAATAAGGACTTATTTATATATTTTACAGCTATAATTATAATTCATTAAATTTACTTCCTTTTATGTGTAGTAACATTATTAAATGTTAGTAGATAAATATTTTTAATTATTTTCTTATCTAAACTTTTATTTAGGTCTCTAACTGTCATAAACTTCAAATTATGTTCATTGAAATATTCAACAACAACAATAGTAGTAGTATTAGTAGTAGTAGTAGTAGTAGTAGTAATAATAAATGATAGCAATTGTTTTCCATGAGTTATTTTTAGATAATTTAAAATATTTAACTTGATAGGATGATTTAAATGCTAAAATATAATATGTATAATTATGAAAAATTTAAGTGTAATTCTTATTTTTTCTATAAACATAACTATTTTATTAAAAAGTATATTACATTTTGTATATTCAACATGTGTAACACACGGGATTTAACCTAGTATACAATATACAGTACTTACATTCTAGGACCCTCGCAAGTGGGTGTGGGCCCTTGGCTTTCACGTGATCTAGAACTTAGAAATCTTAAACAAATGTACACTCCAGACCTTCGAACTTTTTAAGATTTATTTACATCCAATTGCACTATAATATACAACATAAAATACTAACATTCTATTATTCACGTTCCTTAAATTTACATATTTAAACTCAAATCAAATGACTAACCAAATTCAAATTGAAATCACGTAATTATTGCACAAAATGAACGGACTCCATAACCTAATTTGTAATAAGATGAACCATTTATAAGAACATCAAGTAATTAAACAACAACATAAACCGAGTGCAAAGGACAACCACTTGAAAAGAATAATTTGAAAATCGTGAAGGATGCTTGCCTTTGTTTTCCTTATTTTTCGTTATGAAGTTTGTGATATTAATTTGTTTATGTAGAGAAATCTCAAGGTTTATAAGTAGTAATTCATTTAAAGATGAACATAAAAATACCTTTCAATTAACAATTTGCAGGGCGGCTCTGAGAATTCAAGTGCCCCGGACGTACTGAGAAAAAAAGGCCCCTACTGAATTATAAACTTGTGTTTTTTCGGTTTTGTATTTGGAGATATAAATAAATATATATAATTTAAAACGATTTTTAAATTTTTTGTGTCATTACGATAAATAGGCCCTGGATGAAGGTCGGGTTTGCCCCTCCCCAGGGCCTCTTATGACAATTTAAAAAAGCTGATGAAATTTGGTGAACAAAGCTATTGAAATTAGGTGGCTTCAGCTTCTAATGAGATGAACACTTTAAGCTTAACTAAAAATAAACTTAATCATTGGAAATCACCGACTCGGTTGCTCAGGGTCGACCCATATGTGTATTTGAACTAACTTAGGGCTTAGGGCCACCCAAAATATAAGACCTCTAATTAAGAAAATTTTATATGTGTTTGCACGTGCGCACGTGTGGGCTTTGGATGATGTACTACTGCCTCATGCCCCATAGTGACCATAGTCCGCACCTTTTTTTTTTTTTTTTTTTTTTTTTTTTTAACGAAGAGGTCAAATAACTAAGCAACCCTAATACACATAGGTTCCAATATCTACTTATCAGCATGATAATATTAATTGTAAAGTCTATTGTGTTTTTGCCTTTTCTGTTGGATGTGTAAGAGTTAAGATAACGGACGAAGCTTTAAAGGGGCCCGGGGTGCCCCGCCCCCCTGTTTTTTCGTTCAGAAAAGTCGATATAATATTATTTCGTTGGAAAATCCTTCGGTTCTCTTCGTTTTATTCGTAAAAATCCTTCGATCCCATCCGTTTTTTTCATAAAAATCCTTCGCCCCCCTCCTTTTTCATCCTAAAAATCCTCCGGCCCCCTCCGTTTTTTTTCTAAAAATCATCCGGCCCCCTCCGACTTTTTTTCCAAGCTCCGTCACTGGTTAAGACATATGATAAGTAATATTTTTATACATCATTTTTTATGTGGCTTGATGCAATTCAACTAGAGGAGAAGTAGAATAAAGGTGAGGAAATAAGAAGATAGGTTATTTAAGAAGGTGATTGTTTTGTTAGTTGCTTGTGAATTATTACTTGTTTATTGTTAATCTTTAATTAGAGATAAAAATAGTGCTTAAAACAATTGATTTAGATGTTAAACGAAAATTGAACGTATGAATTGGATGCATTCAATATAGCAAAAAACTTTAAACATGAAGCTATAAACAAATCACTAAAGGGATCACTATTAAAGTTTGTAACAACCACGTATACAAAACTGCAACTTTTTAGTTTGTTTTCATTAGTCACAAATCCAGGTTAAAGAGGAAAATTTATACTTAATAACATGACTTAAAGATAGGGCCCTAGGTTTTAGTTCGCTTAGTACCCCTAAATATGTTGGACCGTCCCTGCGGTTGCTTGCAGCTACACTTTACCTTTTTCTCCCAGTTAGTCAAGTATTAGTGAATCTAGGGGTTTATCACGTAAGTGGGTTCCTACAATTATTTAAAAAAAACGAATTTGATGTAATTTAATTTAGAAAAAAAATATTTAAAATTACAGAACTTGTTCACAAATGTTCTTATAGATATCTTGGGCAATTAATTTAAGCGTTTTTGGTATGATGACTTCATGATTATGTTATGGACCGGATCATTGGCGTAGCTTGAACATTTTGGTAGAGGGTGGAAACTTGCGAAAACCACAATACATGTTAATTTTTGGAAACGAGAGATGAAACCAATAATTAAAAAATAATAATATTTCGGTCGAAAAATTAACACTAAAGACGGAAAAAGAAGGCTACGGTCCTTGGACCGGATTATGAACTAGATTCAATTAAATGACTTAAAAATGCAGTGAGATGGTCAGATTGGATCCATGCACGTGGTCAGCACGTACCATGCAGTGCAAATGGGTTTTATGATTTCCACATTCTGTGGTCTTTTCTTGTTTATTTATTCATTTATTTTAATTTTGTATGTGATGGAAAATAAAGAGTGGTGCTCTAGTGGGGATGCCCATGTTACGAATGTTCTTTTTTAAGCACCAACATTTTATATCTAATACTCTCTCTAAATTTCTTCTAAGCTTTTATCTAATTCATTTGCTATAATTTTCGGATCTTCGTTATGTAAAACAAACAAAAAAACATATATTAAAGCCGATACAAAAACGGTAAAGTACTGAAAACTAGTATCAAACTGATGATTTCAATTCGAAAATGTGTATTGGTATTTATCATAGGCTGATTCATAAATGAATTGTGTAACAGGTTGAATTTCATGTTGCTTCTCGCGTGACCAGGAAAAATTGGGTGGTGCCAGGCTTTGAATCCTAGACCTCTCACTACATCATATGTAGGATTTATTTCACATAAGTTCTTCTATACTTGGTATAGCTTCGCACCATTTGCTTGATCGTAACAATCATTAAGCTTGTTCCAAAGTTGATGAGCATTGCATAGGCGAACACATTTATTCATTATGGGGGTGGGGCGACACCTATGAAAACAAAATCATTCATTGTAATATGATTTAATCTCGACCGATCTTCAAGAAATTTTATCACCGACCCTCATGAGATTTTGGCAATTAAAGCCTAATTTAAAACTAAAACTAATAAAATTATTACATAAATCTATCTATTATAATAAATCAAGGTTTTCTTCCGCCACATGTCATTCAATAAGATAGGTTTTAGGATTTTTTTCCCGCTCATTTTTCCCTTACAAAGTCACAAGACACATGGGTCATGGACTATCCACCTCTTTTTTATATCAATTTATTAATTAACTAGGTTATAAACCCGTGTATTACACGGGTTGCGACAAAAAAATATGTATATTTTATAATTATGTCTTCGTAAATTTACATAACTAAAATAATTTTCTTACACACTTACACATGTTAAATATTTAAAATTTAAAATTATTTGTTTTAAATAACATAATATATTTTTTAAATACATTTTATAAAAATTAAAGAATTAATTTATAAATTAATCATATTATTTGCTAAGTTAAATTTAAAAAAATAATATTTATTAGGAGAGAAAAAAGAAAAAAATTTGATAAATAATGGCATACAAATATTTTTTATGTGAAAGAGGCGGGAAAACAATCATTATGTGGTCTAGTTTGTTGACATGTGGCATTTGGAAACCTTTATTTATTATATAGTATAGATTAAGTAAATCTTGGACATTAATATTATAAAAATTATTTAAAACATTTAATTACATAAATTTATTGAAGACAACTTGACAGTTGTGTTAATTAAGTAAATCTTGACAATTCTAAATATAATTTTAATTTAATTTGTGTTAATTACATATAGTCATATTTAGTTTATATCGTTAACATTCTAATTATGTTAACTTTTAATCAAAATAACTTTCAATATTTAATATAAGAATTATATGTTTAACAAATTGTGTTACCATTATTTAAATAATTTAACTTAAAATTAATTTATTAACATTAAATTTACCATATATAACCTGTAAATTATGAGAATAAATTTATCAATTGAATAAATAAATAATACATGTTAATATCGTAAACTTTATTAGTAACATTTAATTAAAATAAATTTATTAAAGATAACCTAATATTTTTATATAATAGTAGTTTAATATTTTTATATTAATTTTTGCCACTTATATAATTTTAATAAATTTAGATGATAAAAAATATAATAACAAAATGGTGGATAATTTTGCTTTTCTATTTTATTATAAAATATAACGGGTAGTAAGATATAATGAATTTCTTATCTTTAAGACTTTACCCGTGTTATACACGGGTTTATAAACTAGTAACCTAATATGCATTACCCATGATAAAACTTGATTACCAATTTAAATCAATATTTAGTCATTCTTAGCTCAATATTTCTTTTTTTAATTTTAGCAATACTTTCTATATCAATCCATCTTCGGTGACTTGAACCTTTGATCTAAAGAAAAGAAAAACACTTTAACTTCAACGATTTTGTCATTTAAAGTCAACCCTTCACGTTTCACTTATTTGATAGATTGTTTAATTTTCATGTGATTTAGTCATTTAGGTATGGTTTTAAAGGTTAAAATTTGTTATCAGGACAAGAAACTTTGTTAATTTGTGTATAATTTTTCTATTTAGGTAACATGGAACAATTTTTAAAAATAAAATTTGGCCAATCACCTTATTTGAATCTCAAAAGATAACCAATTTTATCATATAATTGTAATCAACAATATGTCAATTTGACGTACTTATATTATGTATTTGTGATTGATCTGATTCAAATAATACACAAATCTTCCGTCTTCAGTTTTTAACGTGAACTATTATCAACCCTATAAAATTCTGACCATCTCCTCTCTTATCCTCCCCGCATCCGGCGATCTCCTCTCTTCTCCTCCCCACGCCCAACTAATCTTTTCCTCTTTCCCCAGTTCGTCGGAAGACATCTCCAGTCACCGAAAGAGTTATCACATCCGAAAGAGGTATGTATGTGTGTGTTTTAATCGATTGATCATAGCATATTTAGAATTTTAGTTGAGTGCAGGAAGAATCTTCAGAATTTAAAAATGAACATTAACATGCTATTCAAGTTTTTTACATAAAAATTAGTACACCATTATTAAATTCAATGACCTAATTGAGAAAAAAATTTCAATGATCTAATTAAGACAGTTATAAAAATTAGTTATATTTCTATAGAGTTATCCCTTAATATAAATACAAACTTAATTAATTAAGTTTGTATTTATTTTAAGTTAATTATATGTTGTATGCAAAAGTCAAAACTAGTTAAACTAATTTCTAACTTCCCCTAACTAAATAACTAAGTTGTATTGCCAATTTGAAGTTTGGTTTATCAAGGTTTTTTTTTTTTTTAAATAACAACAATTCTTTGTATTTATTTTAATTAAGAGACTCAAATCCTTAACTTCAACCGAGCAACATCTTCAAAAAAATTATGACTTTACTAATTGAATTTTTAAGCATTCTATTTTTATATCAACTTTATTAAATACACAAAGCATTAGAAATTCTAAAACATTCGACCTTTTTAAATTATTATTATTGAATTGCAGTCAAAATCAAAGTCTGCTCGTAAGAAAAAAAGAAATTGAAAATTGTAAACAAAAGAATTTAATTTACCAGAATTTGAAAAGAAGACTGACGTGTTTAAGATTTTTTTCTTATCAAACACGTATTCCAAATAGATGTTATTTCAATTTCAACTTAACAACAAACTATAGATAGGTAGATAACGATCATTTTAGTTGTATTTAATATAATAGAATCATATTAAGTTAATAAATAAATTAATAAAAAAATATAATGAATTTATTGAGGGAAAAAAAATAGATACAATAAGTTTATTGGATAAAAATAACCAAAAAATAATTATAGATCAGTTAAAAGAAAAAAAAATAAACTAAAAACACTGATTTTGTGTAACTTCTAGCAATCAATTTTGATAGTTAATTTTTTCATTAATATCTGTTTAGAAAATAATGATAAATAAAAAACTGTTAATTTCTAAAAATTAAAACTTAAAACTTTAAGATAGTGTTTGGTATACATGATTGCAAAATAGAAAGTAATTAATTATTATGTTATAATGAAAAAAAACATGATTAGTAATCACTTAAGAATGGAATGTATAATTCCATAAGGATTTGTATTCTCTTACTTACAGTGATTTTCATTCCTTAGATGAGTAGTATTTTTTTTCATTCACTCAAGGAATGGAATGATTTTTTTTTAATTCGATCTTATTATTTGCAAATACTTTGACCCAACCATGACCCGACCCATGAACCGTACCATTACCCGAAACAATCTATGAGTGACCATTGGTTTGAATCATTACTCAACTAATGACTTGAACCATGACTCGTACCAAGTCTCATACCATGACCTGAACAATCACCTGACCCATGACCTAAATCATGATCCGTCTCATAACCCAAATCTTGACCCAACCCATAACATGCACCAAGACTCAAACCATGACCGACCCATGACCTAACATATAACCTAAACTATGACCCGCATTGTTTCATGTCTACCAAACAAACTTAAGTAATCATTCATTTTATTTCATAATATAACTAAACAAAACAATGGAGTGGTAATTATCAGTTTTTTTCCCTCGTCTGTTCTATTTCATCATCTATTCCATTCCATTGGTTATTCCCTTACCTCTTATCAAAGAGACCCTTACAATCAACATATTAGGACCATTGGTAAAAAGATTGACCATTTAGTTCTCTGAACTTTGAAGGACCAAACGGCAAAAGTACAAAAATGTTCAAAAAGAAATATTTTTTTTTACATATATCTTCTTTGAAATTTGAAAACTCACGTGTTTTCTCACCTGATATGTTTTAAATGTGTAATGTATAAAACTTTTTACGTATGATTTAAAAAATATAATTATAACAGTTTAAAGTAAAATCTAGAGTAAACTTTGTTTTTGCTCCCTGTGGTTTCATTAAAATACCGTTTTTGCTCCAAAAGTTTCAAAATGCTCGTTTTGCTTCATAATGTATGCATTCGGTCTCAATCAGCTCCAACCCACTAACACCGTTAATTCATTCTGTTAAATGGAAGGGTATTTTAGACTTTTTACACTTAAGGACTAATTGTGTAATTTACTCAAATAATTACCCAACCCTACCCACCCCTTTTCTTCCCTTAACCGGTGACCACCACCGTCGACCATCACCACCATCGTTGGCCGCCATCACCACCGCTGTCGACCGCACCACCGCCAATGTCTGCCACACCACCACCATCATCGTCGCTTGTGTTAATCGTCATTGTCAGCTTGAGACCCTTTCCGGGGATTTGATGCGACTTGATTTCTAAAACGGTCTCATAAAAGTAGTTGAAAGAAGTGCGATGGCGAGCAGGCGGCGTTCGGCGGCAATTAGGGAGGCGGTGCCACGGTGGGTTTGCTTAGCGGTGATGAATCGATCGGAGATCCGTGATCCCGGCAAGAAAACCCGTGTATGGTTGGGCACTTTCGACAAGGCGGAGGCGGCGGCAAGGGCTTACGATGCGGCGGCAAGGGCTTACAACGCGGCGGCGCGTGAGTTCCGTGGTGCTAAGGCCAAGACTAATTTTCCGACGCATTTGGATCAACGAAGTCCGAGTCAGACCAGCACCATCGAGTCCCCAAGTCGCGACCAAGTTCCGATATTAGATCTCAACCTCTCGTACGCCGCCGTCCAGTTTCCGTATAACTTCACCTCCCCCGTCGCCGGATTTTATACGTCTCCGGCTAACGAAATGGTTTATTTTGACCGGATTTTCTGGAATTCTGTCTCAAAAAGCGATGACTCCACCACATCGTGTCTTAGCTTCACTCCTCTATTGCAGAAAACGAAGGTCTGGCGGTGGTGCGGTAAGGAGGTGGTGGTGATGACGGCCAACGGTGGTGGTGGTGGTGGTGGTGACTGGTTAAGGGAAGAAAAGGGGGTGGGTAGGGTATTTGAGTAAATTACATGTTTAGTCCTTTGTTTTATTATCAATTTAGGTAAATGACACAATTAGTCCTTAAGTGTAAAAAGTCTAAAATACCCTTCCATTTAACAGAAAGAATTAACGGTGTTAGTGGGTTGGAGCTGATTGAGACCGAATGCATACGTTATGGAGCAAAACGAGCATTTTGAAACTTTTGGAGCAAAAGCGGTATTTTGATGAAACCACAGGGAGCAAAAACGAAGTTTACTCTAAAATCTATGAAATTGCAAATAACGTCACATTTGCGGTACATACATATAATGTGAATATAGCCATTAAGAGGGAAAAGTAAAATTAAACTAATTTTAACATTATTTTACTAAATTTGTGAAAATAACGTTAAAAACGTTCGAATGATTAACTTCAAATGATAACTTTGAGTCAAAGACTCTTTCGGAGCAGCCTATTTATCCCAACTGGGATAGGGATTAGGTTTTTCTTCACCCTTACCCTTCAGACTCTACTCTACTGAATAGCAAGAATATACTGGATAAATTATTGGATGTGATAATTTTAATTTCAAATTTTAAGTATATTCGATAAGAATCAATCATTTAATTTTAAAAAGTTATATTAATGATACTTATTGTATGTTTTTTTAACGGCGAAGGTCTCAATCGTGTGAATCCACTGTTTCCAGGCCATGTCACTAAAGTCTAGTTACCTGGGCCTCTCATGAGCCACCACAACAACCCAAGAAGGAAACCCTACTGGGAAACTCCCTGATCAACCGCCCTCAGACCCCTTTTTCGCTGCGGGAGGGTTTTGAAAAACATGAATTTGTTTCGACAATAATTTTGAATTTTTAAAATATCTTAGAAAGTTTACCAATAATAATCAGTAAAAATATAAAAACATGTAAGATTGAATAATACAATTTTCTTTATATCTTATAAACTATATAAAAATTGATTTATTCCAAAATTTGAATATATTTGTAAAAAAATAAGGTGGTCTAAAACTCTAAATACAATTGAAAGGATTAAAATATGCCAAGTGGCAATTATAAAATTTTGTTTAAACATGTTGAATACTTCAAAAGACTTTAATATTGTTTTGAGTAAACTTATCTTTTCCTCCCTGTGGTTTGACAAAAGTAACCATTTTCATCCAAATTTTGAAATTTTGCAATTTTCCTCCATTAGTTTCAGAAAATTAACCATTTTCATCCAAAGTCCATTTAAACTTTGGATGAAAATGGTTACTTTTGTCAAACCACAGGGACTAAAATGGTTAATTTTCTGAAACTAATGGAGGAAAATTGCAAAATTTCAAAATTTGGATGAAAATAGTTACTTTTGTCAAACCACAGGGAGCAAAAGAGAAGTTTACTCTATTGTTTTTTGATTCTTCTCTTTTGACGTGATTTACATAAACTTTCTTTCTCCGCGTTAATTACGTTATTACATTATAAAATTTAAGAATAACAACAGTTAAAATCGCACTCTGACGTCGTCTAAAGATAAAACTCAAGAATCAACATAATAATTTAATTAATAATATTCAAATGAGGATTGCAATTTTGACCCGTTAATTTTGACTTCTTTCATAGCTGTTTCTTGAATAGGCAATGGGGACTTCTTTTCCATGCCATTTATCTGCAATATATAAGTTGTCTCCCGCTGATTTTTAAAAACTTGGAAGTGAGATCCATCCAATTGGTTATATATTTATATGAATTCATGCAAAGATTAGCTTTCAGAAATATATATAATCGCAGCAGCATCATCGGTGGTCAAAGTCAGATCTTAAAATCATCAATCTACACGACGGTTTTTGATTCAATCGATAGAAAGATTTGTTCATCATCTTCATCTGGTATTTCGGAAGGTACAATTAAGTTAATCGTCTTGTTATTTATGTGATTTGATACGAAAAGTTTCGCTGTAAATGAACCCTTATTCGTGTTCGTTCGTTTACATTTAATTTGTTAACGGATGGGTTATAAACACTTAGCGAATAGAAAATGTTGTTCGTGTTCGTTCAATAACGAATTGAACTTGTTATCGAACAGTTTATGAACATAAACGAGTGCATGTTAATTTAAAAAGAAAAATTAGCGTTTTGAAATTTGAATCTCAAATATTAGACATAATCATCTTTGAATTAAACAATTAATATAAAGATAAAAAAATTCCTTAAACATGGCAAAATTAAAAAAATAATAATCATAATTAAAATTAATTAAAACTAATATTTCCGTTGAGACCCCACCACCACCCCAAGAGGAAAACGCACCGAAAAACCCACGGACCTCCCAAGGACCCCTAGTTTGCCTTGAGATGGATTTGAACCCTTGACCTTCCATTATGAAAGCCAAGTGGTACCGTTAGGGCAAAGTCTCTTTTGTTAAATAACTAGATATTTAGTTAAATATTATGATATTAAACTAAATATAAAAAAAAAGAATTTAAACATATTTAACAAATAAACATAAACCAACATTAACGAACATAAACGAACACCTTACCGAACATTCAAGAACACAAATGAACGAACGTGACCTTTGTTAATGTTCGTCCATTTAACTAAACGAACGAAATTTTTTGTTTGTGTTTGTTCATTTAGTTAAGGAACGAACAAAAACGAACTTCCCACCGAACGGTGCTCGAATTGTTCACTAAACGGTCGGTTCGTTTACGGCCACAGTTTGGGTCGTTTTGTTGGGTCATGTTGGCTCGTTTATCTTCGTAAGTGTAGATATGATCTAATTGGTTAACCCCTTAAATAGAGATGGGCATAAAAACCGGTTTCCCCCAAACCGGTCCGAATCGTAGGTTTGGATTTTCGACCGTTGGAATAGGTTTGGAACCGAACCGGTTCCTAAACCGGTTTCCCACACCGGTTTCCAAACCGATTTTAATGGCTAGTCGAGAATATTACCGTTTTTTTAGAAAAAATAGCCGTTGGGGGTGTTTTTGGACCTTTTTTTGGTGTTTTTTGGCATCTTAGACCCCATAAGTTTAGTATAAATAGGTAGTGGTTGTTTAGGTTCAATCACACAACTCTCAAACGCAAAAAACGCTCTCAAACGCAAAAAACGCTCTTAAAACGCAAAAAACACTCTCCAATCTCTCAAAACGCAAACCCCCTCACAAATGGCTTCATCAAGTGTTAACTCTTCGGTTGGTTGTGGTGCTTCAACAAACCTTGAAGTTGTTGAAGTTATTCCTACGAAGAGAAATCCCGAAATATGGAAAAACTACGATTTGTGTAAGATGTCGAGCGGTCCGAATAAAGCTCGGTGCAAGCTTTATGGTAGTTTTTTCAAACACGACGCGAGTACTACTTTGAAAAACCATCACGAGTTCAAATATTACAAAGCTTTGAAGAACGAAGCGGCACGAGGTCAACCGAAGATGCCGAACGAGGGGAGTTTTTTCGCTTATAGTGTCGATGCGGTTCGGGAACAAATGGCGCAATTCGTGATTCAACAAAGTTTGCCATTTAACCACGTCGACAACCCTCGTCTAACTCGGCTTATTCAACAAAATCTTCAACATCGTTACACACACGTAAGTCGTTCTACCATTAGAAGAGATTGTTTAAAAATGTGGAAAAAAGCAAAAAATGAACTTATTTTGGGTTTTGAAAACTTACAAACCGACTTTAGTTTAACTTGTGATATTTGGTCCGCTCCACATGGTTCACCCGACTCGTACATTTGTGTTACCACTCATTGGGTACAACCCGATACGTGGCAATTAATGAACGTACCGTCGCATTTGAATTATTTGACTATCCTCTCACAGGTGAGAATTTATTTTATGTTTTAGACAAAGTTATAAAAACTTTTAAATTGGAAAACACAATATTTTCAATCTCATTTGATAACGCGTCGAATAATACGGGTGTGGTCCAACGACTAATTTTAAAATATAAACATATTTGCAAAGGTGTTTTTTTCATAGTCGATGTGTTGCGCACATCATTAATTTGGCGGTTCAAGACGAGATTAAAATTATTGAAGAAACAAAAGATAAATTTAAACAAATGTTACACGACATTTTTAGCTCAACCAAACGACATACTATGCATCGTCGTTTTTGTAAAGAATCGAATGCTAGATACCTAGGTCCAAATTGGGACGTAACAACTAGGTGAGATTCGACATGTAACATGTTTGAGAAAGCTATACAACAAAAAGATGGTTTGATTGTTTACCATAATCTTTTAGTGCAAAAGGGTCGTGTTGAAGCATTTAATTCGTCGGGTTGGGAACTTATTGAACAAATAACCAAAATGCTTCATGTTTTTAAAACCGCAACAAAATTTTTATCCGGTGTTTATTATCCAACAAGTCCTTTGGTACTTAACCAAATTTATTTAATGAGTTCAAAACTGAATGAATTGTCTTTTAGACCAAAACCTTTAAGTGATATGGTTTCACCAATGAAATCAAAACTTTTAAAATATTTCAAAGAAATGCCACCGGTTATTACATGTGCCGCCGCTTTAAACCCTTGCGTAAATGTTGCGGGAGTTGAAACTTTACTTGAAAAAATTTGTTACGATTTAGATTTGCATGATGAAGATCCATTTTACGCGCAAACATTACAAACAACTTTTAATAAACAATTTTCAAATATGTTTGATGTTTATGTTCAAAAATATGGAACAACATCAACCATATACCAAACAATGAGAAACTCGACATCAAGTTCTAGTAGTTCAGATTCACAAATCGCTTTATATAATTTATTAATGAACGAGAATAGTAAAAGGCAAAGAGACAATACTCCAAGTAGTGAACTTAGAAGATATATTGCCACCGATTTTTTGTCGGGCATGACTCCTCAAGAGTTTATGTCCTTTGATATCTTGGCTTGGTGGAAAGGTAAGGAAGAACAATTCCCGATCCTATCCGCTATGGCCCGAAATCTACTAAGCGTCCAAGCTTCTACGGTAGCTTCGGAATCGGCGTTTTCTGTTAGTGACAGGATCATTTCACTAAGAAGAACACGACTCACTCCTCCGGCGGTAGAGATATCAATTTGCTTGAAGGATTACTTGGATGCGGCGGAAAGAGTTCAAGATAAGTCTCCACTTGAAGGCGAAATGGATTACGAGAGCGAGCTATTCCGATGTTTAAAACTGGTTTATAGCCTGAACCGGTTTGGCCTAGAACCGGTTTGCCCCATCCACTGTAGAAACCGGTTCGGTTTAGAAACGGAACCGGTTTGGTGATAAAAACCGGTTTGAGCACCTCTACCCTTAAACAACGCTTTTGGTAAAAATAATTGGTTTTTGGATGAAAGTTTTTACTTTAACCAAATAGGTTTTGAACCAGTTTTTGACTGCCAGAAAGCTAACTAGTCAAACCGATTAGGTTATTGATTCGGACCGGTTAACCGGTTTTAAACTGTCTTTTTAATACAAATAATAAAATTTTGTATATAATTAATTAATATTGAACAATAAAAATACAAACGAATAAAAATTTAAATTTGATAGATGCACTTTTATTTATTTATTTATTGATTACATATAGTAAATACCAAATAAAAAAATATAAACCTCATAAATTTAATGTTGTTGTATCTTTAAAAACTTCTACGAAGAATGTTTTATGGTGTAATGAAAATGATGGGTATTTTGAACTAATTGGGTATCTTATGCTATATTCAAAATTCACAAGATAATAAGCATCAAATTTCATTCTTTAAATTTAATTAGAATATATCCTTTATTTTATTATTTTATTTAATTTATTTTTTCCAATTTGTTCATCAGAATTAAGGTTTAAAGCTAGTGGTGCATTCCAAACAAGACTTGCAACGAATATAGCAATAATGAACATGGAAACTTCATCAAATGATATTGTAAATGAAATCGATATGCTTAATGCTTCTTATGATGATTTTGAAGGAGTTATTATAAACATCGAAAACGACATGGATGAATATGTTTTTACCAGTTTACTTAGAACATCGATATCCCAATGGAGGAAGCAGGTAATCTATATGTTTTCAACTTCCATAGATCATAAGATCTATGCAGTCAAAACGATGATCCTGTCGTCTCGTCTAAGACACAAGACACTTAAACGAGGGTATTCAAGGCTATTTTTAGCCATTTTAGATGTTTCAGACAAGCTTTAGCCGTTTTAGATTGTTTTGTAGATTTTGGCCCTTTTTTTAAAGATTTTACGTGTGTTGTTAGATGCAAAGCAAAGTGTTTAGGCCTGCTTACCTGCCAGTTTATTGTAATCTTTCACCATCTTGCAGGGAAAGAAGGGAGTGTGGCTTAAACTGTCTCTTGAACTTGTGAATCTTGTTAAGCCTGCAGTAAATGTAAATAAGTTGTGCTTCATCTTATCAATTTCATGTTGACTTTTTAGATCCAATACAAAATGTTTGACTTTGACAATTTTTTTTACTCTTTCAGGAAGGATTTTGGTACCATCATGCGGAACCAACATATGTTATGCTCGTGTATTGGATTCCTGAAACTAGTCATACTCTCCCACCAAATGCTTCACATCGAGTCGGTGTTGCTTCTTTTGTTGTAAACAACAAAGGAGAGGTCAGTCTCCCGACCTCCCCCCCCCTCCCCCCGTTTTTTTTTTTAATTTTAATTCGATATATATTGTATAAAAATTTGATTTTTATGTGAATTTGAAGTTAATATCATGTTTTAGGTTCTTGTTGTTCAAGAGAAGAGTGGATCATTTAAAGGAACAGGGGTCTGGAAATTACCAACCGGTACTGTTGAAGAGGTATGCACAATGTTTTTTTAGTTGATGTTTATTTTATTTATTTATTTATTTATTTCAAATGACAATTATAAACTTAATTTGCATTTAGGGGTGTGCAAAAATCGTTCTAATATGCATAACCAGTTAACCAAAGAACCAAACTGGCCCGGACCAGACTAGGACTATCTTGGTTCACAGTTTGGGCACGAACCAGTTTGGATTAGTTATTTAGCTCAACATAACCAAAGAACCAACATGGGCCAAGGGCCGCAGATTACAATCAGTTTGGTTTTTTTTTTAAAGCTTCTAAAAAATCATTTTTTGGGTTTTGTCCCCGATTCAAAATATTTTATGTTGTTGGTTACTTGGTTCTTTTTAAATTCTGTCTTCCATATGGGAATGGCCCGGTTTAAACCTGAGTTTGTATTCTGTTCATAGCTCTGTTTGGGACCAAAACCGGTGTCGTGTAGACTGGTTTGGCTTTCGGTTATGTTATATATCTGATTCTTGGGTTGGATCATCCCGGATCCGGTCCAGTTTCAACTCATTGAACACTCCTATCTGAGCACTTACAGTCACATTTCATTATAATTATTCTAATTACAGGGTGAAGATATAAGTGTAGCTGCCATCAGGGAAGTGAAAGAAGAGACTGGAGTATGTAGTATAGACTGTTTGCAACATTTTAATCAAGTGAAATATAATATTTTATAATAGATTTTTTTTAATCTAACATTTTTTTTATTTTTTTGTCTCCAGATTGATACAGAATTCATGGAAGTCCTTGTATTCAGGTTAGAATTGTAGCAAAGATTTTGTTATCTGTTATTATTATTATTTTTTATTGAATTTTTTAATTTTAAATTGTATATTAATTAATAAATTACAGGCAAAGTCACAAATCATTCTTTAGCAAGTCAGATATAATGTTTGTGTGCATGTTAAAACCAACATCTTTGGATATCCAAAAACAAGATTCTGAGATTGAAGCAGCAGAGGTAATTTAACACATGCTTAAGTCAATTCATATACTAATTACTATACTAGACTATTACCACGTATATTATATGAATGTAATATAAAATACTAAATAGTTAGTAATAAAAATTTAAAAATTATAAAATGATATTTTAAAATAAAATGATTAATTTACATATTAATGAATACTTTAAGTGATAAAACAATAATTAAAAACATGAATAATTATACAAATGATATATGATCTTTTTGATAATAAAACTTTAGTTTGTATTCTATCAACGACTAATTTTATATATCAAGAATTTAAAATATAATTTATGCAATTACTAAATTTAAACGACTCAAATTAAAAATATTGTTAAACATAAGGACCAAAAATGTAACTTTTTCTATCATTTTTTTACTTTGGTTTTTAATAAATTATAAAAGCGACATTGGTTTATTAAAATCTTATTGTTTAAAGCTTTGGTTTATAATTTATTTTATATTTTTTAAAAAATCATTTTTAAAGAAAACTTGTTTTTATATAGCTTATATTTTCTGAAAATAAAATATTTCTTATTTTAAAAAAAGTTAATATTTATAAAACTTCATATTTTTTAAACTTTTTTGAATGTGTTTTTAATACAAAGATAAGTAATATTATTAGTTATTAATATTATAATTATTTAATAAGAAATAGAATATACTTATTTAATACGAGATGATTAAATAATTTGATAACAAGTTGACATGTGACAATAATTGTATAAAAAAAATGACAAGTGACAAAATATATGTTTGTTTATTAGTATAGTAAGATTTTTAATGCATGTCAAAGGCATTACAAACCAGTGTCATCTTGGTGGTAGAATAATGTTCATGAACCATAAAGTCTTGGGTTCGAATCCCACAATGTGATTTCTTCAAAATATTAAGTTTCCTACTAAACGTGTGACTTAGTGGTTAATATGATTGGATGGCACCGCTTATGAAATAATGATACTCTAGTGATTTATCAATGATCCAAATTAGTAGTTTTAAAAAATTATTTTAGTACAGAATATATTTATTATGATTAAAATACATTCATTAATGAAATAATTATTAAAATCATTGTTATATATTATTTCTTGCAGTGGATGCCTGTTGAAGAATATGCAAACCAGCCCTTTATAAAGAAGCACAAATCTTTTGACTCCGTTGCTAAAATATGTATAGCAAAAAAAGATGACAAATATGTTGGATTTTCACCATTGCTTACAACAACTGCCACGTCAGCCAAAAAGAGCTATTTGTATTCAACTTATCAAGATAAATGATCCAATGCCATACCCAACAAGCCCTAATTTAATAATAATAATAATAATAATAATAATAATAATAATAATAATAATAATAATAATAATTAATGTATAATAATAATATAAATTGGTTTATATTTTGTATTATTTTATATTTATTTTCTTTAAAGATATAAAAAAAACGAATATACACAATAAAATCTTATTTTTTTTAATTAAGATATGTACTCATTTGTTCAATATATTATTTGAAATTTTTAATATTAATTTGTTTATTGAGTTAAAAATTGAGTCAAGGGTTTGTGGCAGTTTGCAGATAGATGTGTGTTATCTTAAAGTTTTGTAGTCTTGTGATGAAAATCATACGTATATCTTCATCTGGGGTTGCCACCTTGCATGTGAGGTGGCAAAATGGTGTGTTCATATGGTATGCTGACGTGTAAATGACCGAAACTTTCATGCAGGAGATCGACATGGTCATAAATAGGACTACATAACCAAAATATTTTGTTAAAGACTTGATTGGATGATTTCTCTAATTATTTAACTTCTCTTATTGAACTTGAATGATGAATTAATTAAGCTTGTGAGTTAGAAGGAGTGCTAACAAAATGCCAAAATGTTACCTGTTAAGATATAAGTAGACATGTTTAACAAAAAAATTACTATTTGATTTTATACCTTTTTAAAAATAATAAAAATTATAGGCTAGACTTCATCATTTTTCTTTTATTCTACATAAAATATAGAACTGTCGTTATTAAATCACTAAACCAAGTGTTAGACAAGTCATTTTGATGTTTTATATTTGCATTAATCGCGTAGTCTGAAACACGTTGAACCCGTTAAGACCTGTTTTGTCAGTCTTAGTTAAAAGCTTATATTATAAGTAGAGTTTTAATTACCTTGAACAAGCCTGAGCCCAAGTTTTTTTTTTCAAATCCAGATGGCTCGAGTTATCTTACAAGCCTAAACAAGTTTACGAGTCTTTCTTTTTATATAATTTTTGTTTAATAGATTAAATATATATTTACAAAATAATTATTATTATAAATATAATAATAAAATAAAATAATTAATATATAATAGTCAAGCCAAGGCCAAGCTCAAGCTCAAGCTATATCGATAAAGCTTGAAAGTTGAAATGAACCTAGCTCAAGCTCGAGCTTTCCATATGCTAAGCGAGCCAAGCTTGAGATTTGATGCGCTTGGACTTGACTTGGCTTGTTTTCACATTTACTTCTTTCTTTCTCTTATTACAGAATTAACTAGTATGATTGTTGTTTTATAACATTAAGGTAATGAGTTCAAGCCGTAACAAAATAGTCTTTTGTATAAATACATAGGATAAAAACTGCATATATCAAATCATAAATCAATTCGGCCCCTCTCTATACCAGTGTAAAACATGATTTAAGTTAACACCATATACGTTCTTTTATATCACAAAATGTATACATAAATATAATATAGGCAATATAGGCAATATGGGTTTAAAAATATTCAGATAACACTTGTATTTTATTAATATTATACACAATAAATATGGTCTAGATTGCTTCTTGAGAGTTATCAGAGTATTTATTTATAATGAATAGAACTCTTCATAAAATGCATACTTATTTATAGCTTGTATATCTACACACACTCGTTGTTTCTTTTTATCTTCTTAAGCTAATCTATAAAGAGAAACCATACATGATGTGGTCTTTAAGGCAACTTATAATGGTCTTGTTGGCATGTTCTTACTGTTGGTTGCTTTCTTATTCTGATTTAACCTCTAGAAAACCTCAAGGTGGTTATGATGATGATGGTACATCCATATCACCACCAGCTGTTGCATGTGGAAACTGCAACAGCTGTCCATATCCATGCACATCTCCACTACCACCGCCGCCACCACCGCACAGAGGAAGCTCAATATATGCTGCTCCACCACCTCCACCTTCACCTCCGGCGGCCCTTGTAGGCGGCAATTGTCCGCCGGTGGCTCCAGTTACCTGCTGCCAATACACACCGCCTAATCCAATGCCGAATTATGGTTATCCTTATAGTTATGGAAACTATACACAAAGCTCTAGCTTTTCAAGAACCCAGTGTTGGCCTTTTATGATGTGGTTGTTGCTTCCCTTTGTATATGTTTTTGGTGTTTGAAGAAAGAAACTTATAAAGATGATGTGTTGTGTAGGCAGGTCTTCTCTTGTTTCATTTTTTATTTAGTGTCCCAGGTGTAAATTGTTTTCTGTTGGTGGCTTTCATATGCCCATGGAATTTTTTGAGTAAATAGGTGGTTTTGTAAAAATAATTAGGTTTTTAGAAGAATTTTGGATTTGTTGGTGTTTCTAGGTAAGTCGAGGGGGCTCCAAAGTCACATGAGGTAGCGACGTTGGGGGTGGTAGACTTCATAGCAGAAACACAAACAAACCCAAAACCACCTAAAAACCCAATTACTCTCACAAAGATAGATTTTGTTCAAAAAATTCCTTGCTATGTGAAAGATAGATTTTGTAAATTGTATAATTTTTTTTTTTAATTTGTGAAGTTATATATGTACCATATGTTTGTTAAAATTTAATAATTCGTTTAGATGTTGCCGGTCCTGTCTTCTCATGGGGTTTTCTGGTCCGATTATGTTGTTTGAGCTGTTTTCATTTGAAGAGGTTGGAAAGACGGGATAAGGTGGTTTGGACTCGAATTAATATATCTTTATCTTTTATTTATTTATTTATTTTCTTTAAAATCTCATTTCCTATCAATACAAGTATCTCGAAGCAGTGAAGCACATAGTTTTTATTAAATTTCCGATTTATAGTATTTTCATATATTGTTTTAGTTGGATATGTAAATAGTTTTATTTTTTTATTATTTATGGCATAATTAATTCAGTTGTAAAATCCGGTAATTAGACGATGTCGTCTAAAATTCTCAATGTGCCCATGAAATTATGTATACCCCGACACGAAGCACTTGTAATCGGAGAGGTCACGTCCAGATAAGTTGTCGTAGTGGTTAAAAGACACACCTTTCAATGTGGAGATCATGGGTTCGACTCATACTTGAGGCATTTTGATATATACTAGGTGAGAGGAGGAATCTTAAGTTTAATCTCAGGTTCTGAATCGATGGGAGATGCAGTTTTTATAGCAAATATGCTGGTTTATGCGCATCAGGTGGCGCTCGGTAAAATAGGTTATCGCTCCCTTGAGGAAGTGGTCTTCTGAGGCCTGTTGGTGTGGTGCATATGCCACGACGTTACGCTCGGTTGTTGCTGTTAAAAAAAATTGGAGAGGTCACATTTTTTGGTGTGTTTCCACACTAGTTTCCGTACGCGACCTCCAATGGCTAAAGGATGCCCGAGCTGGCCACTGGTCCAGACGGACGGAGCCCTTAGCCCACCAGTCACCATTTCCTGAGGAAAATCCGACCCTAGCATCCGCCTAAAAGAAACACGGTGAAAGCCGGTAAAACCAGGTGGAATCAAGGATTGATCCCAGTCGCCATTTTAACTGAAATTACTCCTTTATTTATTATTTTTAGATCTCATTGGTTAATTAATAGGCCACTTGCATTTTTTTATTTATTTTTAAACTGCTTGGTAGAGGATACACAACACGAGATTTCAACTGTTCCTCGGATTTGATGTTCTAAGGTGTACACCCGAGCACATCCCAGAAGGAACCCCACAAGTAGATAAAATAGTAAACTCTCTGACCTTGTCTCAATAAATATGTTTCGTATACAATACCTCTTATAGAAAAGTAAAGGAGTATCATTAGGATAGAAACACTTTGGTGCGCCAGTTGCATTCTGGTTGGTAAAAAAACAATTGTTAACGTCCGTTTAAATGTTTCTATCGATGTCGCCGGAAGTAGTAATGCATGAGACGGTTCACATGGTAGTTGCGATGTTTCTATCAGAATACTAATAATAAGTTATAACTTATAAACCATTTGATCCAGTGGAACATCGTACAATCCTACTTTCAGATAAAACGTTGTTATCAAAGGTTTTTTTTTAACCTAGTGGCTCGATGGATTCATAATTTTTTTCAATAATATCGTAGTATTTGTATGTTATAGTTTCATAGTACCGTATATAAATTTTTCTGATCGGTTTTACCATTCGGGTAGAGTAATACTCATCACATAATAAAAAACGATACAATAAAAATCACGAATAAAATTAAGAAAACACATAATATAAATTCGATAGTTTTTACAAATTTAAAAAAAAAAGGTTATTGGAATTTAATAATATCAACTTTCACCTATTGGCTATTGGCCGGCAATACTCCTACTGAAGAAATGTTTACTGACACCCCCAACTTTCAACATACTTTCTTGTGACACTCCCCGGTTAACGAAACTCAAACGGTGTTAATTTTTTGATGATGTGACACTGAGTTTTCCATCTCACCTGCTGATTTGGCTTTTTTTCCCCTTTTTTGTTCTTTCTTTTACACACATGGCATCTTATCCCTTAATCCCCAAATCAATGATATCCAAACACCATTTCAAGCTCATCTTCTCCAATTTTTCACACCGAACAACGATCTTCGACAACCCTACATCTGTCAATTTCAAACACTTATCCATCTTAACCTCCCTCAACTCCGCCGCACACGACAGCGCTGCCGCCTCCCTATCCCCAAACTAACAACAATGCGACACATCCACCGCCTGCAACCTAGGGCACAACCTAACCAGCATCTCCAACCCGGAAAACCTCAACGACGTTGTTCTAGACAACACCAGTTCCTTCAACCTTCGCGCCCATCCGATACAGTTAACGTCACTCAGCAACACGGAGATCGAACCGTCATGGATCCGAGGACAATTGGAGAAATCAAGCGTGTCTGCTCGATTGTAATTCCGGAGAAGATTTGAAACATATTTAGGTCGCAGAAACTTAATACGAGTACGGTGATCCGATTCAACACGATGGAAAGATTTACAGGTTGCACGGAACGATTTCCGATCGGAATCAATTTGAATTAGGGTTATGAAATGTTCTTTTGTGGAGAGTGAGGGATAAGATGCCATGTATGTAAAAGAAAGAACAAAAAATGGGGAAAAAAAGCCAAATCAGCATGTAAGGTGGAAAACTCAGTGCCACATCATCAAAAAATTAACACCGATTGAATTTCGTTAATCGGGGAGTGCCTCAAGAAAGTATGTTAAAAGCTGAGGGTGTCAGTAAACATTTCTTCAGTAGGGAGTATTGCCAGCCAATATTTGAAAGTTGGGAGTATTAAAATCCAATAACCCTAAAAAAAACTAATTAGAGGTGTTCCTTACAAGTTTTCATCTTTTGAAAACGTCACATTATACGTTATAATTTCGACTGAAACTTGTTGAAATAATTATTTTTCAATATAACAAGTGCAATAATCATTCAGGTATCCATCTTTCATCCTATTATGTAGTTATGTTTTCACCCAAAAACCGATGTTATTACTTGAAAATACCTTTAATAAATATCCTTATAAACTTAAAAATCATTGTTGTCCGGAAACAACGTATATTGTCATACCCCCAAATTCCCACGTACGGGGTCAGACCGCACGGGTGTGACGTGGCCAGGAACATAGCTCTTGGTTATATAGAACGACTCTATATGAGATACACAACCATACAGTTTTATAAACAAAGCAGGTTTAATAATATGCAGCGCAATAATTAAATGTCAAACAGCGGAAATATAAATTGTCTCAGACACTACATGTTTGTAAATTGTTTTAAATCCCACAAATCAAATACAAGCCTAGGACTAGAGTCTATATGCATTAGACTCCTTAGCGCGTCCCCATGTGCATCCTAGCTTGTGATCCATCAATTGCCTGAGAATACATGCGAAAACGTGTCAACTACAAAGTTGGTGAGTTCATAGGTTTAGACAGTAATAAAAACAGTAAGACAGACATATACTAGGTATGTTAGGTTGTTTGTTGGATCTACGATCTGTGAGTGTGTCAGTTATTCTTACCGAAACTCGACTGTTTCTGTTGCCTCCCCGGTTCATCACTGAACCAAGCATCAACATCGATATTACGCTCGTTATGACCTCCAGTCAAAGTTGTTGCCGAGCGAGGCTAGTCAAACCCAGTAGTACTACGTAATAACGACTCGTTTGTTACACAACTAACGGTAAGGATATGTGAGGACTTGTTGCAATAATAGTTACACTCAAAATGGTTTTACAACATACCAGTCATATATCTAAAAACAGTGCATAGTATTCTCACCCCAAGAGTTTAACAAAACATTCGAAAGTAAAAGCGGGGCTGTAAACTCAACTGAGTTTAGTAGAGTGCGTTCGTCAAGTGAACGGAATAGTGCGCCCGCTAGCGGTTACCTATATCACATAGGTGTCATGAGATTGTGTTCACATTCGTGTGGGTCTCACAGGACCGTATTCGTGTTCAAACAACTCCAAGTTGTTATGTGGGTCGCATTGACCGTGTTTGACCGTGTTTGACCTAACGACCCGTTGGTGACGTGTTTAGTTCAAGTGTTCGTGAAACATGCGATTAGTGTCATGTGATGTGTGTGAGCACCAAAATCACATCCGTGAGATAACTTGTTGTTTATAGTAAGTTTCCATATTAGAAAAGTTTCTATTTTAAGCAAGTCATGCAAGGAATCATCTTCCGTTTATTCTAATATGCATAGTTAACCTATATGAGCATGTTATCACATAGCACATAGTCACACTTGGTCGATTAAGCACGTTTCTCGTCTAAAAGTTACTATTTTTAGTAAGTTGAAAAAACAAGCACATCTCACTAAGTCTAATAGTCAAACTCATCACAATATTAATATCCTAGTCTCAAATAACCGTTTGATCATGCTTGTCATAACTAACACATTGTCTTTTACCAGTTCATAAAATAAAGTTACTATTTATGGAAACTTGTAAAAATACACATATTTTAATCATTCCAAGGAATCAAAACACCTAACATCATCATGTTAAGGCCAAATAATCATGTTAGACATAGTACAATATCTATTTCATCATTCTTTAGCCATTTGCAACTAAAAAGTTACTATTTATAGTAACTATGGTGTAAATCATTACTTTTATCAATTCTCATTACCCTAACACATCAATATTCATCATATTAGTTTCAAATCATCATAAATCATAGTTCTAAGTACATGCATGTTGCAATTTCATCATCTTTTCACATTTTGTATCAACGAAGTTTCTATTTATAGTAACCATCACCAAATATCATCTTTTGTCAACAATGACTATCCTAGATCTTGCAAATCATCATAGATATCATATATAACAACATTTCAATAACAATAATCATGTAAATATACCTAGATCGTACATGCATGTGACCATAAGTAACTATTTCTTAACAAAATCACCAAATAACCATCAAATCCTATCAACATCACCATAGTTCATTCTAAAATCATTAAATAAGTAACAATCTCCCTAAATAATAGATCTATAACATTAAAATTTCGTGTGTGTGCTTGCCTTGATGATGCATGTAGCCACATTGGCTTGCATGTGTGTGTGGAAGTGATTTTAAGCTAGATTGAGCATGGATACTACCTCACAAGCTTCCTAAGGACTGGGTTGAGGTTGTAGCAGGTCTCCAAGACTCCAGAGGTGGCTGTGAATAGCTCAAAGCTTGATTGAGAAGAAGAGGTGGTGATCTTCAAGCTTCCTCAAGGCTTCAATCTCCAAAAATGGCTTCCAAATGGGTTTGAGATGCTTTCCAGGAGCTTCAATGGAGTATAACCAAGCTAATGATCGCCAAGTAGCTTCTGGGTTCGAGTATGATGAGTGTAGAGTGGCTTGTAATGATTTGGTCTTGATTAAATAAAGATTTTGTGTGTTGGGTGCCGTCGCGTACCGTCGAGACTGGCAAAAATGCCTCTCGGCGTACCGTAATGAATATAATATTCGTTTGATTCCCGAAACACGCCGCGTACCGCGATGGTAGAAGTTGATGGATCCTGGAAGAGGCCCTTAGCGTATCACGATGGATCCTGGAAGAGCCCAATAAGCCCAATTTTGTTGTTTCGAACCGATTTTCGCGTATTTCACGATTACGATCATCGTTTCTCGACATATTAGCATTGTTCCACCTGTTTTAGGTTCCCTAAGACCTATATGTTGTGAAATTGGACTGCGGTTTAATTAATTCACCAACGTTCGTTATTCAAGACACATGCGAGCGTTTTGTGCGATAATTCTTCGAATTATCTGTGTGTTTGGACTGTTGTGCCACGTGTCACACTAAATATTAATAATTCCAGTGCCACGTATGTAATAATAATACACATTATTATTAAAATAAAGTAAATACTGACCTGGAATTTATGAGGTGTCACATATATGGACGCATACGTCAGCCCTTACTAGGAGTATTCTTAATTCTCTTATGAGAAGTAAAATGCTAAGAGAGAGGTCTGAAAAAAACTCCTGATTTATTACTGTTAAAATAAATAAATAAAATGTTATCAAAGGAGACATGGGGACTTAGCATTTTGGTGTCTACTTACACCCAAAAATAAATGTAGGTGTTATGCTTTAAGGATATATTGATGGTGATATAAGGCTAAGTATTGAGTTTCCTTCGTAACTGATGACTTGATGATGAGTATGATCAGATGGTATTGCTGGTAACACAATGATATTCTAGTAATATGTTAAATATGTTAGTGATTCGTCAGTAATTCAAAAAATCCAGTACAATATATACAAACCAATAGCTAAACCTGTGCTGAAATAAAATATTACAACAATGTCTCACATATAACAAACATAACTAACAATTAATTCACATATTACAAACCTAATTATATCATTCTTTGCTTATACGAATATCTCTACAACAATTAATAGTTAAAAAAAAAGTACAATGATTAAAAATGTATTTCAATTTTCCACATGTTAATGGCTGATTAAAATTAAAAACAAAAACAAAACCACTAGTTTTTATGAATATAAGAATGAACAACTCCAGGTTGACCCGACACTCTCCCACAACCTCTGTTCGGTTCGGTAAACATACGTCCATCAGACCAAAGTTGACTCGACTCGACTCGAGTCGAGCTGTGTCGGAGCCTTTTTAGACTGGGTTTGCACCTACCTGGGTTTTGTTGCGGGAGCACCACCACCACCGCCCGATCTGCCAGTTGGGCTTCCTAAACCCAAACCCATTTGATGAAATGAACCCGAATTGTACATCTGGTGATGGTGCCGACCCATCATCATGCTATTCTGCATACCCCCATACATTCCTCCGGCACCGTCACTATACCCGCCGGAACTCACACCGCCGCCACTCCCTCCGCCACCACCGGCTGCACCACCGCCTCCCGATGATCCATCCTTCTCACCGTGTCTTCCAACAGTTGTCTTCTCCCCTTCAATTTCCCTGTACTTCGCCAGATAAATCTTCAGAGGCTCAACGTACTCTTCAAACCCTAACGTCGTCATCGCCCACAGCAAATCGTCGCCGTTGATCGTCTTCCGTTTCTCCCGCTGGCACTTGTCCGACGCTTCCCCGGTGATGAAACTGATGAACTCCGACACGCACTCCTGCACCGTCTCCTTCGCGTCCTTCGAGATTTTCGCGTTCGCAGGCAACGCCTTCTTCATGATCCGGCTCACGTTAGCAATCGGCAGGAACCGGTCCTGCTCTCTCGCCGACATCTCTCCGCCGGCGTTCTGACCGCCCGATTCGTTGTCGGAATCCGCCATCGACAATCGACACCGGAGGATTTGAATAAATTGGCGCGAACTGGTAAAACGGCTCCGAAGATATGAATAAATTGGCGGGAATTGGTAAACCGATGCCGGATATGAGGTGGCCGGAGTTCCGGGAAGATGGTGTGTGCAAGAAGATATGGATTGGGGATGATCGTTGGATCGAGGGAGTAATAACGCATCGAGAGTGACACGTGGTGGAATGAGAGCTGTTTGTTTGATGATAAGGAAAATGTGACGTGGGAATTGTAGGAGCCGTTGGATTGGAAAGTGGGGTGGGGAAATATGGACGGTTGGATGTTAACGTGACTTTTTGTCAATTTGAAGTCGCACGAGAATCTTGAGTGGGTTGCTTAAACAGTCCCTTGGCTATCATCAACTTGTCGAATTAGTCCCTTCGGAACATTAACATCATTTTGGTCGATCTAGAATACATTGAATTTAGGGTAGAAATTTAAATAATAACTAATTTAGTTTTAATTATGCCTATAAACGAACGAACACGGACGTGCTCATGGTCGTTCATTTAAATTTAACCAAACATGAACACGAACACATTAACGAACATTAATTTTGTGTTCGTGTTCGTTTATTTAGAAAATGAATATGTTCATTTTCGTTTGTGAACAGTTCATTAATAAATTAAACGAACTGTTCATGAACATAAATGAAAACAAACGAAACAAAATAAACGAACAAACATAAATGAACATTATTTAACACTATTAAACAATCATAAACGAACATTAACACAATTGAACAAACATAAACCAACAATGTTGAACAAGCATAAACGAACACAAACAAAACTTTATTAAATGTAAATATATATCATTCGTAAATTAGATAGTTAACCAAACATAAACTAACATAACATAGTTAACGAACATTAACGAACGCAAATAAATGAACATAAATAAACGCACACGAATTTTATGTTCGTATTCATTCATTTATTAAATTAACGAGCATAAACGAACGTATCGCCGAACAGTTCACGAACTGTTCGGTTCGTTTACATGGCTAGTTTTAATTTAGTTTCAGCAATGTTATTTTTACTTTTAATCTAATAATACAAAAAAAACACTCTATTTTATGAGTTTTTTCGTTCTAAAACGTTTAAATAAATATTAATTCATTAAAAGATTTAAGAAAAACTAATGATCCTTAATTTAAGTGGTTGAAGAGATGTACCATATGGCTTCAATATTGATTAGGTCACAGGTTCAGGTCCTGACATGAACAAAATAGGGGTTTTATGCTAGGTTAGGAGGTGTTATCTCACCTATGGTGAGTTTCCTTCTATTGAGTGTGGATATAATCGGGTGAGTTTATGACCCGTCAATGACCCAAATTGATGTTCATGATTTAAGAAAAAGATACATAAACTTCTTTATATATATGTGATTTTTATTTCAAGTTGACTTAAATGAAAGTATCTATAGCGTTTGATAAATTTTAGTAATTAATCTCATTAAATACTATTTATGTTACCCTTGAAATAAATAATAAGGTAATAATAATTCAAGTTTCGTTTATTTGTATTAACTAATTTAAAAAATTAACTTTTTTATACTAAAGAGTCTAATATCTCGTGTATTAGCTAAGTTAAATAAAGCTATTAAATAATAAATAATAATTATGTAAGAATTATAAAATGAGATTTTGAGAGAAAAATATTATTGAAATTACAAAAAAGGGTATTTTAAAATATTTTGTTTTGAAAAAGCTAATTTTGGAAAATGTTAAATTTTATTGTAATCTCATTTTTATAGCCTCCTGATTTTTGGATATGTAATTTCCTTTTTTCAAAAAAAAATGTTCAAATAATGAAAGCTAACAAAACTTTGGATAGAACATAGCGGTTGAAGTGTTGGGCAGAGAGTGTTCTAAACTTCTTATCAGGAGGTCAAATTCGGACTCTAAATTGGTCAAATTTAGGGCATTACATAACGGTTCTTTTAGACCAAATCAACAATGGGTGCTACAACAATCATGAAAATTGGGTATCAATCCAACTAGTATAAACCCTAAAAATATGTAAACTTATGATTTTTAACTAAATATATTATAGATGAGTTTATGTATTACAATGGATAAAAGTTAAAGAAAAATATAGTAATTAAATAATACCAAATACCTTGTAGCCTAATAGTAGTCCTTTAACCTCTCTATGAGAAGTCTTGGGTTCGAATCCGGGCCGAAACACATTTGTTAAGCCAAGGTTAGGGGGTTTACCTAGTTGTGGGATTCCTCCTGAGGTGGACTCAGGTGCACGCCCCAGAGTGTTAAATCAATAAATCTGAGGAACGGTTGAAATCCCGTCTTGGGTGTCGTCGTACCAAGCAGTTTAAAAAATAATAATTAATTAATAATGTGCGATGTTGCCAAAATGTTTCTATCCTAGTGATACTCCCCCTTGACTCTCTTTTGGAGCAATTGCTCTTGGAAGAGCAAAGGGTTTTCCCAATTTGGGTTTTATCAAGAATTTGTGAGATATAAATGGTGTGGCTAATGTATGAGTTATCTTTCTGCGACTTGCCAGATAGGTTGTGGATGAGTTGAACCGAGCCTAAGCTCGTTAAGGCTCAAGCTCTACTTATTTTGACTAAACAGAGCTCGACCTCGTCTCGTTAGAAATTTTTTTTATGCTCGATCTCGACTTGATTGAAAATTTTTTAGGCTCAAGCTCGGATTGTCTACTTTTTATTAATTCAATTTATTTATGTTAATTACTAATTAAATATATATTTATAAATATACATTTTATAGAATGAATAAAAATTCTATAAATAAAATGTTTGTTTAGGCTCGCGAGCCGGCTCGAACACTATATGTAAAGCTTGTGCTCGGTAACTAAGCGGTCCATATTTATGGGATCGGGCTTGTTTAGGCTCGACTCGTTTAAGTTTTTTACAGATCTGACCCCGAGTATTTTACAAGCCGACTTTATTCGTTTGTAACCATTAAACCAGCTAATCGACTATTGCTGTTAAAAAAATAATGTGCAATGTTGAATCAAATCAAGCGTAACTTTAGGTTGTTTTAGGGGTCAAGAAGTTTCAAATTCCTCTAATCAATGATTCGTATATTCTTGTTAGACCATGGGGTATGCCCCCTTGGTCCAACCACTTCACTAAAAAAAATTTTAGTTTTGTTATGTAGGTTTTACGTGGGTTTATAAAATATTTTTTAAAAAATATTTGGTCGGCGCTTTTTTTATTTTTTTTATAAAAATTGTCCAATAGTGTTACAAACATGTAAAAAAAATTTCAAAAAAAATACGTTCGTTTTACGTGATTTTTGCATGGTTTTCGTGGTTTTCTCATTTAGATGTGGTTTTCATTTTAACCATACCCTATATATATATATATAGATCTACTATTTATTTTCCTATAACTTTTGTAAGTTTTTCAAAATTAGAAAAATAATAAAATAAAATAAGTTGCTAAGAAAATAGATACAGAAATCAAGGATAAGATGTGATATGCTAGAAAATAAATTAAAAAAAGGAAATTTGGTTAAATTATAGATATATATATATATAGGGTAAGGAGTGAATAATAACCCACCTTAATTGCGGTAACCCATTAACCCTGGCAAAAAACGCTCAAATCGCAAATAATTTTTTTCATGGTTTTTTTTATGCAAAAATAGGGGGCTCCTTTTTTAACCGATCGCTAATTCACAAGCGTTAAAAAGTTAAACGAAATGTAAGTTTGCGTTACACTGCGAACATTTATTTAAGTGTCGCAGTGTAACGCAAACTTACATTTCGTTTAACTTTTTAACGCTTGTGAATTAGCGAACGGTTAAAAAATGAGCCCCCCCTGTTGTTGCATAAAAAATCTATAAATTTTTTTTTTTGCGATTTGAGCGTTTTTTGCCAGGGTTAATGGGTTACCGCAATTAATGAGGGTTATTATATGATCCCTTTCCTATATATATAGAAAAGTTATTTTAATCAAAGAGGCACTGTTCTTAGTACGGTTTGTAACAATGTTTCATGAAAAGTTTATGTTAATTGACAAAGGGCTTATAGCCCAATGGTACCCCCTTGACTTCCCAAATAAGAGGTCTTGGGTTCGAGTCTTGGCTAGAGCAAAAATTGCTCAGACTGAGCTAGGGGGTTTTCCTAGTGTGGGTTTCCTCCTAGATGGAGGTGTCATGGTACACATTTAAACGAGGGGTACTAGACATTAGCTGTTCAAAAAAAAAATTGATTTTGAATATATACTTATTACTAGGTTATTAACCTGTGTATTACACAGAATTGTATAAAAAATGAGGATTACAAAACAATTACCGATAAAAAAATATATATACAAATAACGTAAAATTTATAATATATAAAAAATATGAAAATTAAAGTATATTTTATAAATCTCTAAATATTTTTTTAGACAATACAAATGAGATTTGAAAATTATGAATTTTCAAAATTATTGATTGAAAATAGAAACTTTGAAATGATTAAATTTTCATTACATTTAAAGAGTATTAATTTTCATTTTGAATTTGGGGGAATGACTTGATTGCATTAAATTAAATTAATCTATAAATTTGTCAATTATGCCATGTGTATTCATGTGTATAGCCTAAAAAGATGCCATGTGTCAAATATGATGTGGATAGTGTAGAAAAATGACATGTGTCATATTGTTATTCTTTTATTATATAGTATAGATTAGTAATAAGATAGTTTTGGTCATCAATGGCATCTGAAATCATCACTAACTTGGTCCCACCATTTACAAGTGAGATTAGCAACAAGTAACCCCTACCAAAGGTAACTATGATCCCCATATTAAACGGTCATTATCACAACTTGGGTAATGGGGCAATGAATTAGTGCTGTCAAACAATGCTTTCAGAATCGGACCGGACGTCGAACCGGATTTAAAAACCGGATAATTTTATAAACATTTTATAAATATATATATATATATATATATATATATATATAAAATCAAAAAAAACAAATAAAAAACAAATAAAAAATTTTAAAAAATCAGTTCAATCACCGGTTTGCCAGTTCGGCCGGCCGGTTCACCCAAAACGGCACAGAACCCCTCGGACTAGTTCACCCACCGGTTCCCGGTTCAACCGGTCCGGTTTTCAAAACATTGCTGGCAAGCCAATCATCAAATAGTAAATAAGTTAAATCATTAATTGAGTTACTACTACAAAGTCTCGATTAATATAAGTTGCAATTAACATAGTAAATAGTTTTTTAATGGCGTTAATTATTGATACAACGTTGTAGCCATACTACTATTTTTATTATTTATTGTTATAAAATATTGAAAATATGTATGAGTAAATTATAAAGCAATGTGTCTATAACATGACATGTGTCCTTAAAAATTAGGAGTGTTTTCGGTCTAGTTTCAAACCGTGAAACGTCCAATCCGGTCATTGATTCAATGGTGAAACGTCTAATCCGGTCATTGATTCAATTTCGTGGACAGTTTTTTTTCTAACATTATGTCGGTCGGTTTCAAAAGACTATATGAGACATATAACCCCCTATAGCAACGGTTTGGTTTACGGTTTTACTTAAAAAAACCATACAACCTGATCGTGCACATCGTACCATAAACTTTTATTTATTAATATATGTTAAATCTAAGGGTGTAAATGAACCGAAAGAACATGAACGAGCCCTTATTCGTCTTCGTTCGTTTAACTTTTAGCTTGTTCACGAACACTAACTGAACAAAAATTCTTGTTCGTGTTCGTTCATTAAGAAATTTAGTTTGTTCACGAATGATAATGAACACATATTATTTAAACAATAAATATTCTTAATATCAAGCATATGAGATAATTATTTATAAATATATAAATTAAAGTATTATATTATTAAAGAATAAATATAATAAATGAACTTAACCGGATATAAACAAACGTAAACAAGCATGTTACCGAACGCTCATGAATACAAATGAATGAACACGACATTTGTTCATGTTCGTTCATTTAACTAAACAAATGAAATTTCTTGTTCGTGTCCGTTCCTTTATTAAACGAACGAACATAAACGAACTTTCCACCGAACAGTTCACGAACTGTCCGTTGAATGTTTAGTTCGTTTACAACCCTAGTAAGATCCATACCCATTTCACATTTTGATTTTACATGTTAACATTTTATATATCAAAAGGCAAAATTCAATGATACTCAATTTCTCTCGTACAAAATACGTATAGAAGTCGATACCACATTACAAACACAATCCATGTGAGAGTGACATCATCTGATAGGAACCTTGATCCAACCGTTCAAAAAACCAATGGCCAGGATGATAAATGGGGTAGACATGCCAAAGATGATAATGTACGGCAACGGCGTCTTCATCGGATTCTCACCCTCCCTCTCGCCGGCAGTTTGCCAATACCTGCAAATTTCAAAAACACATTACTCAATATACATCGAGAGGGGTATGATTGATTGATTGATTGATGATATTACGATACAATCTGGTAATAAAATCAAAGAATCTGGTGATAAAATCAAAGAATCTGATTGCTTGTTTGATTGCTTACTGTTCTGGTTCTTCTTCTTTGGTGATGAATTTCTTCTTCCCATCTTTACTGGCTTCACCATCTCCCCCACCTGCAAAATAACCAGAAACCGATTTCTAGAACAACGAAATATCTAATCAAACATTGAATTTGAAGAAATTGTCATAAATTGAGGGTTAAATTAACAGAAATTAACCCAGTTTTGCTTGAAATTTGAAGCGATTAATTGGGTTTGTTGTTGAAGGACGGATAGATCGAAATGAAGGGGTCTTTGGTGGGATTTGAAGCTTTGTAGCTAGTGAAGTTGCAGACGAAGAACAAGTGGAAATGGTGATTTTGGTAGCCATTTTTTTTTCTGGTTTCGAAAGGGAGTTGGGTTTATTGTATATCTGTCAACTGAAATTTGGATATGGATGTAGTGGCAGTGATGCCTTGAGTTTTATTTCTCTTTTTAAATTCTAATATATTTTATTTATTTGTTTAATTAATCTTTTTAATAGTTTGATATTTTATTTTCTTTACGTTGTTTTGCATTGTCAAATTTTTATTTAATCATTGACGAACCAAATTGTCGCGGATTTGGCTACGGTTGATACGAGCAAGGCTTAAACGATAAGTCTCTTTGTAAAATAGAATTAAGACAACGAGATTCCACACAAGGAGTAACTAAGTCTATTTACAACACAACACAGTGTATAAGATCTTCTTACAATACATCAGGGAGACCTCCAAGACAATATCACATAACATACAAGAGAAAACTTCTCACCCTCTCCTTGTAAGGACCTTACAACGGGCTTTAATGCTGACCGTTTTCTCTCTTTAATTCTTAGTCTTTTTAGTGGTTGGAGTGAATTGAATGCGTTTGTCTTCTTTAACCTTGCCATTTATATCATCTTCCTTTGGTCTTTCTGATGTTTATCTTCTTGTCTATTTGGTCTTTACCTGTCGGGTAAGGACCTTCCGTTCTTTTCAAGACATTTGACTGATGTGCGGCTAACCATGCCTCTTTCCATTTGCTTGTCACGCCTTCATTTATAGCTGCATTAAATGTTGCATTAGGTATCATGGTTACACTTTATTAAATGTAATCCATGTCTATTATCTTTTATTTATGGTGCTACCATGTACCGTCATCAATCATGTTAAAATATTTTGATAGCTCAACTTTTATTGCGTCAGGTTGACTCCGTTTGATTAACGTTTATATTTTGTAATTTGAAATAAAAATATAAGTAAATTATCATTTATATTAACTCATTTCCTTTAATAAAAATAGTTACTAAAAACATTCTTAAAAATGAAAATTTATAATGAATTTTATCATATTTTTGATATAAAGGCAATTTATGTTATGTATTAAATGATGATTTATGCAATTTTAAGGATAAAATTCATTATAAATTTTCAGTTTAAGGATATTTTCTATAACAATTTTTAATAAAGGATGTTATCTATAAAATAAATAATATAAAGAACGATTTATGTAATTTACTTTAAAAACATTTTTAACAATATATTCAAAATTTTAGAATATATTACGTTGTTTTTACCTGGTCCAGAAAAACCCGTTCCTAGGCGTTACCCTTAATTTCAAGATCTAGCAGTTGTCAACAAATTTTTAATGTCAGGAGCTTTTTTCTTTTTAGTTTGCACCCCATAACTTAGTATAAAACTATAAATAGATATGTAGTATCAATTAGTTTATTACCACACTTGAAAATACAAACCAAACGCAAAAAAAAAAAAAACAAACAAAAAACAAAAACACACACACGTTGACAATACCATCGTTTCCTCTCTTGATTTCTTATACACTTTGTATCTTTATATTTTATACTCTTTTAGATAGCAATTCCTTACTCACAAACATCTATTGATCAAGGATTAGGGGAAAAAATTGGCTTTGGACACCAAAAAGCTTTAAGGAAAAAAAAAACTAGTTTTGGCCAAAAAAGCTTTAGTCGAATCCTGACCGTATTTCATATTCTAATGCATAATATGCGATAATTGTGTACCAAGAATTACGTCAGCAAAGAAATGAGCACGTTTGATCGTGTTTAAAATCCACACTGAATTGGCAGCTGAAATTAATATGGGATGATAGTATGCGAAAAACGAGGAACGTGGGTGAAAACCGTGCGCGAATCGGAGTTATGAATTGTCCGGAATCGCGAAACGAAGTTGTCGTCGTAAAACGGGTGAAATAGCTCTGGGGCGGTACGCCCCAGGTCGAGGGACAAGTCCAGGCGATGCGCGCGGGGTTCAAAAGTTTCTGGAAGATCGGTTTCATCCGCGCGGTACGCCTAGACTGGGTGCGGGTCGTCAGGCGATGCGCCTGGGGTCAACTTGATCGGCCACTTGCTTAAAAATCTCAAATTTCATCCTCATCTCATTCTTGTTGTTTTCAGTCGACGACCACCACCATCACCTTCGAAAATTCATCCCTCAACCCATCAAATCTCTGTTTCGAAGCCTCAGGAACGCTTAGATCGCATCCAGGAACGTTTATACGGGTCCAGAACATCTTTCTATCCGCAGAACTCCTCCAGAATAGGTAATGGTTCATTTTACACTTTCTGGTTTGATTTTTATTGATTAAATCATGAGTTTGAACGTAATGATATAGTTAGGGTTGTTGGTTATTGCCTAGATGATGGCTAGGATTGATTTTGAATGAAAAACTCGAACTGTTAACGGGTAAAATCCTTGTTTTGAGCCGTTGTAATGCCCGGTTTGCATGGAATCATAACAATGGTTATAATGGTTTAAACCATTTGGTTGTGACTATGTATGTGATTAGTTTGATTAATCTTTAACATGCAACGTGAAAGTTGAGTGTTTTAAACTAATCACAATCATTAACATACTCATTGGAACGATTATCTAATGTTTCTGATAACAGTCAGATTAGTATGTTAAACATGGTTATTAAACCTATTCTAATACTACATTGTGATATTCCATGATATTTGGGTAATCAATAACAAGGATTAATCATTCCTAAGCCATTAAACTGGCTAGAGTCTATCTTAGCAATTATAATCAATAACATTAACTATTTGGTTAATCTGAGATTATACTGATTAATCAAGTGAGTCATCAACTTAGTATTAGGAACCTGAATCAGTATAGGTTTCTACATTATCATACATTGTATGATATTACATTAAGATATGTAATTAAATACTAAACATCAGGTTGATGACTGTCAAGGCAATGTCTTGGACATTGGACGTTCAAAAGGATTTAATCAGCAAGTTAAAACATAAATAACATATCAAACATAAACTAATGCAGAATCTTATCAATAGCACCAGTTGCGTGTGTTTCTACTGTTTTGAGACATCAAGTGAGTTTCGTACAACCCCTTTTCTCTTTATTGTTTTATAAACATCGGGGTAACTCTGCAAACTATTTTCTGAACATATGATATGCATCACTGATATCTGTGTGATTTCATGTGACTTTTTGTGTGATTTCATGGGATTTTGCCGTTAGTAACAACTATCACAGTATCAAAAGTCCTCATTCGTGAACTGTATCTAGTGAACCCATGTGCGGCCTAACAGGAACCATTGATAGTACTATTGGCTGACAACCCATTTGCTGGGAGGATTGCATCTCCCCTGGTGTGAATGTTTGGTACCTGTTTCCATAACAACTTCTTAATGTTAGTGATAGACATTAAGATAATGAGGCAATAAGATATTTACCGACGGGTAGTATCTTCGTGAACAAACAACTGTCCGAAAGGAACTAGATACGGGTCCCATGGTTATCCAGAACTGAACTTTTTGTGAACATTACTTATCATATCATATTGTTCTAACTGAACTGTCGAACTCACCAGCTTTGTGCTGACGTTTCAAACTTAACATTTTTGCAGGACAACGGTGACGACACAGTGAGGATGCACTTCACATAGTTGAACCCTAATGTAACATATTGTGTAATAAACTAAGTTGTTATATTACTGTATTGACGAAACCTTTGTACTATATTTATTTTAAGTGAATCTGTGTGCTGTAATATCGGTTCAAGTAAGTCACACCTCATCTCTAAGACATCACCACTATGCTTCCGCAACCGATAGAATGAGACTTATGATATCATCTCAGGTGAGGAGAGGTGGGGGTGTGACAGGGTGGTATCAGAGCCACAGGTTATAGAATTTAGGTGGACTTAGAGACCTAGACTATAACCATAGGCTCGTATAGTGACACAGAGAGCACCGAACATGTCTAACGAACAAAACTTGTTTTGAATTGAGCCAGGGTAATCAGGTGGTACGGATCTCAGTTATGAGTGGCCAGCATAACTGAAATCCGCAACACGCGTGCATTCTGGTTCGATTTAATTCAAGCAGAACGTTAATAACTAAAGAACGAATAGTTGTATTAGGATAGGGAAACGTCTCATATCATGTTTATGTTGAATATTTTATTCAATATGTATTTCATGGTACTAATCTTAGAATTCTGTTTATACAGCGATGGCAGACCAAGGAGAGAGATATATATACCAGAGGTTTCCATATGTCATGGTGGACGATACTCCCAGTTCTAGCTCCGGGTCTGACTCAGATCCTTCGGAGGCTGTATCATTAGCATCACACACATCTGCAGTGCCTCCCATACCACCACTACCTGAGCCAGTACCGGTGCCGCCACCACCACCAGCACCTCCTATTATACCTAGTCCTCCTCACTCACCTCCGGCTGATCCAGTTACTGATAGAAGGCGGAGTATTTCACCTCCTAGAGTACCCGTTTGGGATGGGATGTGGCGTATGCGGGGTCAAGCCCGCAAAACCACAGGATTGCCTCCGCGACACCAGATGGCTCCACAGGAGGAGTCCCAGACTGTTCATGAGGTGGGAGAATCCTCCCACCAAGCCGAGTTGCGGGCGCAGGTGCAGCAGATCTCCCATGATTTACAGGCCTTTAGACAGGATGTACATCAGCACCACGCTCTTCATGAGGATACTCGCAATACTGTACTGGAGATCCTCACTTCTCACCTGAACCTTATTGAGCAGGTGAATGTCTTAGGTGCTAACACTCAGGCTTGGAGAGCGATGGTAGAGGAGCGACTTCGGAGAACCTGGAGACAGGCGTTGGTAGTGACCTTTTGGCAGGAGGTAGCATTGTGGAGTGAGGGATGGGTGTATTTGAGGCAGTTAGTGAGCACCATGAGTTTGGAGGCCCGGCTGATGATGATAGCTATAGTCATGGTTGCTATAGCTATAGTGATTTCCTGCTTACCGTTCTTTATACGGTAAGGATGATTGAGGATGGTCATTTTGAGATGTTGTCAGTATTGACGGATAGGTTGCTAGTGTGAGATGTATAGGGAAATTTTTGGTTGTAAGATAGATTCCCGGTAGTAGTATTAATGTTTGGTTTGCTGGTAATGGTTGTACAAAAACTTGTTGATTGTATAAAAGCTTATCTGGTGATAATCGTTTGAATCTTATTGTGTTGTATGTGATGTGTAATAGGTGTGGATATCAAACTGTTTCAAAATCCTGTGTGGTACTATATCAAAATCCTGTGTGGTAACGTTTCAAAATCCTGTGTGGTACATATCAAAGTCCTGTGTGGCAACATTTCAAAGTCCTGTGTGGCAAACATTTCAATTTTCTGTGTGACAAACATATCAAAGTCCTGTGTGGCAACATTTCAAAGTCCTGTGTGGCAAACATTTCAATTATCTGTGTGACAAACATATCAAAGTCCTGTGTGGCAACATATCAAAGTCCTGTGTGGCAACATTTCAAAGTCCTGTGTGGCAAACATTTCAATTGTCTGTGTGACAAACATATCAAAGTCCTGTGTGGCAACATATCAAAGTCCTGTGTGGCAACATTTCAAAGTCCTGTGTGGCAAACATTTCAATTGTCTGTGTGACAAACATATCAAAGTCCTGTGTGGCAACATATCAAAGTCCTGTGTGGCAACATTTCAAAGTCCTGTGTGGCAACATTTCAATTGCCTGTGTGGCAACATTTCAAAGTCCTGTGTGGCACCATATCAAAGTCCTGTGTGGCAACGTTTCAACGTCCTACATGATCTGATATCCAAAAACATGTAAATAATAACATATCAGTATTAATATCACGAAGCATTGAGCTGAGTGATGATGTGACATGTTTTTGAATGTAGGACTAAGTATAACTACAAACATTTGTATAATCCCGGTTCATTGAGAACCTATTGGGGTTATGCCAAGTAGTTATACTGTATTTACTATAATCACATTTTCAATTTCATAAAGTTTCAGTATAACTGAATATGATTGAATTTATGTGATCAAATGGGTTATATATTAATGTTCTCGACTGACCTGAGTTTATCTGCTTGTGAGCAGAATAATGGCTCCCAAACGAGGTCGACCGGTTAGGAGATCTATCAGGAACATTACTAACCCTGAGCCGAATCAAGTTCCACCAGTAAATACTGAATCAAATCCAGATCCACAGGTTAATCTGGAAACAAATACTGTTCCACCTTTGAACCCGGGAATGAACACTGCTCCACCTGCTGGTGCAGGCGGATCTGAATCAAACGAAGCAATGATAGCACGGATTGTGCGTGAACAGCTATCGGCTTGTGGTGTTTTGATACCACATCAACCTCATATCGCTTCGGGTTCTGGTGGGGATCATACTCACACAGAACACAATGCTACTGGTGGCAACGCGGAAACTCATAGAAGCACTGGTACAACTACAACTGTTCCTGATCCACCACGACATGGATGCACTTATAAGTATTTCGCTTCCTGTAACCCTCCTACTTTCACTGGTAAGGAAGGAGCGGCTGGGCTGATAAGGTGGATCGAGAAAATGGAAACAAAACTGAAAATCAGCCAGTGTTTAGAGGAGCATAAGGTAGCTTATGCTGCCTGTTCTTTCAAAGAATCAGCTTTGACCTGGTGGAATACCCAGGCAAAAACATTGGGTTCAGCTACAGTCGACTCGATGGGTTGGAATGAGTTTAAAACTCTGATTAGATCAGAGTATTGCCCACTCACTGAAATACAAAAGCTCCAGGAGGAATTCTTGAATCACTCGATGATCGGAGCTGACTGTTTAGCGTATACTCATCGTTTTCATGAACTCACATGTTTACTTCCCGATATGTTTCATACTGAAGCAGCATTGATCGAGAAATATATTAAGGGTTTGGTTCCCCAGATTCGGGGAATGGTAACTGCAGCAGAACCCACAACCCTTAAACGTGCAATCCTGTTGACCACTAAGCTTACCGATGAGGCGGAAAGGAGTGGTATGCTGGTAACAAAAACTCAGACGGCTGTGGGCCGTAATGAGGTTGGTACCTCTAGTGTTTCCAAAGGTACCAAACGAAAGTGGTTTGGCAAATCCAAGGCGAGAGCTCCGGCTGAGATCAACCAGAGCAAACAAACTGTGAAAAACTATGGTGCGGTTATTCCTGAGAGGAAAAACTATGTTGGGCATGCACCTAAATGTACTCGGTGTTCATTTCATCATAATGGACCATGTCCTACTTCTGCCAATTGTAATAGAGTTGGGCACTACACCAAGTATTGCAACTTGCCTGCTCGCCAACCAAATCAAGCACCACAACAAACCACTCAAACAAACAGGTCGTGTTACAAGTGTGGGAGTCCCGACCACTTGATAAGAAATTGTCCAAACAATAACAACACCAATCCGGGGAATGAGGCCAGAGGGAGAGCTTTCCAAATTGGTGTGATGTCGACGGAGCTTAGCTAATAAACTAACTAAAAACCAACTCTAAACTAGACACAAAGTAATAAATCTAGACTCTCTAAAACCTAAGCTACCGACAGGCAAGTGTACCTATCGTATGCAGCAAGACAAAAGTAAGTCCGGATATCGAACCCACAGACTTCTACAGACTGCACTAACTAGACTCTATGACTTATCTATACAAATGACTTAAATTAAATTTATTAATAAATGGGGGGTTTTGCTAACAATCTAAGAATGAACAATTCTTAAACTAAAATAGACGAGCAAACAAAGACTAAATCAAAGGAGAAAAGAAGCACTACCTAGGCTTGAATCACATACATGCTTGACAAGGTTCTATCAGGGATGGAACTAATGTGATACCGGGATCTTAAAATACTAAACTCGAAGGAAATCTAAAGCACCCTCGACCCTTCTCAAGGATAGTCAACTAGAGATCCTAAAAGCCGTTAAACCACCGAACACATGGATTTCCCTCACAGGTCATCCAACTATTTATGAAATATCCACTAGATTATCTACCTCACAGTATAATAATCTCAGAAACACCTAAGAAATAACTGTTAAACAATCTACCTCACAGCGCGACAGTCACAGTTCACTTAAATGCTAGGGATAATTTGGGTTTTCCTATTGGACTTGATAAACAAGAAATGCTAGACATACTAGAAAGATCTTCTCACAAAGACTCTAATTAGAAATCCAACATCCAAGACCTATCAACAACTTCTCACCTCACGGCTATTGAAGCAAGTTGCACATCTTATCTGTTTAAATCTTGATAAAATATTCCTATGAATCACTCGGCCTAAGTAACTCATCCACTAATCAAAAACACACAGTAATTGATTCTAGCATGCACCTATTTCGCGACAGACAATCGCCAAGACACATGAGGAACATAATATTAATCATTTAACAACCAAAGACATACATACACATCCAATATTAAAAACCAAATCTTTAAATCATAAATTCATCACATCAATATGTTCCAACACCGAAATAAACCAAAATCAAACATGCATAATCATCTAACCTAGATAGTTCTAAGAGTTTAGCCAAGAAACATCATATGAAAACAATCCATAATATGTTTACTGTAATAAAACATGAGAAACAAAAGAAACAAAGTAAACCGATCACGTTACACCCTTCGGATCACTCGTCTTGGGCTTCCCGATGATCAAGATCGACTCTAATCTCGTCCTCTAACCTCTAGTCGCCTCAAAGGTCTTCTCCAATCGTCTAGAATCGAATGTCCCCGCCTCTAATCGATTTTCAAACTTTAAACTCGAAAAACTGGATTTTTAACCCTGTCGCGTAGCGCGACAGGTTCCACTTAACCCTTCGCGTAGCGCGATGGGTTCCACTACCTGACAAAATAGTCGGGTCAACCGGCATCAATAAGTGAGGGGTATTTTCGTCATTTCCACATGTCGCGTAGCGCGACAGGGTTTCCTGTGGTCCTCGCGTAGCGCGAGGGGTTGAAAAATCCAGAATTCTTCTTTCTTTGTTCTTGTATCTGTTCTCGTTCAACCGGACACTCGTTTTCTTGATCTTTTATGCCAAAATGATGTGTTTATAACCTGCAAACATTAAATTATAGAAATGTGAAGAACCAGCATCAATCGACTCTAAAATTGATTAAAACTGTACAAAACGAATTAAAAACCATCAGAGATGCAAGAACTTTCAGGTCAATTGCAAGAACTGTTAGACAAGGGTTTTATTAGACCTAGTTTCTCACCCTGGGGAGCACCAGTCCTTTTTGTGAAAAAGAAGGATGGATCATTCAGGATGTGCATTGACTACAGAGAGCTCAATAAATTAACAATCAAAAATCGTTATCCATTACCACGTATAGATGATCTGTTTGATCAAATTCAAGGCGCTACTTACTTTTCAAAAATTGATTTAAGATCCGGTTATCATCAATTACGAGTGCATGAAGATGATGTTCCTAAAACTGCATTCTTTACTCGATACGGACATTATGAATTTCTAGTAATGCCGTTTGGATTAACAAATGCACCTACAGTTTTCATGGATCTGATGAATCGGGTATGTAGGCCTTACTTGGATAAGTTTGTGATTGTATTTATTGATGATATTCTTATTTATTCTCGAAGCCAACAAGAACATGCTCAACACTTGAAACTGATCTTAGAACTTTTGGCACGTGAAAAATTATACGCCAAGTTCTCCAAGTGTGAGTTTTGGTTACGAGAAGTGCAATTTCTCGGGCATGTAGTGAATCAAGATGGCATTCAGGTGGATCCTAGTAAGATTAAAGCGGTAGAACAATGGGAAACACCACGAACCCCAACTGAAATACGTCAATTCTTAGGGCTGGCAGGTTATTATCGCCGATTCATCAAGAACTTCTCAAAGATAGCCCTGCCACTAACTACATTGACACAGAAAAATCAACCGTTTATATGGGGTTCTCAACAGGAGGAGGCGTTCCAACTGTTGAAACACAAACTCTGCAATGCACCTATCTTGGCATTACCGGAAGGTATCGATAATTTCACAGTATACTGTGATGCTTCTCGCCAAGGTTTGGGGTGTGTTTTAATGCAGAACGATAAAGTGATTGCTTACGCATCTCGGCAGTTGAAAGTACACGAGAAGAATTATACCACTCATGATCTAGAACTTGGTGCGGTGGTGTTTGCACTCAAGATTTGGAGACACTATTTGTATGGAACTAAGTGTATTATATACACTGATCACAAAAGTCTTCAACACATTCTAAATCAGAAGATGCTTAATATGCGACAAAGGCGGTGGGTTGAACTGTTGAACGACTATGACTGTGAAATTCGTTATCATCCAGGGAAAGCGAATGTCGTAGCTGACGCCTTGAGTCGCAAGGAACGAGTCAAACCTTTACGTGTAAAAGCATTAGGAATGACTGTTCAAACCAGTCTAATTTCTCAGATTAAAGAAGCTCAGCAACAAGCTTTACAAGCAACAAACTATTCTGCTGAGGGATTGAGGGGATTAGACAAGAAACTCGATATCAAAAATGATGGAGTGTTGTATTTCAAGAACCGAATTTGGGTTCCTTATTTCGGTAACTCAAGAATAATCATCTTGGATGAGGCGCACAAATCCAGGTATTCTATTTATCCAGGTGCTGACAAAATGTATAAAGATCTTAAAGATTTCTACTGGTGGCCTGGAATGAAGAAACACATTGCAGAATACGTGGGTCGATGTTTAACTTGTTTAAAGGTTAAGGCTGAACATCAACGTCCTTCTGGGTTATTACAACAACCGGAGATTCCCATGTGGAAATGGGATCAGATCTCTATGGATTTCATTACTAAATTACCCAGAACATCGCATAATCATGACTCTATATGGGTTATCGTTGATCGCCTTACTAAATCTGCGCATTTCATACCCATCCGAGAGGATTACTCCATGGATCGACTTGCTAAACTCTATGTCAAGGAGATTGTCTCTCGACATGGAGTACCCATCTCTATAATTTCGGATAGAGATAGTCGATTTACATCACGATTTTGGCAAACTCTTCAGAATGCTCTGGGCACACAAATCAATATGAGCACAGCTTATCATCCACAAACTGACGGGCAAACTGAAAGAACTAATCAAACTCTGGAAGATATGCTGAGAAGCTGTGTTATTGATTTTGGTGGTAGCTGGGATGTTCATCTTCCACTTGTTGAATTCTCATATAACAACAGCTATCATACCAGTATTAAATGCGCTCCATTTGAAGCACTCTATGGACGCAAGTGTAGGTCACCTGTCTGTTGGTCAGAGGTAGGTGAAGATCGAATCATAGGCCCAGAACTCATTCAAGAAACAACTGATAAGATCGCACTTATTCAAGAACGTATTAAAGCTGCTCGCGATCGACAAAAGAGTTATGCTGACAATCGTCGTAGACCCTTGGAATTTCAAATCGGTGATTTAGTAATGTTGAAAGTTTCACCATGGAAAGGCATCTTCAGATTTGGGAAGAGAGGTAAACTTTCACCAAGATTTGTAGGTCCATTCAAAATTCTTGAAAGAATTGGATCAGTAGCCTACAGATTTGAATTACCTTCTGAACTTGGTAATATTCATGATGTTTTCCATGTATCGAATTTGAAGAAATGTTTAGCTGATGAATCACTGATTGTACCTCTGAAAGAGATTCAAATTGATGAGAAACTTCAGTTCAGGGAAGAACCAGTTGAAGTAATGGATCGAGAAGTGAAGGTACTTAAACGTAGTCGCATACCAATTGTTAAAATTAGATGGAATTCACAGCGCGGACCAGAATATACCTGGGAACGAGAAGATCAGAAGAAACAGAAATACCCACACTTATTCTCATGATCAATTGTTATCCAGTAAGTCCTCACTAAATTTCGGGACGAAATTTTTCTAACAGGAGGAGACTGTGATAATTGTGTACCAAGAATTACGTCAGCAAAGAAATGAGCACGTTTGATCGTGTTTAAAATCCACGCTGAATTGGCAGCTGAAATTAATATGGGATGATAGTATGCGAAAAACGAGGAACGTGGGTGAAAACCGTGCGCGAATCGGAGTTATGAATTGTCCGGAATCGCGAAACGAAGTTGTCGTCGTAAAACGGGTGAAATAGCTCTGGGGCGGTACGCCCCAGGTCGAGGGACAATTCCAGGCGATGCGCGCGGGGTTCAAAAGTTTCTGGAAGATCGGTTTCATCCGCGCGGTACGCCTAGACTGGGTGCGGGTCGTCAGGCGATGCGCCTGGGGTCAACTTGATCGGCCACTTGCTTAAAAATCTCAAATTTCATCCTCATCTCATTCTTGTTGTTTTCAGTCGACGACCACCACCATCACCTTCGAAAATTCATCCCTCAACCCATCAAATCTCTGTTTCGAAGCCTCAGGAACGCTTAGATCGCATCCAGGAACGTTTATACGGGTCCAGAACATCTTTCTATCCGCAGAACTCCTCCAGAATAGGTAATGGTTCATTTTACACTTTCTGGTTTGATTTTTATTGATTAAATCATGAGTTTGAACGTAATGATATAGTTAGGGTTGTTGGTTATTGCCTAGATGATGGCTAGGATTGATTTTGAATGAAAAACTCGAACTGTTAACGGGTAAAATCCTTGTTTTGAGCCGTTGTAATGCCCGGTTTGCATGGAATCATAACAATGGTTATAATGGTTTAAACCATTTGGTTGTGACTATGTATGTGATTAGTTTGATTAATCTTTAACATGCAACGTGAAAGTTGAGTGTTTTAAACTAATCACAATCATTAACATACTCATTGGAACGATTATCTAATGTTTCTGATAACAGTCAGATTAGTATGTTAAACATGGTTATTAAACCTATTCTAATACTACATTGTGATATTCCATGATATTTGGGTAATCAATAACAAGGATTAATCATTCCTAAGCCATTAAACTGGCTAGAGTCTATCTTAGCAATTATAATCAATAACATTAACTATTTGGTTAATCTGAGATTATACTGATTAATCAAGTGAGTCATCAACTTAGTATTAGGAACCTGAATCAGTATAGGTTTCTACATTATCATACATTGTATGATATTACATTAAGATATGTAATTAAATACTAAACATCAGGTTGATGACTGTCAAGGCAATGTCTTGGACATTGGACGTTCAAAAGGATTTAATCAGCAAGTTAAAACATAAATAACATATCAAACATAAACTAATGCAGAATCTTATCAATAGCACCAGTTGCGTGTGTTTCTACTGTTTTGAGACATCAAGTGAGTTTCGTACAACCCCTTTTCTCTTTATTGTTTTATAAACATCGAGGTAACTCTGCAAACTATTTTCTGAACATATGATATGCATCACTGATATCTGTGTGATTTCATGTGACTTTTTGTGTGATTTCATGGGATTTTGCTGTTAGTAACAACTATCACAGTATCAAAAGTCCTCATTCGTGAACTGTATCTAGTGAACCCATGTGCGGCCGAACAGGAACCATTGATAGTACTATTGGCTGACAACCCATTTGCTGGGAGGATTGCATCTCCTCTGGTGTGAATGTTTGGTACCTGTTTCCATAACAACTTCTTAATGTTAGTGATAGACATTAAGATAATGAGGCAATAAGATATTTACCGACGGGTAGTATCTTCGTGAACAAACAACTGTCCGAAAGGAACTAGATACGGGTCCCATGGTTATCCAGAACTGAACTTTTTGTGAACATTACTTATCATATCATATTGTTCTAACTGAACTGTCGAACTCACCAGCTTTGTGCTGACGTTTCAAACTTAACATTTTTGCAGGACAACGGTGACGACACAGTGAGGATGCACTTCACATAGTTGAACCCTAATGTAACATATTGTGTAATAAACTAAGTTGTTATATTACTGTATTGACGAAACCTTTGTACTATATTTATTTTAAGTGAATCTGTGTGCTGTGATATCGGTTCAAGTAAGTCACACCTCATCTCTGAGACATCACCACTATGCTTCCGCAACCGATAGAATGAGACTTATGATATCATCTCAGGTGAGGAGAGGTGGGGGTGTGACATAATAGAAACATGAAAATATAGCACACTTGAGATTTATTTGAGATAAGTGACATATTACAAAAGAATCATTTTCAAGTTTTGTGGCACTCTTGTAACATAATAACCAAACTCGAATTTGAAAAAGCCATCATAAAAATTATATAAGACTAAGCGCAGCGGTAAGGCCGCTGGCCCTGCGGGATGGCGGGCACCGGCGGGAACACCGCCCCCTCCCCCGACGGGAACGAATTTGTGGGTTCAGCGGGTACCGCTCCCCGCTCTACCCCTCTCACACAACCGGCGGGAATGATTTTCTCATCTCTCACAAATGGGGAAGTTTTCTGGTGGGGTGACCACTGTAGGGTTTTAAGATTTTCAGTGGGGTGATGACGTGGCAGGAAATTTCTGAGGGAAGGGATTTTCAATGGGGTGACCACTGTGGATAGTCTAATGTAAACGGTTAAAAAAAAGATGTGGATTAGGAGTATAATTAATCATATGTGTTTGATTGCCTATGAAGAAAAAGGCACCACCAAGAGGCTATAATTACCATTAAAGGCTCCTCTTTTTCTATAAAATTATTATTATGATAGAGCATGATATTTAATTTTTTCATTGACTTGGTTTATAGGTTATTTGAATTATCTCATTCGCATGATTGACAAAGTGATTGATGAGATTTAGTGAATGATAACTATGTTATTATTTATCGAGTAAAATGTCATTTTAGTCTTTATGGTTTGTCAACCTTTGCTATTTTAGTCCAATAGTTTAAATTTTGCAATTTTAGTTATTATGGTTTCCATTTTATTGTCATTTTAGTCCAATTAAATTTAAACGTTTGGATGACAATGACAAAAATTACCAAACCACATGGACGAAAATGACAATAAAATGAAACCATAATAATCAAAATGGCAAAATTTAAACTATTGGACTAAAATGACAAATGTTGCCAAACCATATGGACTAAAATGACATTTTACTCTTATTTATTTATATGCATTTAACTTGAATGAAAGAAAATCAAAATATTAGTTTAGATGTGACTTGAATAATTAAAATCTTTTGAAATATAACTAATTTAAATCTTAGTGCGTATTAATAATAGGGTTAAATAGGGTTTGAAAAAATATTATAAATGGGATTTTAACTGTTATCCAAATGAAAATCTAATTTATATCAACATAAATGATACCAAGTTAGGTTAATAAAATTTTATTAGGTTAATTATATTCTTGAATTGACACCAAAGCTACTTAAAAACACTTGATTATAACTAAAAGGTGTTGATTAATCAAGTGTGTTTTCTTTTACTGGGTGTGATATGATCAAATGGTTATATGACCCGTCAATGATCCAAATTTCATTTCAAAAATAACTAAAAGGTGTTGATTAAGAGAGTAATTTGATGATTGTGTTTTGTTTGATTTCTTTTTTCCTTTAGAATTTATGTATTTTTTTTTTTGTTTTAGGATTTTAATATTTTGCTCTTAAGTTTGCTTCGTGTTTTTTGACAATATATTTTACTGCTAGGCACATCATTTTATTGTTTTAGGTTTAAAAGTTTTGACAAATCAAGCTTTAAGTTTGGATTTGTGTTTTCTTGATGCTTGATTTTACGACTGAGCACACCTTTTGATTTTTTGACAAAGTGATGATTGCTTTTGCGAAGAAGTTTGATATAGAGTGTTCCCACAGATTGATAAGAGTTACGATGGATTTTTTATCTATGTTTTGATAATCAAGATGGTATCATTGGTGCTGTGATTGAGTAACCATAGCAACAATGGATCATAAAAGATCGTGACCTGATTTTTTCTGAAAAATTTTTAAATGGATAGTAGCGTGTGACACATATTTTTTTATTGGTTTATTTTTTAGTTACAGTGTCGTTTTTATTTATTTTTTTATTACTTATAAAATTTTCATGCTTTAGTTTTAGGTATTTACAACGAAATGACAATATTTATGTCCTTTTCTTGTTTTGGTTTTATGAATTTTATAGTTGCGCACTTAACTTTGGGTTCAAGTTTCTTGACGCTTGATTTTACGATTGAGTTTGCTTTCATGTTTAATGTCAAAATGATTTTTGCTTCTGTGATGAAGTTCAATTTAGAATTTTACTACAAATTGGCAGCAGGTGGGTAGATTTGTTATGTGTGTTTTGATAACTGAGATGGTTTCGTTGCCACTGTGATTGAGTAACCATATGCTATAGTGGCAACGGGCGATAAAAGATTGCGGCTTGATTAGTCTCATTACTTTTCAAAACTATTGTACTTAACGATCTAGGTGTTTATGACAAAGTGATAGTTTGTATATACATTTTGACATTTGAAATCATGTTTTTTTTCATGTTTAACGTGGTTTACAGTCAAAACGCAAATGATAAACCACTAGCTTGAATTAAACATCGTTTTGAATTCATGGTATATCTTAATAGTTTATTGTGTGAATATGATAAATGATAAATACGCACTTTAAATTATTTAAAAAGAACCAAAGATTAATATATATTGATTAAAAAGTATAACATAATGGTACCAATGTGAGCGTTAAGGCAATGACCTCTTCACTCGCATAAGATTGACAGTTCAAATCCTTTTATTAACAAAAAAGATGTAGTTCTAGTCCACTCGTTTAGTGATATTAAAGTGTTATATAAGTCATAACTTTTTAATATGATAGGGATGCAATCGAGTTGAGCCACCGTCTGGCTCGAGCTCAATCTCGTGAATTTTTTAGAAGTGCTGACTCGAAACTTTTTTGTGCTAAAAATTCAAGCTTAAGCTCTTAAAAAGTTTCGATCCACGAGCTGACCTGTTTTTCTTTTGATTTTCTTCACACACACATGTATTAGTTAAATTATACTAATTTTAACGTTATTTTACTTTGTTTTTGTGAAAATAACGTTAAAAGGGTTGGGTTGATAGGTTAATCAAGCATCATAAGCCGGGATCTCATTGAAAACATCTTTATTCCTACGGGGTAGAGGTAAGGTTGTGTACAATTTGCCCTCCTCAGACATCATTATAGCTTTGCTAATACTGTGATATACTGAGTACGATGATATATATATATGTGTGTGTGTGCGCGCGTGCATAAAATATAATATACATGTGTGTGTATATTTAATATTATATGTATGTAATAAAGTCAAGCCGAGCCATCCTTAGCTTGAGATCGGCTTGTTTTACACAAGCTTTTTTCAAGCTAAACTTTTTTCAAGTTTTCTTTCTAGCTAGTCTCGAACCGTTATCTTTTTAAACATTATTATACGAAACGCATATGGGGTCAATTATTAATTGACAATTTTGTCAAGTTAATGTATGATCTCGTATACGTTTCGTATAGGTGTATATGAAATTTATAAGAGATCAATCATTATCAAAACATTGTATGTTATGAGACTAATATTTTTAAAATTCACCTATAAGAGATCCATCCTAAAGTTTGTAGAATGTCGCCTTGACCCTCATTAGGTTTTTTAAGTTTAGAGTTTGTCATAGGTTTTATTGTTAAAATTTTTAAGTTTCACCACAAAACCTTTTAAGTTTCATCTCTAACCTACGTGCTTAGTTTATGTACATGTAGGTCTAAATTTGAGTTGATCCACGTTCTAATGTAATTTTTTTTTCTTGATATAAGTTGGGTGATAGTCTATGTTTAACATGTAGGTTTTGTTAGAAAACGAATTGAGTCAAATATTTACATTCAACGGTTGAAATTTGAATCATTATACGTTTCGATGTAGCCGTAAAACGCAAACCATAAAATTATTAGTTAAAAAGACGATAACAAAAAATTGGCATTTCAAGTAGCTTTGAGTAGAGGTGCGCAAACTGGTTAATCAGTCAAAAACCGGTTTTCGAATAACCAAATCGATCAACCGGTCAAAGTTTGGTTATATGTTTACCAATAACGAGTTCGAGTTCGTTAGTAACCGTTTTTTCAAGTTCTAAACTTGAAATCAATATAATAACCGAATTCATTTTAACCGAACCGATTAACAACCAAATAACCAATTTTTACCTAGATAGACTTGTTAATAAGTGTCTCTAGAAACCTCAAACTGGTCTTAAACAATCAGTTTTTTCAAACACTTAAAATCGATTTAAAAAGCTGATTTCTAACCAGTTACAAACAATAAACCAGTACCGGTTCAGTTAATTTTTTTTTTTTTTCCTTTTTGCTTTGAGCATAAGATATTTTTTTCTTAGATTAAGAAAAGTATTTAGTGCACATGAATTGACCGTTTACTTGCAGCCCCCATTTTACGTTCTTGAAGTTTCCGAACTTCTTTGATTAGCGTTTACTTCTTCAAAATCAAATCAACAAATGTCTCTACTCTCGTTCATTTCTCCGGATTCACCGAAGATTTAATCTTGTATCTCCAAAACAATCGATTCGATTAAACCAATATCTTGATAAATGACCATTGACCGCTGATTACGCACAGATTTTGCATTGATCTCCCACACTTCTTCGTTAGTCGATTATCCTTTGATCTCTCACCGTTTTCTTTTGATTTATCCAGATCATGAGCATCAAGCTAAACCCACTATCCTGATCTCGAAATACATGAATTTCAAGCATAAACCCTAGTTCTTCTTTGGGGTTTTATCATTTGAACAGCAATCACGGGACAATCTGATTTGAGGTTCTTAGCACTTACCTTTTTCCTCATTAGTTACATAATTGATTGGGTTAATTGCAATTTTGAATCTTATTTTGTTAGATATAGATGGGTTTATTAGGCTGCTGATAGATCTAGTGCCTTTGCCTAACAACTGTTTGTGATAATGTCTAGAAGTTATATTGATAGAGCAATGGCTTCTTACAAGAAACCACGTATTAGAGACGGTGCAGTTCGTCGGTTTCTTTTTGTAGTGTCTTTAACTCTTGCTGGGGTTCTTTTGTTATTGTTTCTTGTTGGGATGATTTCAAGCAATGAAATCGATGATAGTCGTAGTGAATTTAGCTTTAAGTTTAACACCTCTGGTTTGATCAAGAGTATAAAGCTTCCTAAACATAATCACTTGTCAAGAATGTTGGAGAATAAAAATCAGTTGCCTCCAAGAAACATGGATTTGTATCCAAATCTAGCTGAAAAACGTATAGTCATCGTTCTTTATGTTCATAATCGTCCACAGTATCTCAAACTAGTGGTGGATAGCCTCTCTCGTGTGACGGGTATTAATGAGACTCTGCTAATTGTTAGTCATGACGGGTACTTCGAAGAAATGAACAAGATTGTCGAGGGGATTAGGTTTTGTCAAGTGAAACAAGTATTCGCCCCCTTTTCGCCTCATATATTTCCAAATAGTTTTCCAGGTGTATCCCCTAATGACTGCAAAGATAAAGACAACCCAATTGAGAAAAAATGCGAGGGAACAACCGATCAATATGGAAATCATCGGTCACCAAAGATTGTGTCATTGAAACATCACTGGTGGTGGATGATGAACACGGTTTGGGACGGGCTAAAGGAGACAACGGGTCATTTAGGTGATATTCTTTTCATAGAAGAAGATCATTTCATCTTCCCAAATGCATATCAGAATCTGAAAATGTTAACCGAGTTAAAACCCACAAAGTGTCCTAATTGTTATGCTGCAAATCTTGCTCCTAGTAATGTAAAATCCAGAGGTGAAAACTGGGATAGTTTGATAGCAGAAAGAATGGGTAACGTGGGTTACACATTTAATAGAACAGTTTGGAGGAAAATACATAGAAAAGCTACTGAATTTTGTTTCTTTGATGATTATAATTGGGATATCACAATGTGGGTGACTGTTTATCCTTCATTTGGTCATCCGGTTTACTCTATGCGTGGACCCAGGGCTAGTGCGGTTCACTTTGGCAAATGTGGGTTGCACCAGGGTCAAGGAGAGAGCACTGCTTGTGTGGACAACGGTGTGGTGAAAATCGACACCGAAGAGATTGACAAGGTTGTTAACATTAAACCCGAGTGGGGCGTACACATGATTAGTAACCAAGATGGGTATCAAGCTGGATTTCGAGGATGGGGTGGGTGGGGAGATAAGAGAGATCATCAGTTGTGTTTGGATTTTGCTGATATGTATCATGTGAGGAGTAAAACGTCTTGATCGTTATTATATATTGAAGATTTTGTTATATGTAGTTAAAAACCGGTATCATACATGTTACATTTTATTTTATTTTTAAAAATTGAATAAGGTTTTGGTTGCTTTTTTTCTTCCTTCCGCATAACGTGTGGACAACCTTACGCTTTTTCTCATGTTTCTTGCTTTCTTTTGATATAATATTCAGAAAACTCTTGTTTTGAAGTAGCCATGATCTTCTTCAAAGTAGTCTCTCTGCCATATTTTGAGAGTATATGGAAATCTGGAAAGTTTTTTTTCTTATTTTTTTGGTATTTTTAGCTGCCAATTCTCTAACCGGTTTGCGAAAACTGGTTTCAACCGATCCAAATCCCTGTTTTGAAATCAGGTTGTAACCTTACGGTTCAAATCAGTTCCAGATCGACCCGAAAACCCAGCACGAGCCAATTTAAGCCCAGTTTTAAATTGTTTTCAACCTGGTCAAACATGATTCTTAAACTCACCTAAGCTGGTCTAAGCCCGACCTGGTTTCTAAAAACTTGGGTGATTAAACTGAATCGGTATTGACGCAACTGTTTTGGGCCAAAACTCAGTTTGTACAAAGGAGTTCAGTTGAACTACTAAATGGCTGGTAACAATGAAAAGGAATCTGTTCTGGTGATACCAAATAATATTGTTAACAAATAAAACAAACAAAACAATTGTGATACTATATATACATTTGGAAGTGTCAGGAAGTGTAAGCGGTTAAAATGAACAGTAATAATATTATAATATTCTTATCTTAATAATACTAACTTACTAAGTCCCAGGTTCAAAAAATTGTTGATATGAAAAACCGCTGCAAAAAACTATTCAACTGATTAAAAAATAAGGTAATGAACCGCCTAAAAAATAGATGCAAAAGTTCAATCGAAAAAATACAACAGGACCGCTTCAAAAGATAACAGCTTCCCATCCGAAAGTTGAATTAATATCAAAGTTTAACTTTTAGTATAGAAGTTCCCTCTTGTTTTACTCACATATTTTTAATGTCTACATGTTTTTAACACATTCTTATGTTATCAAATAATAGTAATAATTATATTGATTTGATCACAATTACGTCACGAACAATCTGTATAAATTTCTAACCCAAACGGTTGCATAAATTTTGTGTCTTATTCACAAGCTTATAATGTGCCGATACATTATCGAATATTTGTATCGTTTATATCATTTTGATATTAATTACTTCACAACCTATTTATATTTAATAATAGTATTTACATAATAATAATTATTTAAATAATACTAATGATTAAATAATATTAATAAAAAAATTGTATAGTTTGGTTTTATGATTTAACAATGTATGCTCATGTTTGATTCGGGATTGAATACTCATTTCGTACGAGCAGACAAATTTACAACAGCTACCCTTTCGAGCTTTATGTCAAGCTGACAACAAATACATACGTTTTTTTTATATGGAATTGTGTTGGAATACCTGTAGCAGCATGCGAGAAACCTATTAGTTGATAACAAATGTAGTAATTGAGAGGTTATCTTTTTTTTTTTTCTGTTCTAAAAAACTTAAGTGATAACAATTATTTCATATGAAATTAGGAGAATTATCAAATAAAAAGTATTTAATCTAAGAAGCCTAAAAAGTATTTTTAAAACCTCAGAAACCGGCTTAGTCGAACACCTATTGAACTCATCCCGGCGATGTTGGAACCATATTGTCAAAGTTAATAAGATTTAACTTTTATGTAATAACCTCAATGTTTAGCTATAAAATCTAGGTTTTAGGGATTGGTTTTTAACTTTTAGGTTTTAGCTTCAGGTTTAATGTTTGGGTTTAAAGTTTAGGTTTAAGTTTTATGGTTTAAGATTTGGGGTTTCACGTATAGGGATTGGGGTTCAACATGTCGGATCCAATAACGGAAAAAATGAGTTCGCTTGTAGTTTGTTTGTGTTTGCTTTCAAGTGGTCTTTTTATACAAAATGAACTTTTTAGGAAAATCATAGGAAAGTATTTCACGTTAGGCAACGTATAAAACAATAATCTCACGTCTTAAATAAACAATTTATACATAATTAAATTCACTCAATTAAATTTTAAACTTACTGTATAACGTGTTTTATATGCGTTATTATATCAATTTAAATATTTAATATCACCAAAAGAGTTCTTTTGTGGGCATTACTCCTTGAATTCGTTCTTTATTTCAAATGTAGATAAACGGGTGAGATGTGACGCCTCATGATGTTTTCAGGATAGATGAGATGCGTTTATCTTCCAATTTTAATATTTTTTGAGGGTATAGTTATTCACAGACCATACTTTTTCATTTTAACATCCTACCAAGCTTATACGTCTCATATAAACATATACGATACATATAAGTTCATCTGACATCCAATGATTTGACAATTATTGTCCACGTATACGCAACTTATAAGACCTATACGAGACGTATAGGACTCCAGTCATTACACTTACAAATTCTGACAAACAATGATTACTATACGAGGCGTATAAGGGGCATGGAGGGTGTGAGGTAGGTGTGTGGATAACATGACACTATATATATTGTATCATGTGAAAACTCAATCTTAGAAAGAACACATTTAAAACTTATCCGAGTCTTTTTATTTGTAATCTTAAAAGTAAATATGTGTTTCATGTTAAAGTTGAATAAAAATTTAAATTTTTAATAAACAAATCAATTTTAATACACTTTAATGTGAATTACATATTTATTTTTAACTGTTTAGACCCAAAAACTTGCATTAATGTTAACTATTAAACGGTGATTAATTTACACATACAAATGAAAGAATAAAGTGTTCTAAACATGCTACAATTAGGGATGTCAATCGTGTCGGGTTGACGGGTTAGCGGGTTAACACGTTGCGGGTTGACGGGTTGAATTTTGCAACCCGAACCTGACCCATATATTTATTCGTGTCAAAGTTTCTAACCCTAACCCGGATTGACATAAATTCGGGTTAACCCGAATATGACCCGTTTAACCCGTTTATATAAATTAATCAAATAAATTTACATAATGTAATTGGTTGTTGGTTGAAAGCAAGTCAATAATAACGTGTTTTGTAGGTATGTATGAGTAACAAATAGTAAGTATACTATTTTAACAAAAAAATTAATATTATTATAACTAAACATATAATTATGTAAATCATAAATCTAACGTAAGAAACATTAAAGAAACTAGTTCGTCTAGTTTAATGGAAAAAATTTAAAATCATTTTTGTAAATGAAAAAATATAAATTTTGTTACTCGATCAATTAAAGTATGGTAAATAATCAAAAGAAAAACAACTAAATATATGTTTCAAGAAATGAAAAAAATATAAAAAAAATAATTTTGAATTCTTAAACGGGTTAATGGGTCAACCCGTTTATAATTGGGTCAACCCGAACCTGACCTGATTAATAAATGGGTCAACCCGAACACGACCCGTTTATTTAAACGGGTTATACTTGTCAACCCATTACTTGATTATTTCCGTGCGTGTTCGGGTCGTGTTGCAGGTCGTGTCAAGAATTGTCGCCCCTACAATGATCTTCGGGAAAAAAATCCAAGATTTGGCTTGATATTGACGGAGTTATTTGGGTTAGTATAATAAAAGTGAATTATATTTTATTCTGAATTACACACACACGCGTACAACTTACACTGGTATAAGTTCTTAAAATGAAAAATAATTTCCCAAACACATAAAAGAAGATAATTTTATACATATATAATAAAGATCATGAAAAAAAAACGAAATATTTGGGTTGATCTTGGCAGAATTATCTAGGTTAATATAATTAAAGTGAGTTGATATAAGATGCAAATCCTATATACACGGTACTAGTGTGGAAACCCGATTAACTATTAAAAATATATCTGAAACCTGGCGTAATAATAGTTTAGGTTAATTGGGTTGACCTGAATAATCCTACTAACATTTTTGACCAGAGTAACCCGACCTTATTAAGCTTATTCGAATTTGGGTGGGGGTCGGGTTGGTTGGATTCGGGTATTTTTGACACCATTATATGGTAGCGAAACCATAGGTATTATACCAGTAGTTTCAGTACTTTACTGGTTTTGTACCATTTATTAAACATTTTTGTTTAGTTGAAGATTAATAATATTAATCTTTAAATTATTGATGTTATTATGTCATAATTATACTAAATTTCAAAAAAAAAATCTAAGAATATGAATGCATCATATGAACATATCATAAAAAAATCAAGTTTATAAAATAAGAATTAAAATAATAATTTGGTTAAAATTCATTATGGTATATGTTTTCAGCTACACTAGATTGGTAAATAATATAATTCAATCTTTACCGATTTGAGAACTTTCAGTATTTTACTAGTACCAGTTTATTATCAATACATAAATATGAGAAAATCAAATACCATTACCGGTAATGAATCTACTATCCAGTAACGAGAAAATGATGGCTTGTCAAATAATTTGAATATCAAAAATAAGTATAAAAATTTTAAGGTGATAATACGAAAATAAAATAACATTCATTAAGATAACAAGTGTGTATAAAAATATAAAATCATTGTTTGTCGGTGTTTTCCCTTTTAGCTATTAAGGTTAGTAATTGGGATGAGAATGTGATATATCGATATCAAACTGGTATCGTACCAATGTATGATGAAGTACGGTACATTACATATTTTTTTCATAAATTCAGCACCTAACCAATACCATTTAAACATAACAAGTATAATTATCAAATCAATAAAGTAGCAAACCAATATTGTACCATATTGGTATCATATGCATAGATTTGGTACTAGACTTGGTACTCACTTTTCCAAAGGTTTGGTATGATTGTATGAATACTTTCGTTAGCAGAGCTTTTCACATGTGGATGGGATTCGCGAAGTTTCACACAAAAACTTTATGAAATCCAAAAATAGTAATTAATTATAATACTAAACAAACAAGTTTTTTTTCCTTCCTTTTTTTATTTAAAAAAAAGCATTAGTGGAATTTTTTTATGAAAATAGATAATTTAAAAAATATTTTTTAGAATGAATGTTTTAATTTACATTTATTTATTTATTTTTAGCTAATAAGTTATAATTATATGCATTTCTGTCATTTTATTCAAGTAACATATTATCATATTTTTATTTTCTTATTCCTCAATCAACTCATTATAAATTTTTTAACTAACTTCTTTTAATTCTTTTTATTTTTGTATTTAGCAAAACATGTTAATACAACTAGGTGGATCAATTAAAGAACCAAGCAAAAATAAATAAAAGGCATTTATAAAATCGAAATAAGAATTAAAGCTTGACAATCTCAGTTCTAAATAAAAAAATATAATAAAATATCTCAAAATCAAATACAAATACAAATAATCAACTCAAATAAAGTCATACGTTTTTAAATGATCTTTTTAAAACCTTTATGTTTTAAATTTTATTTTTAAAATCGAGTTTTTAAATGTCTTTTATAACCGTTAATTTTTTCTAAATTTATTAAATGTGTTTCTTTTTTTTAATTTATTTTTCTAGAATCCTTTGTTTTTTCTAAGCATTTGTTATATAATTGTTTTCTTAAAGCATAATTTTAAGAAACAAACTGCTTCAAACAATACGTTTAAAAAAAAATTAACATTCTTTTTATAAGAATTGTCCACATAAAACGAAAGATTATAAAGAAGATGTTGAGGGAAAAAACGAGACGCAATGAACGGTTTTGAAAAGAATGTTTTAAAAAACCAAACAGTTTTAAAAATGACATATAAAAAAACCACTCGATTTTTAAAGGAAGTTCAAAAAACCAAACAATTCAACGATCCTAAATAGACATTAATTAAAATCGAAAATTTTCCATGGTTCATTCATGTACAATTGAGAAATGTGTAGAAAAATAAATGGTCATAAATCTTTTTAAAAGCTTAATTTTTTAAAAAAGTAAAAAAAATGTTAAAGAAATCATTTATAAAAAATTGACCTTCTTAAAAAACATTTATAAAAAATTGACCTTCTTAAAAAACATTTAAATATAATATAAAAGGAAACACATACTTAATCAAATAAGTTTTCAGCTAGTAAAAATTTTATTCGCATGCGAACTTGAAATGTAAAAACCATGAAAACATTGATGTAACATGCAATTTTTTTCCACAAATTTGTAAACTTTTATATAAAAAAAGCCAAACCATTATTTAGAAATTTTTTTCACAGATTTTGTAACATGCAATGACCTTATATTTTAAAATCCAAAAGGTACCGCTAGAAAAAAGCTGGTAGGGGTATCATCATCTGACTGACATGTATGTCACAAGTTAGACGCCCGTAAAAAATATGGTTGATAACGGGAAAATTCCCAATATTGACACTTTGACCATATATTTTCCAAGAATGTCCAAATGTCTATCCCCATCATGGGCACCGCCCGTGTTCTCGACCATTCACGGATCTCCACGTGGCCTTTAGAGGCGCCCACGCCCATAAAAATATTCCGCCGTCCGTAGAATTGAACATCCGGTCACAGGCGCCGGGCCCGCTCTGACACGCATGTCATGGGCGTCCCGCCCATAACAAAATTTTTTTTTGTAGGCGTCATAGAGAATCTGAACCGAACCACCATCATGGGCGTCCGAACCTAGCTATTGGCGTCCCGAACCTAGCTATGGGCGTCCCGAACCTAGCTACGGGTGTACCGACCTTTTTTTTTTGAAATTTTAAGCTGGAAAGCACTATGGGCGTCCCGCCCATGATGAGGGTTCGGATATAGGCGTCGTGCCTATGAACGAATATTAAAAAAAAAAATTCCTGCCTTGGTACCGACTATGGGCATCCCGCCCATGATGGGAGGACGGATATGGGCGCCGCGCCTATATACGAAAAATAAAAAAAAATTAAAATTTTTGCCTTGTACCTAGCTATGGGCGTCCCGGCCTACCTACACGGGCGTCCGGCTTTTTTTAAAAACTATAAAAAAAACCATTTTTGTTAAACTTTTTCACATTCATCAAACATATACTACTTAAAATTTTCGTAAAATGGATCAACAATATTCTTCTCAACCCATTGACAAACCTTCGAAATGGATTCTTTCAAAATGGAGACGTCCCAATTTTCGAAACGAAACTTCCCCAAATAAGTGTAATGAAATGCAAGGCGAAGGAAGTCGCTCTAACGAGACGAAGCAGCCACAAGAGATTAAAAAACGTAAATGAGCTATTCCAGATGACGAGCCAGATAAATGGTCAAAAGATGCTATTGAATTTTTTAAGACAGGAGATTCTCCATTTTGTTATTCAGCTGTATTTTTTAAATCTGAAAAGCTTGATTAACGTTTTTGGGGAACATTATTAGGCTATTGTAATAATGGATACCTAACACCAAATGTAAGGATACATATTTTTAATTTATTTAATTTATTTAATAATTTATATATTAATTTTTTTGTAGCACATTGAAGGATGGGCTGGAAGATTAAATTAACTGGAGATGCAGAGAAATTCAACAGGGTCGAACGTTAAATTTACGTTGGACAATTTTACCACCATCCTTTGTTGACAGTCTTTTAGACTCATGCAACAAAAACGCAATTAAATTTGCTAATGGAAAATTTTCTCCTTTTCCTTCATTTTTTGACATTGATTAGGTTTATTGATTTGGTTCTCAATATCTGGTGATATATACAGAGAGCGTGTTCATCCAAGTTTGAAGAAGATAGTGGTTTATTTTACGGCGTTGTTGGTGAACATTCGTTACTGGAAAGTTAAACGACGCCAAGAAAGTAACATCACATACGGAGCTAATGACGATTACATAAGACCCGAAAATGAAATATATGGCAATGAGGCTTTATACATTTGTATGTTGATGGAACATTTAGTTACCGGAAAGCCATTGGACTTAACCGGTGGATTTAAACAATGTTGTACGAATTATCGACTATTCATGACTGACCAAATTTACTTTTGGCACTGTTTGCCCCGACCTTGTAATGTGTAACAAATTATAATATAATATTTTTATTAATAGTTTGTTGTGTATTAATTAAGTTAAATGATTAAAATCACACCCAAATTTAAAGTTAACATAAATACTTTAAACATCAATTACATAAAAAAATAAAATACATCATAATTATTTTCTCTAATACGAATAACTGTCGTTTTCATCTTCCCACGGGTTATGACAAGAATATCAAATCTCATACTCGTTCTGCCATGGATCAAGAGGTACGTATTCGTCCTCAGGACGGTTTTTATATTGCAAATGAAGATAATCTTGTGCAGGAAGGACATAGTCTTCATCTGGATCGTAAATATCTTCCAAACATTCGTTTTCGTCGGCAGCATTTGTTGGCAAAAACGTATCAAACGCCCAGTCCCAGAAACATTATTCTTCATCTACACGGTTCTCTTCTTGTTGCTCGTTGTTTGGGTTTTCTAATTTGTTTTCATCTTCCGGTTGTACAACTAACTTGGTATCTTCAGCTTCTTTGTTCGTTGTGTCATCGAGTTTTAATGAGTCAGACATTTTATATGACTTAAAATGAAAAAGTAAACTAGCCACTTGAATATTATTTATATGCCACTTGAATATTAATTAAAAAAAATTTAATTTTTTTTATTCAGGCCATCATGGGCGCCCGGCTCATATCCGAACACCATCATGGGCACGACGCCCATTGTCGGTACCTAAAAAAAAGTTAAAATTTTTTTATTCTGGTCATCATGGGCGCCCGGCCCATATCCGAACCCCATCATGGGCGCGCCGCCCATAGTCTGTACACAAGAAAAAAAATTATTTTTTTTTGTACTTCACGCCATCATGGATGCCCGACCCATATCCGAACCCATCATGGGCGCGCCGCCCATAGTCGGTACCCAAGAAAAAAAATTAATTTTTTTTTGTACTTCACGCCATCATGGGCGCCCGGCTAGGAATGGCAATGGGCTGGGTTCGGGTAGGGTATTGCTAATCCTAGTCCCATACCCGATTGTAAAAATGTATCCCATACCCGGCCCATTACCCATTGGGTATCTATCGGGTAATTACCCATCGGGTATCAGGCATACCCACGGGTATCGGGTATACCTATTAGTTTATTAAAAAAAATTGTGATTTTACGAGTACATTTGTATAGTATTAATTTTATGTAATGTTATTGTTTAATTATAAAAATAAATTATAATCATACATATAAGAACAACACTATAAAATATATACAAATTAAATATAAATATCATCACATATAGCTCTTAAAAGATGCTAACATGGACTATTAATTTAATATTCAAACCGAAATTACATATTCAAAACAACATGATTAGTTTTTAAATATAAAATAATAAGATAAAAGTTATAATTTGTTATAATGTTTCATTAAAAGACTTATGTTTTAGAAAAGGAAATTAAAAAATATTAAAAAAATATTACGGGTATTACTTCGGGTAAGTGGGCCGGGTATTCCTTAACCCCATACCCGTACCCGAACCCGAAAAAAATATTTTTTTTGATCCCATACCCGGTCCAATACCCGGTCCCATACCCTAATATTCGGGCCAATACCCGGCCCTAAAGTTTCGGGCTTCGGGTTTTCTCACAGGGTATGAGTTTTTCTGCCAACCCTACGCCCGGCCCATATCCGAACCCTATCATGGGCGCGCCGCCCATAGTCGGTACCTAAGAAAAAAAATTAATTTTTTTTTGTACTTCACGCCATCATGGGCGCCCGGCCCATATCCGATCCCCATCATGGGCTCGCCGCCCATAGTCGGTACCCAAAAAAAATGTACTTCACGCCATTATGGGCGCCCGGCCCACATCCGAAATGCTCCATGCGCGCCGCCCATATCTATTCCCGCCAAAAACTTTCCCACCAAAAAACATCTTTATTAAGAAAAAAAATGGGACCACAAACACATATCACGTGATTTCCCATAGTAGGGTTTGGAGCACTGGGTCATCTACTAGTCTGGTTTGGAGCACCGGGTCACATACTTGTCGGGTTTGCAAGTGACATGCTTGAATATATCAGACAAAATGACAGAGGTTAGTGTATTTTTTTGAGTAAATTGCCTATTTATCCACTTAACCCAAAAACGGATCAAAATTTTCAAATGATTTTAAGGGCGTAAACCATGGGCGTCCCGCCCCTAATCTGATTCAATCATGGGCGGCCCGCCCGTAATCTAATTCAACCATTGACGTGTGGGAGGTCGTAATTCATGGGCGGCACCCGTGTTATTATAGGCGCCGACGCCCACAAAGTGGACAAATAGGTAATTGACTTTTTTATTTATACAAATAATAATTTATTTTTACTAACTTAAGTACATATTGAATAGGCGGCTGAATGCAAAATGAGAGTTTCATGGAGAAATGTAGAGTTAGTTAAAGCAATTATTTCAAGAAACAAGAATAAAGCAAATATATGGAGACAATAATGCTTTGGACCTTGGTTAGATGTAAAAAACATCCAACCAGATGGTCAATTAATTCACTCAATTTTAAGACTTCAACAAAACCTTAATATTGAGCCTGTGTATGACGGGATATATTACTTTTTCAACAACAATTCCCAACCGTTGCGTTTCGGAGCACGCGAGTTTTGTGTTATTACTATATTTTCATTTGGTGATAACACAAATAAAAATAAAGGAAGTTGTGCCTTTATTAACCGCGTCCTATCCAACAATATTATTATTCCGTTTTCGGTAGACGGTTTAATGTCATTTTTGCAAGAAAACAAAAATAATTTTGATGACGCCGACATAGTGCGTCTTTCATTGTTGTTACTGTTATACTCTCTCTTTATGGGAGTTGAGACGGACAAAAGAGTAGAGAAAGAACACCTAATGCTTGTTGACGACTTTAAAGCATGGAACGAATTTAATTGGGTTCATATCTGTGAGGTCGGACATACCCGAGTATGCTAAACGTTCTAATGAAAAAAAAGACAGAACCGGGAAAAAAGTTGAAATATTCCATGACCGGTTTCGTTCGGGTTTTTAAGGTACATTTATTTACATCTGTTAAATTTTAAAAATAGTTTGATGTAATTCTTATTTTTTTTTACAGACTTGGATATATGAATGTTTTCCGTATCTGAAGAAAGTATGTACGTATACTGAGGCCATACCACGGGCTATTGGATGGCAAAAGCTGCAAAAACATAAATTGTCCACAGTTGACAAAATTCTTAAGTTATCAACTAAGGTTTGTTTATTACTAATTTTCGTTATTTATGACTAATACTTATGACTGATACTTTTTTATCTTATATTTATTTTAATAATACAGCCGAAATTTTTACCAAAAAACGTTTTACGCACACCTGAAGAGTTTACAATGCAGTGGCTTAAAGATAGTTTCGATTACATTAGTCATATGTTTTAGTCGAGATTAAGCTTTAATCCAACTCAAATGAGCATGCGTTTTGAGAATCCACCTCAAATGAGCATGCCTTTTGGGGACGGGTATAGGCCGGTTGAAAACGATTTTTTTGGAGACATATATTTGGATGCCAATAATGAAATAAATTATTCGTTTGGAAGAAAAGATCAAGAATCAAGTACCGGCACCGATAATTTAAATCAAGTTTTGGAAAAACTTGATTTAGTTATTAAGTCTCATGATACTCATCATCAGTATTATCAGGTATCAAATATAATTTAACTTCTTCCGTAATATTTTTTTTATATTGTAAAGTTAATTAAAAAAATTTTAATACGTTTATTATTTTACACAGGGATATCTGAATGACAACATCAATCCATTCATTTCAAGATGGATGTAATTTTTAATTACGGAGAAAATTATTACAAATTTATTTAATAATTAAAATGTATGTAATTTTTTTATTAAATGCTGAAATTTGCCTCCGGGAGTGGAAGTAAAGAAAAAGTAGACATAGAAGATGATGACGATAATGTTGCAAATGATATTAATATGTCTAAATTTAAAACCCCGTCATCACATATGCTTAGCTCGTGCAAAGACAATGCCAATTTTGTAAATTTCTTATATTTAATTTCTCTCCATCTTATTATACTTTATAAATTTGCAGTTCACCTCAATAAAGGGACGAGGAAGAAGAATCAAGAAAAAATCAAAGCTATTACAGACACCATATCAAGGATTTGATAGTACTCCTCGTGATAAGGAGAAAGAGTTTTCTGAACAGTTACTTAATGACTTGATAAGCCGAAAAAATAATTGGGTTTACACAGAATTTCATCCCAATGTAAGTATGGATTGTGAATTTTGGAAATCAGCAACCACTGGTTGGTTTGATACGCCAGTAAGTATTATTATACATTTAATTTTTAAATACTAATTAATTTTTAATTTAATAATTAATATATTATATTTTTTTTGCAGCATTTGTCCTTCTGGATTAACAGGTTAATGTTGGAAAGAGATCCAGAGGCTGATCAGACCATTTTACCATCATTTTTCTTGTTTTTTGTTTAATTGTTTAGAACGTGGTTTCATGATCTCGCAAGTGGTCAAATATGGCCTTTTCCGGCTATCGAAAATGTTGATATTGTAAGTGTCAAACCTTATAATTTGTGGTTACTGTTTATACATTATAATAACTAATGTTTAATTACCATACCGTTTTATGTACCGGTAAATGTGGATAATCAACATTGGTGTCTTGCAGTCATAGATTTTCCTAAGTGGTCAATGACTGTATATGATAGGTGAATATAAACTTTATTTAAATTAATAATACTATTTCTTATTATATTTACTTTTTTATTAGAATTCTAACCAACTTTTTTATGTTATAGTTACCCAGAAATTTGCTCTACCACAAGAACCAATATTTTGAACTTTTTGGATTCTATGTTTCCCATATGGTTATCCTATAATAACTATGATATGGGACCTTCGTTTCGGTGTCCTCCATTTGATCGAACCTATCCGATTTCGGTTCCACATCAGAGTGGATCAATGTGAGACTGTGGTGTTTGGGTCTGTATATTTTTACAGAGATTGATTTCTAATAAAGAATTGTACATTTCTAACGAAGACACCGCCAAAACAGGAAAGGATTTTCGTTGGAATTTTTGTAAATTGATATACGAGCATAAATTTAGGGTGCATTCAAATTAGAATATTTTAACATGAAATGTGTAAACGTTGTATTTATTAATATTTTTCCATTTTTGTTTCGTTGAAATTTATATGATGTAATATTTTCATTTTTTGTGACTTTTAAATTAATGTAATATGATCGTTTGCAGAACTTTGTTAATAATTATTATTTTTAATTGTTTATAATTAATAATATTTTAAATATTTTTTAAAAATTAAAAAAAAAACTAATAATAACTAGTTTATAGGCGCCACGCCCGTAGTCTATCTCGTTCATGGGCGCACCGCCATAAACATAATTATTTTTTAAAAAATAAAAAAAAACTAATAATAACTAGTTTATGGGCGCCACGCTCGTAGTCTATCTCGTTCATGGACGCCCCGCCCATAAACATAATTTTTTTTTAAATTAAAAAAAAAACTAATAATAACTAGTTTATAGGCGCTCAGCCCGTATTCTATCTCGTTCATGGGCGCCCCGCCCAAAAACATAATTATTTTTTTAAATTAAAAAAAAACTAATAATAACTAGTTTATAGGCGGCCCGCCAGTAGTCTATCTCGTTCATTGGCGCCCCGCCCATAAACATAATTATTATTTTTTAAATTAAAAAAAACTAATAATAACTAGTTTATAGGCGCCCCGCCCGTAGTCTATCTCGTTCATGGGCGCCCCGCCCATAAACATAATTATTTTTTTAAAAATAAAAAAAAAACATAATTTTTATTTTTTTTAAATTAACAATACATAACATAAAAACTACAATCATATAATTATTTTTTTTTAAATTAACAATACATAACATAAAAACCACAACCGTATAATTTTTTTTTAAATTTATATCTTAACTATTACAATTAAAATTCATTTAAATCATAACAGTAATTATTTTGGGTAGTTGACCCTACTACGAAATCTCGAAAATTATCCACGTCAACGTAGTTTGTTGTTTGCTTATTTTTTCCGTACACTTTTGATGATGACGGGACTTGTGATGCCAACGGAGTTTTACATTGATGACGCATGTGTCCGTTATGATTGCATCTTAAACATATTGTTGGGCATGTTTCTTCACCTCGAGACGGAATACGTTTATATTCTCGTGGACGACCGGCTTGCCTTCGATCCATCTGCGGTGTTTTTCTAAAAATTCATCAGCTTCTTGTACCTCCCATTCATATTCATCTGGAACCGTATTTACAGACTCAGCGTATGTGGCAACGTGAACCTCGTTTTTGAACCAGTCTGTCACACCCCGAGCCGGCGTGGTAGGATCGGGTTTCCCTGACGGGCGGAAGGTTCCCGGGGCGCGATATCGTGAGTGATAATCGTAATGATCAGATTGTTTGCATTGCACATGATATAGATTAGAAACTTGCTAATATAAAATAGAATTACAAAGTTAAATTATATCAGTTAAGTTTACAATTTAACAATGTAACTCCACTGTCACTTCATAAGTCTTCTATCTTGTAGCTGCACAAGATATACAAAATAAACTGTATAATGATGCTTCAAAATATGTAGGTCCAAAAAGCTAGGTCCTCTATCAGATAACCTAATCCAAAGAAATAACTCTTCAGTTGACATGTTCGTCACCTGAGAAGTCATGCAAAAATAAAGTCAACACATGGTTGGTGAGTTCATATTGTTTAGTAATTGAAAATGATTTGAAGACCTCTTTCGGTAAAGACCCTAACCTCATTAACATCACATGTAATATCCACATCGGTATGCTTATATATAGGGCATATGTAAGGGACAAGCCCTAGCCAACATCCCACCACATACTAATATGTATATGACACTGTTGTTAATGATAATTAAGCATTTTTACCTAACACACCTCTGATCTAGATTATGCTTTCCAAAATTTGATTCACCTTTGATTCTCTTGAGTTCATCATAGATACATGATTTCCCAAAAATCAATGATAGAAATAAAATGTTAAATATTTAATTAAATAATTAAATAAAACATTTAAATACAACTAAGACATGATCATTGGGCCTTATTTAACTCAATCAATTAGACTTAGTTGTTGGTGGTTGTCCAAGTTGTAACCTCTCACACGTGACCCATGTCAGGCATAACTCACAAGAAGTACACCTGAACTGAGCGGGATTTTAATGTTTTGCCCGTATAGCCTGACCCAATGGTCTTCTGTATATGAAAGGGACTTTAAGGATATCCTTTGATTCTTGATCTCTTGATTTGACTTTGATATTGATTTCATTTGATCGTTCATGTTATTGCCCGTATAGCCTGACTACAAGAGCCTTCTATACCTGAAAAGAGACTTTATATGTGTGTTACACGTGGTCTTGATTCCCTATACAACTGACATCCACCTTAACTTGAATATTAATGATTTCATTAGATTATAATGATTTCATTATTTCCATGATTCACACACATTTATGATTTCTGATTTCTTGAGTCTCTTGAATCTTGATCTTTAGAATTCCCATTATTCACAATGATAATTGATTCTTGATTATGATTCTTTGTTCTCAGATTTCACACTGAATTAGATTTCCTTTGAATATGATCTTTTGATTTTGTTCATTTGATTTCACTTTGAATTTAGATTCTTGAATTTGAGCTTTATGGACTAAGGGTTGATTTAGAGTTTAAATTTAAAGTATTACTCATAAGAGTACTTTAATTAATTTGATAATTTGATCTGTTTAATAATTTCCTAGACAGGAGTCTAGGAGTATCAACAAACATATATATGTAAAAACATATAATAATTAAAAGCATTTAAATAAACAGTTTAAATAAAACAGTTTACGCATGCTTCTCAGCCCCGCGTTTTAAAACAAAAATGTTTAGAAAAGGGGCAATGAACTCACATGTGCTGCTATGTCAATGATCTAACACAAAATACGCGCTCTTGTTGTAGCTAGGTTTCTTCAGTTCCTGAGTTATTTTTATAAGAATTCGAATATAATAAGTACGCGTAATAGTCATTGTGCCTAAGGTTTGGTCTTGTCGTGTGTGCAACTAAGTGTCCTATCACTAGTGAAATTCTAAGATCTAATCTAACTTAGTTACCCTTTGATGATCCCCAATTCCATGTTTAGTTACAACACTTATAATTAAATTTTACAAAAATTTGGGCAGAGTCTCCTCTGTATTTAGTTCAAATCCAGACAATTATATTGTCTATTTTACAACAAAATCCCAATCAATGATATTACAACTAACTTTTATAACTAAATAACTTAAAAAAAACCAATGACATTTATAAATTACATTTCAAATTAAACAAGATTTTAGAAAATTATTAAATTAACTTTTACATAAATTCACAATGCCTTTATTTTAATTAATACATCATTATTTGAGTTTAAGAAATCATTTAAATGTGTGTTGGGCTTAATTAAACCCCATCGAGCCCACTTAGGCCCAATTGAAAGTTCTTGATTTCAAATTGATTAGAAGACTTGAGCTTTTGACTTTCATGATCCTATAAGAATATTATCCGGTTGTCAAGCCATCTTTTGTCCATTAACAACTCGCGTTGAGTTGTTATTGTATGTTAATAATTATCTTTTTATAGTAATCCTTAACCCATGCACCCATGCAAAGTTCTAGGTTGTTTACTCGATACATAGATTACGTGGGTTCCCATGCACACACATACTTTACCTATTGCATATATACGTATCTAGCCCCCATGCATCATAGAATCTCAGATTTAAAGTTGTTTGGTATTTGGCATCATCCCAAGGCAGCGAACCTTTTGAAGGTGCTGACCTTGGGTTCGGCTAACAATCATCACCAACGAACCCTTAGGGTTCGGCTCTCAATTCCCACGAACCCTTGAGGTTCGTTCACAAAGGTTCAGCCAGTCTATGAAATCATGTTCGTTCTAGTATGAGGGTTCGGTGGATCTAGGGTTCGTTTAAGAAAGGTTTAGCTTTTAAGGTTCGGTTGCCACAGGTAAGGGAAGGTTCGGCTGATTAAGCATGGTTCGCTAGGTGATAGGTTCGCTGCAGTCGAAGGTTCGGCCAATATTAGTAGGGTTCGGTTAGACATAAGGTTCGTCCATGGGTAGTTGAAGCCACAGGTTCGCTGCAGGTTTGGTTACAAAGGGGCAGGGTTCGGCTGCAGAAGGTTCGCCCAACCACAAAAGGTTCGGCTAAGGGCTGTTGGTTTCGGCTTGAGTTCGTTCGCGAACCTGTGCTTTTCCTTGGCTTCCATCCTCAATCTTGAGACCTCAACCTGTCACAACTCATTCCTAAAGCTACCTAAACGTGTAAGACATCTTAATCTAAGTGTTTTAGGTGATTATAACCAACCAAAGCTACAAAATCATATGGATCGTGAAACACACATAAAAACCGAACAAAAATGGAGGTTTACCTCAAAGTTCGCGGACGAAAGTTTGAAGTTCTTGTACTCTCTTGATCTACGTCACGTGGGGATCGTTTTGGCTCCTAGAACACTTCAATCCAAGCACATCCAAGCAAGAAATCGTAGTGAGAAGCTTGAAGTTTTAGAGAGAGGTTAGAGAGAGGGAGTGACGAAATTGAGGATGAAAATGAGGTTGGTGTAGGTTGTTGGGTCATAAATGCAAGCATTAAAGACTAAGAAAAATACCCGATCGTTCCGTCTCGTTCAGTTTCGCGTAAAGTGCCGGTTCGCGTAGTTTTCGCGACGAAAAGACACGGTTTATAAAAATAGAAGTTATTTAATTATTTTAGGTTGTGATTCCTAATAAATTAACTAATATCTTTTATTTAAATTTAAAATATTTAATTAACTGTTTAAATTAAAATGTACGGTCGTCGCGCGTATTCGTTCGAATCGTCACCCGTACGAACACGCCTATAACCATACCTTTCAATCTTGTTTTCTAATTATAGAATATCATTCAGAACGTTAAACTTTCAGATATATTCGTACAGATCGTCACCTATACGAATAACCCGTCTATTTAGCATTCACATAACAATATTCATGTGTTTTGTTCTATAAGGCCTCACATACGTTTATACATAATAAATCCTAACAAATAATCACATGATGGTTCTGTGTTGCCAGATAATTATCTGACTCAAGAACCATTGTTCTGAACTTTGTTTTCTGAATTTGAATCTGAACTGTGCTGTGATAACATGAAATGAAAATGATATATTATTGATAACTGAAACATGTACCTGATTTACTGTTCATGTACTGTAGAGATCACTGTTCCGGTGACGGTTCCGGCACTGATGTTACACAGTCCATCGCCCAATGGGTACAATCTAATTGTTTCAAAATAACAAATACAACAATCACATGACCACATGGCAAACCAGATAATTGTCATTTGCGACAACCACATTTTTTGTTGTAAACATCGACGACACACCGGTGACATCCGTCGTCAACGTTAAAATGATAGTCATCAATACCTCTTACTATCCAAGTTTTGGATTTTTGTATTCTTTTGAGTATTTTTTTTCAGCCCACTTCGTCAGATGGTGGGTGTTTTTTGTTGTTGGAGAAAAATATTAATTTATCACCAAATTATAGAAAAACATAAAAATTCAAAAAAATTATAATTAACCAGTTCTAATATAATACTTACCACCAAGTTGTCGTCGCTCAAAATACCATTTCTGTAGCAAGGAAACAAAAAAATCAATTAGTTTTGTGATCGGTAATTTTTCGAGTTTCGAGACAATGCGTTAATAGACTCGGCACTGTTCGAAGTCATTATATTGAACCGTTGAACAGGGAAGTGCGACCGTGCCCATTTATGAAACCCCACTCTTGTCGTCGCTCACATAACGCATTATAGTTAGTTTCGAAGTCACTGATTGTGTACGCTTTACAGGTTGCCCACCATAAGCTTTCTTGCGCTTTACCCTTTAAACGAAAATTAACCATTAAATGTCGGCAACAAAGACCATGATATGCGAGCGGATACACTGTTCTGATTGTCAAATCAATAGAAGACGCTCTGTCAGAAATAATAGCAAGTTCCGGATGATCCGCTATGCCATCTTTCAGTTTAGACAAAAACCAGGTCCAAGCGTCACCGCTTTCAGTTTTCCCGACACCGAATGCAATTAGTAAAATTTGGTTATTCCCATCCATACCGACTACAAGAAACATGGTGCCTTTAAAAGTACCTTTCAGATGTGCTCCGTCTAATATTATGATAGGTCGCATACAATTAACAAAACTTCTAACCTGCAAATAAGTTAAAAATTAAATATCTAATTTTTCCGTAAATGGACCAATTATATCTTCAAAATAAATAACTTACAGCTGCACCAATAGCAATAAAAACCATTTCAAAACGGTTAAACTTGTCCCTCAGAATGTGAGTAAGTGTTCCAGGATTAGCTAACTTAAGATTGTGGCAGTATGCAGGGAGTTTGACAAAAGCCTCCTCGACTGATCCGAACAAAAGCTGTTCCGCATAATGTTTTCCTCGCCATGCCTGTTTGTAGGATATATTTACCTTAAACCTTTGATTGATGTCCTTCACGATTTCTTTTCTCCGATAAACACGTCCACAGTCGGTAAGTTGATCTTTATGATATGGCCGATAACTTTTTTATTTGCATTTCTAATATTAGGATACGTCTGCGTTCTTGAAACATGTGTGCTCGTTTTTAAAAGAAGTCACATAAAAAGCATTAGTATCCTTATAAGTAGAAGCTCTTAATATCCACTCACAGTTATCACCACAACATTTCACAACAAACCTTTCTTTTGATGACTTTTGCACTTTGAATTGAAAACACTCATTTAAAGCCATCATTGATACTTCTAACTTTAATTCTTCTTAATCTTTAAAAACTTTGTTAACAATTGGATGTGTATATGATGATAATAAAACATTAGAAAGGTTTGGTTCATAATTTTGAAAGGTTTCGTTGTTATCAATATATTGGTTGTTGATGTCAAAATTATTAGGCTCATGGTTAAAAGCATTCATATTGTTAAATGGAATGTTTAAATCCGGAACAACATCTTTTTTTTAGAATTAGACCCATGTGATGAGTCTTTTTTTGACGAGGTAGACGAACCGTAAAAGAGTCAACAACATAAATATAACATATGTTTGTATGATTTTTCTCTATAATCTTTAAAAACACAGACATATCGTTGTCATCGTATATTTCAACGGGATACACATATGTTGAAGACTTATAAGATAAGCGTCTTATATCTTAAATACCAAAACGAGCTGAAATCAAATCAATCAACTCACCATAACTGATTTTAGAAGAAAAAATATAGAGCTCGACGAATGCAATCAACTAGAACATAATCATATAGACCATCCTTATGTTCTCAGTTACCACCCATACAAACTACAACGGTAAACTCCATATATTAACCTGGTAAAAAAATGAAATTTTTAATCACTATCTGTTTGATGAATGTGGAAAAGTTTAACAAAAATGGTTTTTTTTATAGTTTTAAAAACAGTCGGACGCCTGTGTTGGTAGGTCATGACGCCCATAGCTAGGTACAAGGCAAAAATTTTAATTTTTTTTTATTATTAGTATATAGGCGCGACGCCCATATCCGAACCCTCATCTTGGGCGGGACGCCCATAGTCGGTACTTAAGGCAAGAATTTAATTTTTTTTTAATATTAGTTAACAGGCGCGACACCCATATCCGAACCCCCATCATGGGCCGGACGCCCATAATGCGTTCCCGCTTAAAATTCCAAAAAAAAAGGTCGGGACGCCCGTAGCTAGGTTCGGGACGCCCATAGCTACTTCGGACGCCCATGATGGTAGTTCGGTTCAGATTCTCCATGACGCCTACAAACAAAAAAAATTGGTTATGGGCAGGTCGCCCATGACACGCGTGTCAGAGGGGGCCCAGCGCCCGTGACCGAGTGTTCAATTTTACGGGCGGTGGAATTTTTCTATGGGCGTGGGCGCCTATAAAGGCTACGTGGCGATTCGTGATTGGTCGAGAACACGGGCGGCGCCCGTAGATATATGGGTGGCGGCGCCTGTAACCGAGATGGACATTTGAACATTTTTGTAATAACCCGTGGGAATATGAAAACGATAGTTATTCGGATTAGAGAAAATAATTATGATGTATTTTATTTTTTTTATGTAATTGATGTTTTAAGTATTTAGGTTAACTTTAAATTTGGGTGTGATTTTAATCATTTAACTTAATTAATACACAACAAACTATTAATAAAAATATTATATTATAATTTGTTACACATTACAAGGTCGGGGCAAACAACGCCAAAAGTAAATTTGGTCAGCCATGAATAGTCGATAATTCGTACATCATTGTTTAAATCCACCAGTTAAGTCCAATGGCTTTCCGGTAACTAAATGTTCCATTAACATACAAACGTATAAAGCCTCATTGCCATATATTTCATTTTCGGGTCTTATGTAATCGTCATTAGCTCCGTATGTGATGTTACTTTCTTGGCGTCGTTTAACTTTCCAGTAACGAATGTTCACCAACAACGCCGTAAAATAAACCGCTATCTTCTTCAAACTTGGATGAACACGCTCTCTGTATCTATCACCAGATATACGTTTGTTGTTATACATAACAAGATCCAATGAATTCAAATCAATCATGATTAATGACCAATCTTGAGAACCAAAACAAAACTGAAAATAAACATAATCAATGTCAAAAAATGAAGGAAAAGGAGAAAATTTTCCATTAGCAAATTTAATTGCGTTTTTGTTGCATGAGTCTAAAAGACTGTCAACAAAGGATGGTGGTAAAATTGTCCAACGCAAATTTAACGTTCGACCCTGTTGAATTTCTCTGCATCTCCAGTTGATTAATCCTCCAGCCCATCCTTCAATGTGCTACAAAAAAAAATTAATATATAAATTATTAAATAAATTTAAGATATGTATCCTTACATTTGGTGTTAGGTATCCATTATTACAATAGCCTAATAATGTTCCTTAAAAACGTTTATCAAGCTTTTCAGATTTAAAAAATACAGCTGAATAACAAAATGGAGAATCTCCTGTGTTAAAAAATTCAATAGCATCTTTTGACCATTTATCTGGCTCGTCATCTGGAATAGCTCATTCACGTTTTTTAATCTCTTGTGGCTGCTTCGTCTCGTTAGAGCGACTTCCTTCGCCTTGCATTTCATTACACTTATTTGGGGAAGTTTCGTTTCGAAAATTGGGACGTCTCCATTTTGAAAGAATCCATTTCGAAGGTTTGTCAACGGGTTGAGAATAATATTGTTTATCCATTTTACGAAATTTTTAAGTAGTATCTGTTTGATGAATGTGAAAAATAATGTCTGCACACCCCTCAAACGCCCCGTAGTGGCCACTACGGGGCGTTTTGGTACGAATTGTACTATCTTGGTCAAACGACAGGTGCACTTATTAGACTTGAACGCCCCGTAGTGGCCACTACGGGGCGTTTTGGTACGATGTTCTGAAAAAGGTTCCGACATGTCAGTTGATTAGACCCAAACGCCACGTAGTGGTCACTACGGGGCGTTTAGGGTTAGCCCTAAACGCCCCGTAGTGACCACTACGTGGCGTTTATTGTTTAAAACGTACCAATTACTTTCTAACTTACGAATTCATCGTCCATATATACACACATATTGCGTTAAAATATGAAACGTTCACTCGAATCATTTTACGTATAGTTGATCGAGTTTCTCTTGTTTCGTTTATTAAATATCTACACTCTACACCATATTTTTTATTTGAAATATGTCTTGGTGGGACGGAGACTTTTTCTTTGGTCAATATTCCGACGTTTCACGTGTGGCTGAAACATATCAGGTACGAAACTGTATTTACTTGCTTTTATTGTTAATCAAATGACAAACTAATCATAATGTTTTTAAGGATGAGACTTGTGCGCAATCGTCTGAGGCCACAAATAGACCAGCATTGCCAGATCTTAACAAAGATGTTGCGGGTCAAACTTCGTACTGGCAGTTTGATTTGAACCAGGAACCTTGCGAACAACTGTTACAAGAGGTGGACACCAATAGGAAAGCATACATATATGTTTTTAACTCCGTTGACTCAAATTTATATGAAGCAGTACGTCATAGCATAAACTGGTTTGATATCAGACCTGCACCTGAAGAACATTAGATGCTTATGCCTTATACGGGACTCGTTGTTGCACAACGATTTGACGTGATAGTTCACCTTATCAGTCAAGAAGGGTGTATCACGTTTTTCCCGTTATGGTTAGCTCCATCGACAATACCACAACATAATGTGGTTTGTCTTCTTCATATGCCTATGCATTTCGTCAACATAAGGTTGGAGGGGGATTATCCGATTCCAACTCTAAGTGCGGTCTGGAAACGTTACCGAAATGATGCGGCCGGTGCGTGGGAGATGGTTTATCAAGAACGAATCAAACGGTATCGATCGATTATAGAAGCAAACAAACAAGTATATTATCACAACGAAACTTTGTGACAACAACAATTTGTATTTATCTGTCATTGTTTTCAACGAAACTTTGTAACCTTGTATAATTAATCGTAACGTTTCGAATCAATATAATTAAATATAATATAATTATTGTTAATATAATTAAATATAATAAAATTAAATATAATAATATTATTATTTATTATAATATTGTTATATATAATATAATTATATTTAATAAAACATTAAATTAAAAAAATATATATCTAAACGCCACGTAGTGACCACTACGTGGCGTATGCATCTAAAATTAACCCCCAAACGCCCCTCGGCTCACCACAAACGACCGTCGCTCACCCTCGTTTCCTCTCTACGCCACCGCCGAAGACCCGCTCGTTTGACCCCCGTTTGCCGCTCGCTTGCTACTTCCAGGTTAGTATTCCGACCATGTGATCGATTAGGGTTAAGGTGGATGACCGGGGGTTGGGTTCTTGAGGCAAACGTGGACCACTTGCCTCGTTTGGAGCACTACGGGGCGTTTACCCTTAAATTTTCAAACTAAACGCCCCATTGGGGGCACTACGGGGCGTTTGCCTCTCCGGTATTATTATTATTTATTATTATTATTGTTATTATTATTATTATTATTATCCTCCTCAGCCACGAGATTATCCTCCTCCCCCTCCACCTCCACCTTAGTATTTTCAGTTATATTTGTATTTGTTAAACAGACACTTGTATTAATGTTTATGGTTTGCATATATTTGGTTGATGATGCGTGTTTATTATTTAAATATGTTTTGTTGGTGATGCGTGTTTATTATTATATGTTTTGTTGGTGATGCGTGTTTATTATTTAAATATGTTTTGGTTGGTAATGCATTATTTATCGTATTATTTTGTAACATCAATATGCTTAAACAAAGAACGTCATTCATATATCAATTAATTAATATATTTAAATTTTAATTAAATCTAAAAATTAAAAACATTTTTAGCTTTCAAAACTAAAAGTTTTAAAAAACAATTAAAAATAAACGAACCGAGAGACCGTAAAAAATAAAAAACAAGTTTTAAACAAAAAAATATTAGATTTTTACAAACAAAAAACATGCGTTTAAAAAAATAACTAAACTTTTTAACGTACGAGAGATACGTCGTCGTAAAGTATAAATGCTACGAGAGATACGTCGCAAAATTTAAAAATAATTTTTAAACAAAAATTTTATATTTTTAATTTTTTTTAACAAATCAACTATATTTTTACACCCCAAAAAACATACCCAAACCCCCCAAATCATACTCAAACGCGCCAAGTTGATGCGTTCGTTTTTTTGAACCCTATAGGCCCCGTAGTGGTCACTACGTGGCGTATAGGTCTGCAAAAGCTGACAAAAGAATGTCTGTCGTTTAAGGTTGTCAGTCTGTGGCTAAAACGACCCGTAGTGGCCACTACGGGGCGTATATGTGGCGGTGGGGTGTTGAATTAAAATTCTGGGGTGTGTAGAAAACCTCTCCCAAAAATAAACACGTTAAGAAGAAAAAAGTCAAAACGATTATTTTATTTCTTTGACTTGCAAGTGGTTGCTTTATGAATTTTTTATTTTTAGAATTTTTACTGTTTCTCTTCAAAATGTGGCATTTCTTGCTGTGATGGGTCTTTGAAAAATTATGGGTTTTGATTACCGTTTTTGTGGTTCAAATTCATATTTTGTTGCAGAGAATATAATTGCCCTTATCTTCGTTTGTTCTAAAAGAGCTAAAGGTGTTGCTTTTATCTTCAAAAGAATCGAATCTTGAGGTGAACTGTTGTTTTTCTTGATCTTTACATGGGAATCTCGACCTTTATTCCTTGAATTTCATACAATCAGTTCGATTCCAAGTTGGGTTCATCTTTTGACATGTTCTTGAATCATTAGGTTAAAAGTTGGAGTAATTCGACAATTCCTATGGTTTGATTCGATTCAGGGATCTTGATTGAACCCTAATTGTGCAAAAATGTCATCTAAATCAAACAGCAGAACCCATGGTTCAAAGACCAGTTCTTCACGATTGAAACGCGATGCTCGCGTGATCTCACAAACCCCAATTGACGCTAAACTTCATGTGGATTTTGAAGAATCCGAACGCCAATTTGATTACTCGACTTCAATTGATGTCAATGCGTCAACTTCAAACAGCAATGTTCCATCTTCAACTGTATCAGCTTACCTGCAAAAGATCCAAAGAGGAAGCCAAATTCAGCCCTTTGGTTGCATGATCGCTGTTGATGATCAAACCCTAAGTGTGTTAGCTTACAGTGAGAACACACTCGAGATGCTCGATTTGATCCCACACGCGGTTCCAAACATCGAGCAACAAGATGTTTTAACATTTGGTACTGATGTCCGTACACTTTTTAGATCTTCAAGTGCCTCTGCTCTTCAAAAAGCTGCTAGTTTCCCTGAGGTTAATATGTTAAACCCTGTTTTAGTTCATTGTAGGACTTCCGGTAAACCGTTTTATGCTATTTTACATAGGGATGATGTGGGTTTGATCATAGATTTAGAGCCTGTTAATCCAGCTGAAGTACCAGTAACAGCTGCAGGAGCTTTAAAATCTTATAAACTCGCTGCAAAAGCGATTTCAAGGTTACAGTCTTTACAAAGCGGGAATATATCGCGCTTATGTGATGTGTTAGTTAAAGAAGTAAGTGAATTAACAGGTTATGATCGTGTTATGGTGTATAAGTTTCATGAAGATGAACATGGTGAAGTTATTGCTGAATGTAGGAAGCCTGATCTTGAGCCTTATCTTGGGCTACATTATCCTGCAACTGATATCCCTCAAGCTTCAAGATCTCTTTTTATGAAGAATAAAGTTAGGATGATTTGTGATTGTTTGGCTCAACCCGTGAAAGTGATTCAAACTGAGAGCTTATCTCAGCCGTTGAATCTTTCAGGGTCGGCTTTAAGAGCGCCACATGGGTGTCATTCGCAATACATGGCAAATATGGGGTCCATTGCGTCGCTTGTAATGTCTGTAACCATCAATGATGGTGATGAAGATGATGATGATGGTGATAATGATAACGACAATGATGATGGTAATGATTCTCAAAGTGGGATTAATGTTCAACAACCACAAAAGGGGAAGAGGTTATGGGGTTTGGTTGTTTGCCATCATTCAAGTGCTCGATTTGTATCGTTTCCTTCACGATACGCGTGTGAGTTTTTGATTCAAGTTTTCGGTGTTCAGATTCACAAAGAGGTCGAGTTGACCGCTCAACAACGAGAAAAACATATCTTGAAAACGCAAACGGTTCTTTGTGATATGCTTCTAAGAGATGCACCAATCGGGATTATGACACAATCGCCTAATGTAATGGACCTTGTTACATGTGACGGGGCGGGTCTTTATTACAAAAACAAGTTTTGGTTACTTGGAATCACTCCGACGGAATCGCAAGTTAAAGATATCGTAAATTGGCTTTTGGAGGAACATGTTGGAAGCACAGGTTTAAGCACAAATAGTTTACTGGATGCTGGATACCCAAATGCTATGAGTCTTGGTAAAGCTGTTTGTGGGATGGCTGCTATTAAGATAACCTCAAAAGATTTCCTTTTTTGGTTCCGGTCCCACGCAGCCAAAGAAGTTAAATGGGGCGGGGCGAAGCATGACCCAGATGACAAAGACGACGGAAGAAAAATGCATCCAAGATCGTCGTTTAAAGCGTTTTTGGAAGTGGTTAAAAACCAGGGTTTACCATGGGAAGATGTGGAGATGGATGCTATACATTCTTTACAGCTGATATTAAGAGGGTCTTTGCAAGATGATGATGTGGCGGGTGGTGATGATGTGGCCGGTGATGATGACGATGATAATGATAAGAAGATCGTGAGAGTTCCAGCTGTCGATATGAGCATACAACGGGTTGATGAGTTGCGGGTCGTGGCTAATGAAATGGTTCGGTTGATTGAAACAGCTTCGGTCCCGGTGTTTGCAGTTGATGGAAAAGGAAATGTTAGCGGCTGGAATGATAAGATAGCTGAAATTACTGGATTGCCGTTGGATCAAGCCGTTGGTGTCTCGTTAGTTGATTTGGTTGTTGATGATTCGGTTGATGAAGTTAAGGTCATGCTTTCATCTGCTTTACAAGGTACTTACTTTTACGTTAGATTTATTCCGGGCCTGTCCCGTGAGGCTTCAATTCACTCTGGACAGGCCCGTTAGGGTTTGGGTCAATCATTCCTTAACATAAATTTTGTTACAGAAAGTTAATTTAGGTCTTTTAAATGGCAGGAAATGAAGAGAAAAATGTTGAAATTAACTTTAAGTGTTTCGGTCGTCAAGGAACAAATGACCAAATTACCCTTGTTACAAACGCGTGTTGTAGTCGCGATCTAAAGCAAACCATCGTAGGCGTATGTTTCGTTGGACAAGATCTAACCGCGCAAAAAGTGATCACCGAAAAATACAAGAAAGCCAAAGGTGATTATGCTAGCATTATCCGCAGCCCGTGTGCGCTCATTCCCCCGATTTTCATGATGGATGAATACGGTAATTGTTTGGAATGGAACGATGCAATGGTAAAACTAACTGGTTTTCCTAGAGAAGAAGCCAATAGTAAAATGCTTTTAGGTGAAGTTTTTACTGATGGTAACTTTGGTTGTCGGGTCAAAGGCGATATGTTGACCCGTCTCAGGATCTTTCTAAACGAGGTTATTTCCGGGTTGGATCCGGATAAGTTATTGTTTGGGTTTTTTGACCAAAACGGTAAGTATGTGGAGGGGTTACTTTCTGCTAGCAAAAGGGTAAATGGAGATGGAAAAATCACAGGTGTCTTGTGTTTTTTACATGTAACGAGCCCGGAGCTTCAACACGCGATGCTGGTGCAAAGAATGTCCGAACAGGCGGCTTTAAACAGTCTAACAAAAGTGTCTTATTTGAAACATGAGCTTAAGAATGGCTTAAATGGGATTAAGTTTATCGACGATTTGATGGAATCGGAGTTGTGCGGAGAACAGAAGCGAATCTTGCATACGAGCTACTTATGTCGTGAACAGTTAGCACAAATCGTTGATGATTCTGATATCGAAAGCATTGAGCAATGGTATGGGTTTTAACTGATCTTATGAACCTTTTATGCTTTATTTTTGATGATAGTCATGAGGATCTATCACTAGAAAAACTCACAGGCCTCACCGGTAGCCTGATAATCAATGAACCACAAGTAGCCTTCAAGAGGTGAAAGCTAGAAACCGGTTATATGATTTGATCAAATAATCAGTTTTTGATAATTCTGGTGTGACTTTTTACCATTTCAGAATAGTAAACAAGTTTCTTAAGTGTTTCACTAAAGTAACTTAGAGTTTTTTTGTTTTCCTTTAAAGTCATTCAAGTTTTATCAGATATCCCAATTATATATAATGGTATTTGATCCACAAAGAAGAGAAATTTGTCTAAAAATAGTAGGAGCCAATAAAAGCTTGATATGTTACATGTTAAAAGCATAAAAACAGAAATTTGGTGCAAAAAACTAAATCTAAAAAAAAAAGCAAAATATAAAACAAAAAGGAAACAAAAAATCCAGTACAAAAAATAAAAAATCCAATAAAAAAAACAAAATAAATAAAAATAAAAAAACTAGTACAAAAAAATTTAGAACAAAAAAAATCCAGCACAATAAATAAAAATCTAGTACAAAAAATAAGATGTTATGTATAATTTATCATTTATTCATTTTTTTCTGGCATACCACATGTGAACCTTCTATTGGCTCCTGCTTTTCTTATTCAAAATTCTTTTTCTATTTAATCCTTTCTCTATATATATAACTAGGTTATTATCCCGTGTATTATACGGGTTGATTAAAAAAAGTATGATAAAAATTATCAATTAAAATTTAAATAATATAAGATGATATTTAAAATGACATGTGATTAATTTTATATATTTAATAATTTAAGTAATAAAATAATCATATTTTTTTAATTTAAATACTAAGTTTTTTAAAGTTTGTTTCTTTAAACATGTCATTTTGAAAAACTGTTTTTGAAATTTTATATTTTATAATAATTTGATTTTTTTAAATGTTTTTTTAATATTAATATATTTTTAATATATGAAAAAAAAACTTTTTTTTTAATTTTAAAATATATAAAAGTATATTTATATTTAATATTATGGATTATGGTTTAATATAAGATGTATTAATAGGAGAGAAAGATGGAAAATTGTTAATTTTATCTCCTATTATATTGATTGAATAAATATAAGTTTTAGAGTTTCTAATTTTATATTTTATTATTATTTTACGTTCGTTTAATTTTTTTTACAATTGATATTTTTATATTTTAACTTTACTTTTCATTTATTTATAGGTAGACAATTTTATTATTTTAAACATAATTTTCATTTTCCATTATTTAATAAGATGAAAACATTAATTGAAGTGAGAGAGAAACGGGAAATTTAGAAATTAACTTAACCAGAGATTGACATGTGGCATAAGAAAATTTTTATTTATTATAATAGATAGATAGATATTATAAAATTAAATGATTCAACCACTTATCAGTTGCCGAGATCCATATATGTTTCATCTGCCTCGATAAATTTTTAAAATTTAACATTTATAGATTATCCAATATCGCATGATTGACGTAACGCGGATACTTTGTTTTAGTTATATGGAAGTGAAATGTGCCGAGTTCAAACTTGGGGAGTCCTTAGAGGTGGTTTTGAACCAGGTCAAGAATTTGAGCCGTGAGCGGAAAGTAGAGGTCATTTTCGAGGCACCCGAACAAGTTTCATCCTTATCAGTATTTGGTGACAATCTGAGGGTTCAACAAGTTCTTTCAGATTTCTTATCTAATGCTCTCAGTTTTGCTCCTGATTTTGAAGGATCATTGGTTTCGTTTCGTGTGACTCACAAAATGGAACACATTGGGGCAAAAATACAAGTGGCACATCTTGAATTCAGGTGATTAATCCCTTTTTTACTCTTCTCGTTGACTTTTATTAGTCAACCAAACATCATTGGTCAAATAATGATGGATGACAATTAAAACAATTGTTGATAAAATCATGGATATAAATTTCTAAATCTGATTGTAAAAAATGTGTAGGATTTTTAAGCACGAATCAAATGTCATTAACCCAAAATTAGGTTTGTTGTGTAGGCATTGAACTATTGAAGGATACCTTTGATGTGACTTAATTTAAAAAAAAAAATTTTTTTTTTCATGTTTTATATATTTACAATATATTATCTACTTATTTTTATTCTAATAAAAAATTAGCTAACATGAACACTTGTCATCTTTTTATGAACTCTATAACTCTCCTATTAGATACTATTTATCTTTTATATTAAATATTAATAATAAATCATTTTAAATAATTTAATTAAATAATTAAATATAAAATATATAAATCTTCTTATCAGAAAAAACTAATTAAAACTTAATAAGTCATAAGAAAATTTCAATTATATAATATCTTAAATTATAATTTATAATTCTCAATCCTTATTTGTAATATGTTGTTTTTAAAAATTCAATAGTTATTATTTCATAAACAATTAATAATACCAACACACAAATCTTTATAAAAAATTATTGTTTATATCATGTTATATTTATTAAACACATGTAATACATGGGTTTCTAACCTAGTATCTAATAAAAAAATAATTATAGACACGTATCAGCTTTGTAGGACACATAAAAGTTGGTTTTCCCCGTTTCTACCTCCTACTTAGTATCTCTGTGTCAACTTTCGGGTAAATAACTCTTATAGCACATGATACAACTTTTTAATCTGATCAATTTTTTTTCTCTTTTCACTAATTAGTGACGTAGCTTAATAGGGGCCAGGGGGACGACCGCCCCCCTCTTTTTTCGTCCGTAGTGTTAATTTTTCAGCCGAAATGTTATTTTTAGTTAAAAATCGTAGTTTCGCCCCCCCTCGCTTCAAAAATTAACATGTATTCTGAGTTTCAAAAATTCCCCCCCCCCACTTTGCCCGAGCTCCGCCACTGCACTTAGTCCCACATTGGTAGCCTTTAAAAGATGGAATGAGATAGAGTGATTATAAAAGAAAAAAACACCTCGTTACAAATGAATCATTTCTTGACATTTGTGGTACATTTGACCTCTTATGTTAAGAATGAAAGTTGTTTTTAATTAACTACTAAATTAAAAAATTGCTTTTATTAACAGTTATGGCTAAAAACCGAACGAAACAAACTTTTAAAATCATCCGACTTAAGTGTTGTGGTTTGTTGTTGTATCGCGTAGATACTATACTAGTAAATATTTTTGTTAACTTTTTAGTAATTACTTCATAATTGGTGAGGGTAATTTTCCATCAATTAAGCATATTATGAAAAATGACAGAATTACCCATCCGGCACCTGGGATGCCGGAGAAGTTGATTCAGGACATGTTTAACCATAACAGAAGTGTGTCAAGAGAAGGTCTTGGACTTTATATAAGTCAACGACTTGTTAAGATTATGAATGGAAGTGTTCAGTATCTTAGGGAGGCTGACAGAGCTTCTTTTATTGTTTTGATCGAGTTTCCGGTTTCGCCCCAGTTAACTTCCGGCAATAAACGATCGAAACGAATATGAGAAACCGACGCTTTTAAGATCGACTGTGTAATCTGCTTCATTTTTGTACAGAAAACTATTTTTATTACCTTGTTTGTACTAGAATTATAGTTCATAATGTGCAATTGTGTTGTAACGTGTAATATCCATTTTTTTTTTATTTTTATTTTGTTGTTTTTTGTTGTAACATTAAAGGATATTGAAGTAATGAACTTGGGACCATTCAAAGTAAAGGGCTAACCAAACATGTGTTCATAATGTCAATTTTATTACTTTTAAATCGAGCAAATTTTAAAAGAATTCGAGCTGAGCATAAAAGAATTTGAGCTTAAGCTTCACAAATCAAGCTTTGAGCAAACTTGTGAGCCTTAGTAGACATTTATCTCCAATGACTGCTTTTTCAAATCTAACGACTAAGTAACATGATAACCGTTTTCTAACCGGTCAAAAAAAGCAGTATTACTTTAACCGGTTGTATCCTTGTATCTTCTTACCGGTCCAAAGCCATCGGTGTTTTTGGAAATTCATATATATCAGACTCAAAAGAACTGTTGTTTAACCGGTTTTGAAACTTGTATTGGTTTGGTTGATTGCTTCATTTGTGCACCTTATCTCTCTATATATGAAGTTAATTTAAGAAATTTTTGGTTAAATGTAGGTAAGGTGAGAAATTTAGAATAATATTTTGAAACTAGAATATTACCAACAATAATAAAGACAACTCATTAAATATATATATTTTTTATGTTATAATGTAGTGTTAGGTGTGTCAATGTACACTTGTTTGAACCTTTCAGTATACATTATTGTTTTGATCATTTCATTTTTGCAGCAAGTGTTCTCTTACCCTTAAAAGACTCGATATCCTCCATGTGCTTGGTTAATTTAAAACACACGATGTTGTCTCATGAAAAACTATGGTCTCAGTGTAATTCTGTATAATTTCCCTTGATCATCATTAATCATTCACCACCGTATATATAATTACATTGAGGGAAATATGGAGCTAAACTAGGAAATACAATCTTTTAAAATAAACTATTCTATTTACCATATTATATTTATATATATATATATATATATATATATATATTAAAAACCAACTATTCTTCTCCTCACAATTTTCACTGTTCACTTTGCACAGCTACGATTGCTTTACGTACAACTCTTTTATGCATAGGATATATATTTTCACACTCTCTCCCACCGATCTCTAAAATCGCCATCACATGCTCTCTCTGGTCTACCTTCTCAACTCACATCCTCCTCAAAATCTTCATCGTTTCCTTTGGGTGTCATAGAACCCTTGAAAAATAGCATAGAATCGGAACACCATTCTGCCCTATTGTTTGTCCGTGAGCCGTTGGTAGCTAAAGAGATTCCAGGATTGGCGTCTCTGCTAGGGTTTCATAGGTATGCTTTCGTATCAATTGTGTTGTCATCGTTCCACCATTCTACCCTATTGCTTGGTCGATTTTACGGTTTTATGGGTATGCAAAGTATCATATGGTGGTGAGGACCTTTGCTTGTGATCATCAATTTCACAACAGTGGCGAAAAAGCATTATCTTGAGGGGCTGTTTATCTAGGTAATACCATATCATTTTATTTATATTCTCAATTTAGTCTGATGATACTTTTTACATTGTTTCTAATTCTTGATGGGTGAGTAAGAAACTGAACCAAACTTTTTAGTTTAGGACTTAAACCTCGATTGACCTTCAAAGCTCAAAATTAATAAGTATAGCTGCACATTGATGAAGCTAAAACAAAGATTCAAGGGAGTGATTCTTTGAATTGTGAGGTGAAACATTTTAGCCAATTAGTATTATCTTTTTCTTAATTCCATTTATACAATCTGAGAAGAAATAAAACTTATATCATGGATCTCATTTCTGAAAAATAAAATGATGCCTGTCATGATACAGATGATCAAATGTTAACTAAAACACATATTAAATCTTTAACTTTTGGGCTGCTGCTCTTTAGTGTATTTGATTTGATGAGTTTTGTTTAATGTTGCAGCATCTCCCTATTTGTTATGCACTTTAGGTGTTTGTTTTAAAGATTAATAGTTTAGTAGGTTTGATTGGTAATTTTTATGGATGATTTCAAGTCTTTAACTTTTTCATTAGTTATTCACTGTTTTTATGCTGAGATATACATGAAATTTGCTTGATTTGTAGTCTTTGAATGTTAAACAAAAGTCAGTAAAAATAATGAAATTAGTAAACCCAACTCACCAGGTCATCAAACTTTGTTTACTACCATAGTATTCAAGCATAAATAAAGAAATATTGATAATATTATTAGCAAGATATTATGCAGGGTAATACATGATTTTGAGTTAGCGCACTACCTTAAATTGGTTATATAAACCTTTAATGATTGTTTTGCCTGATTGCTTTAACAGATGATGAAAGTCAATGATGATGAACTTTGATATTTGAGGTCCAATCCATTAATTATTGGTTTTGAACTAATAATAATTTGGAAATTTCTCAAAAAGGTTAAATTTTGCAACAACTTTTTCAAATTTTCACGCACAAATACTTTGAAAAATTTCAATTAACTCAGGTATTTTTCATGTTATATAGTCCCTGTTAAAGTGTAATATGTCCAAAATCAGATTTGATCACCAAGGTGAACATGTACGAAGAAAGTGATATCATCAACATATATTCTCAACTTTGGTCAATAAACTTATAAACAATTTTATGATCATCAAGATACATTTTACAACTTTGAATACCAAAAATAAGAAATCAAATGACTAAACTGAATCTAATTGCTATGATAATTATATCACTATGTGGGCTATCTCAAATCAAAGTTAGTGTACATGTTCAAAGGTCCAACAACATTATTCCATATGGATCCCTTGCTTCAACTTATCAAATTTATCTTACAATTTGTTTTTGTTTTATTCTTATGACCTTTGCCCTTGCAAGGCATGTTTCAGTTTTTTTCAACGCACATAATAAGGTATGATTATGGGATTTGAATGATAATTTTGATATGAGCCTAATTAATAGGTATAGCTGCACAATTGGATGACAACAAAGGGCTATCCTAGGTATTTTGCTGCATAATTGGATGACAACAACGATGAGCTTTGCATTTTGCTACAGGAGAGGGCCATACTGAGGTTTGCAAGTATGTTGATGAAATTGAATCTTGATGTAAATACTAAAGATGACTAGATGAGGATGGTAAATGGTTATCTGTTTCCTAATTTTGACACAATATTGTAGACTTTTACAGTTTTGGAGTATTTATATTGTTGAAGCGAGACACCTCTTATTCATGCTACAAGGCAAAAGCATATCTCCATTGCTAAATACCAACACTCATTTTTAAAAAGACAATGATTTTACATTTATTTCTATATATACGGTTGCAACATGCGTTACCTTTACGTAGTCACTCCTAAAACCCGCGGCAACGCGCGGGTTCAACTTGCTAGTTACATGTAACAACCTGTTTTTAATAATGAATGTATTGTGAATAATCGTTAATTGAACGATTGTGGTTGTTGTGATTTGAAAGTATGTGAGATTACGTCATCAATGGAAAGAGCACATTTGGTCATGCTTGAAATCCACGATGATTTAATAATTTTGGTTATTAGAGGTTGATAGTATGCAAGAAATGATGAACGTGGGCGAAAACCGTGCGCGAAATGGAGTTACGGATTGTCCGGAATCGCGAAAAGAAGTTAAAAATAAAAAATTGGATAAAAACCACATGGGGCGGTACGCCCCAACTCAGTGCTTTAGTTGGGGCGATGCGCCTGGGTCTGTATGTCGGCAAAAATTTGTTAAAACGATCAGATCGCATCTGGAAAGCATATTTCTTATTCTTTTCGACCTGTTCTGGCTCCAGACAAAAAATTCATCATTTGTAAGCCTAAAACCTTCATATCAAAGCTTTCTAATCGCATGGATCGCGCCTAGGAACGTTGTTACAAGCCCTGATCGTTGTTGTGATTGAATATTCGCCAGATTGGGTAACGATTCGTTTTATCCTACTAGTTTAATATTGTGTGGATTAAATTTAGTTTTGATTGTAATACTATGATTATGGGTATTGATTATTTCCTAGTTGATAACTAGGGATTGTTAGAAACGAAGAACTTGCTGTTTTGATGGTGAAATCTTCGTTTCGAAGCCGGGATAATGTCCGGTTATTATGAAACCCATATCATGGTGTGATAATTAATAGGATGGGTTGAATATGATTTTAAATAAAATATGGATTATGATCCATGAGTTAAATGATGATTATGATGAATTGATGTTAAAAATTATTAATAAGTTATTATCATAAATGAATTTTTAATAATAAAAATGATTAAAGATCGTAACTAATATAATGAACATCAATTATTTGATAAATTGCCTGGGGAGACATAAAATATGATTAATTGGGATAATTGACTAAAACTTACTAAACGTAGTAAGATAAAGTCATTTATGTGATAAATTGACTTTGAGCAAGTCAAATCAGTCAAGTGTGTTGAACTTGATTGTATGTGCTATACGTGTTGAAACTAGTTGTATATATGTATTTTGCAACTAGGTGGTGGTAGTGGAAGTCAAACCACTAGTCATAGAGCAGGAAAGGAGCCTGCAGTTTCTAATCCCTTATCTGATTAAGGTAAGTAATCCCACAACTATGACATCACATAATAAACATTGAATTTGTTGTTGATTCAATTGTATGATAAATATGGTATTGGTGATATGGGAACGTTGAATAATAAAAGTTCAACAACCTATGACAAATCCAATACCTTGGTGACTGAAGGTGTGGGAATTCTATTATGGAAGTACCGGTGTGTGAACATCATAGCAATTTGATTGAATTAATTATGACTCCACAATGGTGGATAGCCAGATGTCACACCCCCACCCCTCGTCACCTCGTGTCTGGTCTGGCGTCACTGAATCGATTGCGGAAGCATAGTGGTGATGTCTCTGAGGTGAGGGGTGACTTACTTGAACCAATATCATAAGCACACAGATTAACTTAAAGTAAATACATTACCAGGGTGTCGCAATCACAACCATATTACAACTATATTTATTTAATTACAATACTAATTATTAAAGTGCAAATAACTCAAAAGTGCATCCTCACCGGCTATTCCTGCTTACCTGCAAAAAGGTTTGAGTTTGAAACGTCAGCACAAAGCTGGTGAGATCGACAGTTCAATTTAAAACAATATGATATGATAAGCACGTTCTCAAAAGTTCAGTTCTGGATAACCATGGGACCTGTATCTAGTTCCTTTCGGACGTCTAGTCTGTCTCAAGATATTACCCGTCGGTACATATCTTAGTGCCTCATTATCTTAATGTCTATCACACCATCAAGAAGTTCAGGAAACAGATAACAAACATTCACACAAGGGGAGATGCAATCCTCCCAGCGAATGGGGTGTCAACCAATAGTACTATCAATGTTTTCTGCTCGGACACACATGGGTTCACTAGATACAGTTCAAAATGAGGACTTTCAGTGTCATGATAGAGTTCAGTCTACAGGCCAAAATCCCATGAAATCCCACAAAAGTCACAACAATCACATGAAATCACACAGATATCAGTGATACATATCATATGTTCATTAAAAGTTCAACAATGTTCCCCGATGTTTATAAAAGATTAAAATAAAAGGGGTTGTACGAAACTCACCTGATGATAATAGGGTAGCAGTGTATCACCAAACTGATAGTACAGAGATGATTCTGCATTTAATTATCTTTAATAAGTTGTTTATGTTCTAGTTTACTGATTAGATCCTTCTGAACGTTCAATGTCAAAGACATTGCTTAGTAAATCATCAACTCGATATTAATTATATAATTAATTAATTTAAGGTTATATCATACAATGTATGATAATGTAGGAACCTACATTGCATTAGATTCCTAACACAAAGTTGATGACACTCTAGATTAATCAGAATAATCTCAGATTAACCAAATAGTTAATGTTGTTGATTATAATGCTAAAACAGTTTCTAGATGATTTAATGGCTTAGGAGTGATTAATCCTTATTATTGATTACCCAAATATCATGAAATATCACAATGTAGCATCAGAATAGGTGAAATAACCAGATTTAACATACTAATCTGACTGTTATCACAAACATCAGATAATCATTCCAATGAGTATGTTAATGATTATGATTAGTTTGAAACACTTGGATTTAACCTTTGCATTTCAAAGATTAATCAAACTAATCACCTACATTGTCATAATCAAATGGTTTAAACCATTATAATCATAGGTATGATTTCATGCAAACCGGGCATCACAACGGATCAAAACAAGGATTTAACCGTCAGAACTTCGTGTTCTTCATTTATAACCAATCCTAGCCATCATCTAGGCAATAATCAACAATCCTAACTATCTCATTACGTTCAAAATCAAGATCTAATCAATCAAAATCAAACTAGAAGGTTAAAAACGAACCGTTACCTGTTCTGACGAATTTCTGTGCGTATAACAACGATCAGGACTTGAAAATACGATCCGTGGCACGATCTATAGCTTCAAATGGCTTTGATTTGAAGTATGAAGGTGTTAGGAAGTCAAAACCTCGCCTGGAAGTCGCTTGGGGTCGAAAGAAGTGAGAAAATTACATTCTGGACGATTCTGATCGATTTAAACAAACTTTGACCGACATAACCCGCCAGGTGTATCGCCTGGATTGGAGGGCTGGGGCAGGCGTTACGCCCCACGTCACCTTCCGTCACCATTTTGATTTTAAACTTCGTTTCGCGATTCCGGGAGAATACGAACTCCGTTTTGCGCACGGTTTTCGCCCACGTTCATCATTTTTCACATACTATCAATCCCCAATAACAAAAGTTACTAAATCCTCGTGGATTTCAAGCACGACCAAATGTGCTCATGTCATTAATGCCGAATTCTTCGTACGCGACTGTCACAATCTCCTCCTGTTAGAGGAATTTCGTCCCGAAATTTAGTGAAAGACTTACGGGATAACAATTGATCATGAAAATAAATGTGGGTATTTCTGTTTCATCTGATCTTCACGTTCCCACGTATATTCGGGTCCACGCTGTGAATTCCACCGAATTTTAACAATAGGTATGCGACTGCGTTTCAGTACCTTCACCTCTCGATCCATTACTTCAACTGGTTCTTCCCTGAATTGAAGTTTCTCATCAATTTGGATTTCTTTCAGAGGTACGATCAATGATTCATCAGTTAAGCACTTCTTCAGATTGGATACATGAAAGACATCATGAATATTACTGAGTTCAAGAGGTAACTCAAGTCTGTAGGCTACTGGTCCAATTCGTTCAAGAATTTTAAATGGTCCTACAAATCTTGGTGAAAGTTTACCTCTCTTCCCAAATCTGAATATACCCTTCCACGGTGAAACTTTCAACATTACTAGATCACCGATTTGAAATTCCAATGGTCTACGGCGATTATCAGCATAACTCTTTTGACGATCGCGAGCAGCTTTGATTCGTTCTTGAATGAGTGCGATCTTATCAGTTGTTTCCTGAATGAATTCTGGGCCAATGATTTGGTTTTCACCTACTTCTGACCAACAGATAGGTGATCTACATTTACGTCCATAAAGAGCTTCGAATGGAGCGCATTGAATACTGGTATGGTAGCTGTTATTATATGAGAATTCAACAAGTGGAAGATGAATATCCCAGCTACCTCCGAAATCAATCACACAGCTTCTGAGCATGTCTTCAAGAGTTTGATTTGTTCGTTCAGTCTGCCCGTCAGTTTGTGGATGATAAGCTGTGCTCATATTGATTTGCGTGCCCAGAGCATTCTGAAGAGTTTGCCAAAATCGTGACATAAATCGACTATCTCTGTCGGAAATGATAGAGATCGGTACTCCATGTCGAGATACAATCTCATTAACATAAAGTTTAGCGAGTCGATCCATAGAATAATCTTCTCGGATGGGTAAGAAATGCGCAGATTTTGTAAGGCGATCAACGATAACCCATATAGAGTCATGATTACGTGATGTTCTGGGTAATTTAGTAATGAAATCCATAGAGATCTGATCCCATTTCCACATGGGAATCTCAGGTTGTTGTAGTAACCCAGAAGGTCGTTGATGTTCAGCCTTGACTTTGAGACATGTTAGACATCGATCCACGTATTCAGCTATTTGTTTCTTCATTCCAGGCCACCAGTAAAAGTCTTTAAGATCTTTATACATTTTATCAGCACCTGGATGAATAGAATACCTGGATTTATGCGTCTCATCCAAGATAATAGTTTGAGAGTTACCGAATAAAGGAATCCACATTCGGTCTTTGAAATACAACAGTCCATCAGCCTTAGTATAGAGTTTCTTATCTAATCCTCTCAGTCCCTCAGCAGAATAGTTCGTTGCTTGTAAAGCTTGTTGCTGAGCGTCTTTGATTTGAGGAATTAGACTGGTTTGAATAGTCATACCTAACGCTTTCACACGTAAAGGCTTGACTCGTTCCTTGCGACTTAAAGCATCAGCTACAACATTTGCTTTGCCTGGGTGATAACGAATCTCACAATCGTAATCGTTCAACAGTTCAACCCATCGCCTCTGTCGCATGTTCAACATTTTCTGATCTAGAATGTGTTGGAGGCTTTTGTGATCAGTGTATATAATACACTTAGTTCCGTATAGATAATGTCTCCAAATCTTGAGTGCAAATACTACTGCACCAAGTTCTAGATCATGTGTGGTATAATTCTTCTCATGTACTTTCAGTTGTCGAGAAGCATAAGCAATTACCTTATCCTTCTGCATTAGAACACACCCAAGACCTTGACGTGAAGCATCACAATACACTGTGAAGTTATCAGTACCTTCCGGTAGTGTCAAGATAGGTGCATTACAGAGTTTATGTTTTAACAGTTGAAACGCCTCCTCCTGTTGAGAACTCCATATAAACGGTTGATTTTTCTGTGTCAATGTAGTCAGTGGCAAGGCTATCTTTGAAAAGTTCTTGATAAACCGACGATAATAACCTGCCAACCCCAAGAATTGACGTATTTCAGGCGGGGTTCGTGGTGTCTCCCATTGTTTCACCGCCTGAATCTTACTGGGATCCACTTGAATACCGTTTTGATTTACTACATGACCAAGAAATTGAACTTCTCGTAACCAGAACTCACACTTGGAGAACTTGGCATATAATTGTTCACGTGCCAAAAGTTCTAGAATTAATTTCAAGTGTTGAGCATGTTCTTGTTGATTTCGAGAATAAATAAGAATATCATCAATAAACACAATCACAAATTTATCCAGATAAGGTCTACATACTCGATTCATCAGATCCATGAAAACTGCTGGTGCATTTGTTAAACCAAATGGCATTACTAAAAATTCGTAATGTCCGTATCGAGTTCTGAAAGCAGTTTTAGGAATGTCATCATCATGAATACGTAACTGATGATATCCGGATCTTAAATCGATTTTTGAAAAATAAGTAGCACCTTGTAGTTGATCAAACAGATCATCGATACGAGGTAGTGGATAACGGTTCTTGATTGTCAGTTTATTGAGTTCCCTGTAGTCAATACACATTCTGAATGAACCATCCTTCTTTTTCACAAAAAGAATAGGTGCTCCCCAGGGTGAGAAACTAGGTCTGATAAAACCTTTGTCTAACAGTTCTTGCAATTGACCTGAAAGTTCTTGCATTTCGGATGGTGCAAGCCGATACGGGGCTTTAGCAACAGGTGCTGCACCTGGAATCAAGTCGATTCGAAATTCAACTTGTCTCACTGGGGGTAATCCTGATATGTCCTCAGGAAAAACTTCAGAAAAATCCTTGACTATTGGGATATCTGTGATTTGTTTAGGTGAAGAATTGTGCTCAGTCACATGTGCTAGGAAAGCATAACAGCCTTTCCTTAAGAATTTCTGAGCTCGCATACAAGATATGAGACCAAGTTTTCTACCTGCTCGTTCTCCTTGAACTATCAGTGTATTACCGTTAGGTAATGGAATACGGATCACCTTGTTTTGACAGTCAACTTCCGCTTGGTTATTAGAAAGCCAGTCCATACCAACAACAACATCAAAGCTCCCAAGCTCAATAGGAAGTAAATCAATTTTAAAAATATGATCATTCAGATTCAAGGAACATCCTTGAATAACATTGTTTGTTTTGATCAACTTGCCGTTAGCAAGTTCAATAACATAATGAGTTTCTAGATCTACCGTAGGCAATGAAATTAATGATGCAAATTCAGGAGAGATAAAGCTCTTATCCGCTCCTGTGTCAAACAAAACTGATGCGTATAGATTATTAAGAAGAAACGTACCAGTAACAATATTTGCATCATGTCTCGCCTCGGTCGCACCAATCTGAAAAGCTCTTCCCCTAGCTTCAGTTCCCGGATTGGTGTTATTGTTCGGACAGTTTCTTATGAGATGATCAGGACTTCCACATTTGTAACATGACCGGTTGGTTTGAGTGGTTTGTCGTGGTGCTTGGTTTGGTGTCTGAGCAGGAAATTGCAATATTTAGCATAATGTCCAACTCGATTACAGTTCAGACAAACAGGACATGGTCCCGTGTGATGTAGTGGACACTTATTGCATTTGGGCGCCTGCCCAGTATAAGTTTTCCTCTCAGGAACATTTGCACCATAGTTTTCACCGTTGGTTGTTCTGACTGATCTCAGCCGGAGCCTTCGCCTTGGTTTTGCCAAACCACTTTCGTTTGGTACCTTTTGACACATTCGAGGTACCGACATCACTACGATTATGAACCGTCTGAGGTTTCAAAGACAGAGTACCACTCCTTACCGCCTCATTGGTAAGCTTAGTGGTCAAAAGAATCGTATGTTTCAGGGTTGTAGGTTCAGCAGCAGTCACCATTCCTCGTATCTGAGGAATCAGACCCTTAATGTACTTCTCGATTAAAGCGGCTTCCGTAGGAAACATGTCGGGAAGCAAACAAGTAAGTTCATGAAAACGATCGGTGTAAGCAAGACAGTCAGCACCGATCATCGAGTGATTCCAGAATTCTTCCTGGAGTTTTGAATTTCAGTGATGGGACAGTACTCTGATCTAATCAGAGTTTTGAAATCGTTCCAGCCCATCGAGTCAACTGGCTGAACCAAAGTCTTGGCCTGGGTATTCCACCAGGTCAAAGGAAAGTCTTTCAAAGAACAGGCAGCATAAGACACCTTATGCTCCTCCAAACACTGACTGATTTTGAGCTTAGTTTCCATCTTCCTCAATCCACCTTATTAGACCAGCCGCTCCTTCTTTGCCAGTAAAAGTAGGAGGGTTACAGGAAGCAAAATACTTGTAAGTACATCCCTGTCGGGGTGGATCAGGAACAATAGTAGTTGTACCGGTAGTGGTATGAGTTTCAACGTGACCACCAGTAGCATTATGTTCAACAGATCGTGTGTTCCCCACCAGAACCTGCAGTGATATGTGGTTGGTGTTGTGTCAGAACACCACAAGCAGATAGTTGTTCACGCACAATACGAGCTATCATGCCTCATTTGTTTCAGATCCGCTTGTACCAGCAGGTGGAACAATGCCTGCTCCAGGGTTCACTGGTGAGTAGTATGCGTTTCCAAGTTCCCAGGTGGAACTACGTTCGCTTCCGGATTAACATGCGGATCTGGATTTGATCAACAGTCAAAGGTTGGAATTTGATTCTGTTCAGGGTTTGTAATGTTCTGAGTAGCTCTCTTAGCTGGTCGACCTCGTTTAGGAGCCATTATTCTGCTCACAAGCAGACAAAACTCAGGTCAGTTCAAGAACATTAAAGATATAACCCGTTCTATCACATAAATACAATCCCATTCAGTTACACTGAAAATTGCATTAAAATGTGATATAGAATACATATAACTACATGAATTCAGTCCAGACATGTTCACATTACACACAGATCACACAATTATTCGTAGTTATACTTAGTCCTGTTATTTCAAAACATGTTAGAGTCTTACCCAGCTCATTGCATTTGCAACACATGTTTTTTAAAGATATGTTCTATACAAGGACTAGGATATGGGTTCTCAGTTCAACACTAGGTCCCATATAACCAATAGATATGTCTCGTTACAGTATGGCTCTCGTACTGGTACTTTAGTTTTACAGACACATTCATAGATTAGATACGTACAAATTCAGACATGTTCTCGTACAGATGGCTCTCGTACTGTACTTTAGTTAGTAACAAATATATTTGCATACAGTATTGCTCCGTACTGCTATTCCAGCAAAAATTATAATTTTAGTTCGATATATTCGCATACAGTACTGCTCCCGTACTGTATTCAGCGAAATATATATTAGTTTGACATGTTCTCACACAGAATTGTTTATAGTCCACACAAGGTTATATAGAAAAACATAATCACACCACCCAAATAGTAACATTACAACAGATCGATACACAAACACCCATTCTATTTCATCATTATCATTATTGATTTTATACAGACCACCAAACAACACAAGACACTACCATCAGATAAAGAAAAGAACAGAAAAAAGAACTCCCCTATCTACACCCTGATGCTCTGAAATCCCAAACTGATCTTCTGTACAATACTCATCGAATAAAGTATGATAAGAAGGAAAGTATCATGGCCACTATTGCCATGACTACTGCCAGATCATCATCCTGGTCTCGGTACTCGCCGCTCCAAACCATGCCAAAAACTCTGTCGCTCTCTCTCTCACCCAACTCCATCCCTCAGTCATCCATGCCACTTGCCCGCCAAAATGCCAGCAAGCATAATCTGTCCCCATGTTCATCACTCAGTCTATCCTCCATAGTACACGGGTTCTCCAGGCTCGAGTCTTCGAGAGTCCAACGCCTTCAACTTGATCCATCAGTGTCAAGTGTGGAAGTGAGGATATCTAATATGGTCATACGTGTATCCTCAACCGTAGCCTGACACTGCTGTAAACTCTGC